>OY744523.1:71180787-71300787 GCA_963556195.1 Sepiola atlantica
TTTTCCCACTTTTTTCCTCTATCTGACTTTTATATTTCTTTTGACTGTTCACCAAATGATGGATAATGTGTTGTCGGCAAAAGAATTGGTCTTTAAGTTGAATACATACGGACTTTTCTATCATTTTTTTCATTCGTTCTATAGTTTTATTTATATATTTTTAACATTTTTCCCTAGTGATCGTGTCATTTTTATTCACCCGGAAATTGGACGGCTGATATGAGTAAAATGCTTCATTCATACGACGAGTCCATCTTTCTTTTTTTCTCGGTTTCAATTTACTTATATGTTTCTACTCTCTCTCTTTTGATTTTTAAGCAACTTACCAACTCTTCATATAGAGTTCAATTCTCTGCGATGAAGAATGCAAGAATGAAAACAGAAACAATTCAAGAAAAATTGGAAAAAGATCATAGATATGTATAAAGACGTACACACAATGTTAAACAAAGTCAGCTTGATAGACAGACAGATATATAGATAGATAGATAGATAAATAGATAGATAGATTGATAGATAGATAAATTGATTGCTAGATAGATAGATAGATAGATAGAGATTAGTAGATAAAAACATAGGTGAAACGACATACACGCACACACATGTATATATGTAATTATACAAATATATATATCTAAAGAGAGATAGAGCGTAGAGATGCAGGCCTTACATAAATCAAGATATAAACTTAAAGATGGTGTCTGACAAATAGATAGATAGTTAAAAAAGCTATATATATACATATATATATATATATATATATATATATATATAGAGAGAGAGAGAGAGAGAGATAGACAGAAAGATAAATTAGAGAAAGAGAAAATGGTGATATATATATATATATATATATATATATATATATATATATATATATATATATCGCTAGGTTCACCAGCACTGATAGTGATGAACGACGAAACACGTGTATGTGGATAGTGAAATAATATATATATATGTCGCTCAAAATTTGAAGGCATCTCATTAATGATGGAAAGTAATTTCTAGCTATCATTAAGCTAAAAATTCTATTTCGTATAAATAATTGAATTCGTTAAAAATTATCGCAAACAAAATAAAATATTCAATGACATGTATATATATAAACTGTGTTTCTCGCTTTTTTTGCAGATCATAATATTGTTAATAACTTCAATAATATAAATTGCACAAGTTTGAAATTTTGTACACTGGAGGAGTGCTCCTAAGTAGGTAAGATACCAAAATATTTTGCAAATCTACACCATATTTCTAAAGTTATAGACATTTATGCATGTGTTAGCCACTTTCACTATTTCTCGCTTTATTACAGGTTTGTAAAAATGCCCCAAAATCGACGTTTGACTGCTACTGAAAGGCAAATGGTTTTAGCTGGCCTTGAAGAAGGATTAACACTTCTGGATTTAACTAAGGAACTGGGAAGGGATAAGAGAACCTTGGTTTCTTTTGTGGAGAAGCTCAACACTGCACCAATGAAAGATAAGGGTACAAGAAGGAGCATTTCCCCATGCGATATGCGAAAAATACGCAGACAGATCATTAGGGAACCAAATGGCACTAGCGCCTCCATTTTTGGCAAAGCTGGCGTTGTTCCGATGTCCAGGAAGACCAGGTGCAGTGTCTTGAATGAGATGGCCAGGAACGTGAAGCCCATTTCCAGGCCTCCCTTGAACAAAACCCATAAGGAAAAACGTATTGCGTGGGCAGAAAAATACATGAAAACAAACTTAAACAGGTTCTATTCACAGATGAAGCTAGAGCCACACTTGATGGTCCGGATGGATAGGCTAAAGTTTGGAGTCCTACCGGAGCTGCTATCTCACATCGCGTTCGTCGCCAACAAGTTGGCGAGGGAGTTATGTTTTGGGCGAGTATCATAAGTGATAAATTAATTGGACCTTTCCGAGTGCCAGAGGGTGTGAAACTCACAAGCCAAGCATACATATCGTTCTTAGATGAGCATTTGTCACCTTGGATTGACGACCTGCCTTTACTTCGTCTACGTCAACTGATTTTTATGTACGACAATGCTCCATCTCATGCAGCAAAGGCTACGACTACCTTCCTCGCATCTCTGGGCATCAAGGGAGAGTTTCATGACTTGGCCGCCTTGTTCTCCTGACTTAAACCCGATTGAACAGCTCTGGTCAATTTTAAAGAGGAAGGTTTATGAAGGAGGACAACCATTTACATCAAAAGATGCCCTCTGGAATAAAATTGTTCATGTTGCTAGTAGCATAACACCTTGCCAAATCAACAGATTGACTTCATCTGTTGATGGGAGACTGCAGAGGGTAATTTCAAGAAATTGGACATTTGTTGATAAATGATTCAATTTTGTGGTGCATATCTGGTGATTTCTTCCTTACATTTCATTCATATTGTTACTTATGATTTAAATGATTAAAATAATTTACCCTGCTAAGTCAATTTTTTTATCACCTATGCACTGTATTTTAACAAACCTGCAATGAAGCGAGAAACAGTAAAAATGGCTAACAAATACATAAATGTCTATAACTTTAGAAATATAGTATAGATTTGCAAGATATTTTGGTATCTTACCTACATAGGAGCACTCTTTCAGTGTGATCAATTTCAAACTTGTGCGATTCAGATTATTGAAGTTATTAACAATATTATGACCTGCAATAAAGCGAGAAATAGAGTTTATATATATATATATATATATATATATATATATATATATATATATATATATATATTTATATAAAATAAGAAAATTAAATATCATTACCAATTCTCTCTGAAACAATCATATGCCAGACAATTGTTGATTCAGATGAATATTGTTTCTTGGCGATGACAAAGCTGCAAATATATCAAAAATCGGATACAATGTTCTGGTTTTGGTTAAAAGTGGCTCTGAGAAGCAGAATAAGTTCATAATAGTAACAGGGGCGTGGCAAACAAAACTGTTCTTTAAATGGATGAGACAGAAATTTTAGGGGAATTGAAACAACTTAAAGATTACTTAGCTTTGTTGCTATTTCATTCCGAAATTAACGTTTCATCGATCGGGAAAAGATACAAGAATGAAAGTTTATTCACAAATATGTATTTATTGAATTTCAATTCCAGTATTTGGTTTGAATAATATGGAGTTTGTCTTACGAGACAATATTCGGAGAATTTATGGTGTATGTTTTTGGTTTAATTCTTTCAATAAAACCGGACTCGGGCTAAAAACTCAAATGTCGATTCATTCACCAACGTCGAAACTGCTGATTTCTAGTCTGGCCATCCTCATCCTGATTCCGTCTCATCCTGCATTTTCATTATATGCCTGTTAGTTGAGTAACTCTAACACTAGCACGTTGCTACAACCTCCCTACCATTGCTAGGAAGGGTTTTACCTTAGGGGGAGGGGCCTAATGATTATAATATTTGGATGTTTTAAAAAGCAGTTACTTAACGAAGAAAGAACGGTCTCATAACGGCTGTTATTGATTTTGTTTTAATTTCTAAAATCATCGATAGCTAATATTGATGTGATTTACGTTAGCTGTATCCGTTCCTCTGTCTGAGTTTACCGATGTTATTACTTGATTAGGAGGCAAATGCATGCTAGTAATGAATGTCCGGGTATATTTATGTTATCTATTGAAAATCGGTGTGTAAATTTTAATGGTTGATAATGTTCTGCTTGCGAATGGTCAAAGGAAGAAAGTAATAGCCGCTGTTCCTTGCGTCGAGATAGTGTAAGACCTTAATGCACGAATTCAAGCGAATCATTAATCATATATCGCTTACAATGGAGCTGAAAACTTCTGGAAATAAATTGAAATCGATAATTAAAATAACAGAAATAATAATGTAAAAAATATTTATGGAGGACTAAATTAGTTAAAGTAGTTTCTCAGCAGTATCCCATCTGCGAACACTGTTGCTTACACCATTGTATTAAAACAACACTTAAAATAGTTGTTATAAATGAAAACTGATACTGAATATTATAGAATTGAAATGTCTAGAAAATTGATGTGCTTATATTTCATGAAAAAACATGTTTAAATAATTGCTAACAAAGATGGAAAAACAATGAGTAATATTTAATCAGGAACGTGAACAAATAAGGATGAGAAGTTTATTAGCGAAAAATGGATGCATTTAAAAAAGATCCGTTCCGAAACCAGTGTAATCTGTAAGAAACTGAAGCCAAATAGAGTTTAGCATTGATAATTGTATTCAATAGAAACAGAAAATAGGCTTATCAGAATCAAATATGTCTTTATTAGATTAATTGCTATCGATTACAACTCCGTAACTCCGACAAACTAATTGTATATATTAAATATAAAAATGTATTTTATTCAACATAAAACTTATTATAAATACATCTTCTAGTATTTATGTAAAATGCTGAGATTTATAATAATAATAATAATAATAATAATAATAATAATAATAATAATAATAATAATAATAATTATTATTATTATTATTATTATTATTATTATTATTATTATTATTATTATTATTATTATTATTATTATTATTATTATTATTATTATTATTATTAACACCTGGGCAGGATACACTGGACCATTCAGGCTGGACTAAAGAAGAATTCAGACACCTTGTCCAGAGGACTAGAAAATTAATCACTATGTACAACGCACTACACCGAAAAGACGATACGGACATACTCTACATGAAAAGAAACGAAGTATAGAAGATTGTGTGGAAGACTCAATAATGAGCTGGAGAAATACATCACTCAGAACACGGAAAGGCTAATCACTGCAGCAAGAGACACCGTTCCAACGAGCAACTCGGAAGCACTGAAACCAGAAGCGAATAAACGAGAAAAGCAAAGTGGAAAGAAAACAACTGCATAGACGCTTCATAAGACTGCCAAGAGAAGAAACCAACGAAAATAGCTGAACATGGCTACGAAAAGGACACTTGAACAGTGAAACGGAATCTTTACGGATGGTTGCACAAAACAATCCGATTAAAACAAACTACATGAAAGAGTAAATAGAAAAAAAGCCAGGAAAACAGTAAATGTAGACTACGGATAAAGAGACGAAACAGTAAATCATATAATAAGTGAATGTAGCAAGCTCGCCCAAAAAGAATACAAGAACAGACATGACTGTGCGGGGAAAGCAGTACACTGGGAACTGTGCAAAGGATTGAAGTTTGAATACGCAGACAAATAGTACAAACATAAATCAGAAACAGTACTGGAAAACGAAAAACACAAAATCCTCTAGGATATGGATGTACAAAAAAATACACTCATACAAGCAAGGAGACCGGGTTTTATTATAATCGACAAGAAAGAAACATCTTGCAAAATAGTAGATTGCGCCGTTCCAGCAGGCCACAGAGTGAAGATCAAAGAGTGAGAAAAAACGAAGCAAACACACGGAACTCGCCAGAGAACTGAAATGAATATGGAGCACGAAGAAAGTCAGTATAATACCAATAATCGTAGGAGCACTAGTAACAATCCCCCCAAAACTGGTGAAAACACTGGGAAAAATTGGAATCAAAGGGACCATCAAAACCATACAAAGAACGGCAATGATCAAAAAAGCTGCAATTCTAAGGAAAATCCTCGAATGGCGACACCAACCAGCATAAGTAACGAAGGGTTAATATTTAATTAAAACAGGAAGAAAACAAAATCACACGAATAACATTACATCATGAACCAAAGAACAGAAACTGCAAGAAGCATCACTTAATAGACTCTCCCCAATAAATCATACCCACCTCAACTGACACCACACCAAAAATGAACCAATGAACAAAAATTGCAAGAAACACTATCAACTCACCCCTTCCCTTCCCCCTTTTCCCTTTCCCTAATAAATAAATAAATAAAAATATACTGCCGGCCTAGGCTGACACCAGACAAAATATTTGTAGAGGGTCCAGGAGGATGAGAAGACCGAGGAGAGAGAGCACAGACCAGACCTCCACTGGAAGAGTGCAGAGAATGCTGAGACCTTGTGGAAGACTATTGCCACCCAAATCCCAGAGAAGACTAATGTTCCTTACCAACGAGAAATCAATAATAAACGGCTGTTGCGATACCGCAATGTTATTTGCGGTGGTTATCGAAAAGAGGTAAATAATACTGGAACTCTGGGGAGGCTTGTTATCACTCAGATTCCGGGAAACACTACTGGTTATTGTCGATGAGCAACCACTAACGATGACCTGCGTGAGAACTCCTAGTGAGTACAAATAATAATAATAATAATAATAATATTGAATAGATACACAGAAGCAATCGTGTTTCAATCGGAAATTATTTACGGCTATTCTGAAGAATCTGACACAGAAAGACAATTACATATTCTTATCTATAAAACTGTATGCTTACTATTCAAATACACACATATAAACGTATATAAATAAACATACGGAAAAATATAGGTAGATAGATGGCAATCAAACAGATATATACATATAAAACTGTATATATATATATATATATATATATATATATATATATATATATATATATATATATATATATATGTGTGTGTGTGTGTGTGTTTTCGTGTTTGTGTGTGCTATGTTTATAATTGTTCAGCTCTATGTTTTTTCTTTGCTAGTGAATCTAAGGGAGGAAACTCGATCGCGTACAAAAAATATTATATGACATGAACAAGAAACAAAACAAGTGAAAAAAAGAAAACGAAGCGAAAATGTATCTGTATTTGAACAATAAACAACGTCCAAGAAAGAAGTGTTGGCCACACACAGAAAGGAAATTAGTTTTACTTCGGTCGGATTAAATTGTATTACGATGTAAAGAATTGCTCACTTTTCCTTCAATTGACAATCTGTTTCGATCTGATTCTTATCGATGTTGCGAATAAACGCCTCTGATTGTCCCCGTTCGTGGAGACGCGGGGCGGCAAAATGTTTGCATAGTTCTTGCTTCGCATTCTTTTGCTTCATATGCATTTGTATTACTTGAATGCTTCAAATGTGAGATTAACCTTTGCATTTAGTATCCAGCAAGTATTCACTATATATATATATATATATATATATAAATATATATATATATATATATATATATATATATATATATACTGAATGTTTTTTTATTCAAACATGTACAAAGTCTGCTACACTGGCATGTCGATGTTATCAATCTACAGCTATCAAGAGCTGAGGTCTCATCAGGCAGAAGGTTTTTTTTGGGGGGGGGGTTGTTTGTGATTCTACCCGGTCGGTGAAATCCAGAAAGAATGGAGCTTAGCAAAAAGAAGGAGAAATAATAGTCATGTGACCAATTTAAAAAAAAAAATTGCCGTTGGAAAAAGTTTAATTTTACAATAATTCATATTTTGATTTTTTTATTGAACGCTAAGTCGGGGCAGAGGGTGTTGAGGCAAAAGAAAAAAAAGGGAAAGGAGATGAGAAAGGAAGGCAGGTAGGGGTTTTAAAAGTTATTGATGGTTGGAGGGGGGTTATGGCCTAGCCCGACGTCATGACACGAGACGGATATTTTGTAAATAGGGGTTTTGTCGCGTGTCAAAGGAATAAATGTATTTCGACCTATTTAATATGGACGCCTAATTTCAACGATAAAACTAATAAAAAAAAAGTAATATTTAGTTTAAATTATTATTGGTGATAAATAAATGTATTTTAGTTCTAGATAATATTTAATAATGAGTTAATAAAATATAGTGGTAATTATTTTTAGTAAAAGTAGTATATAGATTTAAAACAGTAATATTAATAAATTATTAGTATATCTTTACCTCATTCTTCTTCTCATTATTATTTTACAATTCATTCTGATCAAGTTATATTTTTTTCATAATTATAATTTTTATTTTTATATTTATTACATTGGATATCTATATATTTTTTATTATAGACGTCTTCTTATTATTTTAATTTTTCTTAGTTTTAACATCTACTCTATTTTATTCAATTTAAAATACAATGTATTAATTAATGTATTTATTATTTTATTTAGTATTATATTTTATTTATTATTATTATTATTATTATTATTATTATTATTATTATTATTATTATTATTATTATTATTATTATTATTATTATTATTATTATTATTATTATTTTTATCATTTTTATTTTATTTTTAAACTTTTTTTATACCGTATTTTATCTATGGACTATAATACCGCTTGCAATAATACATAACCTCAAAATAACCCCATACAATACCAGATCCACTCTTATATTCGCATCTTTTACCACGGAATGCCCTTTTCCAATTACCACCTCCAAATTAATATTTTAATATGGTCCATTTAAATACCAAACTTTAAAACCAGTAAATTACACCGCGAAAATATGAAAATAAAAGGAAATACCTCTCATTCATTATATTAAAACATCAAGTTTAAAAACCTCTTTAACAGAATCAATCCACTTCCTAAATCTCTTTTTAACATAGTTCATCTCAAACAAAGCAGGCCGCCACTGTAGACGTAAAGGGCTACTCAGAAAACGGGGTGAATGTTTCTTTGGGGTCAACCTAATTTAAGAGCTGCGCAGCGAGATGTCTGTTTACATTAGTTTTACATTTCTGCATGTCAGTAACGTCAGGAAAGCAGGGAACAGGGAGGGAGTTCCAGAGTCCAGCAGCAAGTGGAAAGAAGCTTTTGGAGTAGAAAGCTCTTCGACATCTTGGGACCTCCACAGTGAATGGATGGGATTTTGGAAGATTGTCGGGTTGGTCTAGTGAATCTACGTCGTGGGGGCACCAGAGCCGCAAGCTAATCAGAGCACAATCTATTGAAGTACTTGTAAAACAGGCACAAGGAAGCAACATTGCAGCGATAGGACAGGGGATGGAGCTTTGTGGATAGTGAAGGTCCTATCAAGTTAGCGACTCTTTTTTGGACCTTGTCTAAGAGGGAGAGACTAGCGGATGATGCACCAGCCCAGATGTGGCAACAATACTCCATGCATGGGCGAATGGTGGCTTTGTAGAGATACATGATAATGTCAGGTTGAGGGAGCCCACCTTTTTTTCGGCAGCCTTGGCAATGTCTTCAATGTGTTTGTTCCAATTCGTGTTACCTATGAAAGTTAGGCCGAGGATTGTTAATTTTTTTCATTTTTCTTTTCCTTATTGGCAATTTGCGACGGCAAAGCCAATGCATCTCGACCTCTCCCTCTGTAATATAAACTGTTTAATGTCAAGGTTTGGGCGATAGTAGTAATTGTAGAAAAAAGACATCTATTTGGTTCTTTAAACAAAATCGTATTTAAATTTACGATGTATTCTAAAGTAGAACTTTGATTTAATATACATATATATAAATATATATATATATATATATATATATATATATATATATATATATATATATATATATATATTTACGGAAACACACAATTAATAATATTTCTTGAATATATGATAACCAATGAAAATTTAATAGAATTCAATAAGAAAAAAGAATATAAATTAATTGCTTTATATTAAAAACAAAACAAAATACGAAATAAAAACGAAAACACACAATACAAATAAAAATATATTATCAAAACAAACAGTTAATTAATAACCATACAGATCCTTATTAATTAATCTAATATTACACACCTATTTTCGAACACTATATTTATAATAAATATATATATATATATAAATAGGTAGTCCTCTCCGTCTATTTATTATTTTTGTTCTTTCCAGCTAATAATCAACCCGGCACTCTGAATTTCCCCCAGCCTTCTTAACATATTATTTATATATATATATATATATATATATATATATATATATATATATATATATATATATATATATATATATATATATATATATATATATATATATATATATATATATATATATATATATATATATATATATATATATATATAAGATTTTCTCCTTGTCACTGGGTAGTGAACAGTCATACTTCTATGCTGATGAGTCTTGATTGAAAAGAGACGAAACATATACATCCATAGATAAATAAACAATAGCAAATTTATATATATATATATATATATATATATATATATATATATATATATATATATATATATATATATATATATATAAACAGAAAGAGATAAAAATGATGACATACATAGGGAGTAATTGACAATCATAGCAAAAATAGCTAGGTTGTTTAGAATATGAGTACCTTAATAAGAAGCTATATCGATATAATGACATATAAAATGGCAAAGTACGGCACACTTACATACACGCACATACACACGTGACCGATTGGTTATGACGCTTGCTTGCGGAGTCTACGTAGATTCTGTAGCAGGGGATTCGTCTGATATTATCGTTCCCTATATTGATGAGATCGAAAGCTTGAAACGCTTGCGTATGTAAGTAAAAATAATTTAATGATATTTATTGAAAAATTAACATTGTTATAAGCCTTTTAATAAGATTGAAACTTAGCCTGTTCAGGGAAGTTAGCTATAGACTGACACGTAGCTATAAGGCATATTCCAACAACGTTCGTTGAATCCCTTAGCATAAATAGAATATATATATATATATATATATATATATTTATAGTGAGACATATATTTTTCATATTATTATATAAATTATTTTTTTATCCAGGCGCACTAGCCAATGTGAGCATATTGCTTTAATATTAACGACACATAGGAACTCATATTATAAAAACGTTGACATACAAATTGATAGAAGAAAACAACATCAGCAAGGATTTCTTTACAAAGAGAAATGAAGAGCAAATATATTTTCAGACGGATGTTGGTGACATAGCTAGTTTTATTATTGCCAGGTAAAAATGTCGGATTAAACAGTAAAGGTGGGTTGTCCTTGTTATAGATATACACAACCATTTATTTTTCGATTATATACCACTTTGTACTTTTTTTTTACTTAATCTATCTATGCATTTCCTTATTTTTACATTTTTATATCTTTTCACTCTTGGACAGGATATTGAGAAACACGTATAAGATTTTCTCCTTGTTAAGCCGCGCACTAACTGTCCACTTTGATATTATGTATGTTTGTTTTTTACTTCTAATAGTATAAGCATAAATACACAATACACAATAACGAACGCGTATATTCCAATAGCAGATCGCATGGCGATTTTTTAGTCGCGTCGTTAAAACATAATAGAGGTTTAGTTAATATATTTCCCGCCAATGGTCCACATTGCGCGCTCGGTTATTAACACAATATATTGCACTTCGCGATTCTGATCGATCCGGTAGTTTCAGCTAACAATTTCCGCGAAATGGAGAAAGAAGAATACAAGTCAATGTTCGTATGACTGTAACTTGATACGAATCTTCGAGTATGATGGCTTTAAAAACAGATAAATTTATTTCTCCATAGAAGGTTCTCGACTGAGCTCCAATCTCTGGTTCTTCCTTTTAATATATTCACAGCGATAACTCGTTTCGCTACCACAACGGAAAAAAAATCTCTTTTTCCACCAAGTACTTAGCGTCAGGACGAATTGCGTAAAGAGTATCTTCGCAAGAGTTTCCCGACTGTAGAACACTTTCCCATGTTACTGCTTCCCTGTAGATTACAACATGGACGTCTTCAAATCCAATTTAAACAAATTTCTGTCACAAACCGTCCCCACAAGTATATGAAATTGTCTCTATTCCATCAATAAATCTAGGTATCTACATAAGGTTCTTTATTTCTCAGCTAACAATCATTCAACCTTTATCGATTATCCTCGGGTTGAGTTTGGCTTTGATAAGAAGTGACCCATTTAGTAAAAAATAGTAATTCATATTTGATTGTATCAGTCTATGTGTGCGTCTATAGAAAGTAATACAGATGGACATAGAAAGTTGATATTTGATTTGAATTATATTCCCTTAGTTTGTATATATATATATATATATATATATATATATATATATATATATATATATATATATATATTCGCCCCCAAAAGATATATTGCTACTGAAGCGTTAAGGTATTACTGTCGTAACGACCAGATTTATAGGAAGCAACCTGGATGGAGAAATAGTTAGCTAGATGTTTGTCACATTATATTTAAATTCCAGCATGTTTGTACTGCTGAAGAAATAGGGAGCAGGAAGAGAGTTCCACATGCAAGCGGTCCGAGGAAAGTAGCTATCAGAGAAAAATATCATCCTTTATCTAGTGATCTCTACAATGAAGGGGTGGGATATAGCTGCTAATTTGGTGAGTTAGGGATATTTTCGTTTTAGGGCTGCAAGTAAGTTTATCAGAAAATATTCAGTGGGAGTACTTATAAAAAAACACAGACTTGAAACTCTGCGCCTAAATGTAACAATTTATTGATATATTTACTTTCTTTCGAATAAGCATAGTTATTTATCTTCCTCCAACAGCGGTACGATGTGACAAAAAGTCGGGAAAGTGGGATTTGAAAAGCCAGCGCCCTCAGGAAGGGAGAGCATTCTGGCCTACAAAAAATGCAAGGGCAGCTCCGTGTGCTTCCCCAGTAGGGGCGCCTCAGGCGATTAGCAATAAACTAACCCCTTCTCAAAGGGTGAGAAAGCAAAGCCTGGGAAAATGGACCCCCTAGAACTGCACAGGACAACCACACAGACCGGCGAAATCAAGGTCCAAAGGCCAAGACGGTACCGATTTATAGGGTGTAGTATCCATCGGAACAGATACTACACTGTGATCTTAGCAAATTATATTTATAGCATGCTTTTACAATATTATCTATTCTTTTCTTTTTAAAATATACTTCCCAAAGGGGAGATCAATCCGTTAAAATTATTTATTAACCTTTAAGATATATAAAATTAGTGAGTCCTCCCGTTAATTTATAGATCCAGCCTGGCATACCTGCGAACATTCCATTAGGTATCGAATATTTAACATGACCATATAGCTTACCTGTCACCATCTCAGATGACGACTTCTACTTACCGCATCGAATGTATGACCTTATAGATCAAGCGACTCGTATTACGATGGCACGTGCGTGTCAAAAAAAGCCGAATGATTCCCATCTTCTGTTCGCGTTATATTTATTGTGTGCGCGCGCTGTTGCTTAATTCGGTTTGATCCTCCGGGATGGGGAAGGGGTTCAATTTCTGCGTCAGTTTAACGAGGCTGTTTTCTTAAACATTAATATGACAAACCGACGATCACGTCTATCAGATGTTGACACGGGCTTCTCTGTAACAGTACCGTTATTGGAGATCGATATCTCTTTCAATTCAAACAAGACAAAAACAAAAATGTTTAATGAATAAATAAATAAATAAATAAATGCGAATAAGGAAGAAAGCATGAATAGAATGATCCAATGAATAAGAAACTCGATACGTTGTATATTCCTCCAAACAAATGGGTAGTATTGAAATTGATTTCTGCAATCAAGATGTCAGCAAAAGATCTGGATAGTAGAAAAAATAGATATTAACCTCTAAAATGCGATTTAGACCTTTTGTAAAAAGCCGCCTTTCTAATAAATATTCGCAACTTGTAGTTAAAATAACTTTTGATTACTTATTCAATACAATGAATTCTATTGATGTTATTGCGTATTTGCATAAAAGACTGTTTCCCTTATATTTCGTCCACCACATGAACACACTAGCGTATAGCTTCCCATCATTCCGTAATACGGTTCACAGTGGTGTTTATTGAGAATTTGCTACAGCTTAACCCTAACCATAAGCCTAACCATAACTCTAACCTAATCATAACCCTAACCTAAATCTAACCATAATTCTAACTCAACACGTTTATATATTTAAAAGAACATTTTTTAACATAGTATATCCAAACAAGGCAAGTAGATGTAAGGGGCGACTGATAATTAGGGTGGAAGTGTTTGGGGTCATCCTTAATTTGGAGCTGTGCAGCGAGATGCTTATTCACATTAGTTTTAAACTTGTGCATAGCAGTACAGGCAGGGAAACAAGGAGCAGGGAGCGTGTTCCAAAGGCAAACAGTAGGATGAAAGAAGCTATTATGGTAGAAGGTTCTCCGGCATCTGGGGACCTCCACCGTGAATGGATGTTATTTAGCTTATTGTCGGGTTGGTCGAGTGTATTAACGTCGAGGGGGCACCAGAGCAGCAAGTTCATCGGAGCACATTCCATTGAAGTACTTGTAAAACAAGCATAAGGATGCAACATTGTGGCGATGGGATATGGGCTGAAGCTTGGTGGATAATGAGGAATATATCAGATTAGAGACTTTTTTGGACCTTATCTAAGAAGGAGAGACTAGTGAATGAGGCACCAGCCCAGGTGTGACAACAATACTCCCAGCTTGGGCGGATGGTGGATTTGTAGACATATAGGATACTGTCAGGTGTGAAATGTTTTCTAGTACGGTATAGGGATGCCATTTTCTTTGTAGCAGCCTTGGCAATATGTTCTATGTATTTGTTCTAATTCATGTGAATATTAGACTGAGGAATTTGAACGTTAAACTCTCATGTAGAGTGTTATTTGCCATGACAATCGGTGGTTGAAGATGTTTCTAATATATAACTAAAAAAAGGAGGTCATTGTCCTCTGTGTGCACTGCGCATGAGTTCATTCTCTTTTGCAAAACTTTTCTTTTTCTACTGGTGGCGGGGCTTTTATATAAAATAGGCTCGAATTACTTCCTTATGATTCATTGAGTTTAGAATTATAAAATTTAAAACAAAATGTATTTTGTGTTTCTTGTTTGAATTTCTGGTGTCAACGAGTTATCATCATGTGTATTCGCTTTGAACTATTATCGTTACAATTTTTATTTATCTTCATAATGTTGTTTGGCCGATGAGCTTTCAAGATCTCTTCTATGTTGTTTGATTTTCCAGTCATCTTGTATACGCCGTATATCACTCTCGCCTTCGTCACTCTCTCTTTGTTTATTAAAATTCAATGGTAATAAAGCTAACTATAAAAATTAAGATTCAAATAGTCAGTTATTTTCAAAGGAAATATTACCACGAACAGAAATATAATTTAACCAGTAGTTTGAAAGGGAAAGCGAGAACAAGAGAAAGAGAGAGCGAGAGGGAGGAGAAAAAATGGAGCTGATGAAGTGAGTTCAGACGGATTTGTGATTTTGTCTGTTTACTTTTTATTTTAACTCAACTAGCCTTACAACATCTCTGGGTTTTTTGTTCAAATAATCTAACCAGAGCTCAATGCGTAACCCGACTAATTTAATTTCTAGTACATGGATAAATGGAGTTTAGCGGTACAGGGAGGTAATTTAGTATATAATATTAGGTTTATTTTATTAACATATGCATTTGTAACATTTTGAAATATATAACTCCAAATCCCCTCTTCCCACGCAAAGTGAAAATAGAAAACAGGATATTTATATAGATGAAATAAATACATGTTGGACTTTATTATAGTGGCATCTTCCTTACTGTCTTTCGAAATATGTTTACGCTTGATTCTTAACAAGCAACAGAATCACAAGATCTTTTTAATGAAAACGGATCGACAAAAATATAACCTATCCATATATTACTAAACAGTTATGGCTTTTTAGAGTGTTTATGTGCAAATAGAACTGTGTGATTAGTTGACAAGAAAGGAATAGGCAGAGTTCGCATAGCTAAGGTAGTAGTTTCTTAGATATCAATACCAGAGTTCGAATTGCACGTAAATCTAAAATGTATTTTTAATGGATACGTGTTTCATAAATTTCACATAATAACATAAAAAACATATATATTTTTAAAATTAATGACCTATTTTTTACTAATTAATAAAAAAAGGAAATAAAAATTATTCGGTATAAGGTTAAAGCAAAGCATATGTTCTAATGTTTTGTTGCCAATAAACAATACGTGAATCGTAGTTATTTACTCTCTTATGCAAACACTGAGTAAAGTATGTTTTCCACGGAATTGCACAAATAATTTTATTCGTGCTGCTTATAAAGATGGAAATTGACATACCCATGTACTTAATCAACACCGTTTAAAGAGTGGGTATACACCAGTGTAAAAAAATAAAGTGTGTTTTTGTCAAAACGATAAATAAAACGAAGCGAATAAATCACTGAAACTGACTATGTCACGTGTAAAGACTTAACCAGAATAGAAAAAAGAGAAAATGAATTAGGATTTAAAAAGAAAACAAGAAACCAAAGTCTTCCAATCACACAAGAACATAACACGGATATAAAAACAAAATCAAAGTCGTAAATAAATGATTATTTAAACCGAAAGATTAGGAACCCATTCTATAAAAGTCGTGCGTAAAAAAAATCTAAAATAATCGACTCATTACGAAGAGTGAGTTAGCCTCCCTCCTTTGACACCCTCTCCACGAAAATAAGATAATGGCAAACGAACGTGAGGGTAAGGAGATAAACGTATTTAAAATGGGAACAGTGGTCGGTGAGAACACCTAATGACGCCATCGGCACAGGAAGGTCTTCAGAGGTGAAATCCCTCATCTAACTCTTTCGAACGCCCAACGTATTGCAATGATAACAGGTTGCTAAAAGAGTTCAACGTTGGCCTAGCGCTTCTTGGCAGCGCTTATCATGGATCGAGCGCGAATGATCAGAAGACGAACACGAGCTTTTTTAATTACTCAGTTCAATGATCCAATTTAATGTCATCTCCATATTGAACCGTATTATTCACATTATTCACATTTTACAGTTTTTAACAGTTTACGACGATAACAATGCATTGCGTGTTAAAGATAAACACATTTGACCCACTATACATTGACTTGTTGAGGACAGGATATTATCACATGAAAGGATTACAAAGTTAATATATACAAAAGTATTCATTTTTATCGACAACTGAAGGAAATGCAAATAAAAAGTGTGGCCAATTAATGACAGCTCAAAGTGTCAAAAGAACGTTCTAGGTGAAATAAAGTGTTTAGTATTTCATATGTGTTTCTCGTAATGTGTATGCTACGACGAAAGTTTTTCGGTCCCAAGAAACCTCAGCAGAATGTGTAGCTTGAAAGCAAAAAAGAGAAAGAGACATAGAAGAATAGAAAGAAAGAGAGAGAGAAAAGAAAGAGAGAGTAAGAGATATAACCAGTAAAAACAGACGTATTTTGTGTTTTATCTTTATATTATTTTTATTTAACTGGCTTTGCAAACTTACTTTGTTTTTATTTAAACAATTCAATACAATATCACCTAAGCAACCATCTGCCAATGTATGGATTATTTTAATCACATCTGGGCCGGTGCATGATCCACTAGTCTCTCCTTAGACAACGCCCCAAAAAGAGTCGCTAATCTCATTAGTCCCTCACTATCCACTAAGCTAAACCCCATGCCCCATCGCTGCAATGTTGCATCCGTGTGTTTGTTGTACAAATACTTCAATGGAATGTGCTCCGATGAATTTATTGCGCTGGTGCCCCCTCGACGTAAATACATTCGAACAACCCGACAATTAGCTAAATAACATCCATTTAGAAATGTAAAATAAATGTGACCCAGCATCTCGCTGCACAGCTCCCAATTTAAGATGAACCCCCAAACACTTAACCTTAATTATCAGTCGCTCTTTACGTCTACAGTGGCAACTCGCCTTGTTTGGAGTGAACTGAGTAAAAATTCACATAGTTTACCACTGGAATTGATGCATTTCCACCCACACAAGTTGTTATATGCCGTAGAGCAAGTATGCTGATTATATATAAAAAATATATATATATTTCATATTCCTCGCTGTCTGTCTAAATACAGCGTAGATATTTAAAACTAAATGAAAATCAAACTGAATTTAGTAAAAACAGATCTACCAAATGCATTTAACATAAATAAGAAAAATACCGTTTACCAATCAAAAACGATAAATGAGAATGACTGAAGGTTCAAAGAGAACCAAGAACGCTTTAGGTGAAAGAAGGTATATAATCTGTAATATAAACTGGGTACACATGTTCATTTCGGCTGTCGCATTGTGAGTTATGTGTGTGTAAATGGGATATACATGAAGATGTGTACGCATATTCGTTTGCCTGTTTTGTCAGTGAGTGAATGTGTGTACGCACTTGTGTGCTTGGGAGTTTTGATAAAACTATGTATACGCTGGCGCTGTTTAGGAGTCCGTATGTGTTTGCAACTTCACGAGGGCGTCTCAGTCTCGAGGGGCCTGGGTAGAATGTGTTGTACGCAGGTGCGTTGTCTGTGAGAGGAAAAAAGGGGAAGAAACACACAGTGTTTGGATTTTTATATTATGCGCGAAATTTAGAAGTGAATATCTCTTGCGCTGTGATGGTTCAGAAGAAACTGTTAATCTTACTTTTCTCCAATCGAGAGTCGATACGTTAACACATCATTGGCTGCCGATGCATCTTCTAACAGACTAATAAAACAACTTGTTTGAATGATAAACAGATCCATTTGAAGACAGCTATTTCTATTATTCGATTTCTATCTTTAATTTCCTTAGTACAAAACCATGTTTCTATACGCTCTTACATTTAGACGTTTTCCGTATTATATGCAGCTATATTAGGACCGATTTACATTAAATAAAATTAAATTATCTATCATAATGTAATTCCCAATATATATATTAAGTATGAAAATGTATGTATGGCTATTATCAGAATAATTGCGTTAATGTATTGTTTGCGGTTGCTTATATATCTAAGTAGTGTTCACTGTAGTTAATTAACAAATCATATTCGTTGGTCTGATTAATCCATCCCGCGTTATTATTTCTATCAACCAATCGATGTCATACCCTTTGTTTGAGAGTAATTTTAATATTCCTTACTATTCAGTTAGTGAAATAAACAAGGCTGACATTACTCGTGGGAAATAACATAATGTATATATTCTATTTTTCCCTATCGGCATTTGAGAATTACTTTTAGTTAAGGTGTTATATATTTAGTTAATTTATGTAATATGTTATTATTAGTTATCTTAAAGTAAAGTTCGTTCTGTGTATACAGTTAGTTGCTCTTGCGCCTCTTACGATTTTGGCATCTTTAAAATTTAATGTTTGTCGATCAAGCTGATAGGATCGTTTAACCGTTTATACCGTTCTACAGCTTTTCCTTGAAGACACATTGACTTCCGATCTAACAGTTGTGTTTTTCATCTGTGTAAACAATGCGTGTGCTATCAACAACTGTTTATTGTTTCAAACAATTACACATGCACCAGTAATTGTGCTGTTTCCACTGTTTTCTATCTCTACTTGTATTTGCTACCTGTTTCCTTCTCGGTCACCCATCCCTTCGTTTCTTCTATATTTCTTCTTTTCGATTCTTTTCTAATTTCATACTTTACATCAAACTGAGCTGCTTCCCCTACAACATCAATCTCCGATATCACGAACATTCCTAAAGGCGATTATGTTAATGTTTACTTGACTCAACTTCTAATTTGGAAATAGCAGTAATAGAGAAATTATGATTTTTATTTTTATACTTATTGACTTTCTCATCAACCAAATCAGCAGTAAAATATTAATTTACAAACTGATAATTAATAATTTGATAGATGTGTTATCAAGATTATATATATATATATATATATATATATATATATATATATATATATATATATATATATATATACTATACACGCATACATACATATATAGAAAGAGGCAGTTAAGATTACCTAAAGGAGAGTTTGAATTACCTATAATACACTATCATCGAGTGTATTTGGTATTTATGTACAAGGGTTTGTCAGGATAATCTGACATGATGATACGTCACCCTACAAGAAAACCCTGACTAAATATTCAAAATAACATAGTATTCGAAGCCTAAATAAGATCCCCTCAGCACGGCTATACAATTGCTGATACGAGCAATGCTGCACCCTCTCCTAGTGATTTTATTTCAAGTAACAACATTTAGTTGTATACTCCACCAGACTAGATGAATTCTTGATATTGAATCCGGTAATACCAAGAGACAACAAGAAAGATATACTATGATATAGTTAACTGGTTAATTATGTGGAGAAAAAGTAATGTTCTTAACTTCTTTACTAATTCAACATTTGAGAGATGAAGGAGAATAGAATATTCGAATATCTGTGTATCTCATATAGGGATCAAGTGTGAGCCCCAAGAAGTGACCCCTTTATTTCTGAGAACTTCGATTGAAGTAAAATTAAACAAGTGAGAATATATATATTGATATATATTCACGTAAGTTTATGTTCACAAAGCATACTCCTATGAAACCTTACTGTGATTACACAAGTTCTCAATAATAAATACTGTTATATATTTACTTCGTACAAACTTGTATTTATGTAGACATCTATGGCTACGATTTTACAGACATGTTGAAGTTGCATTCTAAGATAGTGGCGGAAAGAGGTTTATCTGTTCCAATTTACTTGCCTCGCTACGAGGGCAAAGTAAGAGACAAGGTCGTTTTTTTATGTTTGGAAAATCCAACTCACAAAAAAGGGTAATCTGGATTAGAAGTAAAATTAAAATCTTCTTAGTCTAGTAGGATTTCTCCTTAACTAACCGCGGACAGAATAGACTAAGCGTAGCGTCAGAACATATACTACACTTTGTTAGCTGTTTTCAAGCTAGAACTGAAAAATGGCTTAAAATATGTAGCCATGTTTGTGTAAATGAAATCTTAATAATATATATATATATATATATATATATATATATATATATATATATATACCATGCCTATCAGTCGTGGAACTAGTAATCAAGTGCAGACTTAATGGGCGAGCTGACTTAAAGTTAAAGAAAATGGAATCTTATCGGCTTCCACACCCCAGAAAACTTCTTATACCCTCTCTTTCCCTCTTTCCCTCTTCTGCCTTCGGTTTGACGGTGCTCTCCAAAGCGAGGCCCGAATTTCTTACTTTTGATTTTGAATTCATTTTAGTTATGCTTTTAATAAGATACGCTAATACGCATTGAAACGTTGGTTGTTTGACGTAAGGCTATAATATTGTTTATGTAATCATATATATATATATATATATATATATATATATATATATATATATATATATATATATATATATATGATCCCTATAGGATAAGAACTGAAAAATCTCTGAAAATGAACGCCTTTGTCGATGCGGCCATCGTAACAACTGCATAAATCAGAAGGAGCTAGATCATATGTATCATTAGTTCATTAGGATATAGTAAGTTACAAAGACTTTACTTTCAACGCAATTAAAAAACAATGGGGAACATCTGTAATTTATTTTGAGTGTTGAACACGGTTATCACGGCTGACTATTGTTATCAACTTGCTTGACGCATAAATAGTATTTATTTCTCATGTCGTTCGTAACTGTTAAAGTTTAATATGTTGGAGTGCTCGGAATTAAGCTAAAGATAACTCTTGTTCCGGGGTTCGAAACCGGCCACTAGTTAGAATGGTTATCTCTACATTGATGATTTCGTGAAAATAAAACGTTACGTATGTAGATAAACATGATATATTTATTATTAAATAATATATATATATATATATGTATATATATATATATATATATATATATATATATATCGATAGAAGTCTGATTAAAGACAACTGACTTCTCTTTTTTTTCCATCATACTTTTAATCATTGACTCAACTCGGCGAGCAAGTTTTCGGATTTCCGGTGGTAATTTATGGAGTATCGTTCAGAGGTTTCTCAAGCGTTTTTAATCTCTGCGATCTTTTTTCAAGAGTTAGGTTTTTTCTGATATGTTGTCGTTGTTGTTTAAAGTGATTTTATTATTTTGCTCGATATAACCGAGACCCAGGAAAATCGCGCGTAGGGTCGAGACAATGATTACAACTATAACGAAAGGAGTAGATTTTCTTGTCTTTAATCCGACTTGTTTTTGCAAAAATGTACCGCATATATATATATATATATATATATATATATATATATATATATATATATATATATATATATATATACATTATCAAGACTTGGACATTGTATGACGTCATCATAATGGGTATGGCGTTACCTCTGATGATAGTAAGGGAGATAGACTGCAACATCCAAGCGGTCTATCGGATCTTGATCCTGGAAATGGCTAGCCAATTTCTCGTATGGACGTCTTGTATGGAGACTGAGATCACTTGACGTATGGAGTGAACTGGGTTGATTGATGAAATAGTTTTTTTTTTAAAACTATTTGTCATCTTATCTGTTTTCACCGAACTGGGTTGCAGTGCCGAGATCGTGCAAAAAATCAATTTAGGTTAATCTGATTAAATATATGATTTAATATCTGATTAAATAATTAAAAAGAATGTTCCTATATATTAATATTATATCTTATGTCAGAGGTTCGTAATCGAAAGACTTGAGTCGTTGTTTTACATTACGGCATATTATTGTTGTTATTTGGGTTATTTAATGTTGAACACAGTCATTTTGGTAAAACGTTTTATTCTTCATGCTCGTATTCTACTTCTATTTTATATTCGATTTTTTGTAGATTACTTTGTTTGGTAGGCATATATTTTGAATATTTACTTCATATATGCGGCATTGATATGTACTAATTTGTCTGGGTCAGGGTTATGCTTAAAAGTAGTGGTTACAAAAGAATGGTTCAAGGCACAAGATAAACATCAAAGGAGCAAGTGTATTACTCCGCAACACTCCCGCCGCAACAAAGTTGAAGTACTCCGTATCCCTATCGGGAGATTTAACCACTGAGAGAGGGTTGTTTATACAGCAACAAAATGTCTGATATCGTCTGTTTCATGATCCCATACTTTACCATAATCTCTTAGATAAAAATAAAAATACTAACTTAATCTCTATACTTAGTAATAGTTATATTTACAGGGTGAAACTCTCCCTCAAAAATGCTACACATATAAACGTATGTAAATTCTTTAATAAATTGCAATAATGTTTCAACTTTATGAAGAATAGTCATGTCAGTCGAGAGCGTAGTTACAAAATGCCTTGTCAGATGAAGGAAATGACAAAATCAAAAATTGTTATGTCATCAATATGAGGATAAATATATAATGGCCAGGTAGGTCCACAAATCCGGAGCCTATGAAATAATCTCAAACTTGAACACAGGGAATTTAGACAACAACATGATCGTCACACGTTAAATTTATTGTATCGTACCCACTAGCGTTACAATTAATTACTGTAAAGGCGAACAGAAAGAGAGAGAGGGGGGTCTTGACCATTTTTATTACAATTTTGCTAGTGCATTTTTAACACGTCCGTTATTGGTCGTTTCCATCGGAAACTGAATATGAGGCTTCTTCCAACAATTACTCCAGTTTCTAGTAAATGCCGTCATATCCGCCTATTTTTATTAGAGACTTCCATTCTCACAGAAATAGATTCTAAGTCATGTTACCATATTCGAACCCCTGTCTGACACACGTCCAGTCTTCTAAGCTAGCCGCCAATATATGTACACTTCGAATATATAACATTATTAATTAAGTATAGGGTACTTAGCCGTTTGATTTCAATGGTAAAATTAAACCGGAATTATATTGTCTGATTATGTCAGCATTATTGTACAGAATCCTGACAATGAGCACAAAAGACGCCAATCTGCAACAAGATTTGCGCCGGTGTCGTAATAGAACTTAGGATGCGATTTCCATGTACATAATGTTTCTCGGTATTTCTCTCTATTCATAAATTGCAATCGTTGATCTTCACAAATGACAACACGAGTATGTTTTGGTGCGTCTACGTATCTTTATGAGCAGCTCCTTGCGTCGGTTGGCTCATTCGGCGCTTACGCTAACTTAATTTAGAAAAAACGTATTTTCATCTGTACATGAGCCGGTTAAATAGACGTATCTTAGTTTACATGCGTCTAAACATATTTATAAGAGGTTATGTTTAGTTTGCCTTCTATGCTTAAGGTTGAAATAGCAATTTGATTTATCTATCTGTATTCATTTCTAAATAAAAATGTTCGTCGCCTAACACGGTTTATTTAAAAGTTGAATTTTGAAGATTAAAAAGAATCTATCGATCGTCTGTTGATCGTCAGTCTGTCACGCTTAAGTTTCAGATAGATTTCTTTTATTTTAGATGTCACTCTTAAGTTTAATTTGTTTTATCCATCTGTCATATTTAATTTAAAATTCACAATTTTAAGATTTAAATAGGATTTGGCCGTTCCTATGTCGACCATTGTTTTGTCACACTTAAGTTTGAAAGTTTAAAATTATATTTTTGCCGGTCTGTCATATTTAATTTTAAAATTGCAGTTCTTATATTCGTACACGCATGTCTATAAGAGGCTATGTCTGCTAATAGGTCGATTTTTCAGTTTGTCACGCTTTGAAATTGTATTCCAACGTTAAACCTTCAGATCGAAGAGACGCATCTTAAAAATATGCGTTCTTGTTTAGTTTCCTTTTAGATTTATTATTTCTTTATTTCTCATTGTTAAGTGACGATAGAACACTTACATATATATATATATATATATATATATATATATATATATATATATATATATAATTTATTTATCATTTTTAACGTTTTCTATCGATGGCGTCTTGAAATATCAATTTAGTGTTTGGGTAAAAGTGATTTGCCGGAAATGCAGTTTTGTGTTGCACCTTGATTTCCGGTTTCCTAAAACTCTGCGCCTTTCAGTAAAAGGCGCTTCCTGTCATGAGACTCTTCGAAAAATTATTTCGCTTCATTCCATCCTCGCAGACTTATTATCGCTAAGAGTTGCCTTTCAGTATCCGAGACTTTAATAAAAACAAAAACAAAACAGTAAGAAAACAGTCTAAAAAAGGATAAAACGAATACTTAATTTGATTAACGTTATTGATTTTGTTTCTTTTTGCTTTTTTTTTGTTTTTTAGTTTTATTTTATTTTTCAATTCGTTTATGTTATATTTGTGTAATGTCTGTATTCGCTACAAACATTCAGTTATGAATCTCCAACTTTATTGTTACGAATGACCCAAATAAAAATATTTTCTTCATCTCTCCTGAACAATATACCTGTCTAATAGTACTTATATAAATATTGTGTGGCAGGCATGATGACCCTGAACCAGTCTTGTGCTGGAGTGTATTTTTTAATTTTAGGAAATGTCGAAATCACAACATATGAGAAACATGAGTAAATTAACCTTAATAAGATAAGTTTGAACCAAAGTATTATCAACATTTCTTTTGGATAAAAATAATTAACTTAGGTTATTCAATGTCTGTTATTTGCTAACTTAGAACAGTGGAGGGAGGAAGGAGAGAAAGAACAACCAGTGAGTTGTGAGCCGCATTATTTTTTGACTAAAACAAGTCATAGAAATCCAGTTAAATTGAGCTCTAATGATCTCATAAAAGTTAAAGTAAAAGTTCCCTGATCGAGTTTCAAACAATTTTAACATTTATTTGTAAAGTTCAAATGTTACACTTACTGATGACTCAAACAATCGATAATATTTCCCCATCTTTTGGACACATGAGTCTAATCAAATTATACCTATATCCATAGCCTCTGTTCAGTCTTGAGAAATAATGCATACCCCTGTAAGAGTAGCTGCGCGTTTACTTATGAAGCAAGGGGTGCGCAACCCTGAACCACCTTTCTCCTAACTCTGCACGGTTTGATTCCAGTGGCAAAGAGAATCCAGGACGACTTGAACAATGTCGAGATAAGAGGAGAGCACATATAGCACCTGGTATTCCCAAACGGTCACCCATTTAGTACTGACCAGGCTCAACGTCGCTTAAATTAGATGATCAAACGAAAACAGATGTGTGAACGTGATTTAACTGCATATGTATATCTATATGCTACTAAAATGATGTGGTTTTTGGATGTTATCTTTTTAGCTAATTATCTTGTACACTGGAATACGTCATAACAATGTTGAAGACACACAAAGAATCACAGCATCCATTAAAAGGTTCATGGGCCATCAACAAGAACGTTTGCACATCTGGGGTTCTAGCAAACAATTAAACATCACTGGTTGACATCATTGTTTTATGGCGTCGCCCATTTAAAATAGAGGTGAGTATAGCCGTTAACAGCGGATGACGTCACATAATAATAACGTCACCTATACAAATATATTTCGTCTACTTTCTCGACTACTTGGCGTCGTGTTTATCAATAAAAATATGACTAAATGTTTTTCTCATATCTCCTGCACACTAACTCAGTCTAATAATAAATCTACACACATTTATTTTTGTAGATAACGCTTTTATATTCAGGAATGACTGATGTAAGGGATTATGTAACAAGCTTTCGTCGAGTCGTTAGATATAACACATTAGAAAAAAGTGAGTCTTAAAAAATAGCCCGTAGAAAATGTAAGAATGAAGCGAGAAACTGTAAAAATAGTGTGAAAGAAACTATAATAGGAAACGTAAAGTACAAATATATGTAATAATTTCTGCCATTTTTGTTGATTTTGTTGTTAAGAAAGTCAGACTCTTGCATAGAGCTCTTGATATTTTATTAGTTGATCGTATCTATTCGTTAACCGACAAGATCTCAGGTGTTTATCACCGACACCAAAATCAGCAAGGTTCAGCAGGGGCATGCGAAGTCGGTGAAGGTTTAAGCCAGAATACAAACAGAAATAGAACACAAGAAACGTTGACACTCTTATTTAATGTATTTTAGATTCCACGCCTAACACGTCTTCGCTTGCCAAGAGGACAACGGATCCTGATACCAGCTTCTCCTGATTTTCAGCAGAGCTCTGTTACTCCTTATTCAGTTTTGTATCAACCCTGTCCGTCTTGAGTAGCCCTGCAATAAACCAGACTTCCAGACGACATAGCTCTTACACTACCACGTTACCACCTCCCTTATAATAGGGGAAGGGTTGGATTTAAGTGGTATTTTTCTGCCGGTTCATTGTTATTTAACTGAGTTAATATTCAGGAGAGCTAGAGTTATGTTCTATATTTTAGGTTATTAGGGCTTCGTAAGATTTTTTCGAGTATCAAGTCCCCGACCAAAAAACATTATACTTAAAAGATAAAAGATTGGCATAAACAGCACATACGTTGAAAAGCATATTTCATTTATTCGAATCACCCTCCATGGGAAAACGTATTTAAAATCATTAGTTTTCCTCCTTCTCTTTAGATAGCGTCTGTTTATATTAATAGGGCTCCATCTACCATGACAAATAGCCACTCAAGATTAAGAGTTTATGGGATCGCCATATAATGATGACCAACACCATGAGAGGATTGGCAACGATGGGTGGAAATGGCAGAATTTTATTAGTATAGAGGATAGTCTGGACACTATTTGTTGTCATTGAACTTGAAAAGGATCCTGTTTTAGTCAACAGGGAAGCAGTCTTGAAAAGACACTCTTTTCATGGATCGTCCGTTTGGCTTTACATACATAGCCGAAGAAAGGAAAGGATTTTGCAGCGGTAATAGTTGACAAGTTCTTGCTGCGAATATTTTACCTTGAGATTTGAGCTCAGTTTAGCACTTACCATGAATATAACAGTAAAATAGAGAAAGGCTAGCAAGTCTTTTCTGTAGGAAAATATTTGTACGACAGAGAAGAGATCAGTTCGTTCGTCATGTTATAATCCTCTTAGTCATTACCTCTTCCTGTGGGGTTCAATGCATGTAGCTTGTTCATAATGATATCATGCTCCCAACCTAGCAAAAGTATGCGACCGGATAATAAATAAGATGTTAAGAATCCCAAGGATATATGAAATACGACAGATAAAATTAAACACATTATGTCAAAAAAAACTTATATACTTTAATTAAGTAGACTAAAGAATTTACGACGTAATAATGATTCTGTAATCATGTTTAAAAAATTCACACCGAACAATATTTCTTCATAAGCACGTGTTTTACAAAATCTTTATTATTAATATTACATCTGAAAAAAAGTAGATGAAATTTTTATTTTACTCTTCAGCATATATTCATTATTAATTCAAATTTAGATTATTTCAAGTAGATCGACTTAAGATATTGCCTAGTCTTAAAGTCGGGTATACTGATAAGCTTTTAATCACAATTAGAGTCATTGTTCAAATGAAGTAAGCATACAAATATTAATTTGTCAAGTAAATGCAAAAGTTATAGGACTAGCTTCAATTAAACCATGACTTTGTGAATAATGAATAAGAGGCCTGTCTAAAAAGTATCCGACATTAGGTCAGGAAAAATATTTCAAATACCTGACGGGGTTGGGGCCCTAACTCCCTTCAAAGTACACTCCTTGTGCTTGCATACACTTAGCCCACCGATTAATCCACTGCCGGAAACACCTCTAGAAGTCTTCTTTTGGAACGGTGTTCATCGCCGCCGTCGCGTTCCGCATTATCTCTTCTCTAGTCTCAAAACGCGAAACCTTTCAGTGGTGTCTTCAATTTTCGAAACAACCAGAAGTCGCAAAAAGACATGTCTGGAGAGTAGGGAGGTTGGCGAACGACTGCAATTCCATGTTAGACCAAGAAATGTTGGATCATATGACATGAATGTGCGGGGGCGTTGTCGTGTTGCAGTTGCCAGTTTTTCAGCGTCCACATGTCTGGTCTTTTGGGCCGAACTGAGTCACGGACACGCCGGAGAACATCTTGATAATACTTTTTTATCACTGTTTGCACAATTCCACTGATATCGAAGTAGAGAGTCAGCATCACCTTGATTTACCTTAGCACCTGTCGCGCTTTTTTGGGCTTTGGAGAATCGGGATGCTCCATTGCGGCGACTGTCTTTTTTGGTTCTAGCTTGTACCCATGTTCTTAATAATTATTTATAAAATTGTTCATATAGAAAGTATTTTTAAAGCATAGAAGACCCTCAATTAAAAACATGCCAAAGCATGACGTTCGTCTTCTTGTGTTGCCTGAGTTCTTACTTGGCCTCCGAAACTTATGCCTATATCAATAGAGCATGGCGATATGGATCCACAAGCAGTCGGACAGCACGAAGGTGGTTCCAGGAATTCCATCTTGGAGATAAAATCATTGAAGATGAAGAAGATAATATTTTCAATGAACAATTGCAAGCACTAGTTGAGTAGAATCCACGTCAAAGTGTCAATGAAATGTCCCAGACACTTGATGTCAGCACTGAGACAGGTTCATGTCACTTACACTTGGAAAAATGAAAGACTTTCATGAATAAATGTATGTTTCTGAAATCGGATATTATTTTTGTAACGACCTAATTATAAAGAATATATGTTGACGAGTAAAATAATAAATCCATAAAATCTTACTCTGATGTAATTGTTATAATGAAGATTTTCTGAAAGGCGTGTGCATATGAAGAAATATTGTTGCCGGTGGATCTTTTGAGCATGATTACAAAATAATAATTATGTCGTAAATTTTGTATTCTACTAAATCAATACACACACACACACACACACACATATATATATATATATATATATATATATATATATATATATATTATTGGGGAAATGGTAGTTTAATCAGTACCATTGGAGAGCCATGAATATTATAACTGTCCTGTTTTTAAATCTCCGAAACAGTTACATGGTAAACAGTTGATGATCCCCGTGTTAATATTAGACGCTTAAGGTCTCCTGTTTTTGTTTCACTCTTAGATACTTAACCCCCCCCTTTTTATTTTTTTTATTTACTTATTTATGTATTTATTAATTTTCGAACGAATGTTAAGTCTGCAATATCTTGGATTTAGTTAGTTTCTCTAGGAATTTAAACTGCATTTTACTTTATTTTTATTTTTTTTGTGTAAAATGACTCAAAGCTTCTTTAGACTATATATATATTTGTATGTGTTTCTTTTTCTTGACGCACACACTACGTGTATGTGAAAAAACATCTGGTAAATAGTAAATAATATCTACTCGAGCGAGATCCCGAAGATGGGATGGATCCGTCACCTTACTCGATAGAAGGACGATCGATACACGTAGATGGTGACGATTTTCTGCCATTCAACTTCAAGCGAGCCTTTAGTAGACCGCAACACGATTAGCGACTTACTGCTACAAGACTCGCCACGGGATTGGATAGGACTTGCTCAGAACAGACAGTCCTGAGCTGTTTACTGTTATCTGCACGAACCAAAAACCGACCAACGATAACAGATACAAATAAAGATCTACGAGGCTCTTAGCACATGCCATTTACATTCCAAAATAGTTGCTTGTTTTTTTATTATGTTATTTCTACACAAATCCGTACGCAATCCATTCACTCTCTTTTTCTAAATGTTATCTTGTAATTCTATACGAGCATATTTCGCCGCTGTTCTAATTTTATGTGACAAATCCGGAATTTCCTGAGTGTATTTCGAAGAAAAGCTCGATTGAAACCCAGTTACTTTCAATCAGAAAGTTAATTTGCGATTTGAATTTATTTTTTGTTGTTTGATTCGCTCAGCTATTCATTTGTTAAATGGGCGAACGCTCTTAATTAACAAATATCGATTTAAAAGGTTACACTTTGTTTTACCTTTCGTAAGGATCGTCTTTCTAAAAAAAAAAGGTAATTTTAAATGCGTCGTAAAATCTGTATAAGACGCTTCGTCCGTCTTCCGGTCAAGATGTCACACTTCAGGTTTAAAATACGGTTTTCTGCCCGTATCCGACATGTTAAATAGACGCATTTTTTTTAGATACGTCTAGTTATCTCTATAAGAGATTTGGTTGTGGCTCCCGAACACGGTCAAAAATATATTTGATTATTATCAGTGCCAACACCGACAGTGGGATGTATTTTTAAACCTCTTTTTTTAAAGAGTGCCTACTATTATGCGTTTTCAACCTAGACCGATGATCGGTTTGACCTTCTCCTAAGCGACTCTGTCTGTCAGACGATCATTCACGCTTAAGTTCGACTTATAATTTTCTTTTCCCTGTTAAGTTTAAGTTTGAAATATTGTGTGTGTTGTTCTGTCATGCTTAAGTTTAAAAGAACATTTAAGTTAGTCGGTTACGTATAGGCTTGGATAAGCATTTCAGTTGGTCTGTCCGGCTTAATATGAAAACGTGTTGTTGATTTTCTATGGTTGTGTTTGAAGTTGTATGGTCGTTGTTCTTTTACGCTAATGTTTGAAATTGTATTTTCATTGGTCTGTCATTCTTAAGTTAGAAATATCATTTGCATTGATTTACCTAGTTAAAGTTTTAAATCGAATTTGTGTGCGTCTGTCACGCTGAAGTTTATATTACATTTTCGTTGATCTGTAACGCTTAAATTTGAAATATCATTTGCTCTGATAAACCAAGGTTGAGGTTTAAGTCGCATTATCTTTGGTCTGACAGGCTCCGGTTTGAAATACAATTTACGCCTGTCTGTTCGGCGGAGTTTGAAATGGTATTTTATTTCGTCTGTCTTGCTGAAGTTCGAAATGATATATTTATTGGTCTCTCACGCTGAAGATATTAACAGTATTTTCATTGCTAAACGCGCAGATTAAATAGACGTCCCTTAAGAATGGATCGATGTTTTAATAACTTTTCTACCTGCATATTTGCCGTGTTGTAATCAACGTGAAATCGACTCTTTGTTCTCTATTTTCCTCGCGTTAATTCGGTATCAATCCATTAAATGGATTTTTTTTCAAATGTTTTAATTGTAAACATATGAAATTAAACGATATTCTACACCCAATGATCAGCACTTTTATATTCGTTTATATTAATTAAGTGATTATCAAAGATAAAGGTGGGGTGCACTGGTTCCATCGAATTAAGGAAATGGAAATGAGGAATATTAAGCATGAGAGAAAGTTCAATTAATTGTAATAAACTCCTATGGAATCGTAATATTTGAACAAAAAAAATATAGCTTCGGCTTTATGTTTAGTGCAAATATGGCGTAGGGGAAAATAACGCTTGATAACCAGATCGACGGTAGGGTTTTCGAATGTCAGCTTGAAAATCACACCATATCAAGTCACACTGAGGCATCCTGATACGTAGACACGGCTGTCTGTAGCTATATATATATATGTGGGCTAATGCGTTCAGCTCTTTAGTAGAACGAATAACGGTGTTCAGCTAGCGTAAATCGCATTAATTTTCTTAATTTTAATATAGTTTACAAGAATCGTAAAATCTAAAAACAGAAACATTATAATGTAAACGTCTTTCCTGCAGCGCCGAGATGGCTTCAAATGCTTGACTACCAGATCGGTGGTCAGGTTTGGAAGCTTAGCTTAAAAATCATACTATATCTAGCCACAATCCGTGATACAGCGAAACAGTTGTATTGTGATAATTATATATATATATATATATATATATATATATATATATATATATATATATATAGTCTAAAGAAGCTTTGAGTCATTAAAAAAAAATGTAAAATGCAGTTTAAATTCCCAGACAAACTAACTAAATCCAAGATATTGCAGACTTAACATTCGTTGGAAAATTAATAAATGAAAAAATATAAAAAAATATAAGTAAAAAAAAAAAAGAAAAAAGAAAAAAAGGGAGGGGGGGTTAATTATCTAAGAGTGAAACAAAATCAGGAGACCTTAAGCGTCTAATATTAACACGGGGATCCTCAGCTGTTTACCATGTAACTGTTTCGGAGATTTAAAAACAGGACAGTTATAATATTCATGGCTCACCAATGGTACTGATTATACGACCATTTCCCCAATAATCAAGTGTCGAAATAATTCAGCTTAAAATATAACTAATATATACATAAATAAATAATAATAATGATAACATAATAATAATAATAATAATAATAATAATAATAATAATAATAATAATAATAATAATAATATATTACCCATAAGACTACCGTATGATATAGTAATTTGCATATCAAATAACATTAATTATAACAATAAAAAAAATATAAAAATAATAATAATACTATTTAAACACTACATCCAAGAACCATTCTGCAATATGGTAGCTAGCAATAAAATATTATAGGAATTAAAGTTGCATTAAAATATATATATATATATATATATATATATATATATATATATATATATATATATATATAATTTTAATCCACTTATGGGTAGAGTTCTCTAGTAGAAGGAAATAATAGTTTGAGCTATTGTACACTGTATTTATTTCAATTTTAATGTACAAAAAATTATCATGTATCATTTTTCTCGTAAAAACGCTAGGCTACCATACACAGGTTAGGTGTCAAATCTGAGCTTCAAGCGTTCAACATTTCTTTATTATTTTGACACTAACTGAGAAAATTCTCAGTGGAGCCATATAAACGCATTTTTTCTTCACGACTAGCACAGAGAAGTAGTGGCTCAATATTACTTGATACGATGTAATAGCGATTTGGGATCGAAGAAGTTGTTAGGGGTCAGGTCAAACTTTTTATAGGGTCGGGCTAAAAAATGTTTGTTTTTGTTAACTTAAAATATTTCTCAGGGTTGGAGGAGAGTAAAAAAGCAAATTCGGAGGGTGGGGTTAGAGAGATAGGGGGAGGGCGTCGGGGAAAATGTTAGGGGTCGGGCCAATGAATTTTACATTACATATAAAAGTGTATTCTCATGTAAAATTCACAGAGTAAGATGATGAGAGTATTCCTGAATCTATAAACCCACCCCTTAGGGGTCCATTAGGGCATATTTCATCAGGGGGGGGGGGCTTTACAATTATTGTTCATTATATTTATAGTAATGTGAAATTGCTGGGTCATATTGTAATTTAATTACGTAATACCTCAAGTTCATAAAACAATTCATGGTTTATAATGAAATTTATTTGTTAGAAAATAGCTAAGGAAGAACGATAACTCATGTTTAAAAACACAATTTAGTTTTTTAAAACAAGGTTAGAGAATATGCATAACATATAAAAGTGTATTCTCATGTAAAATTCACAGAGTAAGATGATGAGAGTATTCCCGAATCTATAAACCCACCTCTTAGGGGTCCATTGGGCGTACTTTATAAGAGGGGGGGACTGTTTTCAGTTATTTTTCATTATATTTAATAGTAATTTGAAAATCCTGATAAAAATGCTTAGTCACCGAAAACATCCCATAATCCCTTGCCGGATGTACCCGGTCTTGCCCTAAATTGTGTCCGGTTGTATCAGGTCATCCCATAACTTCTGTCCAAATAAATCAATAACATCATAGGAAGGCTACGTTAAGAGTGTGTAGTGAAACAAGGGTTGCTCAATCACATCAACACCTGGCCACCGGTAAGAGTGATTTCAGTAGTGCTCAGGACGCCTCCTTGATTTTCAAACGAATGTTGGTGCTTCTTAAGTATAACGGTCCCTAGAAATATTGGTGTTTCGGGTCAAATTTTTTTTTCCTTGAACTTAAAATATTTCTCAGGGTTGGGGAAGAGTGAAATAAAAGTTGGGGGCTGGAGAGATAAGGGGGTCGGGGGAAATTTTAGGGGTCAGGCCAAATTTTTTAGGAGTCAGGCCAAATTTTTTAGGAGTCAGGCCAAATTTTTTCTTTTTTTCTTTTTTTGAACTTAAAATATTTCTCAGGGTCGTGGGAGCGTGAAAAAAAGTTAGGGGGCGCCTGAAGAGATTCAGGGGTCGGGGATAATTTTAGGGGTCGGACCAAATTTTTTAGGGGTCAGGACAAATTTTTTCTTTTTTTCTTTTTTTGAACTTAAAATATTTCTAAGGGTTGTGGGAGAGTGAAAAAAAGTTGGGCGGGGGGCTGAAGAGATTAGGGGGTCGGGGAAAATTTTAGGGGTAGGCCAAATTTTTTAGGGGTCGGGCCAATATTTTTTTTTCTATTTTTAAAATTAAAATATTTCTCAGAGTTGTGGGAGATTAAAAAAAGTTGGGGGGTGGCTGGAGAGATTAGGGGGTCGTGGAAAATTTTAGGGGTCGGGCCAAATTTTTTAGGGGTCAGGCCCAATTTTTTCTTTTTTTCTTTTTTGGACTTAAAATATTTTTCAGGGTTGTGGGAGAGTGAAAAAAAATTTGGGGTGGGGGGCTGGAGAGATGTAGGGGTCGGGGAAAATTTTAGGTGTCGGGCCAAATTTTTTAGGGGTCGGTCCAATTTTTTTAAATTTTTTTTTTTAACTTAAAATATTTCTCAGGGTTGTGGGAGAGTGGAAAAAAAGTTGGGGGTGGCTGGAGAGATTAGGGGGTTAGGGAAAATGTTAGGGGTCAGGCCAAAATTTTTAGGGGTCGGGCCAAATTTTTTTTTTTTTTTTAACTTAAAATATTTCTCAGGGTTGTGGGAGAGTGAAAAACAAGTTGGGGGGATGGGTAGATTGAGAGGTCGAGGAAAATTTATTAGGTCAGGCCAAATTTTTTCTTTTTCTTTGAACTTAAAATATTTCTCAGAGTTGGGGGAGAGTGAAGAACATGTTGGGGGGGTGGAGAGATTGAGGGGTCGGGGAATATTTTCGGGGGGAGTAAAGAAAAGTTGGGGTAGGGCTGGAGAGATTGGGGGGTCGGGGAAGTTTTTAGGGGTCAGGCAAAACTTTTTTGGGGGTCGGATCAAATTTTTTTTTTTGTTAACTTAAAATATTTCTCAGGGTTGGAGGAGAGTAAAAAATATTCGGAGGGTGGGGTTAGAGAGATGCCGGGAGGGCGTCGGGGAAAATGTTAGGGGTCGGGCCAATGAATTTTACATAACATATATAAGTGTATTCTCATGTAAAATTCACAGAGTAAGATGATGAGAGTATTCCTGAATCTATAACCCACAGATTATGGGTCCATTAGGGCATATTTCATAAGGGGGGGCTTTTCAGTTATTGTTCATTATATTTTATAGTAATGTGAAATTGCTGGGTCATATTGTAATTTAATTACGTAATACCTCAAGTTCATAAAACAATTCATGGTTTATAATGAAATTTATTTGTTAGAAGATTGCTAAGGAATAACGATAACTCATGTTTAAAACACACAATTTAGTTTTTTAAAACAAGGTTAGAGAATATACATAACATATAAAAGTGTATTCTCATGTAAAATTAACAGAGTAAGATGATGAGATTATTCCCGAATCTATAAACCCACCTCTTAGGGGTCCATTGGGGCGTATTTCATCATGGGGGTGGGCACTGTTTTCAGTTATTTTTCATTATATTTAATAGTAATTTGAAAATCCTGAGTCATATTTTTATTTAATTACCTAATAATTTGAAATAACTTTTAATTTTATTTTACGTTTCTTAGTGCCAGAGACGCGCCTTTAAATTTTTAGTTCTTTGGTATTGTTTTTTTAAATAAGCGACAAACGCTAATCAAACTATTGCTATTATTTTACGAAATAAAATTATAGGAAATTACAACATGGCCGCCAGCGATTAAGTAATTGCTTTCAAATTCAAGTTTAAAGTCTTGAAAAAATAAAATATTATTTTATTTCGGGATCAAAAATACAATGTAAGAATAATTAATAACTTTCATCCAAAATGTTTGTTTGTTTACATAGCATATTTCTTTAAGAAAATCCACAGTTACATAAAATACATATTTAGTAAAAAGAATTTACGTGAATTACATTATTATAAGTTTTTAACACATTTAAACAAGATAAGAATTGTATGGGAAAAAGGGAAATAGAGGTTTGTAAGAGGGAGGGAAATAATGAGGACCAGGGAAAGAAAGACGGCTAAAGAAAGAAGAGAGATTGAAGTGTTTAAAGATTTTACACACACTCTTTAATTTCTACTACTAGCCCTGCTAGTATTAGTCTAATTTAAGAGTGACAGACCAATGCGACTTCAATCTGAACCATAGAACATCTACACAAATATTTCATATTAAGCATGACAGACCAATGTGCATGTGATTTCAACCCAACCTAAGCCGATCAACAAAAATATTTCAAATTTAAGCCTGACAGACCATCGTCAATACGTTTTCAAAATAAACCTAAGAAGACGAAAAAACATATCAACTTAAGCGTAACAGACCAGCGTCAATTCGATTTCAAACTGAATCATTACAAGATAAAAATTATTTCAAACTTAAGCGTGACAGACTAACGTCAATACGCTTGAAAACTAAACCTTAGAAGATCAAAATGTATTCACACTTAGGCGTAACAGACCAACGTGAATGTGATTTAAAACACAACTTGGAAGATCAACAAATATTATAACTTTATCGTGACAGACCGACGTCAATGCGATTTCAAATTCTACTTATATGGATGAATCTGGTATATATATATATATATATATATATATATATATATATATATATATATATATATATATATATATATATATATATAAATATATATATATATATATATAGTAATTGTAAAACAAGCATAGGGATGCAACATACCGGCGATAAGACAGAGGCTGAAGCTTGGTAGACAGGGTAGAGCCTATGAGATTAGAAGCACTTTTTTTGTTTTCTCGTCTTAGTAATTGTAGCAATAGTATTATCATTTTTATTATTATTTATAGTAGTAGATAGTAATAGTAGTAATAGTAGTAGTAGTAGTAGTAGTAGTAGTAGTAGTAGTAGTTTTCTTCTTCCATAAACTATTGCCAATTAATGACGCACAATGCTAAAGTTGGTTCAATTCTGTCTGTTACAACCGTATTGGTTAGTTTGTATTTTAAAGTATTGCCAGTAGTTATAGTCGTAGTAATGGATGTAACAGTAGTAGCTGATCCCACTCCATGGCGGACCTGGAACTCAAGAATTTTCTATACCAAAATCTGTGCGATTCTGTTGAGTATTTTAAAACCTGTGTTTATTCTTTCTTACTCTTAGCAACAGTAATTGCGCTATAACTAATCTCCAAAGTCGTAGTAGTAGTAGCATTTGATCCCTCTACTTGACATACCTGGCAACTGAAGGATGTCCTATGTCAAATGTTGGTGGATTCTGTCAAGTAGTTTTGAATCCTATGAATCATTGTTGTAGTTTGTCTTATCAATAACTGTAATAGCAGCAGTAGTAGTAGTAGTAGTAGTAGTAGTAGTAGTAGTAGTCCAGGCCCATTTCATAACATTATTGGGACATCAAGTATGTTTGATGTCAGATTTGATGCAATTTTGACGAGCAGGTTGTAACCCTATTGATGTGTGTTCTTTAATGTTAGTGTTAGTAGAACTGGTATTAGTATTAGTAATAGTGAATTCTCTCTCAGACACACCAAGAAATTCAAGGATGTCTTGCACCAAATTAGGTACAATTGAGTGGAGCAGTTTTGAAATCTATAGGTGATGTTCGATTTGTAGTCTTCGCAATAGTAGAAGTGGGAATCAATAATAGCAATAGTAGTATGAGTAGTTGATCCTCTTTTATCTTCCACCCCTAAAATGATATGCCTTTATTCATTATTTCCGAGACCATGTCCGTATCCGATCAATATGGAAAGAAATCGCTGTATATTGTTGAATAAGTCGATTTAACTTAGACTCTGCGTGTGATATACCTTTTAAACGTATTATTAAACTAATGTGTCACTACTTACCAAGGCTGAAAATCGATAAATGATAAGGGTTAATGAGTTTTAGAACGGATCAATTAGAGGAGTGAAAACGTTGGAGGAAATGATTATTTACTACAGAGAATGGTTCGACACGTATTTGATGACATCGGACTCGAAGACGACCATGTTGTAGTCTGCAGAGAAGCGGTACTGAGGTACGTGTTCCACAGATGAAACGTTATTGAAAATAAATCTTGTTCATGGAAATTTCGTTTGGTTCCAGGCACACGCAGGTAGGAAGGAAAATTATTTGCAGTGGACTTGGTTAGAGAAGTTTTTGCTGTGAATGGTGTAAAGCGGGGATCAAGAGATTAAGGCTCAGTCGAGCATTTACTATGGAAATAACGATAGAGTAAGACTGGTAACTTTTCTTCTGTTAGAAGGGGGTGTAAAGCAGAGAAGAGAGCGATGTCGATTTTCTACTCTGTCAAGACAAGAAAGAGTCCTCTGAGTGGCACACCCCAGATGTGACAGCAGTACGCCACCTTAGAATTATCTAACGCTTATATAGGTCAATAATTTCATCAGAACACAGATACTTTCTGGAGCAGTAGAATGATCCAACAATTTTTACATTGACTTTAAAACAGAGTTGATGCAGGTATTGTATCTTATCGAGGATATTCTAGTTTCAAAAGCATACTCATCCGTTGATTATCGTTTGTACTACACTTTGCAGCGGCAAGTGGGAAGTTGTCGAAGTCATTGGTAAAGTTGAGATTGATAAAAAAAAAAGAGAGAAGAAAAGGTGAGAATGTGAGAAGACCGCCGGGATTGGCGGCCATCTTGTCTGACGCAGCAGGTAAGGGCAGATAATTGATATCGTACTTAAGTGAGTTCGTGACAGCTAAACGCATCGATAGTTTCCCAGTTTTAACTTATCGCCGGAAGTCTAATCTGTTATTCTTTCTGTTCTGTTTTTAATTCTTCTTAACTCGTACCGAATCGCTCTAATGTCAATTAAAGAAAAGAGAGCATTTCTATCGCTTCTAAAACAAAAGTTAAATTTAAAGTAGTAACGTCATCTCACTTCACCATCGTTCTGATCCATCGTTTCCTATCTTCTGTCAGTGTTTTTATCATTTGTTTAAACTAATTATTTGTTTTGAGTTAATTTAATTTCCAATCAACAGAATGGTTTCTTCTCTTTTTCTATTCTTTTATTTTTTCTTGTCTTCTTAATTCCTTTGCTTTTTCTTTCTTTATTGTAAAACTCTTTCTTGACAACGGAATGTTCTTCGTTTTTTTCCTTTTCTTCTCTTTCTTTCCTGTTCTTTCTTTGAATTCTTTATTTCTAACTTCATTCGAAAAATCATATTAATTCGATGAATATTCTTTTTTTGTTTTCTTTCTTTCCTTTTCTTTTTAGTTTTCTTTTCTTTTCTTTCCTTTTCTATTGCTTTATTCCAAAACTCTTTCTTATCAACATAATGTGTTTTTATTTTCTTCATTTTAACGCATATTTTATGGCTTTAGCTTGACTTCAAATTTATAAAGATGTGTGAGATAAGAAGACATTCTGACGATCTGACCTACCGTAAAACTGCAGTAAAGTGTTAACACACACACGCAATTATATATATATATATATATATATATGCATACATACATATATATATATATATATATATATATATATATATATATATATATATATATATATATATATATATATACATATATATATATATATATATATATATATATATATATATATATATATATATATATATATATTATCACCCCCTTTACTACGGCTGGGAACTCCGAGTGAATTTAATAACAAGCAGTACTACTAGCTTCATTGCGAGATCCAACACGATTTGTTGTTAGATCACTCTTCGCCGCTTGCTGTGAATACTCGCCGACTTGGTATTTATAAAGTTAAATTCCTCCTTCCTAAATGTTTAGCTGATGTCTGGTGGCTAACTGGAAACTCTCCTGACTGCGAATCAGTGGCGATTTTTAGTCGGAGTTCGTGCCCGTCGATCGTCGGGAATTATCTTTCCGCACTGAAGATTACGTAAGCATGAAACAAGCCTGGATGGAACCTACAATCACCAATTTGATAGTCGGCGATTTTTACTGCTTAGTTGTGGACAAGTGACATCTCAATGCATTGTGCATTGTCAATCACGAGAGATTTCTTTCTTTATTCATTTAAAAAGAGCTTTGGTGAAATATATATATATATATATATATATATATATATATGTTGTCTAAAATTACAATATAGATAGTCGTAAACGATGAATGCATATTAATCTATGCAGAGGCTTTCGCGTTTCATCCTCGTAGCGAATTCTCAGGCTAAAACGCATTCAATTCGTGTTACCGTGTAATTTTATATAACATGAATTCCATGTAGTTTTGCTTGCCTACGGGGATGAAACGCGGATGCCTCTTTGTAGCTTAATTTCCATAAATATATTTTCATGACATAACATATCTCTACTCAAGTTGAAAATCGATACACAAAATAATATATCTCCACATAACATTTTATGTGGATACATGAAATAATATATATATATATATATATATATATACGAGGCATGTCTAAAAAGTATCCGACCTTTATTTTTTTCATGCGAAATAGAGACGATAGGGAGGCGCTACTCTAAACAGTGAAGGAATACACTTTCATGCGCATGTGTCAATTTTATCACCGCCTTCTTGCGCGTTAGTCGGTCGCTGATTGAGGTGCTACACAACGTGTTCGTCGGATTACCGATTTTCTCAAGATGACTTAATGTGTTGAGAAAAGGACTGCATCAAATTTTGTTAAAAGCTTTTTTTATTCTCAAAGCAAAACAATTCGTAAGATTCAGCAGGTGTTTGGCGAAGATGCGATTGGTATAACAGAAATTAAGGAGTTGTTCAATCGATTCATAAATGGCCGCACATCAGCGGAAAGTGGGCAGCATTCTGACAGGCCTCAAACTGCTCGGAGTGCAGCTGTTGTTGAGAGGGTGCGAATTTGGTGATAGAAACACCTCGTTAAACCGTGCGGGAGATTGCTCAATAGGTCGGAGTGAGTAAAGATTCCGCATAGTTGCTGCGAAATTTGTGCCCACATTTCTGTCGCAGGAACAACAAGATCTGGGTTTTTGAACACCGTGATAACTAGAGATAAGTCAAGGATGTACGGGTACGACCCAGAAACAAAAAAGACAGTCGTCGCAATGCAAGCATTCCGATTCTCCAAGGCCAAAATAGCGCGACAGGTGCGAAGCTGAATCAAGGTGATCCTGACTGTCTTATTTGATATCCGTGGAATTGTGCATCATGATACGAACAGGAAGAACAAAGAGATACAAGGGAGTACTATCAAGATGTTCTCCGGCGTCTCCGTGACACAGTTTGACCCCAAAGTCAAGATACGTGGACGGCGACAAACTGGCAACTAAATCACGACAACGCTCTTCGCATATTACTTCCAATTGATCCAACATTTCTTGGCCAAATATGGAATTCTAATCGTTCACCAATCTCCCTACCTTCCAGACATGACTCTTTGCGACTTCTGGTTGTTTCGACAATTGAACACGCCACTGAAAGGTTTCGCGTTTTGAGACTAGAGAAGAGACAATGCGGAACGCGACGGCAGAGATGAACACCATTCCAAAAGAAGACTGCCAGAGGTGTTTCCGGCAGTGGATGGATCGGTGACCTTTGTGTATGCAAGCACAAAGGGCCTACTTTAAAGGGGATCATGGTCTTAACCCCGTCAGGTATTTGAAATATATTTTCTTGCCTAAAGTCGGATACTTTCTAGAAGGTCTCGTGTATATATATATATATATATATATATATATATATATATATATATATATATATATATATATATATATATATATATAGTCATGCTCTCACAAGTCTTATTAATTTTCAATTGATGACTTTTGATACAAACAACTTCTCAATATGGGTATCTTATATATATATATGTGTGTGTGTGTGTTTGTGTGTGTGTGTATGGGACCGCTTCTTGCTAGAAACCTATCAAACCATGGTGTTTTATTAGCTCTACTCTAACATTATAAAGAAATAGATACATATTCTCTCATCATTAAAAAATCGAGCACTCCGTTCCATTTTTCAAGCAAAAAAAGCCATAATTATATTTTGTGCATATAGTTATTCTCCGACAACATGTTTAGCTGTATCATGGCTCTTCACTGTGAATAGACGAACCAGTCCTTAACGATTTAAAATCAGACCGCTTTGTCAACAGTCAATGTCTTATACATCCGTGTTATCGGCCCAAAATGAATGGAGATATATTTTATAATATTTATATGTGTATATATACATATACGAATTATGAACTTAATTAAGATCTCTATTCTTTTATGAAGATCAATGCATTATCGCTAATTGTTAGTCGGTAATTTTCATTACCAGACAGTTCAACGCAGGAGGGCGGTTGAGCGACGGGCAAGGATATTATGAAAGAATTGAAAACGATTAGTGGAATGAGCAACCGGAACGCTTTATGGAAATATTTGTTGAAATTGAATTTGAATACGACCATGTTGTAGTCTGGTGGGAAGTAGCACCGTTGTATCTGTTCGCCGGACAAAAGGTTCTTTCTAAGAAACTCTGTTCATGAAAAGTCTGCCTAACTTTAAGCTCACGGATAAAAGAAAGGAAGGTGTCGTTAAATTGTAACTAACATTCGAGTTGTTGTTGTGAATGTCTTTTGATGGCGGAACCAGAGATTGTAACTCAGTCGAGTACTTTTCGTGGAAATAAAGGAAAGACAAGCAACGTTTATTTTATAAGAAGAGAAATACATTCACTCACTAGGTTGCGATTTCGATTCGGTACTTTGTAAAAGCAAGAAAGAAAGCTTTGAGCAGCACCTCGCCAGATCTGGCAGCAATACTCAATCTTAAGACATATTTGGCTCTTATAAAGGTAGATGACGGCGTCAGAAGTCACGTGCGTCCTGGAGGGATAGAACAACGTTTACATTTCATTGTTTTACTTTCAGACGTATAAGCAAGAGCTAGGAACTCAGTCGAGCACCTACCATGAAAATAGCGATAGAGAAGTTGTTAGGACAACCTAAAAATAATAGAGTTATTTCCCTTCTACCGAAGAAAGGAGACTTATTGCCCCTGGGAGAAGGGAGCACCGCCATGATAGTTAAAAGGTCAACACAAGTATCTCGCTACCAATGAATTTTATCACTACGCATCTAGCGACTCTTACATTACCATTTAATCTGTAAGTTGTTAAATAAATCCGCTAAAGGAAATACTTCACCCTCTGCTCATTTTTTAGTTGTTATTAAACCGATAACAACGTGTATTATAAGACGTAACAAAAGTGAAAACTAGCGTCGTTCTTATCTGTGAGAAAGAGACTGTAAGGGAGAGAAGAGATCATTCGGTTGTGAAGTCGATGTTGTACTCTGTGAAGGCAAAATATGGTGCTCTAAGTTCAACATCTCTCAGATGTGGCAGCAGTACACCATTTTTGCGCGTGGTGTTGGTTTTGTAGTTTCTTGATGGTTGTTTGCGTTTTTTTATATTTATTTATTAAATCTTTGACTAATTCAAAAACATTCTTTTCGTTATCGTTGTCTTCATTTCCCTCTCCCTCTCTTTATATCTTAGTTCTTGCACACTTTTTTTTTAGTGTGAAGCCAGTCGTTAAGTCGATTTTCGTAGTTGAGTTAATTACTCGACGGAAAACAAAACGAAAAGGTGGACATTTAAAACTACTCCGTCACCGTTTGCGATGAAAGAGGGGGAGGGGAGGGGAGTTACCCGTCGAAACCGGATTTTCACTTAGAGCTTTTGCAAATAGAATTAGTTGATAGAAGTCGACATGAAGCTAAAACGCAACAAGCAAGGAAGTTAGGCTTTTCAGTCTCACTTAACACAACTTGTAGCTTAGTTTCGTTTTTTTTTTTCTTTTGGTTCCTGTTCGTTTCGTTTAATTTCACGTTTTATTTTGTATTTCTTGATTTCTGCGTTCATTTAACGGCTTTGCTTGTTCATCTAATCCGATCAAGAAATAAATACACCGAGGAGACTTTCCGGCAATTTGTTAGAAATCCGAGACCTTTTAGTGACTCATCATATTTAAATAAATAAATACGAATTATGTTTGAATAATCACATCTATATTACTACTAAAACGGCTCACTGTTGTTGAAATTAATAATACTACGTGTACTTTTGAAACACTTTATATATAGTAGAGTACAACAATCTAAATACATCTATATGTATACCAAATTTGCATAACTATTTTTAAACAGTTTATGATGAATCAATGTTTTGTGTTATTCATTTGTAATTTTATACTCATATTTTGCTATATATATATATATATATATATATATATATATGTATGTATATATATATATATATATATATATATATATATATATATATATATATATATATATATATATATATATATATATGCTATAGTTTTGTCGATATTAACACTAACTAAAATGGTTTAATATAAACTGATAAATTACCAAAACAATTACAATATTATGTTCATTCATTTTCAAAGGGAATTAATTTCAATAGAAAGCTATTAATTTTTAAAATGACAATAGAATTATATGAAAGATACTTAATATAAGTTAATATAAGTTAATATAAGTTATATAAGTTAATATAAGTTATACGTTTTAAAATAATATTTAGAGCTAAATTAATAGCCGCTGAATTGCGGGAAGTTTTTAGTTTGTATATACTTAAATATAAGTAGCTGTTTCATCGTTTACCACAGATCAGTATGGTGAGACCGAGCGAAATTCGAAACCTGTGATTGGCGTCTGATACTTGATCAACTAGTTTCTGGAATCTTGAAGCAGAAGTTATATCGTTCTTAAATTAAATTATTCATTTGTTTACAGTTTACTATACTGATAACCGAAAGGTTTGAGTTATTTTTACAATAGCTTATTGCGTTTAAGCTAAGTAGAACCAATCAGAATTCTACTGTCATAGGGAACGTGTATATGTAGATATTATTATATAGAGTTAGAGATAATGAGACAGACTTTAGAAAACATTCCTTTAAATGGATTTATTTTTACACGTACACATTCTTTTATTAGGAAACAAATACACATTTTTCTAGATAAATGTAAAAAAAACGTTAGCCGACTGTTTCATAATTTACAAGACAAGATTATGTTCGCAAATCTTCTCAAAGACAGACGCTGAGACGAAAATAAAGAGTCTGGAAAATGCGGATAGAGTGATGGATAAACAATGAATGTTAAAATATCAACTAGATCTTTCCTCGCCATAAAAATCTAGAAGATATTTGTTCGATATGAAATGAACCCTCGCATAGTTTCCCATTGAAACAAAAGGTGTGTACAATACAGGTGTAATGAACTGGACACAATCCACATCGAATTAGCGCCGAAACCCCCATGCTGATCGCCCGGTTCATAGATACAAATGACTCACTTACCTGCCGTGCAGAGACAAAAGGTCAATGGGCATGAATTCCCTTAGAGAGTAGGCCGTGAATCCATTTCTATATTCAATGCTTCATTTGGTCAGGTGTTGGTAGAGGTTACTGGGACAAACAGAACTAACAGCGCATACATGCACCATCATATAAGACAATCTAAACAAATATACAAATATGTATATATATATACATACATATTTATAATACGGTGTGTTCGACACAGACAGAATACAACGGCACACACATACATAGATATGTCTATGATGAAAACTGTTTATATGTTGAGACATAAGTAAAGTAAAATGATTCGACTCGAATTGTATGTTAACTCGACAAAAATATATTATAACAATGAATATACTTAATGATGAATATGTCATTATTTTCTATCTTCCTAAGTTGATATATATATATATATATATATATATATATATATTGTAACAAGATAAAAACAATTTCCTCAATAGTCAATTTCCAATTATATATATATATATATATATATATATATATAGAGAGAGAGAGAGAGAGAGAGCGCGAGAGAGAGAGGGAGAGAGAGAAAGAGAGAGAGAAAGACATATATAAAGTGTAACATCACGCACAGAGTTTATGGAGAAAAACAAAATAGAAACAAACAAACAAACAAACAATAGAAAGCAGCTAACATTCACACTCACAATAGGTGTCCGGCCAACAGGATGACAGACTTCCAATCAGACCGCTATTTTGAAATCATCACACAGAGATACGTGTTTAAAGAGTTACAAAGAACACTATCTTATGATGAAAGAAAAACCTAGTTGCAATAGACGCAGGTTAATTAAAATTCGATATCAAGGTGGATAATTATTAGTATTATAATAATCAAAATAAAAGCGTCATATAAAATCTGAAAATACGGTTTATGGTAGTAAATTCAAATAATTACTTATATAAGAGAATGCTTATTTTTCCTCACGATGGCAACATGTGTGAATTTCGATGGTAATCCGTTTACATATTTTTTATTTATTTATTGACTCTAATGTAGTAATTTAAAATCTTGGAAATTTATATTTAAGCTTAATTTACATTTAGTTTGAAGTAGAATGACATTAGTTTCTACTAATTAAGTCAAAAAGGTGGCCAAACGAATTCTGGAAGCAGTGAAAAGAAAAAAGGTTACTAGCGGACCTATATACACACACACACACACACACATACACATATCTATATATATATATATATATATATATATATATATATATATATATATTTACGAATGAAAGAGAAGTATTACATCATACATTTAATTTCAAATTTTATTTGGTTTAATATATTTTTATATATTTCCTAACTTAATATATTGTATTATAATGAATATATTTCAATTATTATCAACATACATATATATTTCATCTTTTTCATAAATCATATATATATATATATATATATATATATGTATGTATGTATGCATATATATATATATGTATGTATGCATATATATATGTATGTATGTATGTATGCATATATATATGTATATATATATATATATATATATATATATATATATATATATGTTTGTGTGGGTGTGAGTGGGTGTATATATATACCAATATTTAATGTCTTCTGGCTGTTGGTTCATATATGTTTATCCAATGAAGCTACGCTGTTTATAAAGTAATGCTCAATAACAAGTAGAGCTGTATTTTAGTATACTCGTTTTATTTATGCAAACATTTTTGGCTACATGTATTCATACATGTTTCAGTATATTTTTGTGGACTCAGCAAGCTTAACTTTGTATTAACTCGCAGCTGAAACGTGTATGCACATATGTAGCTTAAATGTTTTTATAAATTAAAAAATATATACTAATATACTAACAGTTAAATCTCCCTCTTAAAATGGTCGTTCAGAAATCCATCTAACACAAGGCCGAAAACATTTTATCTTTAAATATATCTTTTCAGACAAGTTTTCTATAACAATAATAGATAATAACAATAACAAATATGAAACTTTTTCTCACGCTTCATGGTTTATCGATTACTGAAAAGTGTGTTAATATGTAGATCTACGAGCCTACTCGAGTCTGTTGCTCGCCTATCTGAGCGTCTGATCAGCGAAATTACACAGCTTGCATCCATCAACCACGTGCGTTCTGTAATCGCAGAAGCATGAAAGTCATCGGACAATGATTCATTCAAGTCAGCACAAATAATGCCTCAAAAAGAAAACGTGTCAACATCGTTGTACAATGACAATCATTCAAAACTTTGATAGAATTTGTATGAAATGATATGGCTTTTTTTCCGGACCGAATGTGAGTATGAATATTCCAGTGAGTTAATCTGTAAGAGAGCCAGTTGCTGTTGTGACCAGTTGAGTGCGGCGCCTTGATTCAGAAATGCTTTGTGTGTGGAAATATTAAGATTCCCAGATTATATGCAAAACGCCTCGCAACTTACCTATTTGTAGCCTCGATCAATCAATCGTTTTCGTCCTTCTCATTTAACAATAGTTACACTATTGTATCTATTCTCTACCTGACTTGTCTACGGACGGTGTTTTATCATTTCTGACGCCGCACTTTATCTTTTCTGTCCTCAGTCAGTGAAAGAGGGAACCATCTTGACTGAAGTATTTTTTTAAATTTTTGTCCTAATCTAGAGTGCCCCCTTTAGGGGAGCTGTATTTTTTGAGAACTGAAAAAAGACCTTGTGTCGAACTTTGCCTTCCTGGGATGGTAACAAATAGGGACTCTTTCACGGAAACTGTCAATTCGATAAATTTAACGACCGGCTATAACGACTAATAACACATATTTTATTTCCTTTTCCTCCCAATAAAATATAAGTCAGCTTATAATTCAAGAATCGATTCCATTTTATAACTAGCGAGGTGGTCAGGTTTATATTTTATTTCCTTCTTTTTATCTAACACCTGTCTGCGCCCACAACGTGGCATCGGAGAACCTCCTTGGTTTATCAATTTTAATTTTGAGGAAAATTCATATCTAAATGTCTTACGCGTATTGCTCAGAATAAACCAAAAATTGCATTTCCGAAAAATGTCATCTTTTAATCTACATGGCAGTCATAAGAAATTTATATTAAATTATAACCTCATTGGCTGAAGTTTACTTATTTTGCAAGAGTGAAAAGAAAGATTAAAGTAGCTATTTCCATTTCCGCTTGGTTTATTAATATTTAACTGTCAGTTATTCGTATTCGATCCTCACCGGTATATAAAAGTTGATTATTTATATATTATATATAAATTTATCTCATTCATATTCCAATTATTATTTCCTCTTATTAACTTAGAGTTCTGTTAATTAATCAGCATAATAAATATTCCCGAACGATGCTTATATATTTGAACATATGTATATTCAAATATATACTTATCGCTCCGGAATATTAAATACATATATCTATATACTATTAAAAAGTCATGGTCTTTTCATTCGGGGTGGGGTCTGTTTGTACGCAGTTCAACCGTGTGATTGGTTAATAAAAAAGAATAGGCAGTATACACATTACTAAAGTAGTAGGTATTACAGTGCCAATACCCTAGTTCGAATCTAATAAGCATAACGTATTTTCTAAACTAGGTACGTGTTTTACAAATTAAAAAAAAAATAACATGAGATAATAACATTAAACAACATTCCATGAATATTTTGAAACTACGTTACATTTTATGACGTGCAATTCTACAGCAGTTCTAAGCGAATTATGTTTGCTAAAACCGACTTTTCTAATGTTTTTAGACTATAAAAGATTATCTAAATACATTCGTCGTAGTTACTTATTCTCTTGTGTGAAGACTGGGTACCGTATCTTTTCCACGAAATTTCACAAATATTTTTCTTTGTACCAGCTATAAAGCGGTAGAAGCTAGGTAAAAATGGGAATTGACATAAATAGTGTATAAACTAATAGTTATTATAAAATTGAGACAAATATATATATATATATATATATATATATATATATATGTATATATATACATATAGAGACAGATAAATATATATATAGAGAGAGAGACAGACAGAGACAGAGAGAAAGAGAGATACTACTAGTTTATATTCATAGAAACATGTGAACAAATCTAAGTCTGCTTTCGAATGCGTGTATAAACAGGTATGTGATACAGAAATATATATATATATATATATATATATATATATATATATATATATATATATATATATATATACACGGCAGTATCATGTTGAAACACCGGTTCCCGTTAGATCACCAGTTATTCAACGTTTAACCCGGTCAGTACTAGATGGGTGATCATTCTGAACTACCACGATATGGGGAAATAGCGTCGCCAATCCGCAGTCTCTTGCGTGGCGACCATGGCACACCATCTGAATGACAAACACAAATGAAGTTGAAATAAACCAGGGAATTTGTCTTCTCCAGGATTGATAAATAAAACGATGATGATATAGAATCTTCGGGAGGAATCTTCAGGCTAAACTCCATTTTAGCCTGAAGATCCCCCGGGGATGAAACGCGGGAGCCTCTGTGTAGCTTAATTGCCATACATATATTTTTATGGCTTACTATCTAGCTCTACTTACGTATCGAGCACTGTTGAAGTAAATACTGGAAATTGATACATAAAAAAAAATATATCTCCTTATAAAATGTTATGTGGATACATGAAATACTAACATGTATATATATATATATATATATATATATATATATATATATATGTGTGTGTGTGTGTGTGTGTGTGTGTGTGTGTGTGTGTGTGTGTGTGTGTGTGTGTGTGTGTGTGGAGAGAGAGAGAGAGAGACATAGGATACAAAAAGAAAGACAGACAGTGTTCACGAATGGGTGGGTTAATGAGTCATTAAATGCGACGCCATTTATTTAACAGCATAAATAAGTAATACTCCCCGTTTTTCTACACAAAATGTACACTATGCTATCACATTATATCTCTAATGAGTGTTTTTAATATCATCAGTAGTGCTCGTTTACTTCTTCAGAGTGTTTGGATCGATTTCCATCTTCTATTCATCGTCGTCATTTGTTTTTATTATTTAGGGTGTGGAGAGTGTCCCAGATTCCGAGGTAAACGCCGTCTCGCGCCTGCTCTCCCTGCGGTCCGATCCAAAGCGTTGATTTTAGTCATGTTGCATTCAGTCATATTCCTTCTTCCGGACTCGTGCCAGGTCCTCCTCGATATTCACATCAAAATTATCATCGTTATGCCCATAGAAAGAGTTTATCTACGGACTACAATTAAACAAAGATCTCTTGTATCTATACGTCTTTAAGAGTAATTTTACAACGCTTAACGTAGTAGGTACATTCTGATCTTAGTTAAATGCGCAACGTGAATTTTTAAATAAAATTATCCGCTGAGGGCCCATGAGGGTTGCAGTGGATGCCGACTTTATTGTTTTTCTTTTTCTTATTCTTATTCATAATGTAGCAGACATTTTTCAACATCTAACGTGGGTTGTACATTGGCTAGAAATCAATCTACACCCCTGTGTATTAACGCGTGTTTGATAACTTGAACGAGAGAGAAGGAGAGATGTAGACAGAGAGAGTGCAGGAATGGAGAACGTTGATGAGTCATACAATGAGTGGGCGGGTTAAGGTTGGCAGATTTTATGGAGTGTTGAGTTTGTCTGTTCTACTTTTATGAATGTCCACGCTTCAATATAAAATTGTGGAAACAGAAAAAATATAAATCTATTTATATGCGTCGGATTAGATAGGATTTCTTTCAAAGTTAACCAGTCGATTCAGAATTAATGTCGGCAGTGTCAAAGTACATATGTTTCTTTAATTCGCAACTCAGGTAACAATGGCTGACGTTTCATAACTTCCCTTCAAAGGTCAAAGACGTTCGTACTGATTTACGATCTAAGTAACAAAATTAAAAGAAGTAGATAATGTTTTTTTTGGTCAAACCTGGTGTCTAAGACACGCTTGATTTTTCTTCCAAAATATCGCTATTATCCAAGCGTTTATGGCATCAAGTTTAGCCATCGATAACTATAGATTAATATATAGTATATTTTACTTTCAATTTTCTATATTTATATTTGTAGTATTTGAGGAAAAGTTTAAGTTAGTGAACTAAAACAATTCAAAAGTTATCCTGGGTGAAATTAATTCATATATACTTTTTGTAAAATATAGATGCTACCAAGTGACAAAGATATGTTTCAAAACAACAATTAAAAATAAGCTCAATAATTAATAGGTTATATCAATCAGAGCGTGTATCTATTAAGTTGGTAGATTACAAAAAAAAATAATAATTATAATTTTAAATATTAGATGACTATAATATTTACAGAAGTGTATTGCTTTATGCTAAGTGTAAACTATTATTTCCTCTACCAGAGTATTTAAATTATGAATAACGTACATATATACATATATGAAACTAGAACAATTAAAATCAAAATATAATACTATTAAACAATATGTCTAGAATCCTTATTCCAATTTTGATCAAAATCCTTATATGATCCTGATTGTCGAAAATGTCAACAATTAAAAGCTTAAGCTTATAGGATCTTAAGAAGAAACCGAAATTCAAGTAATATTACTGAATTAAAGTTTAATGATCATGGATAAAATTTAATTCAAATCTGAAATATTTGACTTTTCAAATCTGAGGTTGTGCCCTAAAAACATTTAAAATACTCCAAAGAAACTGAAATTTGAGGAATAAATATTGTTGAAATTTCGCAAAACTCGGAGTTAACGAAATTTCTACGAAGGGCTTCAACCTCGTCGTTATTCACTGTGTATAAAACTAAATATAACTAAATATAGCTTTTATTACCCAACCGTACGCCAAGCAGCATGTTTCAAAATCCATAATGATCGGTTTATTAGTTTATGAGTTAACGCTATGCATAGAAATATATAAACATATACACAGACATAATTTTATATAGAGACATTTATAAGAGAGGGTTAAGTACATCAAAACCCAAGCCGGTAGTAGGTGGAAGAAAAAGTTAAGACCTTCTTAAACACAAACTTATATAAAATACAACTAATCTCGCTCTAGGTTGAATATCCGCTTCATTGGACAGATGCTTAACCAAGCAGAAACCATGAAGCTGCTTTATACCGTTATAGTCCGATTATCTTTATTAATTATTAATTTATAGGTATTAACCTTTGAAAAAAAAACAGAGGAAAATGGCTGATGTTTCGTATTTCAGTTATTTTAGTATTTTGTCTCGAGCTTATTTATTAGTAGATGTAAAAGCCGTACCAAACCAGACGAATAAATACTTCGATGTGTTTTATAATAATGTGTCACCGCTTATCAAGGCACGAGGCCATTCAAGAATAAGGGTTAATAATAATGTTTGTTGGAAGATGAACAACACGTTGAGAGAATTGGAACCGATGGATGAAATTGCGGAATAAGAGGACGGTTCGACAAGAAATTAACATTGAACTTTTAAACGAGCATTTGTTAGTGAAGTGGGAAGTAGCCTCATAGTATTGAGTTCCACGAATAGGAAGTTCTTGGAAAGAAACTTTGTTCATGGGAGTCGCTTTAGTTTTAAGGTACACAGAGAAAAAAAGGAACATTATTTACAGTGGTGACGAGTTTAGCTGTATATGTTTAACTGGAAGAAACCAGAGATTGGAGCTCAGTCGAGCACCTACAATACATCCAAGTTGCCAATAAATGAGTCAACTACATCTACACTGGTTTTCGCAGCGAATTGTGAGTTCGGTGTGCATTATTCCCGCTATGTATGGGTCCATCGATTACTTTTTTATGTCGTGGGTTTTACATTACTTTAATAAATACTTTTGGAAAAGTATGGCACTATCTGTATTCATTCGAGATAAGGGTACCGTATATTCACATTGACACACTCTTTCTCATCGAATCACTTAAGTTTAGTATCAGATGGGTGACAATTCGGGAATATCATACGATTTATGTGGGAGAATAACTACAGCTTCCTGAAAACATATACTGCAAAAAAAACAATCTCATCGGAATATACATGCGACTGGGCATCGCTGGTGAATTTAATATTTCCTAAAAAAATCTTTTCGGTGCAAGTTTACTCAACACGACCAAGTAGAGTACTAGGTGCCTTCGAGATACGGGTTAAATAGTTGGGCCGGATAGACCTTTAAGGCTCAAATTTAAACAAATCATCACTTGATAATATGCATACTCCTTCTCTGAGACAGTTTATATAGAGATATTTTAAGTACTCGAGAGTTAAACGAGGCTGGGATACTCCATGGAAAGTGATCGACTGTACGCGAATCTCTGGTTCCTTACTGTATAACATTTTCCACTATAAATAGCTTTACTTTCCTCCTTAATACACTGGAAATAACAACATCTCCTATATCTGGAACACATTACGACGTGACTGCTTCCTTGCAGCGCCATCATCGTTAGTTCAATGGCAACAAATAATTTGTAAGGTGTTCTCTAAAATAAAGAAATGTTGTCTATTTCATTTACTGTTTTTAATCCTCTCATAGTGTTGTTCATTATCCAACTGACAATATCATTGAAACGCATCCTTGAGTGGCATTTGGCCGTGATTAATTGTGACTCATAAAAAAAACTAACTGCTCTGAATGGTCGTACAATATTACGTGTTTGCAGAAAGAGACTTTTAAAATAATCAACAATGAAGCTATCGAGGGTATCTAGTGTTGCATTTACAGGGAAACTGTAACGGTAAGAGCAGAGAAATTTGTTACGCAACCCGTCGGCCGGTAGTGATGGTTTGTACAATTATATAACGAATGTTTCTACGTCGTTTTGATTTATCATTAATTGCAGTCAATGTGGTTCAATCAGTAAGGAGAACAAGTCAAACCCAGTAGATACATGGAGGGTCCAGATATACTCGCTCAAAAGATTACGGAAGATCAAGTGTTTACACATATTTGAATTTGTCGATTACAACCATATACGGCTACAGAATTATAAGATGTATGTGTCTGCATCATATACTTTGATGCATAATATGACACTTTTTTTAAGTAGAAGAGAGGAGTATTAAAAATGTTATTTTCTGGGGAGGTTAAGATGCTAGTCACTGTATTAACTGGATATTTGCGAATTGTTTTAAGTTTCATTTTTAATTATTGTGATATTTAAGAATGAGAAGAACATAAATTTAATTAGGTAAACAAATAGTAATAGCCAATCTTATAGATCTGTGAATGTGCGTTTATTTTTGTCAACTGAACAGGCTGTGATCGTCCGCTTGTTGTTTACCTCTGAGGTCGGTGCTCGAGTTCAATTGTGTCGTCTCGGTTGGTGCGGCAACAAAATGTTTCTCCCTTCTAGGAAAAGCATAACTCAAGTTTAAAACAAGTAACAATTTATTAAGAGACAATGGTACTTGAATATGGCCTTAAATAAAGGAAACATATCTTCCAACCGCACACAATACATTAGCTTAGGGCCCAAGGGCCTATCTACATCTGAGAAGCACACAGAATAGATTGGCCTTCCCCTGTCCCTACACTGTAATGTATATATATATATATATACATATATATATATATATATATATATATATATATATATATATATGTATATATATATGTATATATATATATATTATATAAAAGAAACAATGTTTCAGACAAAATGTAAAATAAAAATGGAATAAACGATAAGCAAATCAACAACTAGCAAAAATATGAACTCAAAAACACATATTGAATAGTTCTACCAAAATATTTGAATTGTTATGACAATCATCATCAGTTGAATGTTCTGCTGCCAACTGAGGATGATTGTCATAACAATTGAAATATTTTGGTAGAACTATTCAATATGTGTTTTAGAGTTTATATTTTTGTTAGTTCATGATTTGCTTATCCTTTATTCAATGTTTATTTTACACACACATATATATATATATATATATATATATATATATATATATATATATATATATGTATAATCTACTTGTGTCACACAAGAGACACCACTCGAGACTACAAGCTGTTAATCTATGGACACAAAATCTAACAGACCATAAAGTTCACCATCTGGTAGGAACATTTATTCTGTAAAATCTCAAATGGGTCATAATCTTAGTATGGAACTTCGTATCTCAAAGGGCATTAGTCTCTCACGAACTTTCTGTTGTTTGATTTCTGAATATGTAACCCTTATTAAAAGAAGCAATAAGTTTTTCAAGTTCAGAAATCACATTTGGGGTGCTAAAACCATTTCCTTAATGTGCTCTTTTCTCTCTTCTCTTAGCGAAATGTCTGTATGCTGTCTTCAGTAATTCGCATGTCTACGTATCGCCTGCATTAAAGATTAAAATTCAGTTCTAATTACAGTTATATGAAGGTTGAAGGTTAAATCTTTGATGCGGGCGATACAAAGAATTGCGAATTACTGACGGAACGACAGCATGCTTCTCTCGTGGATCAAATACAGTGTTCTGCTCGAAATTCCGTCCAGATTCCCGAGTTCGACAAAAATGTTCTTGAGTTCGAAAATATACATCTGAAGAATACCGGAAGTTACAGCGACCGAAACGTTGTGATGATAACACTTTATATGAGGACAGTATTCCGAATAGTAGAAATTAAAACAGATTTCCTAGTTTGTACAAGACGCACATTAAAAAGGTCGGAAGTTACATCAACCGAAACCTTATGAAAGCACAATCAAAGATAAGTATATAGTGGTCCGATTTCTAAAAAAATACAAATCATACAATCCTCAAGTTCGAACAACTCTACCTCCCTCGTCACCACACAGACGTATCAGCGTGCACGACTTACATATTGGCACAGCATGAGAGAACCTTTAAATTGACGACTTCCGTAGTTCAGTTCGTTTATTAATAATGTAGATGTGTGCGTGTGTGTGTGGTATTATGTCTATTTCCGTGTAAGGATAATGTCATTGAATGATAAATGTAGGTGTGTCTGTTAGTATGTCGTCATTAGATCGAACAGAAATGATAATATCGAATGTTAAGAAGTGAAAATGGAAGAAGTATTTGCTGCAAGACTTCATCTTCGATCGATGACATTTACACTAAGGGGAGTTCAAAAGGTTGCTATATTATTAGAAATTAAAAAGAGAGGGAATAACTCTATTGATCGAAACTAACTTGTCGTTGTCACTGCCCCTGTCTGTTTGTCTGTATGTATGCATGGATGTCTCTTCCACTCGCGTTCTCGTTCTCTCTCTTTCCCGCACTCTCCTCTCTATCTATCTATATATCTGTATATATATATATATATATATATAGAGAGAGAGAGATAGAGAGAGAGAAAGAGAGAGAAGGAACGAGAGAGAGAAGGACAGAACATACAGACACACACACATATATATATTCATATATATATATATATATATGTATATATACATATATATATATATATATATATATATATATATATATATATATATATATATAAAGAGAGGGATAGAGAGAGAAGGAGAGAGGGTGAGAGTGACAGGGACATACATACAGACAGACATAGATAGTGACAACTACAAGTCAGTTCCGATCAATGGAGTCATTCGTTCTTTTCAATTTCTAATAATATATTTCTTTCTTTATATTATATAGATAAAAATAGATATATTATCTATCTATCTATCTATCTATCTATCTATCTATCTATCTATCTCTCTCTCGCTCTCTCTCTCTCTCGCTCTCTCTCTCTCTCTCTCTCTCTCTATATATATATATATATATATATATATATATATATATATATATATATATATATGAGCAATTTTCAGAGATATTAAAAACAAAATGTTTCAAGCAAATTTCCGATAACGTTAGTTGGACCTTCTAGTTTGTCTGCTGTTTACTGACATCTTTACTAAGACATCAATAAAACTTAATTTCTCCTGTATCACGTTATAGTTTCCGATAGCATTGGAGATCGAGCGAAAGCGTGTAGAGCCTAGGTTAACTATGTGAAGAGAGTTTGCGCCCTGTCATTCTCTAAGATTGTAGCTTCCTATACTGATGTGAGCGAAAGATTGAAACTCCGGCGTATGCAGGTAGAATTCAATTAAATGTGTACTTATCAATATTGCTATAAAGCCCCTTTAAGAAGGTAAAATTGAGCACTGTTCGGAGATATTAAAAACAGACTACCATTTAACTATCAGCATGGTTCATATAACGTTCGTTGAACCCTCTAGAGTGTATGTTGTTTACTGCCAGCTTTATTTAGCTATAAAAATAGCTTTATTTATCTCGTATCACGTGATAGTTTCTGATAGCCTTGGGGATTGAGGGAAAGCGTGCGGAGTCTTCGTTGACTGTGAACCGATTTCGCGAAAGCTTGAAACGCCGGCGTAACTAGGTAGAAATAATTTAATATGTATTTGTATATATATATATATATATATATATATATATATATATATATGTAAAGGAGTAAGGTTACCAACATTTGTGAAAAGTTTTTTTAAACATTTATTTATTATTTTGTAAATCCATTTGGATTTACATATCTGATGAGAGCGAACCACCACTTGAAATGCGTTATATAAAATTATAAAATGATAAAATAACAAAATAATAAATAAATGTTGAAAAACACTTTTTACAAATGTTGGGAGCCTTACTCCTTCACATATATATTTTTTCTCGTTAGAACTGCATTAATACTGCACTACCTTCTTTATATATATATATATATATATATATATATATATATATATATATATATATATATATATATGCATATATATATACAGAGAGAGAGAGAGAGAGAGAGATAGGTTGGTGTGTGTACCAGTCAAGGTTTCTCTTAATAAACCTATTGTCTCTCTTTTGATGAACTATTACCCTCTTTTGATCTTAGTTCAAGGTTAACAAATAATATTTATTTTACTTAAATCTATAAACTCAACTTCACAGTCTAATTTAGATTTATGACATAACTCTTTTATAATACATTTTGTGTTACCTCTACACATTTTGATGTTTTGTTTATATTTCCCTATTTGTTTTCTCTTTCTCTCTTCTTCGCATGACATCCTATCTTTCACACGGCAATATCATTTTCCCATCAATATTTCGAAATAGTTATATCAATTAGAATAATACCGGCATATTCACAGAGCAAATGCATTTTTACGACACGCATGTAGTTTGTTTTTAAATAATATTTGTCTGATATCTTTTAATCGGTTTTATTTGGTTCGCCTGGATCTACACGGAAATTCTATGAAAAAAGTTTTTTTTCTTCCTTAGATCTTCTCATACGTTTCAGCTGACCACAACATTGTTGTTGTTAAGTTCAATGCTAATAAATACTTATTAAGCCGTCCTCTGAAATGATCAAATTCTGTCAATTTTACTTATCTTGTTCAGTCTCTCATCAACTTCGGTTGATTAACGACGTCGGGATGAATAATCGATGCCGGTTATACAAATGTCGAATTTTGGTTTTGTCAGTATTTTAAAATATACATAATTTTATTAGTCTACTTAACGACATATCAACCTTGTGTTTAATATTCTGTCGGGTGTACCGGAAATGTCACGTGGCAGGAATGAAACATACGCACACAGACACGCACCTGCCCGGAAAAAACAAAACGCTGCTTATTTACACGGTTGATTTACACGGGATCACAACTCTTAGGAAATAAAAATATTTTTGATTGATTCCAAACAATCTGTAAAATGTTTTCCTAAAAGGTTAGATGCAGATGGAAATACCCCATAGCTACATACACGTCTTGGGTACATACATTGACAGCGAAGCGAACATCACAGAACAAGTGTGTATAGATTTGTTGGCGTCTCACATCAGTACTGTCACTCAAGTATTAACCTAGATCATCATGGTATACCTTTCCGTTGAAGTAGGTCGATTTGATGGCGCACCTGTTATCGTCTGCCGCAATAAGTGTCTCACTGCTTCTACTGCTGTTGGTAAGCGAGTCGGACTTATTCATAGAGTTCATAAGAGTCAGCGTGGTCTTCCTCGTTAGTCGCAGCTATCCGTTTACCTGCAATATTGCAGGTGTTTTCTTACTACACAGTATTGCTCAGTTGTTGCATACGAGGATGGGCTAGGTTTGGATCATAGGAAACAAAGGAATTACACAGAAACTACGTTGTCACTGTTACTGCAGTTTCACGCCTTGTACGCTTTTGCTTTCCACACGTAGAAGTAGAGACGATCAGAAGATGACGGATACTGATTCCGACTCCTCCTGGATAAGCGCCAGAGCCGTGTTAGCCGGGTTGTGGCCCTAAAACCTCTTGGTGCCAAACCTATTCGCCATGCGTGAGCCTGACAAGAATCGGCGTTCAAGACGGAATTACTCTGACACTCCTACGATGTCAGCGCGATGAAGAATGATTATAATTCACACATTGTATAGAGGGCAAATAGATGAATCGGGTGGATGGTTAGGAATATTATTTTGAGGGAGACAAATGTTGTGTTAAGGATATATAAAGCTCTAATAAGACCTCATATAGAATACTGCACCCAGGTCTGGGCTCCAGCGACTAGATATGGAAATTGGAATGTAATATTGAAACTGGAAGGCGTACAAAGAAGGGTGACAAAACTAATAAGTAAAGTAAAGGAGTGCAGTTACAGGGAGAGATTGGACAAATTGGGATTGACTATTTTGCTGGAGAAAAGAATGAGAGGTGATATGATTAAGACGTTCAAGATAATAAATGGCATTTCTAACTATGGTGGGCATTTTTTTAGTACTTCTCCTAGATCTGGAAGGTTATTGTCAAGGCAGTTTTCGAAAAGTTAATCTGTTAACCAGTTAAGTTTTTGTGCTCACAGAGTAATATGTTTTTGGAATAAGTTGTCAGATCAGATTAAGAACAGTAATAGCGTGGATCAGTTTAAGATGATGTTGAATGAATTCAGAGAAAGTGGTAGGAGGGAGGAATTGAGGGGGTACTTTTGGGAGTTATCAAATGAAATATTTAACAGAATTTGATCTGGATATCGATACAGTACTAAGTGTTTATTTTTTTTAACAGTTGAATTGAGAAGATAGTTAAAAGGGAGATGCCCAAAGCGACATAACACACAAATAAATAAATAAATAATAAATTGTGCTGCTATTGTTACTGCTGCTGATGATGACTTTATGTATTCGCTTCAAAAATACCCGTTCCTGAATGGGTTCATGCTATGTTATTATGAATGGTTATGTGTTGTATTTATTGTTTTCAATTAATGAAACGAACAACAACTGAATCCTTATGTTATTAACAAAATTAGTAAAAAGTTACTCAGCAAATGCTAAATTCACGAACAGAAAATTTAACCTGCTTACGACGTTCCCAACTTCCACCAAGTCGCGATTATTTCTAATTTTCAAAATCTGTAGTATAGAAATAACCTGGGAGAGAGCGCGTATGAATACGCTACGTATGCCTTTACTATATCGTTACATAGTTTAAAATTAAACGAACAACAAAGACAGATAATTGTTATAGATTATATCAATACACAGTAATATTAATTGGTGGTTGTCAATTGCAGAATGTTATATACGTAAATGTGATAGAGAAAAAATAAATACGAAACTGACACAATAAAATATGTCGCCATCGAAAAAAATAAACTAATGACATTAGCATATTTACTCATTTAAAAAGTGTTCTTCTCCAGATTTCATAAGTGATACTGAATTAGTTTTACTCGGCAACACTTTCCATGCACGCCACTGATCGCCTCTAACCTTGCCATCTATTTGAATATTTGCAGATTTTACAATATTTTTCTTTTTCGGTTCATTTATTGATTTTCTATTTTACTTTTTAAAACAGAATTACCGTTAAAGTGTAGTATACGATAATTTACCCTTTCTTCCTGTGCCAATGACGTAGAAGTCTTTCTCTGCTGAATAAAAACCCATAAGGTATATATATATATATATATATATATATATATATATATGATTTTTAAGAAATACAAATATAAATGAAAATAACTAGTTTGCTTTATACTCTAATATATATATTTTTTGAAGTTGAATCATCGCCGGGACACGGGTTCTGCAATATATATATATATATATATATATATATATATATATAGGCAAGATTTATTGAATAACAGACTTTTTGAATTATTGTTTTCATTTTAAAATGCCCTCATAAAGAGGGGTTTAGTCATTCGATCCCTGAATAGTTATTTTGTTCTGATCGATTACCGTCTTTCGGAAGATCCCTTTCCTACCGAATAACGTGATTTGCATGAGTGTTGATAACTAAAGCAATCATTCAAAACGAGCCCCTACTCTTGGCAACGCTATCCGCATGCGATAAGCTGTTTCCCTTTCAAGTTCCAATCTCTTTGACACCGGACGACTGTTATATTGATTCAATTTCCCACTTTGGATTTTAGCTCCATTACGTCAAAATCCCTACGCAATCATTGCGGTACCTTGTCCATCCCATTCCTTAAACGCCCCCCCCCCTTCCCGTGCCTCGTGTAAAGCCCTGCAATAATGGTTTTCAGTCGCCCTTCTTGGATCTCCGAATTACTAACTCCCCTCTCAATTATTGTCGAATAATGATGGCCGCTATTGCCTATCGCCCTTCAATTTACCAGTGCAAACGGATCCGAAATAATTAAAGCTGACAGCAAGAGGTAAAAACACATGGTCAAATCTTTGTATCACGTTATTCAATAGATTTATCAGGTGCGTCGACATTGTCAACACAACGTTGTTTCATTCTATCGTTTTTACATCATTAAACGGGTGATTTGGCCTAGGATGGAATGCCCTTATCGAAACGGCCCCCTTGTCACAGAAGAGACGTTACTAGTCTTTATCTTCTCTACTTTTATTTTCATGGTAGGTCCTCGAATGAGTTCCAATCATTAGTCTATCTCTGTAAAACATTCACAGCAAGAACACGTCTAGCTACAACACCAGTAAAAGACTTTCATTTCCCCCCCTTTCTCTCTCTCTCTCTGTATCTTACAAAGTTTCTTCCCTATAACTTCCAATTTGTGGACCATACTACCACAGGTCTACCTCCCAGCTGACTATAAAATAGTCATTTCCATGTTCACTGTTAATAAATACTTATTAAGCCGTCCCCTGAAATGATCACATTCTGTCAATTTCACTCATCGTCATGCTGGTGTACATCGTCAAAATGACAATCTCATTAATCCTTCTCTTAGAGTGGCCTCAGAGTTTTGGTAAATGGTGATCAATTAGTAAAATCAATAAAAATAACAACTACTCAATTTGGTACATCGTTCGGTACTAAATCGAATAATGTTCTCCCTCGAAGAATAATCGATGCCGGTTACACAAAAATCGAATTTCGGTTTCGTCATCATTTTAAAACATACATGATTTTATTGGTTTACTTTACGGGATATCGAACATGTGTTGAATATCGGGTTTGTTGTATCGGGAATGTTACATGGTAATAATAAAACGTACATGACACATACCATCGCTTGGCCGGAAGAAACAAAACGTGGTCCATTGACACGGTTGATTGATACGGAAAAACAACTCTTAGCAAATAAAATATTTTTGATTGATTCAAAACCATCTACAAAAGTTATCATTAAAAGGTTATATACAGATGGGAATACTGCATCTCTACATAAACACCTTAGTAGCGTGTATACATTGACAGCGAAAGAAAATCCAAGAACGAGCGTTTACAAATGAAGGAGTATGTATCTCAAATAATTATATAAACTAACTTGAAATTGAGATCGACAGTCGACTGGCGATCGAGTTCGAGAAAACGACTTCAGTTAATTGCTGTGTATATTCCGCCTTTTTATATTTTCTCCACTCGTTAACCTCACCGACAATAAATATAGTATTGTAGTTTGATACATCAGTACTTGTCGCCATTCTTCTAAGCACACTACATATTTCCAGCCTATTTAATACCAACACGCATTTCCTATTGTAAGGTAACTAATGAGATACAAGTTTGTATTTTATTACAGCTTGAGAAGTGTGATAATATTTTCCCCACTGTTTTTAGATAAATTTAAAGCAATAGATCCGGGATTCGATCTCGACTTAGCTGATTTCATAGTCCATCTGTCAGTGAGAATAACACAAATGGTACCTCCGTTAAAAAAGATATACATGATGTCTAAGAAAGTGACTCCCGATTAGTAAGTGCCCATAATTCCTTACTGAAATATAATTCTTACAAGAAATGAATATGATAAGTAAGTTTAAGCTCAGGAGTGTATGTAAAATAAAATATAAGTGCCAGCATTCGCCACTAGCTCGTTAAGCCGCCTGTGAATCGTATCAACTAATTGCACAAAGAACTGTTTTGTTTATTTTATTAGTTGAATGATGATAAATACTATGAGACGAATAAAAAAATCTACATGCCACCTAATCAAAACAAAAGCCGCAGAAGTAAACAGAAAGTCCTCACATTCCATGAGCGATGTTTCAAGGATTGATTCTTAGTCAAACTGCCCATCTCATTTACCCTTATCCATATATATATATATATGTATATATATATGTATGTCTATATATATATATATATATATATATATATATATATATATATATATGAATGTTTTTATTATAGCAAAAGTATAATGCTCTCATAAAGAGGAGTTTCGTCATTCGAGCCATCTTTCGATTCTGATTGATGGATTTGGGGCTTTCATACGTGGTAATTAATTAGCCAAAAAACAAAAGCAAACAACGAAATATAATCTCTATTTCTTAAAAGCACATTATTCTGAACAACAGACTTTCAGCACATGAACATTTAGACTTTTTCTCAAGATTCACTTCTGATTTTGGGAACCCAACAAAACTCAAAAATAGCAAGGACACCGTTCATACTTTTTCAGTTTTTAGGGATGTCCTTTATTGTAACCTTAGTTAGCCGAAACGAGCTCATTAACTGAATCCATTAATCTAGCGCCTGCTGATCTACATCTTGAATAACATTTCGAGAATTCTTAAACAATAAGGTCTAGTTGTTAACCATTGTCCAATCAAAACAGACGTCTTCACAATCACAGTCTTCTCGAATTGCAACATGGTGTGTTATTCTAAGCCGCAAAAACTCTTGAACGTCAGATTCTCTATTTTGCTTTTAGCTTTGAATTAGTTTCTAAATACTTCATTATATATATATATATATATATATATATATATATATATATATATATATATTCGTGTGTTCAACTAAATATATAGAGAACAAATCCATACCTTTTTGAACATTCTTTTCTTTTTTTTTTCCAACAGAGATTTACCTTTTTTTTCTTTCTTTTTCCTCTCTCAATCGTTTTCTCCAACTGAAACAATTTTTTTCCGCTCATATCTCATTCGACTTTTAGATTTTAATTTACCATTCTGACGTTTCCTTTTAGAGGGTCAGACGATTAGGCCTTAAGGTAATTTTAACAATTTTCCTTTTTTTCCACCTGCCTGTTTCATTGATTAAAATAATGCTTCCTCTAATATATATATATATATATATATATATATATATATATATATATATATATATATATATATATATATATATATATATATATATATATATATTGGAGTGTCATACACACATGCACTGTATCATAGTTCGTTCGTGTTGAAAGCCAGACAAGTTATTCAAGCTGAGATTGAACCTCTGTCAGCTTTTTCGACAGTATGAGGTGTTATCCGTCGTCACAACTCATGTGAAAATGAAAGCTTAATGTTTATATGAAAGATATCAGGTATCTTAAAGTTCTCTATTAGTTTTGATCAAGGGCTTTGCATTATTAGTAATGACAGCTGGCGATATCATTTCTATTAAGGCTAATATCGACGTAATACGTTAACCTGTTTTATAACTCTTCGGTGTGGCTAGACAGACACGTGCTTCATGCTGAGATTAAAACACTGTCGTTTTTCTCCGAGAGTCTGAGTGGTATGCACTGCAGCATCCTTACAAGCGTAGAGAAAGATTAGTCTTGATTCGACGACGAATCAAAAACGCCCGTGATACCTATGGGACTTGATTATTTTTTTGTTTAGTTTAATACAAAAAAAACATCATCAGAAAACTAATTTTCAAAAACCTATAATAAAACAAACTAATTCTGTTATTTTAACAATATTTACATATCCATATATATATATAAATATATATATATATATATAAATATATATATATATATATATATGTGTGTGTGTGTGTGTGTGTGTGCGTAAAGAGAGAATGATAGAGGAAAATAGAAAGAAGTGGGAGTAATTTGGGCAATCTTATTAGTGTTAGAGTGAAGGTAACTTTCGCAGCTATCAATATACAGGAAACGTTTCCAAGTATTTGCAATACTTCAGCCACTTACGTGACACAACGTAAGAATGTATTTAACCATTTAAAAACAAATCATTGTCTGTTGAGTTCTTTGTCTCATAGACGCTGTAATTATAACAAAATATGAATTACTACCAAAAATAAAAGGTTTACGTGTTCAGTTTAATTTAAGTAAACTATTAAATAAAAAGAAACATTAATTGAATCTTCAGAGATTCGTCACATAATCCAGACACAAATTAACATATGATCTGTAAAATCAAACAACATCAATAATATCTTATGTTAATTTAATGTTATGAGCAAAGGAGAGGAGGCTTAATCGTAATAAAAAGTGACAATAATGAAAAAGAAATGAAAAATAATCGCACATGGAAATTTAATTTTATTAGCACAGAAAAGTAGGCTCAATTTTAATAACTGATGATGAAAATAAAGGAAAGAATAATAACTAAAATTGTATTAATATGAGCAAAGAAGATGAGGCTTAATCTTAATAACTATATGATAAATTAAACGTACGTATGTACGGTGAACATCGCGGTATTAATAGAGAAGGAAAGAGAAAGAGAGTAGGGTGTGTGGAAAGTCATAGATAGCAATTGAATTAATCTTGTCTCATCGTATCGATTAGTTTCGTTTCAATGATTTAAGGTTATTAATAGAAATTAATTTGCGAAGCAATAACGAGAAAGTTAATATAAAGTAAACTCGAACTTACAAAAAAATAATTTAATCAATGCATGCATAAAAATAAATAAGTAAAAAAATGTAAAATAAAATACAAATTTATTGGAACCACGTTTTATACAGAATAAATCTTTAACGTAGTCTGGTAATATCTTCAATTCCCACAGTACGTGCACTACGTTGATAGACCCCATTTGTTGTATTTCTGTAGTCGTAATGGTGATGCGGTCTCGAAGTTTTCATATTCCACTCTCTGTCGTTGAAAGCGTCTTCTTCTCTTTCTTCTTATCCTCTTCCTCCTTCTCTTGTTCTTCCTCCTCCTCCTCATTAAAAGCTCTCGTTGACATCATTTCAAACAGAAACATCACCAATACACTTACGCTTTATACACCTATTTGGCGTTGTATCTGGGTTTTTTATATTATACATGTAACGCATATAAAACCCAGATCCAACGTTGAGAGCCGCTATCTGAAAACCCAATCTCTCTCTTTCCTTCTCTCTTTCTCTCTCTTTCTTTCTTTCTCTCTCTTTTCTCTCTCTCTCTCTCTCTCTCTTTCTTTCTCTCTCTATTTCTCTGCTGATTCAGTAACAATGGAACGATGCTTCCTGTTTATCTGTCACGTCAGATTTTGGACTTTCTGTCTGTGACGTGATTTCCACTCTACTTAATTTTAACCTTACATGGACATTTACCTTTTTTGTAAACACTGGTATCTAAACATTTATACACATACAGCCTCTATATAATAATGATAACGTGTGTCCGGCGCGCCTCACGGTAGTATAAATAATAACGAATATACAACATACACAAACATTACATTTAAACTAGCAAACAACATTAAACTAAAAACCAAAAATCATTACCAAACTTATTCAAAGCCAAAACAACCGAAAAAAAATCTTAAGCGAAACCAAAACAAAACAATCCAATCCATATAGACACCGTTGACGTTAATCATAAAGGTCGCTGCAGTTAACTAACCTTATTTCACAATAGCTACATAAGGCTCCGTTTTAATCATACAACACAACACAAGCAATAGAACATGAAAAAAAAACAGTTAAACTACGTGTATTACAACGATTTATATTAAAGAGCAATAAAAAAACTAAAATAAAACAATTCAACTGGCAGTCAATTACAGATAAAGCTGACTATCGGGCAACCGCTGAGATTAAATTGTTTTAACTAATAATTCTACGTGCTTGAGAAAAACGGCAGTTGCCCGAAATAAAGCCAACTTATAGATGTGAAACGCATGTTATAGATGAAATAATAAACTGGTATTAATTTATAAATATAGATATCTACATTTAAGCAGATCGATACCTGATGTTAAATTAAATAATACATTCTGACAGCTTGTATATTACATATACTTCTGTTTTTATTTTATTTTTAAAAGTGGATTTTTCTTTGATAATTTATCACCGCTTCCCAATGTCAAAAGCCACTCAATGATAAGGGTTACCGAAATGGATTGATTGTCAGTTAAATGACGACGGATATTATGAGAGGATTTAAAATGATGAATAGAATGAACAAAAATACGCTTTATGACAACTACTTGTTGACAATTGGATTTGAAGAGGACGATTTTTAATCTGCAGGAAATAAGTTCTGTTATAATATATTCCACAGAGGAAAAGAAGTGAAACAGTTATGTTACTGTTAAAACATATACGACAGTCAAATTTCCCAAGTATAAACAATATCACAGAACAAACAATTACAATAATGGGCCATGTTGCATACGTAATCAATATAAATAATATTTTTCTAATGTTTCATGGCATTAAATGCTTTAATATGAAAGTAAAAAAGGTGACGCGTTGCGTCCTTCACTGCGTTCGATTTAGCATACTTAAATCAGGAGAAAATGTGAGTTTGCAAAGCCAGTGAAACACAAAAACAAAAAGGATAGCGATTTAAAAGAAAGCAAACAATGCTTGTGTAGATAAGAATAAATATGTTATTGAACAGAGAAAGTTGCAGGCAAGAGAACATACAGAAAGTTCAATGAAGGTGGGAACAATATAGAGACGGAATTATAGACATCGAGACGAACTATCGAGAGGCAAACATAAATAAATTGACAACTTCTATAAGGATTATTAGATTTGTAGGTCAAGTAGCCTTCACTGTTTTTAAAATATAGATAACTTTTCAAAGTATGTGCAATATTTAAACAGTATATATGATATTATGTAGCAATATAGTTAACACTTAAAGACTGAGCCCAACCTGTACCCTAGCTAATTAAAAACAATAACTGTTAATCAGCTTGATCTGTAACTAAGTGTCAGTTTAATCGTTTGATTTTGTTTAAGTTTTTGTTTAAAAATGAACAGTTTTATTAAAGTGACATGTTTTGAAAATCAGTAATCGTGCAATTTAAATGAAAAATTCATTTATTTTGTTGCAAGCTTTCGTTGTAGAACAACTTACAACGAAAGCTTGCAACAAAAAAATTAAATAAATTAATTTTTCTGTAATATTGCACGATTATTGTTTTCAAAATATTTCACTTTAATTCATTCTAATCCGTGCTTCAAAGATGTTGTCAATTGTCTTACTTATGAACAGTTTCATTTTAGTTTAAGAATTAAATAAAGATACAAATTCTAAGAAACACATTTATTTTAGAAATGTGGGTGACACGCCAGAAAGAAACAAAGAAGGGACTGACAACAAAGGGTGTAACATGATTTAATGGTGCGTGTGTAAAAATGAGATTAAATAAAGAAGTGGAATAGAAAATTCTATTAGAGGTTTAAAAAAATACTTGCTGTTAGGTTGACGTGTACCGGTAGTTATGTCATGGGTGGAAGTATATGACAGAAACACTTTATAAGAATTAGGGGAGGTGACGGTGGTTAAGTGGATATCGACACGGACAAGTTCGAATCTAGTCGGTTCCACAGTACTACTTTCACTTAAGGATGTTAGCAACCTTCTCGTGGTCCTTCTCGTAAGTACCCGACGTCTTTCCAAAAAGATTTCTAACTAGAAAAACATCGGGGAAACTAATGCTAACACCTGAATGATCTGATTCACACGAAAGAAGAAGAAGACGAAGAAGAAGAAGAAGAAGAAGAAGAAGAAGACGTCGAATTGAAATCCTCAAACCCGATTTTCGAGGTTTGAAACGCCCTAGAAAGGGAAGATGTAGATCATCTAGATGCAAATTATTCTAAAGATAACTGGGAAAAGTAAAGCAAATTTCTAAGCAAATAATGGAGCTATTAGTTGTTCCATTTATTAGTTCAGTCACCAGGAAAAGAGTGAAGAAAATAGGAACATTGCGTGACTTCTACAGTCAAATTTCTGAGAATGTCTCTATTTAGTGAGCCAACGATGTGTCAACGAATAAGACGGAGATTCTTATTTCATGAAGAAGATGATGACAATCCGTGGGGATCAAGAACATCTCCTATACTACGAATATAGAAGGTAAAATAAAAAGATAAATTAAGTGATATATGTAGACACAAGACAAAAGTGGGCGATAGACAACTTCTGCCGGGATTATTATATTTATGGAGGAGAGTTATGTCACATAAATGAAATATATAAACAACTTTCGTGCAATATGTGGAGATCATGCAACATGTCAATCCTTTACGTGATACAATATGACTATAGTGTTAAGCAATGAGTTCAATAAACATAAAGAAACGTAATTACAGCTAATTACAAATAATTAAATATCAATATGGTTATTTCAGCAAGGCATGGGCTGGACAAGATGTAAGCAATCTGGATGTCAAATATTTCTGCCAAGGTCAAACGTGAATTCTTTGAACCCATCGTTTGATCAGTTATTGTGTGAACCTGTATGAGTGCGCTTACTGCAATGACCCTGATCCACCCCACTTGTTGTGCCGGTCCAAGCATGTTGTACGATCTCATCAGGGCTGCAAAAAGAATGCTCATCTTAAGCAGAATCACAACTCAAGGTTTTAAACAAGTGACATATTTATTTGTTAGAGATTATAAATTAAACTCATGTTCCTAGCGTGAATTGCAGATTTGCAAAATTAGATGTTTTCCTCGGTGAAACAAAGTATGATTCCAATCAACACGGTCATTGAGCTAAAAGCACCAAATGGACACATCTTGCCTGGGGAGACACCCAGCTTCAACTGATCGTCCTGGTCTCTCAAAACCAAACTTTCAGTCATGCCCAGGTGGCTAGGCACCCCCTCCCATCTCCCCCTGACCGAAAATCTTGGATTCCAGACTTTCTCACTGGTCACCATTCGACCACCCAGGCTGACCGCTGGAGATATCTATTATAGATAACTAGCATACAGTCTACTGAGTGGGGGTTTATAATGGAGACAATATGAATATTACTTTTTGGTTTCAATATGCCTCCCTGTTTTAACGAGGTACTTGTTTTATTTCTAAGAGAAATAATATTCAAAGTGACCTATAATGAAATAAATGGCATTTACAAATTCCACTGTGCTCACTTCTTCCCTATACCAGGTATCTAACACCTGCACTAAAATGCAGCCTACTGCACTTTTTACACTTTTACATGGAAGTAGCACCTGAAGTTGTACCAAACGATTGGAGAGGAAAATTGACGGTGTTCACCAAAATGCTAAGAGCTGCATATTCGCGTGACAGCACCCCACGAGAGAGCAACTCTACAGAACACATTCCTCAGATCTCAACTATGATCAGATAGAAAAAAATCAGATTTGCTGGTAACTTCTAAACAGATAAGGGTGAAATTGTCAGCGATGTTTTTTTTTGCGGATGAGTTGTGATCAAGTGGGAAAACCGCATAGAAGCTACGCCAACCGCCTGGCTGATAACTCACAATCCAGTTATGAAGACCTACCTGGTGTGATTGAAGATAGAACGATATTGTGTTAGAGAGTCAAGGAGATCCGTGACACTACCACAACTAGGCGATAATGATGATTATTACATAAAAGAAAATAGATATATAGAAAATAACTGACGTATCGTGTTTAGACTTGAAGAGAGGTTACTAAATGGAAGGAAAGAAAAATACAAGATGATATATTAGAAGACATAAAGAGAGAGAAAGAGAGAGAGAGATGCAGATAAGAAAACAGAGAGACTAGATAGGAAATGTGTAAGCAAAGTAAAACAAATATTTTTTACTATTTGGATCGCCATTTATCAAAACTTGGAGCATAGGATTATCCGAGAGAAAGTACTCGATGGTTGCACATAAATTGGCAGATATTCAAAAGCTAGCAAGTTTTTGAAACCACCATTTGTGTTAGAACATATCACAGGCCTTTGATATGTTAAGCGCTATTACTCTAGAAACAAAGCGTAGAGGTTCGCTGACCTATGCAATATTACAGTTAGCACATCAGCAGTTGATCTTTCGGGGGAAATCCCTGTTGTTTGTCATCACGTAGATTGGTTTTATTAGTTAGTTGGCAATTTCTTGCTTTATCAAAGATTCAAGAATCTTATTCATGACTGATGTAGATGCAGAGTTCAGATCACCGTGGTTTTTTCCAAATAAATGAAACGGTTGTATCATTTTGTTAGAAATTGAAGAAGGTCTGTTAGAAGCTTCTTAAGCACATTGACTGGAAATTTGCCTTAGTTGATTTGTTTGCATCAGGGTTTTGATGAGATCGCAACATACTCTACCAATATGTGTATATCAATAAGAGTATTTACAGTAATAGAGGGAAAATGAATAGAGATACATAATATAGCAGATATGTTGTCTAAACTTAGAAAAAAGTTAGTGAAAAGAAATTGGAAAAAAGAGAATCAAATCACGTCGATATGAATAGGATAAGGCATGAGTAGACAGTGTAATAGTCAGTTGATAACATGATCAAAAATGAAGGGACACAAAGGTAGCACATTAAATTTACCCGCATTGAAACGTGTTTTTACTTAACAGAAAGGAATATTATAAAAGAGAAATAGAGGGGGGAGATGGAAAATTGTTAGAAAAAAGATGGAGGCAGAAAGAGGGTAAAAGAGTCTACTTCGGTAGCGCTTAATTTATGTCATCATTATTCATATATAAATACCGTTTCGATGTAGTTGCAACCGTGAAGACATTTACTATATAGGAATATCTTTGATAATAAAGAAATACAATTATTCTTGTATTAATATGGCGATAGAGACGTAGAAATAAAAATGGAGACATAGAAATAACAAAGTTTAATATTTATATATCCATCACGTTATTCGAAAAAAGATATTAACGCAATTTGGACATGTTCTCCGCCTACCAGATTCCATTTATATAAAGAACTATTATAAAAAAGATTTTACTGAAGAAAGATAATAAGGACAACAACTAAGGATGAACCAGCCAGATGATGGCTGGATTGGAACTGGTATGCAAATCTTGACAGCTAAAAGAATATCTCAAGACCGTCATAAGTGATGAAATTTTGTTCTCTAGCATGTGCTGAATCTCCCTGGAGTATGCAGCTAAATAAAATAAGTCAATACTATTAACTATTTACACCCGGGTCATTCTCTTTTGTCTCCGCTTGTATGAGAGGCGACGTAATTACAGCTAATCTCATTATCCCAACTCCGTGATCGCCGTTCGCATGACGAATGATCGCCAATAAAGACGAGGCGTCGTCCTGTAAGTAAAGGATTTTGGTATGGCACCAATCTCTGCGAGAATGTCCGTGTAATGCACTGGCATTTGATGGCTTAAGTGAAGAAGAAGCGAAAGGTACTTAAGGAGATGCTGGGATTAGCATCCGCGGACATAGGGCAATTAAGATGTTAATGTTCGAGCGGCTTGATGAATTAAACGAGTGCGAATAAATGAATGAGAGAAATTCACCTTGATTGATTGGACCAGTTAGGCTTCATTTTATGGCGACTAACTTTATGAGATACACTGAATAAAGAAAATTATCTAACTAAACGCAACCAACTAGGGGCCAGGTTTCGAACCTCTTTACTTCTAACCACACTGATGAATCCAATAGACGCGACAGAAACACCTTTCTGTGTAACTATATATATATATATATATATATATATATATATATATATATATATATATATATGTATATATATATATATATATATACATATATATATATATATATAAATATATATATATATATGTATGTGTGTGTGTATGTATAGAACGATATTTAAGCAAACATTGTTAAACACATAATTCCTCTTTTTCATAATACATTTGTTTAGTCTATTTTTTATATTCTCTTATTTTCCAGCTTTTTGTTAATTTTTTTCATCACCTGAAGGTTATTCTCGCAAGAATCGTGAGTACTCGTGATACGTATTTTGATGTTAAAAGTAAAAAGAGTATACGGAAAACCGTAAAAATAACAAAAAAGGTATTATAAAGCTGAAGATGTATGTGTTTAATGTTTGCTTAAATGAAAAAATGCTGCCTAATTACACTGATAATATATATATATATATATATATATATATATAATACACGTATCTTTTTTGCTGAACACTGTTATGACGGCTTATTATAGTTGCCCACCTGCCTGACAATAAATAGGATTTATTTCTCTTCTTGTCCTTAGCCGTTGAAGGTAGCCTCATTTGTGAAGGCGCTCAAGATTGAGTTAAAGGTAACTCCTGTTTCGGAGTTCGAATCGTGTGACTGGTTTGAACGGCTATTTCTACACTGATAATTTCGCACTGATTAAACGTATACGCATGTAGATATTAATTAAATATATTATTATGAAACAATTATATATATATATATATATATATATATATATATATATATACATAATTATTTATAAATTATATTTTTTCAAATTAACCCATATACACATATGTTTTATGCCAAACCTCTAATCATCAGTATGGGAGAAAACAATCCCTGTCGGCCACATGTTTCAAACCCAGATACGAAAGTCATATTTAACTCAGTAGTCTGAGCGCCTACTGACGTTCATTGTCTGTGAATGGGAGAGTTAATTGACCTCTTACTTGAAAATTCGGCGGCCATAAGCAAGCCGTCAAGAGAACTCAATAGTAATGTGTTGCATTACGCTGTAAATGATGGTCTGTTGTCAACTTTCTTAAAGTGTTCCATTTAGCGAGAGCTTTGCATAATTATATATATATATTTTTTTCAAATTAAGAAAACGTTTACTTATAGGTGGAGAACTTCAGTAGAGGAAATTTTTTTCCACTTAGCGTAAAAGCAGCCCATATTGTAAAAATCATTGAATTCTTTCAAATATGGGTATATAATAATAAAAAAAAGTTTCATTTAAATACGATATAATTTCTCAAACTTTTAGTAGTCAGTTTGCTTGCTCATTCGGAAGAGCACCGGATCTAACCACTAGGGTTATTTTTGAAAAGCTCGCTACGTCTAGCCACACTGATGAGTCGTGTAAATTACAAAACACGTGTCTGTAGTGAACTATATATTATACATATATATATTAATTAACAAATGCTTGTTTTTTCATTTGCTTTATACGCTGATTACATTTAATGTATGCCTGAATATTAAAAATATATACAAAGCACGGTACTCTGACCGCTATTTATATTTTTTTTAAATCATTAACACTAAACTGCTTCCCGTTGTTGTGGCACTGATTTTGAAATTTAAAAAAAACTGCACCCGACTTTAAGACACATCATATTAAACGGAGATAATTGTCTCCTTTAGAGAGCTCTTTGCGACGATCGCACACGACCCACATACGCTAGTTGTACCCATGAACGCGATAGAGTGCCGAATGACCGGTGTCCAATAGACCAACAACGAGAAGCTGTGGACAGCAACCAGGATAGCAGCAACGTCAAACTCGGCCGACGATGTAAAGAAATATTACTAAAGAGTTCAGGGCTAGGAACATGAGTACACAGGGAGTCCTTACTGATTCTAGAGTCACCTTGAGTGTTATTTCTGGGAATTCCACATTATATATTTAATTAAATTTATTTAAATTAATGTTGTTTTACTTAAACATCTTCCGCCAGATAGATATTAAGTACGTCATTTGGTCCCATCCCAAACATGTAACTTAAAAACGTGTAAATATAAGAATAACAAGATGATACATATTTTTTTATTAGCTTCAGGAAGATATCTTGCTTGCAATGGATTTACAAATATTTTGATTTTTTTTTCATAGTTATATACTTGTATTCCATCTGGTGAGTTACGCATTTTAAATCTCTACATTTTCCTAACATAACTTTTTAATTATTCGAATTTCTGGAAAACTTTCTGTTATATTTGCTAAACATTTATCATATCCTTTTTGGATTTACAATCATCAGCGACTCACGAAATGAAAAGGAAACTTTTGGTTTCATTTCGTGCGTCGCTGTGATTGGAAGAGACCATAACAAACTTTTACACGATAAAAGGTCAGTCGATCTCGATGAAACCGCGGTACGTCTCTGAAATATGTAACACATACTTTGTAACTAAATTATTTGTATTTTATTTGCAACCTTTTATAATCTAATATTATATATATATATATATATATATATATATATATATATATATATATATATATATATATATATATATATTCACGATGCTAGCCGTATAGTTGGTCTTAAAATGCACACTGGAAAACCCATGGTCATTTTCAATAAATATGTGACAATAGCCTAGTAACAGTGAAAGGTGAAAATGTCGGGACAGTTGACCAATACCTCTACTTAGGGAATATGGTTAGCAGCAACACTGATATGCCTGAAATCAAACAGCGAATTGTGATTAGATAGACAGATTTTCCCAAAGACATCATCATGAAGAGAGAAAGTCCACTATGAACATTCAACATAACGTGTTCAATGAATACATCATGCCTGTTATAAGATATGGTAGCGAAACATGGGCACTTAATAATGCGGCCATAGAAAAGTTAAGAATTGCATTATGCAAAATGGAACGCATTAGTCCCGCCATTAGATTACGTTATAGAAAAAGACACAATTGGAGCATACAGTAAACTGGAGTAAATTACATCATCAACAGCATACGAACAGTAAAACATAGACGGGAAGATTACCTTGCGAGATACACAGACAAGAGGACATATATAGAGAGCCAGAATAGTAACCAAGGAAATGGAAAAAAAACAGAGGGTAGCCAAAATCCAAGTGGAGAGACGTCTTCCACAGGTAACTAGGTCCTACTTGGCCACGCCTAGCCAAGTATAAAACAAAGTGAAAATATACTTAGAAGGTACTGCTCCTCCAAGAGTGATGATATATATATATATATATATATATATATATATATATATATATATATATGAATATTCGTTTATAAATCCATGAAAAACTTCTTTTGTAAAATATATATACATGGAAAACATTGACAGAAAATTATATTTAGTAGTGGAAATAGTTTTACCACTATACCTACTACTTTTGTATGAAAATAACTTGTTAAACATTTTCTCTATAAAATATGATTCTACTCAGTTTAGCGCTTAATTCGCGAAACATATTTGCGAGAGAAACGTTTGAGCCACGCGACGTGAATGAAACGGTCGGGAAACCGACAACTGCGCATCCATGGCAACATGGAAAACGCTAATGATTGGCATGATTGTTTACCAGCTGTGCTTCGATATTTCACTGTGAAACATTCATGTTCAATTAAATTGAGTGTGGCGGCCTAAAGTGGCCGATTCTGCGAGGCATGCAGGAGAGAAGAGTTGCAGGCAGGAGAGAAAAAGGGGAAAAATGGCGGCTGATTGAATGTTTACTCGTTTCAGTTCGTACATCTTTCACAGCGGTGCCTTAAACATTGATAAAAAAAATTAAATCCACCTGTCGACAAACAATCTTAGACTATGGCTTCCATAAACATGCAACTAGACGGGCATATATTTGTTTAAATCTCTTTCTCTCTCTCTCTCTCTCTCTCTCTCTGTATATTATATTAATAATAATTATATACATGTATATACATGTATATAATTATTATTAATATAAATAAATAAATATGTTATATCCATAGACACATATACATATGTTTCGCGTTTATATTTTACGCTAGTCAGTAAGGACTTATGTAACCGCATTATGAACGCTGATCTCGTTACTATTCGGAAAGCGCGACCATCACGATTTGAAATGCGAAAGAAATACGCCTTCTATACGTCCATTGTACTGTGATTCTACAGACAATTCCGATCTCCCTAAGGAGAAAACCGTGCAACGTAACTAATTTATGAATGAGGAATTTATTATATCTCGAAACAGCCCATCTTAATAGGAGCTTAATCATTAATATATATATATATATATGATTGTTTTTATTTACACATACGTGTACAAAATCTGCGACACTGGCATGTCGATGTTATCGATCAACAGCTATTATAAACTGAGATCTCATCAGGAAGAGTTAGAATCCGATCTTAGATCATGTTTGAAAAGAATGAAATGGAGAAAAAAAGAAAATAAATTTTAAATTTAAATTTGGAAAGTCACGTGGCTGGAACCGTTTAGAATCAAAATCAAGATCAAAACATTAAAAAATATAACAAATAATGATGTCAAAAAAACAAACAAAAAATATTGATATAACATATAAAATATAATATATAAAATAAATATAATATATAAAATAAAATAAAATAAAGTGAAAAGAGAGAGAAATATATATATATATATATATATATATATATATATATATATATATGTGTGTGTATTTGTGTGTGTGTGTGTAGTATAACAAATCCTGCAGAATTATTTAACGAAATAACTGGCAAGAATCATACTCAAACAATGCAATATACCTCGCCACTACATAACAATCCCAATTAAAGTATTATTTTGTTTATTTTCCTTTCCTTCTTTTTCTTTCTCCCATCTTCCCCAAATAAACGACATTGTCACACACGCCGCATAATTTTTTAAATAGTTTTGCACGTTCAAAACGCATTCATCTGTGTGTCTTTTTCCTATTTTTGGCGTTATTTAATAGGTTTCAAATCTTGACATTTTTTAAAACGTTCGTTGATCCGAACAGAAACCGGAAAATATCAAGTTTAACTATTTATTCTTGTGTTTAATTGTTTTTCTTTTTCGTCTTTTTTCATATACATCTTGTCTCCACAGAATTACAGTTTAATATATATCGTCTATTTTATTCTCATATATATATATATATATATATATATATATATATATATATATATATATATATATATATATATATAATTTTTCACACATCCTGCCTTCACGGAATTTAATTTTTATGATATATCGTGCGTTGTATCCTCATATATATATATATATATATATATATATATATATATATATATATATATATATATATATATATATATATATATAATTTTTTCACACATCCTGCCTTCACGGAATTTAATTTTTATGATATATCGTGCGTTGTATCCTCATATATATATATATATATATATATATATATATATATATATATATATATATATATATATATATATATATATATGAATTACACGGAATTTAATGAAGAAATAAAAAATGTACAAATGACAAATCTAGTTCATCTTCAGTTATTTAAGACAAGGTGTGTTAAAAAAAAATGTTTATTTTTTATTTTTTTAAAACCAGACTTGTTTGAATCACTAAAAGGGTGTTAGACACCCTTCTTTCGAAGGAGGGAGAATACTCCGGGGACTGAATCAAACAATACATATTTCTGGAAGGAGAATCGCCATTTTCTGAACTAGACTCAAGAATCAGAATATTTCAAGTATTCCCCGACTGTTATGAAAAAAAAAGATCTGAAGAAATCCTTTTATTTATGTGCGGAAAACTATCCCTACTGACTTTTCTAGAAGAGCACTCTGAAACAGTGAAGAAATAGCTGTGAATCGATCTGACGGCATTTCTTCATCAAGTCACTTAAGGCGACATGCGAAAACAACTCGATTGAGGGAATAAGTAATGAATGGGAGGATTATCTCCTAAGAACCAATCGAATTATACTCCATTCTCATAAGGAAGGATTGTCACAATGTGGAAGCTTTCTTTCGGCTATATAAAAAAAAGTTTATTTACAAATAGTGGGTGGTGTACTACTACTAATACTACTACTACTACGTCTTCCGATGATGATGATGATGATGATGATGATGATGATGATGACTTATTTAATACAAAATCTAAAATTAGTTTTGTTGTGTTCGCTCTCTCTCTCCCTCTCTCTCTCTCTCTTTATTAGTTTATTAGAACAATTAAAATGAATTCTTTCTAACATAACTCAATCCGAAAACTAAGGAATACTTCAACATGTAAAATGTACAATTAAAATATAGAGAAAAAAGTGTTATTGAAACAACGTTGATCAACACAGGTTCAGTATAATAAAGCATTTGTTTATTTTGATTATTTGGACTGCTGTTCTCATCTTGGATGTTATTCCCTAAACGTTTCGGTCGATGTAACTTCCGACCTTCTTTAGGTGCGTCCTTACAAACTCGGCAATTTTGTTTTCTCGAACACGAAAGTCTGTATTAAATTTCGATTGGAACCCTATTATGTAATCCACGGGTGTAACTTGCCATCGTCCCGTTTACTATGACTGGGTAGAACTTAAATACTTCGTAATTGTATTCTTAGTATCGTTCGTACAAATGATTGAACCTTCAACCTTCGGAATACGGTCACAAATTGATAATCACTTACAAGTATTATCCGATGTGACATAGGGTGTTGAAGATTAAATAAAGGATTCTTATTACCCCAACTTTACTGAATATTTTGACGGCGGTAAATCCTTCACTGATCACCGAAAGGACATGCGAAATCGCTAATTTCCAACCTTTAAAGTCGTTACCTCACTTAACGGTAACTATTTGGGAAAAATATTGTGTGTCGTTATTTATCATGCCAAACTCCAACTATCATTACCATCTCATTACCACGGTTCCAAAATCAACCTGCCCTATTGCGGCATGGGGTGTTGAAGATTAAATAAAGGATTCCGTTCGTAATTCTGTACAGATTCACTAGTTCGACAAGACGCACATGAAAAAATGTAGGCGTTACATCGACAAAATGTTGGAATAATAACATCCAGTATGAAACAGAAGTCCAAATAATACGAATAATACAAAACATAAATTCCCATTCAGACACTTCTGATAACTGGTGGTACCGTGAAATTTAATAATGTATTATGATTTATTGTATCAGACTTGTCCAGTAGTAAAACACGGAAATTTTTTTTTAAATGTTGTCAATTATTTTATAATAATTTTTCCTAGTGTACCGGGAAAAACTACATGACGTTAGGGTGGCTCATGCTATGTAAAATAGCATCCTTACCGCTTTAATCCGAAAAAAACGTCAACATCTCACAAATGTGATTAAGTATAGTCTAGATTATAATATGACATTACCGAAATGAACAACAGTGAATGGAGCTCCGATGTATGCTATGCTCAAATAGTACGTATCCTACAGATTCATGACGTATAGCGGAAATCTAAATGATGTGACCAGGTTGATCTCATTTACAATTTTTCGAATTAATGACTGTATGGGCGATATATCAGCAAATTTGACCTCCTGAAAGGTTATTGCCAGGTAGCCTTAACCAACAATGCTGAACAAATTTCGGTAATCGTAAAGGTCGACGGTGCAAACATAATGCGATATAAAATTGTATACGGGCGATAAGAATAGTTTTATGCTGTTTTATTTTTAATATTATTAAATGAGGAACCATTTCAGGTTTAAATCTAGTAAGTATTACGTATGTAATCGTAGGAAATACACGTTTGAAATGTGTTAATATGCTACAAAAACCGTGCTTTTCACAAAATGGAGTCTTACGGGATACCGTCATCTTGTTTTTTTGTGTTGCTCAGGACGAATAAATATAGAAACGTCTTTTCCCCCTATTACTACGTAATAATACATTGACTTTAATTCCAAAACGTTCTTAATATAATAATCTTTAAATAACTCTCTCTCTCTCTCTCTCTCTCTCTCTCTCTCTCTCTCTATATATATATATATATATATATATATATATATATATATATATGTATATGTATATATATTATTAGTAGTAGTACCTATACACTGATTTGATTCAAATTTTCTGAAAAAAACTAGCTTACACCGTCTTTCCTTACGATTACCGAAATGTACGTTAATAAAAAGTTGTATTTGTACAAGCTGATGATTTACCAAGTGAAAACTTCTGCTAAATTTGAGATAATAGTACCTTATACAAAATGATGTGAGTAATTTTGAGATGACATTGATGATTTTATTATTTATTTTATGAGGAGAATCTGATGGTCATTAAACACTTTTTCTTCGTCTAAATAATAATGTGTGTCGGTGAAATTGCACACGTTTGAATTTGATTAAACCACTAGTTATTTTTTTCTGGGATATTCTAAATAAAAGTTGTTTTTTCTAAGATAGTCAAAATAAAAGTTTTATTTTCTGGGATAGTCAAAATAAAAGTTGTTATCCTAGGATAGTCAAAATAAAAGTTTTGCCTGGGATAGTCTTAATGAATATTTTTTTCTGAGATAGTCAAAATAAAAGTTATTTTTCCTACGATAATCAAAATAAAAGTTGTTTTTTTTCTAGGATATTCAAAATAAAAGTTTGGCCTGGGATAGTCTCAATGAAAGTTTTCTTCTGAAATAGTAAATAAAAGGTTTTTCTGCGATAGTCTTAATAAAGAGGTTTTTCTGGGATAGTCAAAATAAAAGATTTTTCTGGAATATTCAAAATAAAAGATTTTTCTGGGGTAATCAAAATAAAATATTTTTCTGGGATAATAAAAATAAACGTTTTTTTTCTGGAATAGTAAAAGAAAAGGTGTTTTTTTCTGGAATAGTCAAACTAAAAGTTTTGTCTAAGATAATTTTAATAAAAGTTTTTTCTGGTATAGATAAAATACATTTTTTTCTAGAATAGTCAAAAATTGCTTTTTCAAATTCTAAACTGAAATGTCAATTGACCCCTTTAAACCACTTCCTCTCACAAATTTATCCTCTTGGTATTAAGTTCTAAAAGGTTAACGGAAAACAATTCTCGTCATCTGGTGAGACCGATTCTTGAGTATACCAGCCAAGCAACGAATTTTTATCTACAAATAAATATCGTATACTTGTAGCGTGTTCAATAGTTGGTAACAAGGATAGTGACAAAGAGCGACTCCAAAGACTAAATCTTTTCTTAGTTGAGTAGCGGAGGATTCGAGGAGACTTGATTCTGGCGTATAATACTATCAACTGGAATTTTAATCTACTTTTCCATGAGTTTTTCACTAAATTGCTAAGTGGTGGTTTCCGTCGCCACCCGCAAAAGATGTATCACCGTAGTTTTCGGATCAATAGAAGAAAAACAGCGTTCTCTTTTCGTGTTTCTGCTCGCTGAAGCAACCTATCAGCGGGGGTGGTGACGTTGACTACAATAGCTAGGTTTAAAAGCGCCCTTGAACAAACATTAAGACTATATTCAGATGAAAAAACCTTGTACCTGTCTGTTTACATAGCTTATTGCACTTGTTTGTATTTGCCAAATAAGTTAGATTTGATTACATTTGAAATAAAAAATAATTTTGTTTGATATCCTTTCATGTTTTAATGTATTATTGTTATATATGTTCTTGTGAGTGACTTAATTTTTTGCTTTTTTGTACGTCATTGTGACCTATTTAATAATTTACAAAAAACATCTTTGGATTTTTACTATTGCTCTTCTTTCTGATGGTTGTTCTCAGATCAGATTATTTTAGGTTTTTTTAATATTTTTACCTGAAAAAAATAAGAAAAATTATATTTTTATATTTTATATATTTTTAGTGTCATTACTCCCCCTCAGACTACAACATAGTCGCCTTCAAGTTCAAGGTGAACAAATGCATGTCTAACCGTCCACTTCAGTAATAACATTTTGTCCGTTCCATTCATCGTTTCCAATCCTCTCAATGTGCTGTTCATCATCAAACACACAATCTTATAGATACTTATCCTCAAACGGCTTTTGGCCTTGGTAAGTTGTGATTCATTAGTATAAAAAAGAGGTCCCCCTCCATTTTTCTCCGAAATTTGTATGTTTCCCTTAAGATGCTTATATCATAACAGAAATTATTACCTGAATGTTCTACTCTTGGTTTCCCTTTCCCAAAAATATTAATGGACACATCACTCTGTATTAATATTATTTTGAATATTGGTTACAGACATACAGACAGAAAATAGTTGGTACTTATCCTGAATACGAACCAAACAAAACCGATTTTTACCGAAGCAAAGTTCCGGAACCAACCGGAAACAAACAAAGCGACTAATTTTTTAAAATCCTGACCGTAACATAACCCTAAATTTTCGTCAAAAATAATCCGAACTTCGTCCTAAACTACTCTTAACCTATGTACTAATTGACTGTTTGCCGACGAGTAAGACCCATTCAAATAAAAACAAAAATGATTTTAAAAAATTCCTGGGGAAAAACAAAGATAGAAAAGTAGTTTCATTGTTTATCTATGTTTACCTTCTTCATGAACCAAAATAAATTCAGGTTAATGTTCTTTTAAATGATTACATTTGTGTTAATCCTTAGTGAAAAAGTTGTTTAATTTAGTACTAATTGACTGTTTGACGACGACTCAGTTTGACCCGGATTTTTCGGCTGTTTATGCAAATCTCGTTCGGCAAATGTCGGTTTAGTTTGGTTCGTATTCTGTATATTATAATCTGAATGAATAGTGTTTTAATTCTTGGTTATGTGTGCATGCTTGGTTTGTTCAGTGTCAGTACCGTTCCAGATATTTGGAGTATGAAGGGGAGACAATTATATTCTATCCTCCATAGTCCAATATTTACATTAGTATGCCTGTTATATACTGAAACTATATGAAAGGAACGAAAATAATTAAACACATCTAGTGTTATGGTGGTTCAGGAGAGGTTCGTTGGCTATGCATTATATAAGACAAGTTAACGCTAAGAGATGGGGCTGATTAACGACACGAACTAACGACCTGAGTTTAGCAAGTCCGAATTCAGTTCGTTCTATACCACCACTTTTACTTAGGAATACTGGCAACCTCAACGTGGTCCCTCCTGTAAGCACCTTATTATATCTCGAAAAGATTAATTTTAGTATTCACATGCATGTGTGTGTTCACTGCACAGGCCGTGATCGTCCTTCATGTTATGCTGGTCTAAAGTTACTACTCCATTCCGACGCCGTCTGGTCTCCATCAGTGACGCAACAGAAAAACTCTCCCTCCAAAGTAAATCGCAACTTCCGTTTAAACAAGTAACAGTATTTTATTCTTTTGCAGGTTACAATGATGCTCGTTTTTGAACAGCAGACTTGCATCTCAAAGACTTTTAACCGACCAACTCATAACATAAGTCCAAGTGCCCATCTTGTTACAAGACGCACGCAGATGAAACTGACTACCAACCCCCATAAAAACAAAATGGCTGTCCCATGCCGAGAGAGACAGTTTCAACCTTCTCCACTGCCCACAAGCTGGAATATATGTACTTTTGACAGGAAATCTTTGATTTCGATCTTTTTCAAAGTCATACATATTCAACCACCCAGAAGGACCACCAAGATATCCATTTGAGATAACGACCAGACAGCATCCACTTAAACAAGCCTATCTGTTTATAATTTAAGAGCATTATTTTTCTCATGTATCTTACTCTAAGCATGAAAACTCCATTTAAAGAGACACTAACATTTTTCAAAGATAACTAAAATTCTAGGTGGTCAAATGTGACATGAGATACCTTTTAATTTCTTCTGTGCTCCCCTTGCAGCAATTTTGTTATTCGCATGCAACACTAAACATGCAACACTAAATATGCAACACTAAACATGCAACACTAAACATGCAACACTTCGTGTAGGTGGTTTTATTTCGGAGTTTTCCTTCCTGTAGACTAATTACTATATTAATGCCTGCTAGTATAATCTAACAGATTATTCTTACTAACGTAGTTTTGATGAAAGAGGTGTTCATACAATTCCTAAAAATATTGCTCTAAATGGTACAATACCTTCGGCAGAACTCGAACCTGGTACGCAGAAACCAAAGTCCGTTGAAAATAAGATTATTTGATATAAATGTAATTCATTTTAGTAATATTTTCAAGTTTATTAAAATAATTACTGACTCAATAAAATGTTGAATAATGTTCAAGTAGGTAAAGTCGTTAGCATCTGGATGTGTGGTCATCGCGGCCATTTTAGATAATCTCCTAAAATCAATCTAACGCCACACCAGAGATCCATACCTGGCCCAGCTTTCGTAGGTGTTGTTCGTACTAATCGAGGATACGTCCTTGGCAATCAGTCATACAGTGGTTTTGTAGCTGTCAGGCTGTTGTAATTGTCTGTCCAGTCCTAGGAAGTTCACTCCTCAAGGCTTTAACTTCTTTCTACAAAGGAGATCAGTTTATTGCAAATCGCCTTATGTCTCACTGCCGGGGAATGCCGACATGGCTGCTCAGACGTGTCTGCAGGACAGAGTGTAATCCAAAGAATGCACTGGCTTTTCAAAACCCTAACTTGACCTTGTGTATAACATCTTCTGCAGAGGAAGTAAACAAACATACTAGAAAACTACAACATAGCAAGGAATATGATTTTGCTCATGTTCTCAAAGAGTGGTGTCCCTTTTTTGTAAGGCTTTTCAGGGACGGTACTTTGTAAAAAGTCTAACAATTAGTCATCTACATAGGTAATGTCTTTATACAATAAATATATAGCAATGTGTGCCTTATAATTTGATAAGATGGACGAAAAAATGCACATCTTCAAAGAGTAAAAAATTAAAGAATGCTTTTGTCTCATCAGTTATTAAAATAACTTTTTATTTATTCATCAATGTTAACCTCTACAAGATAAACGCTGTAATTATTAATTGAAAGACAATGCTAGTTTTTTTAATAATCGCTATGCGTAGTCGCATTGTTATATGTGGAAGCAATGGTCTGATTGTATGTTCGAAACTGTCACTTGTTAAAACAGCTTGCAATGATCAAAGAATGTAACTTTGTCATCGGTTAACAACGTTTTATTTATGCATTTTAACTTCTACTCGTCATTATTAATTAAAAGACCATGCTAGTTCTTTTAATAAACACTATGCCCAGTCTCATTGTTATAGGTTGAAAGTAAAGCATTATAAAAGAATGTTTTCTGTTTTGTGATTGGTTCCAGTAAAAGACGGGCTTGTAAATACTGCCAGCCCATCTCCATAGCGCCATGGATGCTGCGTGAATGAAGCAATCTGTTTTTATGTATCGTGCTTATCTATTTAGTGTTTTATTCTCATTTTCTTTTTTCTTATTCCGTGCGTCTCTTTTCAATTGAGGGACGATTGATAAGGTAAATAAGAAGTGTGTAAATACTAGTTTGGCCGGCAGCCGAGCTGACTTGCTAACTTTAAAACCGATGATTGCTGGCCGATCCGAACGAAGTCGTGAATGAAGCGATGGAATGTACGAATGCGATCAATGAATGAACCAATCAAACACGTAAGGAAGGGATCATTATCACGAAGTCTTTTGCTTTTTTTACCATTCGCCCGCGGACAGATGCGCGTGTGTCTATGTGTGTGTGCGGGTGTGTGTGTGTGTGTGTGTGTGTGTGTGTGTGTGTGTGTGTATGCAAGTCCATTGGCGGGTAATTTCTTTTCTCCTGGTCTACTCTCTTTTGTAGCAGGTGGAAATATTTGTGCTTCTCAAACACGAAACGGTTTGTCTGAACAATGGCCGGTTGATGAGACTCGACCTTGCCTACTTGATGGCCGAAAATGAGCGCATTCATCGCCATTGACACCACCGGTGCACTTTAAAAAAACACAGCCCAGGCAATAAAAGACATGCAACTTTGTTTCTACAAATGTTTTCTTTTCTCGTTTTCGTTTCGTCTTAAAACGACCGTGGCTCCGAACGTATTTTAAAACAACCTTTTATAGGTGAGCTTTTCACAGCGATTCTTTATTTTTTCTTTTCTTTTCTATTTTTATCTTTTTTTTATATCTCAAGCGGCCTTTCTTCTCTTTCTATTTTCTATTTAAATCATTCCTTTCTAATTCTTTACATTAGATACTTTGATGAATCCTATCTAAACAGAATTTGAGTAATGGTTGGAATTGATTACTTGGTACCTTGTGCGGCATTTGCCTTTATCAGACTGAGAAGACTTCCCCCTAACGAAAAAGGCTTCTAGGGAATATTAAATTCAATAGCGGCCTCCAGTCGCATGTATATCCAGGCAAGGAGAGATTACGACGCCACTTCTTTGCAGTTTTCTTTTTTTGTTTACAGAGATGTGTCGCCGTCCCTCTATATAGAGCGCCTGGTATTTCGTAATAGTCACCCATCTGTATCGATCAGATTTTACGTTGCTTAACTTCAGTGATCTAATGAGAACCGGTGTTTTAACGTGGTTATGCCGTGATTGACCCGTGTCTGTTTGGTTAATCATTCAATTGCCTTTATCGAGAAGATGCGACAGTTTCCCTGCGGACAACTAGATGGTCGTTTCCAAGTCAAATGACAACAAATAATTGTCGTCCTTATAAGTGACTACATGTTGTTTGTCCAATGCATCAGTTTCATTCCTATCATAGTGAGCATCCAACTGACAATCATTCCATCACATTAATCCCTGTCCTCGAATGGCTTTTGGCCTTGATACTGTGTGACTCATTAGAAAAAAATAGTACATAACTAAATCTATTAGTTTAGAAAGAAAATTGGGCATCTATGCAGTATAGTAAACAGCTAGGAAATCGAAAATTAAATATACAACAAATAACTTACCAAACGCAGGAAATAATTTCTTACCGACCCGCATAGTTTAAAGTTCTGAAACTGTTTTACAGTTTTTAAAATTTCTTTATGAAGTTTCGTTGATATCTGTCTTCGATGAGAGTAAAAGTCTAATATGAACGACCCAATGGTTGTTGGTAGTGGTTAATTTCTTAAAGAAACACCAACTCAAACTGACAGCCCGACCCGGACTTAAGGTTGATTGCAGTGTTAGAATTTTTCTATCTGTTAACCTTAAAATAAGCTAACATCCAAATATACGAATCCCAATTTTAATTTTATACGTACATAAAAGTAATAAAATAAATAAAAATATATATTAACGGAAAAAATACGTCCTATGAAGTAAAGGGCGACTAATAATGCACTTTTCTGCATCTTAATCACATAGGAAAGTGAGACAATCGAAATAATAGAAAGCAAAATAACAAAGAACGCTACAATCACCAATAAAAACAATTACATAAAAATACATAAATATATATATATATATATACATGATATTGATATTGTGTAAACTTTATTACATGACTATTTAATTGGGTTCCAAGAATCCAACATAACAGCAGTTTGTGTACGATCGTTTCTGAGACGATATCTCTTCATTAATATCGGTTTTCTTCACCAGCACTTGGTATAAACACACATTGAAAAGCTAACAAACCTAATCAAGGCTTTAGAGTTTAACACACCAAATTAGCGAGAGAGATTGATTTGTTTCGTAATCATATATATTACAAAATAAAACATTCTGCAAAATAAATTATATTTAATTCATGGATAGCACAAAAAGTTGATCTGCGAGTAATGGTAATAAAAGGGCCATTAACCACTTAGCACTTAATTTGAATTAATGTAAGGTAACACCCTTGATCGTGTTCGGTAGAAAACATTTTAAAAAGTAGAGAGGGCTCGGAAAGTTGTATTATGGGGTGGAAGGGCTGGGTGAATGTGAGGGTAAATACATTGGCCAAAGGTGTTCGATGTAGTTTAGTGTCGTGCTGGACACCACCCAAAATGGCTACGCTGTTTCACAATGGTCCACATCAATAACATTTATATTCACAAAATAATATATAACACTTAAAAGAAACAGGAGTAGACTTGCAGAAAATCTAGAAGAGTTCACCAAAAAAGTATTACACATAAGAATATATAACAGTTCAGATGAAAACTATCAGATCTTCACATGAGAATGTATAACAGTAAACATTAGAACCCTTAGACCTTCTTACAAGAATGTATAAGAGTGCAGATGAAAATAATTCGACCGTAATATATAACATTTAAAATAAGAACCATTAGACCTTCACATTAGAATATATAACAGTCCAACTAAGAATCTTAAGATCTTAATATTAGAATATATAACACACCAGATAAAAAATATTAGCCCTTTATATAAGAATATATGACAGTTAAGATAAAAACCCTTAGACCTTCACATGAAAATTTATAACAGTTCAGGTAAGAACTACTAGACCTTCACATAAGAATATTTAGCAGTTAAAATAGGAACCCTTAGTCCTTCACATAAGAATATATAAAAGTTCATCTAAGAACCCTTAGACCTTCACATAAGAATATATAAAAGTTCAGCTAAGAACCCTTAAAGCTTCGTATAAGAATATATAACAGTTCAGCTAAGAACCACTAGATTTTCACAAAATATTATATAACAGTATACATTAGGGCCATTAAACCTCCACAAAATAATATATAATAGTACAGATAATAACGACCTAACTTTCACCAAAAATGTTGGTGAAATATAAGTTCACATCAAAAACGACTTGCCATTCAAAAATATTATTTATAGGTAAGCACAGCTAGACGTTTACAACAGAATATATCACCGTACAGACACAAACCACATGATTTTCACCGAAGAATAGATAACATTTTAACATCACACTAGACAGATTGCAGGTAGTATAAATTAATGTGACCTCAACTCGTTAGCACATTAAATTCTTAGACATGAATTTAAAATCTCCCCTTCCCGACATCTCGAGATTAAGAAAATAGCCAAATAGATTTCATGTAATTGATGACATTGTTCTCTTTTCTTTATTAATTACATCGCCGTTGAGGTTAAAAACTGACTCTGACCGGACGCAATAGACGATGACCCCCATAACAGTGATGGCCGCACTTCCTACAATACTATCCGCTATCTATCGCTTCCGGTCTTAACGGTGTGCCGAGCCACATACGAGGATCTATTATAATGGCTTCGACAATGATGTTCAAGCGGCTTCCGGTTAGTTTACGTATGTCAATCAGCTGAAGCAAGTAACGATTAAGATGGACGCCTTTCACCGCCAAATATAATCCTGATTACTTCCGGTTGACCGGAAGTTCCCACTAGATGGACATTAACTGTTGCACAAAATGGAGACGCATAGAATATATGATTGTTTTCATTTTCACCGATGGCGTAAATACGAATCGAGATAAATATATTTGATGTGCGTTAATTTCGGTGATAAATGAAATCCAGCTGACACGCTCGTCTACGCCGGATTATAGGCGATATTTATTTACTCCTTCGCTAGGAGTTAGGCACAAGGCCAGTTTTATCTTACTCCCACAAGTAAGATATGACCACAGCTTGGGTCGAGTAAGTGGGGTTAAAAGCCAGCGCTCGAGAGGTGAGCACTCTGGCCATTTAAAAATTGCCTGGGCAGCCCCGTCGGCATTCCCCGGTAGGGGCGCCTCAGACAGTAAGCAACAAACTCAATCCTCCCCAAAGAGGGGAGGCGAAGCCTGGGAGGGTGGACCTCCTAGAACTGCACAGGACAGGCGTGCAGTATCCATCGGAACAGATACTAGACTTTGATCTCAGCCAAAAGGCGGATTATAGGCGATAATGTTAACAATTTCACATTCATATTTCTCTATATAGATTTACTTAACTAAGTATTAGCCTCTTCTCCTCGGTCTTTATATTATTACTAGCATGGCTACCTGGCGTTGCCCGGTGGAATAAACAAAAAATAGAAGAATTAAAGAGTGTGTGTAAAATCTCTCTTTTAAAACTTCTCTCTTTTTATCTACCTCCGTCTATCCCCCTCTGTATCACCAGGTTACTATCTCCATTACCCATTCTCTATTACAAGTATTAAGGTCGATGGAAAAATCGCTCTAAATGTCGACTCCCTTTCCTGATTTATTTTGGTTAGATTTACCCTCCAAAAGAATGAATATTACAAAATAATGTGTATATATTCTGTTCGGGGATATGCTGTGTCCTTGTGTCTTGTGTAGCTTCTTACTTTTAGGAGGCATACACACACACAAACAGACACCTGATATTTATATAATAGATTATTATTATTATTATTAACTCAGTAGGAGTTCTCACACAAATAGTTATCAGAGATTGCTCACTGGCAATAAGAAATGCTATTCCTTAAGGTCTGAGTCACAACAAATCTCTTCAAATTTCTAAGACTCTCCGGCTTTTTTCGATTACCGTTGCATCTCATTTCGAGTCATCACAGCAGCTGTTTACCATAAATCTCTTGTTAACAACAGACGTGTCCCTTCTTTAGAATTTGGGAGTCAATAAGCCTCCCTAATGTTCCAGTACTGTCTGCAATCTTCCAGTAAATGTCTGGTTCGTGTCTTTAACTATGATTGGTTAGCGTTTAGTGGTTATACGAATTAGCTTTTGTACTGGATGGTTTTTTCCTGATATTTCGGTTATCGTCAGTGTCGTACTTTGTATGGTGTAGATCATCTCTTTGATTTCAATTTCTCCTAGTTTTTATTTCTTTCATTATTTTCCGATATGATCCTTGTGCTCCTATAATTACCGGTAAATCGTAACTATATTCATGTTTCTGAATGTTGAAATGAGTAGTGACGGAACGAGAGCATGCTAGCCCTATGTATTAAATAAAGGATTCCGTTCGCAATTACGTGCAGATTCCCGAGTGTGACAGAAAGATTCCCGAGTTCGACAAGATACGCTTGAAGGTTACATCAGCCGAAACATTGTGAGAATAACAATAGTTTGAATAATTTCACATTGTACAAACTAGCTTCATGTTCCATATTCCTTTCAGCGCACTTGATACATGTTTGATTTATCTAATCACGATTCATACATGCTTGGGGACTGCTCGAGGGTAAGGGAGTGTTAGTTGGACGATGAATACCACCACGAGGTGATTAGAAACAATATTTGAAATAATGACAGACGATTACTTAAGTGGAATTGATTATCCAAAAGGACGGCTTAACAAGTATTGGTTTACATAAGACTTGAAGACGACTATGTGATAGTTTTTTTTAAAAGAGGCATTGTGGTATTTTGTTCTACAGATAGTATATTCTAGGAAATAAACTTTGTGGAAGCCTCGTTTTGTTTTTAATACAGAGAGAGAAGAAGAGAGAGAGAGAGAGAGAGAGAGAGAGAGTGAGAAAGAGAGAGAATTTTTTTTTTTACTATATTTGTAGCTAGGCGAGTTCTTGCTGTGGATTGTTTACATGGGACCAGGAATAAGAGGTTAGTGCAGCACCTACCATAAACATAACGATATAGTAGAGAGAGGCTAGAAAAATGTCTTCCGTTTTAAAGAGGGCTTTAGGAAAGAGAAGAGATCACCCCTACTAGATTGCGTGTTAGTTTTTGTATTTTATCTAAGCAAAAAAGAGTATTCCGAGCTGTACCTCTCCAGATATGACAGCCGTACTTTGCTTAGATTTTGTTCTGTCTGATTGTCTTCTAGGTTATTTCCTTGTTGTTTACTATAAGCATCACCAGTCGCCTTGCTTGAGTGATTTCACCGTTTATTTATTATTATTATTATTATTATTATTATTATTATTATTATTATTATTATTATTATTATCATCATTATCATTATTATTATTATTATTATTATTATTATTATTATTATTATTATTATTATTATTATTATTATTATTATTATTATTATTATTATTATTATCATCACTTACAAGTTTTGACTGAAGTTGTTATCAATGATTGATCTTTGACAATCACCGGTGGTGTTTGACTGAATCTGAGTAAAAAAAAGTCTCTTCAGATTACCAGCACTCCCCTCTTCCTCTATCGATAACAGGTGCAAATCATTTTGCGTTATCGCAACAACCGTTTACAATTGATTATTTGCTAAAAACGACTGTTGATCTTCGCTGGAATTTGAGTTACAATAAACCTTCTCAAGGTATCAGTAACTCTAACATCGTTCTATTAGAAGTCTGCCTTGTGTTGTGCAACGGTCATTTCTAATTACGTCTACTTCATCCGTGTCATTGGCCACCCGGGAATTAGAGATGTTACCTGTTTATAAGTAAGGCCAACTTTCGTAGGATGACGACCGAATCTCTAAAAATTAAGCTCTCTCTTCTGACAGGGATGTCAGAGGGTAGAACAGGTTACTTGTTGGCACAGGCTTTTTATTATTTTGATTAATTAATTTATTTTTGAATTTTAAATTATGAGATAGTGCCTTATATTGCAAATTAAAAGTTATAAACGTGAAATGCTAAGGCTATTAAAAATGTCACCTTTCAAACCATATGAAAATTGGATTTTAAATAGAGAATGCCAGAAATACAGGAGTTTAATACCGATTTCTAATTATCGTAGTTGTATTCAAATGAGTTCGCATGAATTTATTTGTTTTCATTATCATTGTTATTATTGTTATTATTGTTATTGTTATTATTATTATTATTATCATTATTTTATTATTATTATTATTATTACTATTATTATTATCATTATTATTATCATAATTATTGTTTATTATTATTATTTATAAGTATTATTATGATCATCTATTATGATTATTATTTATTATTATTATTTACTATTATTTATTATTATCATTATTATTATTATTATTATTTATAAGTATTATTAATGTTATCCTCTATTATTATGATTATTTACTATTATTATTTATTATTTATATTATTATCAGTATAATTATCATTATTATTTGATATTATTTTATTATTTATTATTTATTATTATTGATTATTATTTATTATCATTTTTATGTTTTATTATTTATTACCATTGTTTATCATTATTATAATTATTTATTATTAATATTAATTATATTTATTATATATTATTATTATATATTATTATTAATATTATTATTATTATTATTATCATTAATATTATTAATAATGTTATTTTCATTATTATCATTATTATTATTATAATTATTATTATAATAATATTATTACTATTATTATTTGTCTTCGAATTTTTAGCGATGCCGATTTAGATGATGCCCTTTTTCGTCTGGCCTTTCCTCCCTCCCTCTTCTCAATCATTTTCTCATGTACAAGCTAGGGTTGGTGCCCTCGAACATGCATGCGTGTGTACCCCCATTGAAGAGAGTATGAAAGATTGTAATCCTTCCAACATCAGCAGAAAATATGGATAAAACAAACACGTTACGCCATATACAAAAGACTTCTGCAAGTGTTAGAAAAAGTGTGTCTGTTCGTTTTTTTCTTACTTTTAAACGATGCATTTAACATATGAAAATGTTGTGGCCTTAAAGGGCCGAAGAAATAAGACAATAAGGAGGTAGTTAACATAAGTATGTACTTACAGAAAGTGACGAAGCAATTTGGTGCAAGAGACTGCTTCTGTATTAGTTATCGTGACTAGCCCTATTACTACCATTATCACTATTCTTTATATATGGAAGACTCTATGACGCGATAGGGTAAATCACCACAATATAAAGCAAAACGTTTAGAATGAAATAAGAAAAGAATGGTTATTGTTAGATAAGAAAATGTTTTTTTATATAATATATAACATTATTTTCATTAATTTATGTCTATTATGCCAATATAGCATTTAAAAAATGTTTTTAATGATTTTGAATACAAGAAAAGTATATATATACATATATATATACATATGTATGTATATATATGTATATATATGTATATATATATATATATATATATATATATATATATAAACACTTAAAGAAAGATGCAAAATGCTTTTAAAAAAACATGTGTTATATGCAGATATTTTTGTTCTTGAAATAAAAATATATATATTTTTTTATTTTGACCTTTTTTCTAATAATTTCGCTCGGTATGACAAGCCTCATAAGAGTTATAAACAAATAAAAGGTATTAAGTTCTTTATTCGTAAGAGTCCTTCCTGGTCTTGATGAAATGGCGTCCGATGTTACGAAACAAAATAAGGTTATTTTTTAGACGCTTACAAAAATGAAATTACCCAAATGTATATATATATATATATATATATATATATATATATATATATATATATATATATATAAGTAAAAGATGAGAATATAAATTGTACAAAATACAATATCTATTAAGTGATCAGTAGCTTAATTCAATGTGTTTTAAATAAAAAGATTGTATTATTCTTACTTTAATCGATGGCTGTTCAAAGAATTATAGCTTATCGTCAGAGACGCAAACTGGCGATAATATATATATATATATATATATATATATATATATATATATATATATATATATATATATATATATATATATATAATGTATCAGACATCACCAGCACCATACAAACCGCTAAACATAGATTCGCAGGTAACCTTTATAGAACTTTCCCATAAAACTGGACATCTACAGCGACAGAATGGACTCCGAAGCAATGAAATAGCGAAAGATGAAAACTAAAAGACAAGTGAAAAGACGACCTCGACAGCCAACTGGGTAGTATGTGGTCACGCCTTACCAGGAAGGAACGGTATTGAAGAAAACAAGGGAGGTGTTCGTCCTCTAGGAGGGGGAAAAGATGATAATATATATATATATATATATATATATATAGAGAGAGAGAGAGAGAGAGAGAGAGAGAGAGAGAGAGAAAGAGAGAGAGAGAGATAAACAGACAGCAGAAAGACAGAGACAGAGATTGACAGAGGTAAGGAGACAGCAAATAGGTGAAATAATGAAGAAATATAAAGTGACATACGTTACAAGTTTATTATAATCATCAGGTGTTTAAACAAGTAATATAATAAAACATGAAAATGATCTTTAATCCATGGATTTTCAAATAATTACTCTTCACCTCAAAAGAATAAAACCCATAACTTGCTAATTATACGTAAGTATTAATTTGTAAAATTGGCAAGACAATTTTAAGTTATGCTTAAAGCAAAGATAGTCCAAAAATGTGTCAATAATGATCAGAAAGTCATTGTAGTCGTGAATGTATCAGCGTGATTAGCAGTATGGTATTATATCAAGATAGGATCTAATATATAATTGGTATCTTTATATTATTCAAATAAGTTATATATATATATATATATACAGTATTCTATTTAAAAACTATGCAGAACATTATCTGTTGGGTGTTCCCGGGTTTCATCATTTTGTTCATGCAGATAAACTCTTCAGCAACATTCAGTAAGCGAAGACTCAGAGAAAAGAACAAAAGCCTTTATCTCTTAGTCTTCGTTTACATAACCGTTTTATAAGAGTCTATCTGTGTCTAGCATATGGTTTTTACAACATATCCGGCTTGACCAGATCGATGACACCCGGGTACACCTAACATACGCTATATTGTATAGTTTTACAATGAAATAATTTATATTAGCTCTTGTAGAATCTCCGAACGAGCACATTCTATTGTTTGTTTTAACGAACTTGTGATACATTATATATATATATATATATATATATATATATATATATATATATATATATATATATATATATATATATAGAGAGAGAGAGAGAGAGAGAGAGAGAGAGAGAGATAGATAGATAGATAGATAGAGAGAGAGAGAGATATGCGTATTTTCTTTTTAAAACAAATATCGTTAGTTCCGTATTCATAATATCATGCCCGCTTAAACTACCTATTAATATAAACTCCATGGTATTTACCTGATTCCCTTGAAGATGGACCCAGATGGGCTCAAAAGTACTTGGGACATCAACGGTTATAGCAGATTCATAGGCCAATTCTCCACAGAAACAAAGAACCTGATTCGGCCATTGAAAAGGATCTACTCAAAGATATCCAGACACAAGTTGTCTGTCATATTCAAGAATATATATATATATATATATATATATATATATATATATATATATGAAAAATATTTGTTATTGTTTATTATCTACGGACGTATACGTTTCGTCTTTTTTTCAATCGAGACTCTTCAGCGTAAAAGTATGACTATTCTCTACCGGTCACACGATTCGAACCCCTGGATTATAAGTATTTTTCAACTCCAATCCAACGTCTTATACCTCGCGGCCAATATTTGAACAGCTGATAAACTGTGGTAGTTTAAACACATTTAAAACGGCGATAACGACACAGGCATTCTACTTATATTAAGGAATGTTGCATTATATTAAGGAATGATGTATATATATATATATATATATATATATATATATATATATATATATAATGTAATCATAGGAAGGTTTTTATTAACAGATAATCCGGAGAATCTTTATTGCGTTCATATTATAGTTCCCAATAATATTTTTACGCATTTTTCAAATGTGATAATTTGAATTAAGTTATATTATCTTTACGGATTTAAATTATATATATATATATATATATATATATATATATATATATATATATATATATATATATATATATATATATATATATATATATATTTATATATATATACAGGGTGGCGCAAAAGTCACGCATTAGTTTGAATCAGTAACAACTGATTCTAACTAATGCGTGACATTTGCGGGATTGTTTGGCGAGCGCTTAATTAGCAGATTTTCTGATTTTAACTCGCCTTCACGTTCACCGGATTTAACAGCCCCTGAAATTTTCCTTTGGGGTTATCTTAAGGAAAGGGTATATGTGAACAAGCCTACAACGATTCAAGAGCTTAAAAACAGTATCAGACATGAAATCAAAGAACTAGAGCCAGTTATTCTAAGGAGTGTAATGGGAAATGCCCTAACTAGAGTCCGTCTTTGTGACGTCAAAAATGGTGGCCATTTAAAATATAATATTTTTAAAAACTACTGCAACATATATATATATATATAAATATATGTATATATATATATATATATATATAATATATATATATATATATATACATATATATATATATATATATATATATATATATATATATATATATATATATATACATAAATGAGTGCTCGGATGTCGCAACTACCGTTATCGTACTGACATTGGCTGCCATTAATGCCTATTTGCTCTTAATATAGTTAAGCAAATGGCTGTCACATGCGAGCGAAAGACTAATGAGGATTGAGATCAAACATCACAAATCAAAGAAGATGAAAGGTAATTGCATTTATAAACAGCTGTGGTTCGGAAGCGTCATCAAAGCCATTGATATTATCCATGTCGTGTGTGTTGCGCTGACGATGTTCGAACAGAAAGCGCGCTCACAAAAGAACGCATAAGATGCTTACGACCAGATGCTCATCTGATTAGCTAGTTATTACAACACTAAGTCATAAACGTTTTGATGGAATCAAATCGACACAGGATAGTATTCTGAATAATACAAATAATACAAATCATCAATCCTCATCTCAAACATCCTGAAAGAGTAAAATAATTTATTCATTTTAAAAATTAATTTTTTTTTAAAATAAAGTATTCTTCTTTTAACCATAAATTATTTGCCAGCTAAATATTTTTTAATATGTATGCTTTTCCTGTATCATTTGTATTATTCGAACTACTGCTCTCACCTTGAATGTTGTTCCCACAACGTTTCGGCCGATTTAACCTCCTACCTATTTTAGGTGCGTACTGTGGAACTCGGGTATATAAATGTCGAACTCTGGAATCTGTACGGAATTTTGGACGACAAAACGTACCTGAAGAATATAAGAGGTTACATCGGCCGAAACGATATTCGAATAACATCCAAGATGAGAACGATTGTCCGAATAATACAAATAATAAAATTTATCAATCCTTATCTAAAAAATTCCGAAACTGTTGTGGGCCTGTAAAGGGCCGGAACGGAGATACGAACTTGGAGTTTGAGAAAACAAGTATATTGAAAAAAGTTTAATACAACAGAGAACAAAAGTGGTAGTACATCAGTCTTGAGTGTCAGTATAGATGGTGGGTGTCCAACACTGGGAAGCAGGTGTTCCCAGTATTTAGTGTGAGTAGAAGAGTTCAAGTAGTCCGTATAGTAAAGGTATCATAACAGAAACATATGTCTCTTCTTTAATTCATGTATTTAAAATTATGAAAATAGAATATGAATTGAAAAGGATTAAAATAATGAAGAACAGAATTTTATTTATGACAATTTTTTTTTCAATTTTTGAACAATTCATTTTGAAATGGGAAGAATCTAAACATTCAGCAGCAAGCGAAATCAGATAGTTCCCAATTAAATTATTTCAATTCATCTTTTGTGTCGGATTTTTGTATGGAAGTTGCTCCGGACAAGACATGAAACCACTCTTTATAAAGATGATTAAGTTTAATGATAACAAAAAGGGAGAGAAAGGTAAACATTAGTTAAAAACAGGGTAGTTTTGTAATTGACGGTAATACATTCGGAGACAAAATAATCGAACCTAAAGCCGAAACATTAGAATGGAAGTAACGGACTCAGTCATTCTTGCCAAGAATACCTCAAGGGACACACATCCATGCGCAACATTTGCACTTGAGAATTCCTCGAAATTTGGCGAGTGCTGATAAATAAGCCTCTCAAGTTTAGTCTCCTGTACTATCACACGGGAAAATGGCGACCCTAAAAGCACTATGACCCTTCCCTCAAAAATGGATACTTAACTACCTTCGTTATCTGTCTGTTATAAGACAACTCAAACCTAAAAGAGACCTCACCACCAGTGTTAAATCCCTGGACTCTAAATAATAAACCTTCAAGAGCGTAATAAGGAAGAAAGAGGTTACATGGGTTGATTACAAAACAGTCTACCCTTAAAATGTTTGACTGGCTCGCCAGAAACGGGTGTTTTATCGTAACACTATCACTAATAGAAGAAAATATAAATCCTTTGTTTGTTTTGTTTTTCAGAAATAACGACGCTGCGAAACCAACGGCTGACTGTTTCTTGTTATTCTTCTGAAGTGAAAATTTAACGCCCGTTTTTGCTTAAAAATATATAAATTCATTTTAGTTCAACCAGGGTTTTTTACCCCGCCTAATAAACCGGTATTGTCCGGGCCTTCGGGTCTGGATTTACGTCGGTCTATCGGTTGTCCGTCCTGTGCAGTTCTAGGAGGTGCACCATCCCAGGCTTTACTTCTCACCCTTTGAGAAGGGGTTAGTTTATTGCTAATCGCATGAGGCGCCCCTACCGGGGAATGCCGACGGGACTGCCCAAGCAATTTTTAAATGGCCAGAGTGCTCAAATTCTCTAGCGCTGGTATTTTCCCACTTTCCCGACCTTGTGTCACATCTTACCTTGTGGGAGGAAGATTCATTTTCGTTACAATAGGTATGTTAAGTAATAAGATATTCACAAATTAAGTACACGTGAATTAAAATAAAGATCAGACCGTACGTGGATGCGTCTGTGTGAAAACGGTAGCAAATATTGATAGATTTACGTAATGTTTAGATGTGGCAATCCTGTTATGTAGAGTCATGTTATGGTCTTGACTCGTCATGTGATGGTTTGATTTTGGATTTTATGAGGGGTGAAGCAGAAAGAACAGAACTGTCGGTCAGGACAGGCACATCAGACACAATAAAGCTAACTAAATTGCCACCGACCAAGCTATCACCACCCTCTACGATTATTAAATAGTACAGAGTACGTTTGCTAGTACATATCTGATAATTAGAATTCGCAGGACACCGTTGCACGTACACGAGAAATCGGGTTAAGGGTGTCAGAACAAACACCCAATTGTCACCTCAACCTCTGTTCCAGAAAAAGTGAGAAAGAGAAGTAGGAGTTCGTTGGGAAGTTTTGAGTGGACAGCACGTGTAAAAAAATGACTTAAGAATCGATTGTAAACTAAGTGCCAAGGGCTCCAGATGTTTGTAAGTCCGGAATGTCCGCTCCCGCTACTTCTAGCAGAAGAGAGGGTGATGTCACCGGCTTAATAAATGGTCCTTCTCCAAATTCAGAAGATTCATCTTTTCTTTGGTTGTTTTAATACCTTAATTCTAGCGAGAACGCAACCCACGAAGACTATCGGGGATGAAGTGTCTCAGTCAGACGGAGAGCAAAAGACACGACGTTTTGTTTCAGTGTGGTGTTATACTTGTTGATTTGCACTCGACACAAAACATGTATTTAATTTGATCGGGACATGCGAGAAATTAGACCTTGCTTCAGAGGGGAGCTAAATGCAACAAGATATTACGTTGCCAGAATAGATTTCAAGAGAATCTCTCATAACCCTGTTTGATATTGCGTCAAGAATGTTCTTCTCCAAAGAAATCGCCACATAAATTAACATAAAAATGAGACAGAAAAGGGATTTGTAGACTTTTCGGATGATTAATAAAAAAAAAGTTCGTTTTTTATAGAGCTGTGTTAACACCATCGTCACCAGCATAAACACGTCTTAACATAGATAGGCATGTTACCATTCGAGATCTACATACAACAAGTTGGCATCTAGAGTGACAGAATTGACCCCGATGCAATTACAAAGACTAAGAGGAAGGCAAGAAAAACCGTGGAGAGACAAGTTCGACATCTAAATAGGTCTGACGTGGCCACGCCTAGCGATACACCAAATAAGATAGAAAGAAAACAAGAAGGGGTTCCTCCCCTGAAGAGTTATAAAAAAAAACCATAGTGATAATGATGACTATGATGATGATTATTATCGTAAAAATAAGCGATATTTTCGCAGCCAGAATTATGAATTCCCGATGGAAATAACTTCCTCGTGTTCTACCTTGTTCGGCCTTAAATTGAAAACATCCGTTTACAAAATCAGTGAATTTCTTTCGAAAGATCTTCCATTTGCAAATGTGCAGTAAGAGAAAACACATTAAAGTGGAATATTTTATTTTTTATCTCCTGTTTTAACTATTGATAGTGTATTCTATTTGGCTAGGGGAGGCAGAATATTTTTTCATTTCTGAAAAACCCATGAAGATATATATAAATAAATGAATAATATCTTAATCCTGTTATTTTGGAAATGTGATCATAATCCTCATCTACTTTCAACGATATCTCAATTTGGATTATCGTGTCGAGTTTCATTCAGGCGTTCACTTAGAAGTTTATATTTAGTAAATAGGAACAAATTCACATTGTGCTTATATATATATATATATATATATATATATATATATATATATATATATATATATATATATATATAATAAAATGTCTTTAAATTTACTGTAGTTTTACAATGTCACTGATCATTGTAAGCGAAACGAAAGAATTACCATAATTATAAAGGTGAAATCGCGTTTGAGGCGATATTTCTCCTTGTATATTTGTCTTTCTTTAAATCTTGAGAAACAATATATACATATTAGAGAGGCGTCTGCGCGGATAAACTATAGTGCAGCAATGGTTGAGAAATTCAAAATGGCACCTATCATGGGGATGGCCGAGATTACACAAAACGATGCAGAGATAAACCGAGAAAACGGATAGTATTTGCTATTGAAATACATACATAAATGTCTATACGATTTTTTAAATATTCTCATTCACAAAACAATAATACACTATCCTACAAAGTTTATCGTAAACCCACAACGTATACCGACTTCACCCACCATTTTTAGTGACCACAAACAGCCAATCAAAACTGGCATTATTAACGGTCTATATTTTAGAGTCTACATCCTTCAATACCTTACAAACGAATATATTATAGAATCCCCCGATTTTCTTTAACATAGCCCAGACACTCCATTCATAAAGGAATAGAAACGGTCAACTGCATTTTACATGATGTCAAAACAAATTCAACCAGCGGCCCCTCCCACACTCAAACTATATCACCCCAACTTACTTATACTACAACTAAATTCATCCCATACTATCAACATATAGATTTTGAACCATATAATTCACCTCGCTCATAACCAAGAAAATATTTAACACAAAAACACATACCAACCTCCTCAACAAATGTCGGTACCTACACAATCCGTCCTGTGACTGCAAAAGGTAAAGCATAACGTCTCCTCAATAAATGAAAGTATGAGGACAACATAGCTATAAAGTTTAGTGACAGCAAGATTACACTCGACACACATATACTATGCCTAAATTATAAGTATAACACCCAAAAGTGTACAATAATTATACACTCACAAGATACAAAACTTAGACCTCTCATCAAGTCCAGTCTGATCTCGCAAACATAAAAAAGCATAGTACAATGACTTTAATATATATTATCCTTTCTAATAAACAGCGAAACGAACATAAACTCTCTACGATTGATATTGAATGACCCAATTCTAGAACTCCGGTGTTTTTCTTCTTCTTCTCTCTCATTTTCCACCCTCTTTTGACAGCTTGTCAAATTATATCTTTTTATTCACTTCGGATAAATCGACCCTGATGCAACCCCTCAATTAAATAAGCAAACATCCCCTCATGGACACACCTTTCACTACTTACCTCCCCTAATCCGAGTCATGCCTCACTTCTACTGCCTCGTCTATTCTCTGTATAAAGACGGCTTCAACTTAATAAAAACACTTCTATGATTAAGACACGTCATTAGACAGAAATATTGAGAAAAATATTTTGTGTCAGTATTTCTACGTAGTTTCTTTCTCCGTTCATCAATTCATTCCATATATATATATATATATATATATATATATATATATATATATATATATATATATATATATATATATAGTGTCTATTTAGGCAGCATTTTCTGATTTATGCAAACATTGTAAAAATAACAGAATACGTCAGTTTAATTGTACGATTTTTATTTTTTCATTTTTTCTAATGGTCTTTTTTGTATTAAAATAAAAAAATGTTCCATAGATTTCACGAACGTTTACGATTCTTCGTCAAACTATCCTCAGGTGTCAAAAGCAAATCAACAAAAACGCTGGAGAAATAAAATATTTTTTTAAAAGACAGCGGAGAAACGCACAGAGATCGTTTTTCGCATCGTTCCAGGAAGTCGTTGACGATTTAAAATTCAGCAACGCTGGATGGCATCAGAGACAAAATCGCATTATGTTAACATTTAAACAAGTTACAACTGGTTTCATATGTGATGTTGTTAATTTTACGTTGTAGTGTTTCTATGTAGATTGTTTCCAGTATTTATTTTTTTAAGTTGGTTTCGGAATGTATAATTTTAGTTTTATTAATTAGAAGTTATCTTAATCAGAGGAAGGGCAGTTATGTGTTTGTAGATGTTCGTAAATTGAGCTAGAGTTTACTAGATGCATAGTAAGGCGGCGGGATAGGGTAGTGCTTGTAAAACCAATGTAGATATTAGCTTGATTATTATTATTATTATTATTATTATTATTATTATTATTATTATTATTATTATTATTATTATTATTATTATTATTATTATTATTATTATAATCATGGGAGTTACATGCTTTTGATACATGAGGATGATTCGATGAAGAATGAAAAACGTTCCAACAAAGTCAAGCGAGAAACTTCAAGAAAATTATACATATGGAAATGAAAAAAACTAGTCATAAAAGTACAAGTACAACCACACACTTTCAAGATGTCACGTTAAACTTAAATAAAAATACTTACGAACCATACATAAAAGATAACGCCAATCACATATACGTAAACCCAAAGTCTAATCACCCCCATCAATCATAAAGCATATTCCGAATTCTATCAAGCGTAGGTTTATCAATAATTCTAGCAACGAAAGTGTTTTTAGAAAATCTAGCAACATTTACAATACAACTCTAAAAAATAGTGGTTGCCATAATACCGAAATTAAATATAAAAAACAGGACACTAATAATTACAACAAAATTAAAAATAAAATAAAAATAAATATAATTTATTATAGTCGCCCTATAACCAGATGCTAAAAACTATCCTCCAACTGCTGCGAAAACCTAGAAATGATAATTAAGGCACACAATGAAAAAAATACTAAAAGTGAACAGCGGAGAAGAGGAAAAAAATAACAAATAACATAAAAAAGTGACAAACATAGCAAAAATGACACTAAGAAAAACAAAAATATAAACACTACAAATAGAAATAAACAAAACACTAATAGTAATCACTAGAATAGAAATTAAAAAGTTAGCAATGAAGAAAAAAGATGTAACTGCATTAATCGTACACTTTGTCTACTACAAAATAAATGGCTAACCAAAAGTATTGTATACCAAGCCACAATATTTGCCAATGAAAGACCGAATAACAAGAAATACTACGTAGGTATGACCTCCCGAGATTTTAAAACTAGATGTTATGACCACAAAAGGACATTTATAAACATAGAACGTCGAACTAAAACAGCACTAGCAAACCACTATTGGGAGCTCAAAGAAAATGGAACCTCATCAATAATTAAATGGAAAATAATACGACAGGCCAGTACATGTAGAAATTTAGACGACCTGTGTAGATTATGTCTGAATGAAAAATTTGAAATCCTAAGCTTTAAAGACCCCCTAAATCTATTAAACTGTAGAAGTGAGATAGCAAACAGCTGCTTGAACAGAATAAAATTCATCTTAGGCTAACAATACATAAATAAATAAATAAATAAACAAATAAGTAAAAAAAACTAAACTAAACTATAACCTAACAATTTAAAAAAGCTAAAACCTAAAATAGGAATACAAGGATCCACGTGTTAAAATAAGTTCACCCATTATATTGACACAACAAAGAAACAGGATATAGGCCACTCTATAGAAAACAGAACAATAGAACATGATATAGGAAGTAACACTAACCGGATCTTTGTTCGTGGGAAGCCCAACGATTGGCTGAGAGAACAACATAGAATACGATTGGTTTACTAGCTAGCCGTGTATATAAAAACATCCGACAAAAATAACTCCATGCATTTTAGCCTGAAGATACCCCCGGGGATGAAACGTGGGAGCCTCTGTGTAGTTTAATTGCCATAAATATATTTTCATGACTTACTACGTTGCTCTACTTACGTATCAAGCACTGTTGAAGTAAATACTGAAAATTGATACATAAAAAATTATATCTCCTTATAAAATGTTATGTGGATACATGAAATAGTAATATATATATATATATATATATATATATATATATATATATATATATACCTTTGTACAGGATCAACTATTTAACTAATGAACCGATCATTATGATTTTGGAACAAAACTACTAGGCGTAAGAGTGAGTAATATAGGATATATGTAGTTAAATTTACCATCATGCACAGGATTGAAATGCTGGTGGAAGCCTTTGTTAAAATGAAAATATCTCCCACTTGTGAAAAATGTAAACAACAAGTAATAGACATAAAGTAAGGAATATTCTTTAAATTTAAGTTCCATTGAAGAACTGCAAAGGGGTTTTAGGGGCATAATATGTGCACAACCTTCTATTTTAACATTTTATTTTTTATATTTGCATTAAATTTGATCCAGATTAATTAGACCCAAATTAATTTCTTGTTCAGACCCCTTAAAATTTTAATTTTCAGTTTCATTGAAGCATTTTAAAGGAGTTTAAGGGGCATTATATGTGCACACCCTTCTATTTTAAAATTTTATTTTTCATATCTGCATTAAATTTGATCCAGATTCATTAGACAAGAATGAATTTCTTGTTAAACCCCTTAAGATTTTTAATTTTCTAAAATAAATGTCATATAATTGGTCATGATTTAAATTGAAATAAGGATTCTAGATATAAATTTTATTATCATTATATATGGATTTTAATCTGCACTATTGAACATAAAATAGTGCAAAACCTTTCTATTTACGGGAATCAATTTCACCGTCCTTTTTTATCTAGTATATATATATATATATATATATATATATATATATATATATATATATATATATACACATACCGTACTTTATATATAAAGAGAGATACCATACATACATATATTTTAGACGTAAATAAATAGGAATACACCTATATTCGTTTTTAATAATAATTTTGTAGACAAATAAACATTTAAAAGATACACATTTCAATTCTGTTCTTCGTTGGGTTTTTTTATCAAGCCACACTTAATACATTATAAAGTTTAACATTTTTCCCCTGAGAAACATTTCTGAGAAAGCAATCGAAAGCATTGATGAAAGAATTACTTTCAGCTCTAACTTAAATATGCTTTTTGTAAAAAGAAAAAAAGTCAGAACACTTTTGTACGTTTTAATCATTTCATTGCCGATTTTTATTGACTTAATAAAAAAACTTTCGCAATATATAAAACAGAATATCGATTGATCTGCTGTAAGAATGTTATTATAAGCTGTCTGTTTACACCGATCTAAATCTGTCCATATATACGTCTATATATAAAAATGCACACACACAGACACACAGACACACACAGACACATATATATATATATATATATATATATATATATATATATATATATATATATTAAATGTAATCATTAGAAGGTTTTTATCAACAGATACTCCGGAGAATCTTAATTGCGTTTATATTATAGTGCTCAATAATTTTTTACGCATTTTTCAAATGTGATAATTTGAATTAAGTTATATTATATGTACGGATTTAAATTTTAGATCATTGTTTAATATGAAAACATAGAGAGCAGACACTTATTTTTAATTCTGGAGTAAAACCGTGCTCATCAAACCTACGGTAAACATGAAGCCATGATATGTTTCAATAAATAAAACATTTTTTTTTATATAAATGTAATTCTTTAATTTAAGACTCATCTCACATATCCCTACATTGCACCAGCTTCCGTGGCTTTAACAGATAATTACTAGATATTTTGTAGTGGATAAGTTCGTGTTTCAATTATTGCATCATTATTGTAATTATGTCGTCTCGATTCTCTACTACATCTTTATGCATTTGAATTCGAATTCAACATGATCTGATTTCTAACGATAGATTTAAAAAAATATTTCACATGATATCAACCCGCAAAATTACTTTATTCTGAGTAAGACGTGAGGATATTCTTGAATCTGTGATTTTCTCTTTTTTATGTGAATTATATAATATATAGATTTTGGTCGGTTGAATTTTTGACTTAACACCTAAATAGCGTAGGTTGTAAAATATATTTAGCGTTCTTCCACGTTGTTAAAAAGAAAAACATGTAATTCGTTTTAGCACAAATATTCCTGCTCGGAATAGTTTTCGCAGGGCGACATCTTTTTATACTGCAGCAAATCTCAATTACAGAGAAAAGCCATTTTGTCTCTAAGAAGCAAATATCTCTATTACTACATAATATTAATACCGCGCATTCTTACGTTCAAGAATACGTGTTAAGAATTCATATTTTATCAATTCTAGACCTTACATGTATAGACCGATGGTTTAATATTCCATTTTCCATTCCATCATAATGTGTTATTAACTGGTGACGAATGCTGGCGTTTTATAGGATACCTTTATAGCATCATAATTTATGACGTCATAAAATATTTCTTTATGACATTATATTTATGACGTCATAAAAGACAACGTCGTAAAAAAATAGGTTACTTGATTTTAGCGTACAATATCATCAACGGAAGTGTAAATCTACCTTTCGATGAGTTTTTCACTCCAGCGCCAAGTTGTGGTATTCGGGATCAGACGCAACAAATTTACTACCGTCGTTCTCAGCTCAATATAAAAAAGGCAGCATTCTTTGTCCGTCTTTCTGCACCATGGAACGTACCAGCCAGAAGAGGTCGTGACCATAACTACCATATCCATGTTTAAAGCGGCCTTGGACAAACATTTAAATTGTATGTGGATGTAAATAGCGTTCGCTGGTCTATTGACATGAGTTGTTGCACTATGCTATTCTTTTTCGAAATATTTTTTTTTGTGTTAATCTTTTATGGTGACATAAATATGGCGTTGCTCATTAAAATAGATAAATCTTTTCTAATATAGTATTTATCTATCTATCTATCTATCCATCTATCTATCTATCCATATATATATATATATATATATATATATATATATATATATATATATATATATATATATATATAAAGTTTACTGTTTTTCCTTGTACATTTGAGGAGAATAAGAAAATCACCAAATGAGTCATACACTACTAAAATACCCACTGCAATACTCATATTCACTCAAGAATCTTTGTAACAACTTTCGCATAATTTCTTTAACATATAATAATTACTATATTTATTCCTAGATAACTTACTCTCTCAAATAAAACATCCACTTACTCATTGCAAATTAGCTACTTAACCCGCCATTAAAAACACCACCAGACTTGTAGTTCATTCCGAACCGTTAAACAGAAACACCGCCAATTACAGATTACGGGAATATCATTCCGTTACTCCGAACACATAACATCTATACGTAATAGAATAACGGATTACCTTTAAACAAACACATCACGCACTGCATTACAAAGTAAGAGAAACCCACTTTCACGCGTATTAACTACACTTCTTAATTTTATCGCATTAAAAAAACATTACATTATAAGAATCATAGTAATATTTTTATTTAAACCAATTAATACATGTTTTATTCGTCAACATTAAAAATAAATTTATTTCCGATAAACACACTGCAAATAACGGTCCCACCACTCCAACAGAAACAAACTTAAAAATGATTTCTACTTTTTTATTGTTTGGAACATACGAAATTACCAATGGCTTATTCTAACATTATTACGGAACTCAGGGGTTATTTGCGTCATGTGGTTAACTTATGCTTCCAAAGTGTTGAACATTACATATAAACATAATATAACAATAATCATAGTCATATTATTATTTAAAACAAATACATGTTTCATTCTTTAAATTAAAATAAATATTCTTACAATACCTTTTTTAGTACGGAAATTTAAAGTTTTCTTTTTTTTACTCGCAAAAGAACTCGAATATTCACACAAGAAGCCCTGTTTTTATTTTCTTATATATATATATATATATATATATATATATATATATATATATATATATATATATATATTTATATATATATATATCAAACTTCACATTCCCCCTTCCACATTTTATTTAATGAGTAATACGAGATAATCATTAGCTTACTACATATTAGGGAACTCAGGGGTTGTTGTGTAAAGGCTTAATTTGGGTTACCAACTCATTTTCACAGCATCGTGTCGTCGTTATGGATCGCATCAAAAAGTGAACCAATTAGACTGACTTTACATTGAAAAGGCAAGTTCCCTGACCTTGGAAATCCTCACGCATATTCTTGGATCACATTTACTTGTGGGGGCAGTGGTTTTATTTTTTACGAATAACCCACTACTTACAATCGTAGGGTGTGTAGCACCCGAAATATCGAGAAATCTATTTCGTTTGATTAAACTCATCCATAAATCCTATTTTAATCACCTAAATTGCTTACAATGTTCTTGTCAACTTTTTTTACGAATTTATACTCAAATACTTCTATTGTTTAATTTAATTTATATATCTCCCGGGCAACGCCACGGCACGGGTCATGCTAGTTCTAAATAAACTTCAGTATATACCTTATTTGTCCACTAAGTTTCAGTCATGAATATTCAACAGTCTTTGTTCCATGTCGTTAAAAAATATGTGGGGACACTTTTGTGCTCGTTTCATAAGTAGTACTTATGATTTTGAATGCGATTCAAACTAACTTGAACGAAACTCCACATAAAAAATATCTATGGTGTTATCTCAAAGTAAATGTCTATCAAAACAATCAACAGACTCTTCCTGAATTAAAAATGGCCATCATAGCAAAAATCAGGGACTGCCAAGAGAGCAATGAGTCAGCGTTATTTTTCGTAGGGTGTATCCAGGTGGGTTTATCATTTAACGGCGATAAAACAAAGATTGTTGGGCATTCATGTGGCAGACAATGACTGAAGTTTATGTTTGCTAAATATCCTTGGATTACAGAGAGGATTGCGAATTTTATTGATGACTCCATGGATGTCTGGGAATTTTGTTAGGTCTCCCTGTAAATAAAGAGGCATCAATTGTTGAGAGAGGTTTTATTACATGACATTGTGATTCTTTGAGATGTCTTTGTTCTTCTTTGTGCCTCCAGTTAGTGCTTTTTAACAATGTCTACATGATCGTACGATTGTTCTAGCTGACGCTACATGACGTCAAAGTTGAAGTATCTCAACACATTAAATGACTCATTAAAGACGAACTGCTATAATTGCTAAAAGGTTATTTTAGATAAAAACTGGGTGTTATAGCTTTTCTATAGGTCTGAGTGCGTAAGTGAACGCGATAGATCCGACGGGATTTGATCCCAGGTCAGTAATCGAACACAACTTTTGCAATTTTTACGAGGTGTGTTTGAAAAGTAACGAGACTCATATCTCAAACAATTTATTTTTATGCCAAACCGCAAATTTCATAGGTTATTGGGTCTTCTCTTTTTACTGATGAGTAACCACGCATCAAGGCTAAAAGCCACTCCAGGATGGGGTTTAATGCGATGGAGACAGTGTCGATGAATGATGAAAAAGAATATGATGAGAAGATTAAAAATGCCCAATGTAATTAACAAAGTTTGATTAATTATGGGGACGGTTTATGACAAGCATTTGCTGACATTTGGATTGAAGCCGCCACTGTTGTAGTCTACATGGAAGTAGTCCTGTTTTAATGTTTCATGTTCTCACCTTTCTCTGGCACGTTTCTTTAAACTGCTGGAAGTATTATTCTGTCTTTACATTCTTAATGATTAAACCCACTGCGTCAAAATGGGTACATTTGAAAGTCCCCTTGAGCTTAGAAAAAAATAGAAAGGACACACGAGACAAAAAAAGTTCAATTGTGTGTTGTTTTAGAATGGCAGTTTTCTTGTATTCGTTAATCGGTGCTCATCGTCCGGTCCCCAGTGCTCCTAGCTGGATCACCTGGAAATGAGGGAGTTGAAACAAAAGCATGTGGACTAAAATGTAATAATTGCATACAGCTAAGATTATAGTCCCTTAATTTATATTAGATAATAATGTTGGATAATGGCCCTATGGTGATGGACGTATATGTTGGATATCGTTGGTTTGACTTGCGCGAATTAGCGCTGAGGGCCGTGCAGTCGAGTGCAGAATAGGGCCTGTTCTCACAGTCGGAGCTAACGGACGTGACAGGGTCACCGCGTGACGAGACCTAAGACCAAGGGTCAATGTGAACCTGCGAGAGGCTCTGTGACGTCACTGGAAATTGTGTGGGAAACAGAGGGGGCCGTGACATCACTCGTTTTTTGTGATAAGCGAGTTTTAGCAGTCTGGGGTTTGGAGGCGAACCTATGAGACGTGATTGTTACCATGCAGTCAATCAACTTACATAAGGGGAATTATTCCCTAAGAAAATACAGGCGAAAAATCTCTTTTCCCCCCTCCACGAATGATTAAGACTTATTTGATAAGTAACTACGATAAAGTAGTAATTTGCTCTCTATATCTATCTCTCGACGTGAGTGAATATCTCCCAGCTGATTTGATAACTAACGCTTGAAATAAAACGAAGGTAAATTTATAAAGATTGTTGTCTTCCAACCCGATCATGGAGTTTTTGTTACAGCGGCGATCTTCGGCAGAAGAAAGAAGAAAGAATTCAACCACTAGACGACATCGAGACGGCGACTCTACGCAGCGAGGGAGAAATTGAAAGGTATGCAAACTATATGATTTAGATGTTTTAAAAATGACGAGTGTACAAAACGCGTACTGCCGCGGTCCAAGCAGGAGAGCAGCTATGCAACAATGAAACAATCCAATTATCCCTTTTTCTGCTATAACTGAGTTGTGTTACTCTACAAACAGATATTCAAGTTCGATGACATTAACGTTTGGCACCCAAATTTCGTAGTCACTTATGAAATAGTTAATAAAGTTTACAGTTTTTCTGCAAGCCAACCATATTTGATACAAATAAACTTCAATTTATGGTTGACTTATTTATCAAGTTTAGTCATGAATGTCCCAGAGTTTTTTGTTTAATCGCCGTTACCTAATAATCAGACTTAGACATAACGTGCACAATTGGTAATAATTCTGACAAAATCATTTATTGGCACCGCCTTAATTTTTTGCTGTGGTTGCCATTTTCCGTGCGAGAATAGTCTGCGGATTGTTTCGATAGAGATTATCTATGAAATGAACACACTGATAAAAAAATATGGGGGGTTAAAATGTTAAAGCCTATTAAGAGTCACACATATTACAGAAAAAACAATCACAAAAGCTTCCCCGAATATTATTTAAAGGCAATAAAATAAACACTGTTGGACATCCCTGACTGGATTTAGATGGCCAGGTCAGGCATAGATTAAGCGTTATTTCTACAACATATGGTTGGATTGTAGAAAAGAATTGTGGATTTTATCAACGATTCCATGTTATAATCGTGGTGTCACCGTCTATTTTATAATAATTCCACTGAGTGCTTTCAAATATACGAAAAGTAATGATTAATAAAATAGCGTTATAATTTTCACTAATACCCTAAGGAAAATGATCAATCCATATACCCTCCCTCGGCGCTTTACCTGCTCCACTAGTTCGGAGGTATGCCCAGCTCCTGCTGCTTAAAAAAAGGAGCCGTTCTTTACCCTGTTTAATCTGCACCTTCAAAATAACCCGTTGAAAAATTCAACGCATTTTCGACATCATTTTCAAATAAGCCTATATTTAATTTATTTTCTCACTGCCGGATAAAAAATGGGATTTCCGCTATTCGGTTGCATCAAAAAGAAGCGCGCTCCAAGGAAAGCGCGCTCCAAGGAAAGCGCGCTCCAGCAGCTCCTTTCGGTAAAGCCTTGATTCCTCCAGCTATAGGTTAAATAGGACCAGTTTTTGTATGCTTATCCCGGTATAGTTTTAGGTCATCCATGACCTCTCCTTCTAACTGGACTCGAACAATGCCGATTGAGGATATGGCGGTTTGAGAGTGTGCAACCTTTGCTTCACTATAGACCCCCGCATTGGCACTCATACATAAGGTATTCATTGTTTCTCGAAACTGAAACGAGACGAAGAAACCGATTATGAGCACTTAGCAGCTATAGTTATCCATAACAAAAGAGGAAATTAGATTCAAATCTCACATTTGAAATATACAATGCCATGAATTAAACGTTAATAACTGGCATTCAAAATGATCTTCATCCATTTGTATTTCCTCAGCGCATTCTTTAATTATCGTTATTATATTCTGATTATATAATTTCCGCGTGTTTATCTTATCTATAATTATAATTTGATGCACTTTGTGAAAAAGTCTGTAGCCTATTCAAATATTAACTCTCTGTTTTTATACGACACGTTCTTATGCATGTCATTTAATTTGTAATCTATTATTATAATTAGCGCCTTTACTCATCATCATCATCATCATCATCATCATCATCATCATCATAATCATCATCATCATCATCAGCAGCAGCAGCAGCATCAATATTAACCACCAAATAACAGTGCACAATTATGTAACAATTCCCTCATTTTGTCCTTTTAGTCCTCACATTCCATGAACGATATTTTTTATAAAGGGAGGGAAATTGTTGTTTTCTGGGTCAGAATGTATCCATATTACACTGATCATTTTGACCTTGACGTGGCATTTCTTTTTAGCCCTTTATATCAAGTGGCTTCATGACCTGTCTGGAGTGATTTCCATAAAAATTAAAATCTCTTGTTTTATTGAAAGATTTTTTAGAAAACTATCGACATGGTCCAATTGCCGGCAACTTGTGTAATTTTTACATTTGAGTTTTCCATCTCCTAGACATTTCTGTAAAAAGTCCGCGCGTAGACGTAATACATTGAATCGTATCATGTTTCTGTGTTAATCACTTTCTGTTATAATAAGTCCTTCTGCTCATATTCGTATTTTATGTTATACCTATATATTCTGTCGGATATTCAACCTCTAAATATGACTTTTACGCACATACACATATTTGAATTCCACACTAGACACCATCCCCGAGTGTCTTCGGTCTGGCATGAGGATACTTCATCCGACAAATAAACCCTGACTAAATATTAAAAACAACATAGTATTCAAAGCCCAGTTAAGAGCACATCGACACGCCTATACACAGGCCCATAGAAGGAATGGTGCACCTTTTCAAAGTAAAGTTATCTCAAGTAACAGCACTTAGCCGGATACTCCACCAGACTAGATGGTCTCTTGTCCTGGAATCTGGTAAGATCAGGAGACCACAATAAATATATACTATAACATAATATACTGGTCAATTGGGGAGATGTGAAGTAATGTTCTTCACTTCTTTACTAAATGCACAGTTGAGAGATAAAAAGGAACTTTAATAGAACATTCGAATATCTACGTATCTCATATAGAGATCAAGTATTAGCCTAAAGAAGAGGCCCCTTGATTTCTGAGAAGTTCGACTGAAGTAAAATTAAACAAAGCAGAGAAACAGACACACACACACACACACACACACACACACACATATATATATATATATATATATATATATTGATATATATATATATATATATATAAAATAATTATGGAACATGAAAAAGGAAAACCGAAAATTGCTTATATATTAATAAATAAACGTTTCGTCTTTTTTTTACCACTTTCTCAAGATGCCTGATTTAAAGAAAAACATAAATTTAATATATTTCTCGCTTTTAAAAAAGTATTTTAGACGGAAGCTGCGAGTTTCGGGGTACCCCACAAATGTAAAGCTTACGAAAGAAATAATGTGCAATCTCATGGAGGCACGACATATTTTAGATTCTAACGTCTATTCTTCGTTCGAAAAATAAACATTCTTTTCACGTCATAGAGGAACCACGTTTTTTTTAATATTTACTTCTGCGGAGTATGTTTGTTCTGTTTACGATAAATCAGCGCATGCCCCCAAGAGTAAACTTAAAATTGAATTAAACCTTCCGCTTGATCACTGGCTGCCTAAAGCGAACTAACCTGAACAACCTGCATCTTCTCACTAGCATTGCCCCTTCAGATGTGAGAAGGGTACTGCCAGCCGAGTAGCGATCACAAAGGCTATCAGTGATGAACGCCATCTCCTTCATGAGCGGGAACATCGGTCCTATGACTTAAGACAAGAAGCTTCCTCAGAAAGAGACCAGACCACAACTGTGGACCAGACAGCTAGAGAATAGCTCTCCCCCTCATACTGACGTGGTAATTCCCCTTTTTGGGGCTTTCCCTTCCGATTTAGAAGCAAACTGACTTCAGTGGAAAACACTTAACCGCCTAAGAACGGGAATGAGTCGATGAAAAGTTGTTATGACCAAAAGAGGCTATAAAACTGACCAAAAAAACTTGCGAATATTGAGAGGAAGACCATATGGTGCGAGACAGCCTTGGCTGCCTTCTACTGCCTCAATAATACAGCTTGAAAGGTCTGGCAGAGTACACCAATAATGCAAAGGACTGCGTAAAATGTTGGAAACTGTGTAGGACATCCTTCAAACAACCTGAAAAAAGCATATATATATATATATTCCCGAAACAGTTTTTCATGGTAAACAACTGATGATCCCTTAAAATAGTGTTAGAAACTAACTAATATAATAACTGTAAAAAATAAATTGACTTACATGAGTGATTTTCCACTGGAAGACTTGAGACTATAAGTTTGTTTTTTTATATAATTTTTTTTTTTTTTTTTTATAGTTTTAATGGTTGAGAAACTTCCGAGACTATATATATATATATATATATATATATATATATATATATATATATATATATATATATATATATATATATATATATATATATATATATATAAAGAGATATGTATATATAGAGTATATATATACATATATATATAAATATATATGTATGTAGAACTATGTTGCCCCACCGACGACCGTCAACCCCAACGGTGTGTGTCCGTGGCATTCTTGTCTCCATCGTCTATCGGAGTCGTCTATCTACTGACGAATCGTCAAGGGCACAACACTGGTCCACAAGTTAAATAATAGAAACTCAACTCTCGAGAAAGAACACAAACACATATACGTCGTGTATAATTTAGTATTAACTTTGAGTGTGTGTGACACCGTCGCGGACTGTCGAGACCCCCATTGTCGTTGCTCAAGTCGTCAGCTCATCTCATCGTTTTCCGGTCTGATCCGCTCTCTGTGGAGGTTCGATCCCTAACTGCTCGGCTTCTCGCTGAAACCCAAACACGTTAACTTTTTTAACATAAACCTTACTGTCGTCAAACTGTCGTAAAACTAACCTACCCCACTGTCGCAAAATGCCGTCACCCCTAAATCTCGTGTCCGGTATTCTTTTCTGAGTCACCTGTTCTGAACAATGGAAACTGACCACTCCCGAATTTTCTTTTGTCTGTCGATGAGTCACTTCCTATCCTCGCGGCCTTCATTACTGATTACTCCCGCATTTTTCTTTTGTCTCTGTCGATGAGTCACTTCCTATCCTCACGGCCTTCATTATATCACACACACACGCATATATATATATATATATATATATATATATATATATATATATGAATATATATATACATATATATATAAATGTATATATATATACATATATATATATAATGTATTTTTATGTAATTAGTGTTATTGATGATTGCACCGTGGTTGATTTTTTTTCTCATTACTACTTCGATTGCCTAACTTCCTAAGTGATTAAGATGCAGGAAATTGCATTATTAGTCGCCCTCAACTTTATCAGACGTATTTTCGTTCATATATATATATATATATATTTATTTATTTTATACGTACACAAAAATTATGTACGTATAAAATAAATATATATATATACATATATATATATATATATATATATATATATATGTATATATATATATATACATATATATATACATATATATGTATAATTTTAGACTATCAGACTATAACACTAAGCCTCGACAGATTCTCCTTCTGTCTACATGAAGAAGGTCGGTGGGTCTTAATGTATATCATCTCAAATACTTTTAACCTGCTAAAAACAGTGAAAGAATTCACACTAAAATTCGAGGCACATTTTAGGCTATTTGAAAGGTGTTTACCTATTGCTGACCCGAATGTAGAGAATGACTGATGCTAATTAATCAGAATTCCACCACGGATTCCATAAGCCTGAATTTGCCTCAAAGTTAAGTTTTTTTTCTTCTCTATTATGAGTATGTCCAACTGGACTTATAACTTAAAAGTATTTGAGACGATATACATTAAGATCCATCGACTTTCCTCATTTAGACAGATAAATGGAAACATTATCACTCTTTTTGAAACTAAAAATGAGAAATTTTTAAAAGTTTATGAAGGTGTAATTAAAAAAAAAGACATGTTGTGTTCAACGCTGTTTGCATTAATGAGAGAATGCTGCTCAAATATACACAAACTATATATATATATATATATATATATATATATATATATATATATATATATATATATATATATTTATAAATAAATATTAAATATTTATTACTTACAGACATCGATGTTTCATGCTTACGCAATATTCAGTGCAGGAAGCTAATTCCCGACGGGCGCAAACTTCGATCACAAATCGCCACTGATTCGCAGTCAAGAGCGTTACCAGTTGGCCACTAGAAATTAGCTTAGACTTTTAAGAGGAATTTAACTTTGTAAATACCAAGTCGGCGAGTATTCTCAGCAAGCGGCAAAGAGTGATCAACAACAAAAAATCGTGTTGAATCTCGTAGTGAAGCTAGTAGTTCTGCTTGTATTACATTCACTCAGAGTGGCCAGCCTTAGTAAAGGGGGCTATATAATAATATTTATAAATAAATATTGAATATTTATTACCTACAGACACAGATGTTTCATGCTTACGCTATCTTCAGTGCAGGAAGCTAATTCACGACATGAAAATAATTATTTGAGTGATGAAACTATTTAGACGTTCTTATGTATGATGCACGGCTATGTAAGAGAGGTAATTTATCAACACCATTATAACATTCAAGATGAATACCTAATGTAGATAAGTTCACATCGTCTCTAACGCTAAATAACAAAGGTTAAATTATTAGTTATTAACTATGTGTAGGACATGCTTCAAAGTACACGAAAGAAGTATATATATATATATATATATATATATATATATATATATTAAACACGGATTAGAATGTATAAAAGTGAAATATTTTAAAAATCAACAATCGTGCAATTTAAATGAAAAAATAATTCATTAAACTCTTTGTTTGCAAGCTTTTGTTGTA
>OY744523.1:71303287-71320787 GCA_963556195.1 Sepiola atlantica
GGGCCAAAATAAGGGTCCTATCTTTAAATTTGAATAACTTGAATTTGAATAACTTCCACAAAATAAAAGTTAAACTCACCAAACTTTATGTGTGTGTAGACTGACCCTTCCGAGATTTTTTGAAATAAACAAAACAAATTTTAGCCGAAAAACACTTCTTAAAACTTACAAAAACTAAAGTATTGTTTTTTACACTGTTTTGAGTTTTTTAAGCAAAAATAATGTTTTCTAAATGAGGGTACGTTCCTTAGGGCTAATACGGCTCATGCTTGCTTCGGAAGGGGTCCTTTACTTATTCTAAAAAAAATATATAAAAAAATCAATAAATAAAAAAGTTATGAATTTTTAAAAATAGGACCTTTATTTTTGCCCACCCTGTATATATATATATGTATGTATATGTATATGAATATATGTATATATATATATATACATATTTATTTCTCTAATTCAATGGTTATAGTATTCTGATATATTTTATAATTATCTATTAACTTTATTATTTAGAATAATGTATGTCTGATTTTATTTTATTTTATTACTGCCCTGATTATAATTAATAGTTAATATTGTCATATTAAAGTAAATATGAAATTTCTCATTATCCTGAGTATCATGTTGCTTACATATTATTACTACTATTCTTACTTCATTAGTTAATTGGTCCCCCGATTTATAAAATCGGGGGACTTATGTTTTGAGGCATGTCCGTCTGTCCGTCCGTCCGTGCGTCCGTACGGATTTTTCTCCGCAACCATCCATTGAATTTCTCTGAAATTCAATGGATGAAGTTGTAACTTTGGTCAGGTTAGAAAGTGACATTCTCTGATTTTTTAAAAACATCTGGTTAGCCCCCCAGAGTGTCAAAAGACCTCGAAATCGCAAACAATGACATTTTTTGCCCCATAACTTTTCATCCATGCATTCAAATTCTCTGAAACTTGGCCAAAATGTGGAGGCAATTGTTCCTAATAGAAAATAAGTATCGCTGACCTTGGAACAAATCTGGTTCGCGCCCCCAGGGGGTGAAAAGCCCCGAATATGGCAAAAATTACCCTTTTCTCCCATAACGTTTGATCCATCCATTCAATTTTAATGAAACTTGGCCAAAATTTAGAGGCAATTGTACTGTATATAAAATGAGCATCATTGACCTCAGAAAAATTCTGGTTCGCGCCCCAGGGAGTCAAAGGGGGGGGGTAAAAATGCATCAAATTGCCTAAATTTATTGCATTTTACACTCGCCACATCGAGTCACATACAGAGAAGGGCCACGCACGCGCGGCTTGTTTTATTAGTCAATTACATTTCCTATGATACTATAATCTATTATATATGTTCACTATTAATGATTTCATTAGTTAATTACATTTCCTATGATACTATGATCTATTATATATGTTCACTATTAATGATTTTCTTTATATTCAAATTATTTTGTACTTTATTGAATTGTTCTTTACTATTTTTGTTTATTTTTATTATATATCTATTATTTTTTATTCTACTTTACTTATTTACTGCTATTTATGTATTATTATATACTATATCATCATCATCATCATCATCATCATCATCATCATCATCATCATCATCATCATCATTATGTATTTTATGTTTTTCTTGTGATGTTATGACGGGCGCTAAAGATATGACTCTTTGGAATCATCTAAAGTATAACATGGACGGCGGCACCGGGGGGGGGGGCAGGGGGTCTCAATCCCCCCACTTTTTGACTTGTCCCCCCCCCACTTTACGGTCATCAATAATGAAGTTATATATGCACATTTTAGGAGAGCCCCCCCCTCCAAGTTTTATAACTGTCCCGCCGGTCCTGTAATACAAAATAACATATTCCAAATCGCTATAGTAACGGATCGTTCGCCAATTACTGACTGTGTTTAAATTTTACGATCTGATATAAATAATGTGCTAGGTTTATTTATTTCAACTTATTTTATATATATATATATATATATATATATATATATATATATATATATATATATATATATATATATATATATATATATTTATAGTAAGTTATGAAAATATATTTATAGTAATTAAGTTACACATAAAAATGATATCTCCTTATAAACATGTTATGTTGGTACATGAAATAATAATAATAATAATAATAATAATAATAATAATAATAATAATAATAATAATAATAATAATAATAATAATAATAATAATAATAATAATAATGTATAGATATATACATTATTATTATTATTATTTTATTATTAAGCAAACATTGTTAAACATAGCAGAATCTTGATCTGCTTGATTATACGTTTTTTTTTTCAATTATTATAATTATATTTCTAGTGTCAAAATGAAACATATTAGTGAATGTTCCATCGGTATCACTAGTACTTTCGATTCTTCGTCGAATCATTTTCAGACAACAAAAAAACAAATGAACAAAAAGCTGGAAAAAGAACGGAATTTAAATATGTGAGGGTGTTACAAGTGAAGAAATACGGTGCAGTTCCAGAAGACTGTTTGCACCTTAAATTCCGTCATGCCAGAAATAGCGTCAAAAGAGAAATGGTTTTTAAGGTTAAACATTTGGATTTTGACACAGAAAAGTTTATTAGAAAATTTGAGCAATAGAAACAGGTATAAGCAAGCGCAAAAATTCTGTTGTTTTAACAATGTTTGCATATGAAATGATGCTGTTAATATATATATATATATATATATATATATATATATATATATATATATATATATATATATATGCTACAAGACCAGGAAGGATTCTTACGAAAAATCTCTGATAAAGCTTGTGATACTGAGCGAAATTATTAGAAAAAATGTCAAAATAAAAAAAATTTGTATTCTGATTTTAATAAAAATATCTGCATCTAACACATAATTTTTTTAAGGCATTTTGCCTCTTTCTTCAACATTTCGTCTTATTTCTAGACTTTCTCAAGATGACTGATATAAAGAACTAACATAGAAACACGATATTTTAAATATTGTACGTACTTGTAAGTTATTTCTTCAAATAAACTAACTTCAGAAAGTCTTGAAATAAAGACGAAACGATGATGAGTATATAAATAATGTTATGTTAGCTGTGAGACTTGCTACGATCTCAACAATTTTTTTTTATATAGATATTTAATCAGGGTCGCAGTGGTGTAATATATTGCATTCCTTTAGTGTGATCTTTGCTATGTGCCTGTTTAGGGTCAAAATAAAATTATTTCCAAACCTTTATTTTTCTGAAGACGTTCGTTAATACGAACGAAACCGGTCAAATCTCTTGTTTTTGTTTTTCTCCGGCACTTTAACCTGTTTTCCGTTTGTCATTTTTCACACACACACACACCTATATATATATATATATATATATATCTTCGTACAAATATATAGCACTCGTGGCTGCTGAGAGTCTATTATTAAAATTAAGATTTCACTTAGTTCATAGCGTGTGTCAATAGCACAACGCGTGTTAAACTCGTCTCTTATAAATGAGATCCCCCGTATTTATTAGCGATAACAAGGCTCTTTGATAACAATTAAGTAATACCGGCTGCTAATACAGCTTAATATGAATATTAACATTTAATTTGCTACGTAAAATGCGCCTACAACGCAATTTGTTAGGGCACCGACAGTCGCGTCCTAATCACAGATGTTAATAGTTGTTTGTCTAGCCATTCTGAAAAACTGTGATACATTGAACCCATCTGTCCGTGTATGACTACTAGACACACACACACACACACACACACACACACATATATATATATATATATATATATATATATGTGTGTGTGTGTGTGTGGTATCGTTCAAGTTTCAAAGTATTGCATGGAAAGTTAATAAAATTGAAATATAAGGCAAATTAGCAATACAAGATTAATTTATTATTGTTTATTTTTTCATTTTTTTTATTTACATTAATCCTATCGATTACGGAATAAAATTCCTTCTTCAGGGGTGACCAGTATTGAGTCATTTTTTTTTTCATCAAAAAACAAGAATAAAGAAACTTATTTCTTTGTTAATTTGATAAACGTCCTTGGTGGTACGACGTCATCGCCGTGCTGTTAAAAATTGGCGGTTAGGATTCAAAACCGGTGTCGAACGAGAAATGCGCTGGCACGCTGTCAAGTAAAGTGTGTGGTATCGTTCAAGTTTCAAAGTATTGCATGGAAAGTTAATAAAATTGAAATATAAGCCAAATTAGCAATACAAGATTAATTTATTGTTTTGTTTGTTTTTACATTAATCCTATCGATTACGGAATAAAATTCCTTCTTCAGGGGTGACCAGTATTGAGTCATTTTTTTTTCCTCAAAAAACAAGAATAAAGAAACTTATTTCTTTGTTAATTTGATAAACGTCCTTGGTGGTACGACGTCATCGCCGTGCTGTTAAAAATTGGCGGTTAGGATTCAAAACCGGTGTCGAACGAGAAATGCGCTGGCACGCTGTCAAGTAATGTGTGTGGTATCGTTCAAGTTTCAAAGTATTGCATGGAAAGATAATAAAATTGAAATAAAATTGAAAAAAAAAAAATAATAATAAATTAATCTTGTATTGCTAATTTGGCTTATATTTCAATTTTATATATATATATATGTATATATATGAAGTTAAGGGCGACTAATAATGAAATTTTCTGCATCTTAATCACTTAGGAAAGTGAGACAAACGAAATAATAGTAAGCAAAATAACAACGAACGCTGCAATCACCAACAAACATAATTACATAAAAATACACATATATATATATATATATATATATATATATATATATATATATATATATATATATAGAAAGAGAGCGAGAGAGAGAGAGATGGAGAGGTAGATAGATAGAGATAGATGTATGGATTTTTGTAGCCGTATAAAAATATACTGATGGCATGTAAGTTGCACAGAAACCGGTATGCTTCATTTACAGGGGAAATCGTCATACTTACTTGCCTGATGATTTTTTCCTGTAGATTACTTACCATAAGTATATGTTCATACTGATATATATATATATATATATATATATATATATATATATATACTAGAAGAAAACGCATTCTAGGCCGGGTACATCTAATCCCCAAACAGAAGTGTTTTACACCAGTTTTATTTCCTTTTACGAAGATTAAAATAAAGATATGATACTAAACCTGATGTCTATAATCCTTATTACAATATTGACGAAACTCAATTACATGATATTGACTCCAGTAAATATTTAAAATTTAAAGCTTAAGCTTAAAGATGAATGCAAATATGAAAAAAAATATTCAAATGGTGGGTTTCAACCATATTATGCCTACTAATAGCCTTTAAGAAAGTACAAAGAAACTGAAATTTGGAGAATATTGATTCTAATACATATGATCATAATTTCACCAAAATCAGACGTATATAATTTTCATGGAGGATTTCCGCCCCATATTTACGCCCTTTGCATTGAATTAGATAAAACTTAATGAATCTTACCTTACGATCCCTTACCCATAGCAGCCGTGTTGCAAAACCCGTAATGATCGGTTTATTAGTTTAGAAGAAAATTTTATAAATAAAATATAGAAACTTATACACATACATGACTTCATATAAATAGAGATATGATACCTAATACATGTTTAGATATTGTCTAAATGTATATGTATCCATATTGTATGTTTCGCCCTGAAGGTATAACTGAAAAGCAAGCCACTATTTGCAGCCTTTAGCAAGTGTTTTGGGAAACCCATTCAATTCTAGAAGCATTGAATTTGTCTGATGACCTGCAGCAAAATTTAATTGGTCTTTAAACGCAAAAATAATCCTTTAGAAAGATTTCTCCAAACTGGTCTGCTTTAGTTTTCTGATCATCGCAAATATTTATAATGTAATAAAACAAAATATACCTCATTACATGTAGAGGTAAATTGTTGTCTAAACTAAGTTAAATTTGTTAAATCAATTCTAGTTATGTCGTTTTGCAGTATTGCTACTAGTTTAAGTGCACTATTTAGTAGACCACAATACAGGCAAACAATATATGTCGTGTAAAAGGAACATATTTTATTAAGTTTCTCCAGACAACTTAATGTAAAACAGCTTTTTAAAAAATGAAAGATTATAAACGCAAAAACAAGGGATGCCTATTGAAGTTAGTCTTTAAAAGACTAAGTTCATAGGTAGGAGGAAAACAGTCAGCAGGAAGAGAGTTCAACTAGCCTGCAGTTTTTTTATAAAAGTTGTAGAAGAGACTCAACAAGCAATATAACATATGTGAAAGAAAGATTGCAAGAAAAGAAGAAAGGGCGACGCTACCAAATTAAACTAATTGTAGAAACACATGTGGCTCTGATGAGTTCGAAGGGTCGAATCTTTAACGTGTCAATGTAAGCTTTGTCAATTGCTCTTCCTTTCCTGTCCTACTAGGCGGTAAATGGTAATACTCTCTGTATTCATATTCCCTTTTGTTTATCATGGACGATTCTAAATCGGAGAGTAGAAAGTGGACTTTCTGTTTACTTTCGGCAGCCTCGTAACCCTCGCTTTCGTTATTTTGTCCCATAGTCTTCACATTCCATAAGCGATATTTCTGACAAAGGGTGAATAATTGCTGTTTTCTGGGTCGGAATCTATCTATCTAACACTTATCGTTGAAGTAGTATTTTTTTAGATCCTTACATCAAGTGGCTTCGTACCATGTCTGGAACGATTTCCATGAAAATCATTTTATAGATTTCATTTTCTTATTTCCTGAAAGGTAATGAGTGACAGAATCGAGATTGGTAGATACTGTATAACATAGGAGTAGGGGCTCAAACAACATACAGCGACAAGGGTCGAAAGTGATAGACGTAAAGTTAGTAAGCGATGAGTCACTTGATACGTTATTTGCAAAGCATGATGTATTAGAACAATTAAAATTGAAGATTTACAATTATAACTCAATCCCGATGCCGGAGAATTATTTAGTACGTATTTTGTGTCATTAAAATATAGGAAAAACACCTTAGGTTAACATACATTGATTAAATTGACTTTAGTATAATAATTAATAGGTGTGTGTGCGTGTATAAGAGCGCGTATATGTGTGAGCATGTGTCCGAGTGTGTGTGAAATAAATCATATCTTAACTAAGGCATCACAGAATTAGAACTAATAATCTAATAACCATCGCGCTCCTCGTATGTTGATAGACATAACCGAATCCTTCTGAAGGACTTGGATGTCAATTTTATTTAACATTCAAATCATTGTCGACTCATTTTTCACAGTATAACAGCATCCCCCCCCCAAAAAAAGGGCCAGAAATAAAGAATGTTAACACGTGTCTTCTTCACGTTTATCCGTGAGATATAGTATACGTTTATTAATATATTACGTACGAATGTCTAAAGAATACTAGAAATCTGTGAGAACTCCTGGGATACCAAAGAGACTTACGGTCGATTAAACTTTTATTGGAAACCAATGGGTAATATGATGTGTTAGATGAACCAGATGTTCATCTAGATACCATATTAAAAGGGAATTAACTCTTTGCCTTGGTGATCTAGCTTGTCTCAAAGATATTTGGAGGGTAGACTTATTCCAGAAGGAAACCATCTTGGATTAACACCTGCTACAGACCCCTCTCCAAGTAAGACGTTTTGGGGTGAAGAAGTAATGATTTTCTTCACTTGTGAATGGAAAATAAATGTAAATTGTTCAGTTATACAGGAGTTTTATTCAATGTTTATATATATATATATATATATATATATATATATATATGTTTGCGTGTGTGTATATATATGTATATATATATGTATATATGTATGTATATATATATATATATATATATATATATATATATATATATATAGGTGTCCTATATCTCACAAATACCACCACTATACATCAGTATGAAATTCCTTTATTATACTAATGATCTACTACTAATTAAGAGAGACACTTGAACATAAGGGTTAAAGAGATCGTAAGTTTGATGATGATCGTCTCCATGAGAGGACCTGAAACAATGTCATGGAGAGACAGAATATTACTTAAGAAGAATTGATTATCCAATATGACGGCGCAACAATCTGTTCTTTACATTAGACTAAAATGTGGCCATGCTGTAGTCAGTTGGGAAGCTGATTCGTTGTATGTTGTTTCACAGATGGGGTGTTTCAGAAAAGAAACTCTATTCATGAAAATTTCCTGTTTTTTTTAGTAAAGATAGAGAGAGGGAAAGGAAAGGTATTTGCTCTGGTTGTAGTTAGACGTGTCCTTTCTGTGACTGTACTACTGGTGAGACCAAGGATTTGGGCTCAGTCAAGCATGAACATAAGGATACAGTAGAGAAAACGGAGCAACATCTCTTATGTGTTAAAGAGACAGTCGGGATGAGAAGAGAACATCGCCCACTAGATTGTGGAGTCGATTCTGTACGCTGTCAAGACAGGAAAGACTGCCCCGAGCGGCACTTCCCCAGATATGACAGCAGTACAAAATCGACTTCGAGATCTAGTGGAGTGTCATTTTCTTTTCACTGCAGCATTTTTCTCACAGAAGAGACATGGCTAGCATTACTTTATTCTATCACTAGTTTCATTGTAGGTGCTTGTCTGAGCTCCAATAAGACATTCACAATAAAAACTCATCTAGCTACAACCACTGTAAATAATGTTCCTTTCTTTCTCTGTGCAGCTAAAACTAAACAGAACCTCCATGAGTAAAGTTTCTTTACAAGTAATGTTTGTATGTGGAACGCAATACCACGGGGTTGCTACCATGTTGACTACAGCATAGTCGCTTGCAATTAGAATGTAAACAAATTCTTGTTGAGCCGTTCTATTAAGTAGCCAATTTTCCCATAGATCCAAACATGGTCTGCAATCTTCAAGTTGTTCGTCTCACTATCTACCTGACAGAAGCCATTACATCTTGTCTCGAGTGGCATTTTGGCCTTGATGGGCGGTGATCCTTAGTAAAAAAATATAAGTAATCAAAGTTCACAAAGTTTATTTACAAAATATATTTGTCGCTACTGTTGCTTAGTTATACAATTATGATATAAACTACCAATAAGTCTGGTCTGCGATGTTTTAAAGGTCTAAAATATATGACATAATTTTAGGTCAGTTTTTTGCACTTAATCCAAAAGTCACGCTGATTTGACTCAATGAGATCAGGTTACTGAAATATTAGCAGGTTTAAAAAATATCCTAAATTCCGATCTGTGTGTAAGTAAATAAAACGTAATATTAAAAATATTAGATTGATTTATTCACAGAAGACTTACAAAATAATTTGAATAGATAGCAGGAAGAGTATAACGATATAAAGAAGCTACTCATAAATGAATGTTCTCTTCAGGGACTTCCGTTTGTGCTTAGTAAACTGCACATCCCCTTTTAGGCACCAGGACTAGTCGGTCTGAAAGTTGACATCCCATCGTCCGTGAGAGCGTTATTCCATAACACTGATCGTTTTGTGAAAGCGCTCACATATTCTTCACTGAAGTCTTAACAACTATCTAGCAAATAGTTCAGATGATACAGGAAGGAGTGCATTTTCACTGACATGCGCACACCAAGTAGACAGACATTCTTTATTAACTCAACAACCATATTCTGATACTGGAAAGTTGTGTTATTACCAATGAAGTTTGAAATGATTGATTCAAGGGGCAATCAGACGGAAAGTTTAGCAGAATTCAGTACACGATCAAAACTAGTATCCTTGATGAGATTTGATGTGTTTTTTCGTTGAAACCTCTGATGGAGGAAAGAAAATCCTCAACCTTTCCTGTCAAATGCCTTTACAAATTCTTCATGAGACCGAGTTTGATGTGAAGGGTTGGACGGAATATCTTGTGCGGTTTAACCAAAGAGTGGGACAAAATGTTGTATGATTTATGTTTTAATCCTTGTCTTGATGGCCACTCTTGCCTGACATAAAGTTAGTCATCAGCACGGCTATCACATAAGCACAGACAGCATGCATACGTTGTGTAACTATCTTGAAGCCCTAGGATGAGTCAATTTATGTTTCTGGTTGTTCAGAGTAGACAACAGACGTTCCATGCTTTTGTGGCATTCTTTTATATTTCAACTGAGTGCCAACAGGGATGGATGAAAACTTGTATCCGATATTAATTAGAACTGCTTTGAGACTTTTGTTAGATGAGTCAGTGAAAAGTCTCCATTTCATAGCATCATACTCCAAACTAATTCAAGCAGGTAAGCAATATTGCTAGAGTAGACCAATGAAGATGCCTCATCACAGATAAACCATTTTCTAAATTATCTCCCGCGGTCTTGATAACAATAGAATGCGGGTCCTGGCGCAAGTAGACTTTCTCTCGAAGATAAGAAGCCAGTAGATTGGCAAACTACTTCGGAAGGTGCAGGTCTCGTGATAGACTATTGAGTTTGGCTTCGGTCAAATGTACCTGTGGGTCGTACTTTTCTTAACTGCATTTAGTGCACTTAGCTGTATAAACGATGTCATTAGATTCGGAATCAGAACTAGATTCCATGGTGACATTTGGCTCAGGAATAGGAAGATCGGGGTCATGGGGGCTGGCTTTATAACAGAAGAAACATCAGGGTATTGTTCTTGCGATTGATACCTTTTATATTTGTAATGCAAAAGTAGTAGTTGTTAATGTGATCTTTCCTTTCCCTCCCCCGCCATTGGGACACCAAATAGCATACTCTTCCTTTTCTTGTTCCTCCAATCCCGTAAAATCTCTACACATGTTTTGCAGCAGATATCGGAAGCGGATAGCTTATCCTGGTCGTCTAGTTTTACCCCGAAGTAAGAGTGATATGCCTTCGTCAGAAAATCTGTGATGTTTGCTGGATGGTCTGGGAGAACCACATGTCGGCAGATGTAACAGAACCTATTAGGATGTGTTTTTACACTTCCGATCCATTTTTCTATATCTGAAAAGAGAAATAAAAATAATTATAAAAAGGTTACCCACGACCCGGTTTTGCAAAAGCAAAGCCCACAAATGCTTGGATTGCGATATGTTAGAAATAATATGCTGGACTAGAAATTGACTTTATCTTAGAAATCAGACCTGACACAAAAAATATGCTTTATTTTAGAAATAATCACACAGAAAAATGAACTGTATTTTTGAATTCAGCATGCAAAAAAGGGTCCTATATCAGTTGGAAAAACCATTACCTTTTTAAAAACGTGTTGAAACGCAGACCAGTTTAATTGATGATTCTCTACTCATGATATTGTTTACGTCCTACTGTGATATCTCGATTTAAAATAAAAATTCCCCAAAAAATGCATGTTTCAGAATTTAATAACAAACCATTATTTTATCCGTATGTTTTTATTTATTATAATTTGTACTATTTTCATTATTCCAACTGCTTTCCCCACGTTGCAGCAACATCCGATCTTCTTCATGAATCTGTGGCGCAACGGATAAAGACGTTAAGAACCTTTCCAAATGTCAGTCTTCTGCACGTTGTAGCTTCAGTTTTGACTATAGGCGATAATAATTAACCGTAATAATCAATTAACCCTTCTGCATGGTCATGGCTGACAAAAGGAGAACTATCTATTCGAGCAAATTTATTGAAAAGGGGCAATGGTGCATTATAGCAACAGACAAAAGTGATGGAAAAACAAATAATCAGCAAAAAACTGTAACCAAATGCCATAAAAGTTTGTTTTTAACTTATCTGCATACGTGTGTTTGTGTTTCATGTGTTTTTTTTTAAATTTTAATATAAGATTATGTTCTAATCGGGAAACGTTAGAGTCATAATGTAAAACTGGTTGACGCCGCCTCTGTAAAAATTATCGAAGTTTGATTGATGTTGTTTTTTCGTATTTTGGCGTGAAAAACAAACAAATATATTAAATATAACTGATCCAAACGCAATAAAAAATTACTTTTCTGCTTTATTCAAAGGAGAACATGACGAAAAGATAAGTAATCAAACTTCGGTAATTTCTGGTGCATTATATAAAGTATATAAAGAAGCACCTTAAAACTGTTTAAAAGATAACAAATATGCAGGTAGATAGAAGTGGTCACTTTTATTGCCTTTGGTAACAGTTATATTTTGAATATTTTTTTTGTCACTCATTTTTTCGTTGTTAACTCTGATGCATAATTGCCTAAACGGGTTTAGTTCGAAAGTCTGTATCGCTTCCCGAATTCGAGATAAAGATCCTGCACTTCGGAAAGATGCATCAGAAGAAGGTCGGATATTATATCGACTGGAATGTTGTTAAAATAACTAAACTAAAAATAATAGTCAAAATAATACAAATAATACAGTCAAAACGCTATGTTTGAGGTAAATATATCGATATTTTATAGTGGTGAGCTTCAAACGGTTTCACGTATTCATAATATTGCCTGAATATATCTGAGTAATTTCTAGGTATTCTACATTATTCACGTGGTCATTTTTTACCATAGTTCACCCCAAACAAGGCAGGCCGCCACTGTAGACGTAACGGGCTACTGAGAAAAAAAGTGAAAGTTTTTTGTTTTGTTTTTTTTGGGGGGGGGTCAACCTAAATTGGGAGCTGCGCAGCGAGATGTCTGTTTACATTAGTTTTACATTTCTGCATGTCAGTAACGTTAGGAAAACAGGGAGCAGGGAGGGAGTTCCAGAGTCCAGCAGCACGAGGAAAGAAGCTTTTGGAGAAGAAAGCTCTTCGGCATCTGGGGACAACCACAGTGAATGGATAGAATTTGACAAATTGTTGGGTTGGTCTAGTGGATTTACGTCGTGTGGGCACTAGAGCAGCAAGTTCATAAGCGCACAATCTATTGAAGTACTTGTAAAACAGGCACAAGGAAGCAACACTGCGACGACGGGGCCGGGGCTGGAGCGTGTTGGATAGTGAGGGACCTATTTTATTTATTTATAGATGTTAAACGATTCAATAAGAATATTATTTAAGTGTAACGCCCTTTTAAAACTAAGCTATCTTTTTTTAACGCATATCGATTGCTTTTCTGTTGCGTTATATCGTAAGATAATGCCCCAAAATACTGTATCACATACAATCGGTAATACAACATTTTGACGAAAGAAATCGAACTGCGGTCTGAAAGTAAAATATTTTCAGTGTCACCTAATAGGTAATGTAATAATTCATTAGTCATTTGATTTAGCGGACAAACAATTGAAACTTTCTAAATAAAAGAGCATTACCTGATTGAAATGAAGGTTTTAGGGTTAGGGTTAAAGGTGTTCGTTCCATTTTAATACACACAAACATTATTTCCGAAAGAAATCCGCCATTTGTCAATTACGAGGTAACAAGGGTTTGTGAAGACATACAAAGATCGATAATTAAGTAGATAAGAAAGTAGTGAGATTGATAAGTAGATAGATAAGAACAGACTTAATCCGTATGGGTGTGTATTTTGTAGGATATAGTAAACGATACATCGCATACGATTAGTTGAACACCGCATTATGTTTTAGCCATGGCTATGGTGGGCAGTGAGCCCATACAACAGTACTTGACTACAATAGATCCAAGAAGTCGGCATTGCTGATTCAATGTTTACAGATGATCGCAAAAAACTTGTTCGTTGTTTCGTCAGCATTTCGTTACTGTGATTCTTTAATCTCTCTCTCTCTCTCTCTCTCTCTCTCTCTCTCTCTCTCTCTCTTAGCCATACGCAATTATAGCAACGCTCTTATGTGTATATATTGTGAATTTAGTATGTATTCAAAGTATTAATGTATAGTGAGTAAAGATTTGCAGAAAGGCTATACATTAACTCCTAAGTAAGATGAATAACGTCAAAGATTCCATCTGACCGAGGTGAATAGCCTATTATCAGCTTAACACTCAAAATTGATAATTCACCTCTAAAATTAGATTAAGCAGTTTTATCTTTTTGAAATGAGTTTTTCCTCCGCTTATTGGATCAGCTAAGTTTATTATTTAACTCATCGAACTAAGTACAATGTTCATATGTCTTAGTTACTTATATTATTTCATCTAAATTGAATTTTTTAAAAAACTATTTCAGTTTAATATATATTAATAATGTGGTAGCATTACCTATTCTTTCCACCACTCTTTTATACATACATACATACACAAGAGGGCGCTCACGCCCAATTATCTCCCTTTTCATAACGCTAATAGGCACCGAAGACAATACTATAAAGCTGACACTTGTTTTCCTTTTTCTCGCCTCGCTTGATCAACGCGCGCGAAATGCAAGAGATGTGACACACCTTATCGCTACTTCTTTCACAGATTCGCACACATTCTTTTCATACTTTCATAGACCTATATACACGTTTTAACGCACACAATTCAAGTGGTAAATAAATACTATTTTTAACATGTCCCCTTCGCCGTATCCTATGTTTCGTGTATTTTCTTGTACGATAAGAACATAGATAGGGAGACGCTGCACAAGCGTCCATAAACTCCAAAATGTCTTATGGATATTTGTGCAAAATTATTTTCAAAATATATACACGGAATTAATTTTTCCATAACAATTAATTATGGTGTTGTATAGTTTGTAGTCGGATCTTCCCCCTTTCGGCGATATCGGTCTTCTGACGGCGCCGATGATGATTATTGTCTGTTGAATCCTAAGGGTCAGCAAAAGGTCCCTAAGCGTTTCACAAGACAAATTCATATGAGCTAATGTACTTTTGAATGTTTATTTAATTTCATATACGTACTATTACTAAACACTCACTATATAATCTTGATTATTCTAATATTTGTAATATTGTTATCATCATATCACACATCTTATCTTGTTTAAAGATATAACAATAATTAGGAATATATTTAGTGACGTCTATCACTGGTAAGCGCCCACACCGAGGGAGGGCCTTGTATATGCAGAATCATCTTCAGAGGCTGATTTACTTTTTCTTTTCGGCATTCCTAGAAAAAGATGGATAAATAATAAACTGATGCAATAAGTATCTGTTTTCGTTTTGAATAATATTTTGACCGTTGAAAGCCAAACAAACAATGCAATTATTTTTAAATACATTATTTGTCTATTTTTTAAACATGAATTTTCGAGATAAATCGTATATATCAGAAGTAATAGACATGTTTTTCCTTTTTTTCAGTGACATATTAATATAGTATGAATAAATACGTTAAATTGTGCTAACAGTCGGAGTTCAAATATGAATATTGTGAGGTTAAACTCGCGATCGACACGTGTTGAGATAATGAAATATAATCCCACTTTTGAAGCATCGTAGATATTTGAATTATATTTGGAACGTTTAAAGTCAAACTGACAACACAGTTTTTCTTCATACATTATTTATTTATTTCAAAACACGAGATAAGACGCCTTCATCAAAAGTAACAGGCATCTTTTTTCTGTTTTTTAATGAGGTCGGAGTTCAAATGTGTTCTTTTTGTTTAAATGTATATCATACGTATCTGATATTTGTTACTTATGTTTATTTTTTACCTTTAGGTTTATTACTTTTTTGTCAATGAAAACTTCATTATATAGCATTTTAAACAAAAGCATCCGGTTTTACCCTTAAACCAGTCATTCAGAAATGTATACTATGATATTTACCACGTTAACTACAAGGGAAAACAATGAGAAATATATGGTATATGATTCTGTTTTAGCGTAGGGGGTCCTTGAGACATGTAATTTATTTTAACGGGTACGCAAGACTAGCAAGTTTGAGAAATGCTGGTCTAACCGCTCCTTTTTGTAAATGAAGTAATGGAGAGTGTTTTTCTTGTCTAGAGCGATTGGTTGTTTATCTGCTAAAAGAAACACAACCAGTCGTTAGTTATTTCATGCAATTAACACGGATAATGATAATACAATCGCCTTGTTCTTTTTATTCACACTTATTATTATGAATATCGGTTACAAAGGAATCATACAGACTGAAACTATGACTTATTGACGTTAGCCGAATAAACTACAGACAGATACACACACACACACACACACACACATATATATATATATATATATATATATATATATATATATATATATATATATGAAAGATAGAATAGAATAAAAAATAAACATTAGACACAATTAAAAAAACAGACAAACCAGAGAGTGACCGGTTTCATTCGAATCAACGAACGTCTTCAGAAAAAGAAGATTATAAAGATTTTTTTAGAAAAAAAAACGAATAAACCTAGTAAAGACGCGAAACGCAATGTTTTAGCACATGCGTAACTATTTGAAAATATGCAGTTGTGTATGACTAGGGCGCCAGTGGAGTCATTGTGTTTTATGTATTCTTTATACCACTAACGCACTAGTTATACACAGAAACACGTTTATCCACAAATTCGACCTTACAAACTGCACCCTCCTTAGGAGGGGACGATCTCTCTCGCATCCCCATCTAACGTTAACCTTAGGCTTGACCTTAGGCTTAACCAAACATGTTATAAACATCGCACTTATACAATGTAATACAGCCCACTGCACTATCAACTCCGGCCTAATCAAGTACTTCTTTTCATTGATATTATCTAGGTTCTCCTTTTTTATTTCTTATAATTAACGTATTCTTAAAATGTTCTCGTGTTTTATTGTTTTTCTATTCCGTCTTTCACACATTCTTTCTTTACATTTCATTTTATTAGATATCGTGTATTTTATTCTCATTTTTTTTTTAACATGGTTCACCCCAAACAAGGCAGGCCGCCACTGTAGATGTAAGGGGCTACTGAGAAAAAAGAAAAAGGGGGGAAGGTTGGGGGTGGTCAGCCTAAATTGGGATCTGCGCAGCGAGATGTCTGTTTATATATATATATATATATATATATATATATATATATATATATAATTTTATTCATACACATAATATTATGAGGAAATATAATATATTATGTATACATTTTCAGTATTTACTTCAACTTCAATATGTGAGAAGAGCCAGGTAATAAGTTATGAAAATATATTTATGACAATTAAGCAAAGCAGAAGCGTTCACGTTTCATCCCCATAAGGAGACGTCAGGCTAAGTGCATGAGATTCGTGTTACTGATTGTTTTTATACATCCAGGTAGTGTTTAGTAGAACAAGATAACCAATCAGATTCGTTGTTATTCCCTCCCAAGGGTAAATGTTTCCCAAAAGGGGTGCCTCACTCCCATACAAAAGAAAAGAACAAGATGTCAAGTACAGGTTTGAGAGAAGCTCAGCCAGGTATTAAAACATTCCTCGAACCGGTTGCCTTTGGAATTCTTTCCCTGATCACTATGTCTCTGACTGTACCAACAAGCAGAAATATAAATGTAATGTAAACAAGCATCTGGTTGTATAACTTCTTACGTAGAATGCCCCTATAAATCTGGTCATTAATCTACAATGGCAGTTTGCCTTGTTTGGGGGGAATCTAAGTAAGAAAAAGTATCCAAACTATAAAAGTATACCCACTTTAATTAAATAAAGGGTTTTGTTTGCATTTTCCATAAAGTTTTTTTTTAAATATAGTTCACCCCAAACAAGGCAGGCCGCCACTGTAGACGTAAGGG
>OY744523.1:71325787-71368287 GCA_963556195.1 Sepiola atlantica
AAACGGGGAAGTGGGGAAAGAGGGAATGATTGAGAGAGGTGGAGAAATAGAAGTTTTAATATAAAGATATTACACACACTTTTCAAACTCTTCTATTATTTTATAATCACGGGCAAAGCTGGGTACCCCTGCTAGTATAATATAAGCATATACGGGAAGCAGTCTCATATATATATATATATATATATATATATATATATATATATATATATATATATATATATATATATATATATATATATGTATATATATATATATATATATATATATATATATATAGTACATGTATTGTATTAGTTTCTGTAGATATAAATCCGTTGAAACTCAAGTGTTTATAAAAAGTGCTCAATAACAAGTAAGGCTGTTTATAAGTATACATTTTTATTTATACGAACATTATTGGTTACATATGTGCATACATGTTTCGGTTGCACTCTTCGCAAAGAGTCAACCTCGTCATTACTCTGAATCCTTTGTCTGACGAGGTTGACTATCTGCGAAGAGTGCAACCGAAACATGTATGCACATATGTAACCAATAATGTTTGTATAAATAAAAATGTATACTTATATACATATATATATATATATATATATATATATATATATATATATATATTCACATAACTTAACGAAACAATTTAATTTGTAAATCTATATGCAACGGTGAAGAGGGAATGATTGAGAGACAGATGAAGGTAGAAAAATAGAAGTGTTTATATAAAGATGTTACACACACTTTTCAAACCCTTCTATTTTTTTTTTAGGATCACGGGCAACGCTGGGTAGCACTGCTAGTATAATATAAGAATATATGAGAAGCAGTAATATATATATATATATATATATATATATATATATAATATATACATATATATATATATATATATATATATATATATATATATATATATATATATATATATATATATTCTCATAACTCATCGAAACAATTTAATTTGTAAATCTATATGCATGTATAAATATACAGGCATAACACTATTAACCTCTACATTGATATACTTTGTGCGTTTTTATTCTTTTTACATTGTTCATTAGAAATATATACACTTTTTATATGTAATAAAAAAATAATATGGATATATATTAATGTGATTTTTTGTGTGGATACGTATTTTGTTGCGTTTTAAGATATTAGCATTATTCGCTTCATGCACAGACCACGTGACATCTTTCAACGGTTCGTCTATAACAGACTCAACCAATGGGATACGTGCCAACGAAACGTCTTATCCATATCAAGGACGCCGACGATTAGGCTTTTTTTTTAAATTTCCGCTCGAGTGGACACAATATCATATTACAGCCGTAAAGCGATGAAGCGGGCGGTGCATAGATGAGATCTTCTCCAGCTAGACGAGAGTGTCGACCAATCAAATGGTCGTTCGTCCATCTTTTTCTTGCCTGACAACAGCAATAAGCGTGTTTGACTTCCAACCTTCGCTCGACGAATAACATTTTCCGTGTCTTACGATTTACGCTTCGTTGGTCGAAATAATTATTTGGAGAGAATAAAGAAAAGCAAGTTTATAAAAGAGATTAGCTGAACTGATCGGAAGACATCATGACGTAAATTAATATTACTTTTGAGATAAGTCGACATATCTCTTTAAGGTATTCTGTCTGTCCATTAGATGATGACGTTAAAGTTGTTATTTGTTTTTTTTTACCAAAAAAACAAAAAACAAAAAATAACAGACGAGCATTACGCGGTAATATTCAGATAGAATATTATCACATTCGCACTGTCTTTTTTAAATAAAAAACAAATAAAACAATAATAAATTTGACGACACGCCGTTTACATTTGTAAAAAAGAATGTTAGCTCGTTAAAAAAATGTTTTGATTGTTTTAAATTTTAATTTTAATTACGGGCGGGAAATAACAGTGAAAATTGCTTGTTTTAACCCTAAGAAGTAATGATTCTGATTTAAAGAATCCATAAAAAAATCAAAGGACTTGGGGGGGGGGGGAGACCAATGTGTCCCTAGTGCTATTATTACTTTTTTATATATACAAATAATTATTACTCCTAACCTTTTATGGATTTCTAACAAATTCTAATGGAGGAAAGTTTGATATTTGCAAAATGTTTCTATCCTGAAACAATTTGGCCTCCTAAGTGACAAACAAGCGTTTTCTTGATTAAATTTTAAAAAGAAAATATTCAATCCGAGTCTATATTTCACTTTTCTATATTGCTACAGTTTTTGAACCAGATAAAACAGCCTGGAGATGCCGAAGCGCTTAGCAAATCAGAAAGCCAGAGAAGCAGACGACAACTCAGGGTTTTCCGAGTATATGACTCGGTAGAAGTTTCCTGGTTACAGCCCCAAACAGTAACGGCGAAACCCTCCTTCCCACGCCTATTCAAACTCCAAAAGAAAATTTGCAAGTTTTGAGAATGAATTTTTAAAAAATTGTCGCAAATCAAACTTGTACAGCTTTTTAACCGGATAAAAACCGAACTGCATTTTTGTACCCTAACTTAACCCTAAACTAACTCTAACCTATTCGGTATTTTTCCGGTTCAAAAACTGTGAAAGAATCCCTAAAAAATGAGCGGAATAAAATTTGTAAAAATCGTTGTTTATGTCCTTTACAGTCTTTATACATAAAAAACACAATTTATTGAGAAAAAACTAGTAACTTTACCGTAAGAAAACAACTTTATTTCATTGATTTTTTTCGTCAAAAAATAAATGAATTGTCATAAAAATAAACATACGGGGAGTTTTTTTCTATCATTATTTATATCTGTTGAAAATCCGCCTCCTTTTCATTTTCACACCGGTTCGTTTTGATTCAGCATTTTCCGGCTTATTTCCTATTTCTGTGTCGGCAAAAGTCGGTTTTGTCAGGTTCAAAAGCTGTATTAGTACTTATATTTCGTATAGATACAAAAAACGTAGGGGTTATTAACACATATATTAATGAGATTATGAATAGTTCTTTATTAATAAATGAATGTTAATATAAAGTAGTTATTTTAATAAAATATATATTTTAGATCACTTAAATCACTAACAACCCTTCATTTAAAGGACAAAATATGTCTTATTATACCGATAGTCGAAACTCTGAACTAACGTTCTGAAGGTGCGAATGTAAAAAAACGAATTTAAATATATTTAGAACTTTAACTACTAGCTACCTTTACTATTTTCATCCGCCCATTCAGGGGGTTAGCACTTTGTAAGGGTGGTTACAGAGTTACAACCATAAGAAAACGCAGGCGACTATCTATATTTACCACAGCAAAAATGTATTTCGAATTTTTTTTTAAGAAATAAAATATTTAATCCGGCTCTATATTTCATTTTTTCACATTGATACAAAGAGGATGTACGGGGTATTATAACATAATTTTGAACAGTTATCAAGCTCTTCTGGACATTAGCTTTGTTTAATAATACTAAATGGACAGTAATCATGTATTAATAATGTTGTAAATTATTTCTTTCGGGACTTTCTTAATGGTTTTATATGGACCTTCACGTGTCAAGCCTTTCTCGAACACCATATTTTTAAAATCTTCTTCTTTATAATATTTGTCTCGGAATAATTTGGTTCGTATAATTACCTTTTTGGTTGTTCAAGCTTGGCGGTGCATGATCCATAAATTAAAAAAAAACAACGACTTCTTGTTGTAGCATACGTTCATATGATCTGTGACTCATGGCATGTATGAAGTACTGTTGTAATATTTGGGCTGGGGAATCTCTGTCCCATTTGAGAGTAATTGATAAGGTGCAGAAACGTATCTGTAATTTTATTTGCTCCCCCCTTCTTCTTCTTTGCACCGTATTCCTGCAAAGACGTGATGTTGCTGGTCTCAGTGTTTTCTATAAATACTATTATGGCATATGTTCTTCAGAAAGGTCTGATCTATTTCCTGCTTCCTTTGTTCCAGCTCGTTTTACCCGTTGGTCTAGTGGTCTCTATCAATTCGCTGTTTTGATACCTGATTGTAATACAGCTTCCTATTTCAGTAGCTTTTTTCCAAGAACTGCAGGTTTGTGGAACTCTCTTCCTGTTGATAGATTTCCTACTAGCTATAGCATTGGTCTTTTCAAGACTAAGGCCAATAGGCATCTCCTGTCTATGCGATAATCATCTTTCGTTCTTGTTAGCTCCTTGCGTCAAGGTACCCCTGCCTTGTCTAGAACGATTTCCATAAAATAAAATTAAAAATCGAGATGCATTCTTTTGGGTTTTGTGGTGTGATAAAAAGCAGTCCTTCCTTCGTTCCCAGGTTGGCAGTGGGCAAGAGGAAGATTTATACTATACAATTAGTGGGGTGTGTAATAATAGTCCATGCAATACGTAAAAGAAAATTAATTCAACTACAAATAGAAACCTCAAAGCAATATATGTGTGTTATTTCTTTCAATGCTAGGACGACTATTGCCGCTACTAATGAAGTAATAAAGGGGTCAAGAGAGGAAAAACTCTACACATGCGATGGAACTCCACCGTTGTTACTATGAATTACTATTATGAAGGTCGACGGGTCTAACAACACAGCTGTTTACGCGCGCCGTCCGTATGTATAATCGCGACCATGCTATATCTGAATGATATTCTACAACATTGATAACTGCCGTTCGTTCTAGCTAAATGTGTTTCTTTTTACTAGAATAACTTTTGATTGGTTTATCTCGTGCTCTTTAAGAATATGCAAAATTTCCCAAGAAAGTATTTCCTTTTTTGACTTAATGTTAACTTTTTTTTATAAAAGCTAATTGGATGCTAGTCGTTAAATTGCTCAATGGATTTCCTAATAATTTAATTAAAAATATCAAAAAATAGTTATCGACGCCATTTGGATTTAGGTAGCACGCATGCGCATTCACTGCAAAAAAAAATGCTGAATCTGTCTCTTCTGTTTAGCGGGTGATTATTGTTGTTATTGTTGTCCTTCTTCTTCTTCTTCTTCTTCTTCATGTTTTCTTCTTTTTCTTCATGCATTTTTTCTTCGCCATCTTTATCTTCTTTGTCTACTACACCTTTTTCTTCTTTCAGTTTTTATATGTTTTCCTTGTTTTTCTTTCTCTTCTTTTTCTTTCTTCTTCTTCTTCTTCTTCTTCTTCTTCTTCTTCTCCATCTTCGTCCCTTTCTTTTTTTCCTGTTTTCTTATTTTCCATTTTCCAGTTTTTTGGCTGACTCTTCTTAATATTCTCTCTTTCTTCTTCTTCTTCTTCTTCTTCTTCTTCTTCTTCTTCTTCTTCTTCTTTTTCTTCTTCTTCTTCTGCATTCTCGTCTTCATCGTTTTTCGTTTATTCTTTTTCATCTTCTTTTTCTCTTGTTTACCATGTTTTGATGTTCTTCTGCTTATTCAGCTTTTTCTTTCTTTTCCTTCTTCCTCATCTTCTTTCCTTTCTTCATTATTTGTATTATTATTATTATTATTATTATTATTATTATTATTATTATTATTATTATTATTATTATTATTGTTGTTGTTGTTGTTGTTGTTGTCGTCGTTATAATGTGTGCGTGTGTTTTTTTCGAAACTCTCTGTATGCGCCACCATGTTTTGTTTAGTTTTTTTTATATCTCTATTTTCGTTTATTTATTGATAATGTTTGATCATTTGGGAAATATTTTGAAAAACAGATTCGCATGAAATTAAATGCGAGTAAAATTTCACTTTCCTAATAAAAGTTATTATTTTTTTTTGTTATCGCGAAAGTATTATTCCTCTCCGCATTCCTCAAGACGGAAACTTGTATGAGGCATTTCATATGACGCGACGCCATTTTTTCTATCAATAAAAAAAATAACGCATTCCTTCCGATATCAAGTCATTAACGTCGCCAATCAAACTCATTTATTTTACAAACATTTCAAAAATACACCATGATTATATTAGAACGTTTTTGTTAAAAAAAATGCCTCAGCAATTTTAGGTCAGAAGTCAGAGCATTAATTGCGACGTTTTTTAATAATTGCATTTTCATTTTCTCTTTATAGGCAGAATCATTTTGTTTAAGGTAAAATATAAAAAAAGAAGACGTGCAGCTACGTCTCCACGGTTATAGACAGGACTACAAAATATGAAGTTCAGTTAGTAAAACATAAAATAGCACTCTATAATAATAATAATAATATTATTATTAATAATAATAATAATAATAATAATAATAATAATAATAATAATAATAATAATAATAATAATAATAATAATAATAATAATAATAATAATAATTAACGTTATATATTTTTCTACATAGATATGTATAAATAGCTATTTCCCCATGTATAAAACTTCGAGAGCTAATCAATTAAGTATATAATTAAGTATAGGACAACCTCAGCAGCAGCAAATCTCCCGGAAGGTCGAAGCCTTCTTCACGCTGATGATGTCGATGGCAATGTAGTAGTCTAAGAGGTACCCGGCGAATAGGGCTTTGGTGAAAATCCATGATGAATAAATTATCTGGCTCTAAGTGTCGCAAATAAGAGCAGGCAAAAGCAAAGCAACGTAATGAGGATAATAACGATGTTTCTGCAGATGTGCAACCGCTATTTCTGTGTGTGTTCTGGGTTAAACCTTCCACGACTTCGTATGCAATTGTTTAGCCTTGCTGCTCGAGTGTAAAAGGCAAAGCTATGCAGTCTTGCTACAGCCAACGAGGAAGACTTCGTTCTCACTTTTCTCATTCAAAATGTTCGTACTCGATGGATAAGAAACAATCTATAAAAAATGCACATATAAATGAATAACTAATTAACAGACACCAAACAATCCACATATTTTTACCCCTTTTCCTTCCTCATTATCTTCATTGTTTCTCCCTTCCACCGTTAGAATACATCTCACCACATCGTTGCGTATTAATCTTGTATTTCAAGTCATGTTATACATATTACAAATAACCCCTCTCCCTCTATATATATATATAGAGAGAGAGAGAGTTAGAGAAAGTAAGAGAGGGGCAGGATATATATATATATATATATATATATATATATATATATATATATATATATATATATATATATATATATATATATATATATATATATATATATATATATGAAGATTAAAACATTAAAAAATATAATTAAATGAAATGTGATGGAAAAAGATGTGTGAAAAAAGACAACACGAAAGACAAATTAAACACAGGAACGCGAGTCTTACCGGTTTTGTTCAGATCAACGGACGTCTTCAGAAAAAGTTAAGATTTACTTTCATTGAAATAATGGGAAAATACATAGGAAGACGCAGAACGGGATGTTTTATGTACGTGCTTAACTATTTGAGAAATGAAAAAGAATTATTCAGCGCGCGAGACAAAGACGTTAAAATGGGAAAAAGTGAAAGAAAAAATATATATATAGTAAAATATAAAATAGATATATGTATGACCATTAAGCGTCACAGATGCGTGTTAGTTTTACCCGTAGGGAACGGTTAGGCTAAGAACACATTTTTCTTTGTTACTCTTTATTTTTATATATCCACGTGGTGTTTAGTCTAGTAAACTAACAAATCAAGTTCGGTATTATTTATCTCCTACAGGTTGATATTTATATAAGCCAATCGCTGCGGTTCTCTCCAACAAAGACCCGGCTGGCTTTTACTTGACAGATTTTCTTTTGTTTTGAGTGCATTTGTCGAGTAAACAGTTGACTTTTTGTAGCACGTGTATAATTGAAATAATTTTTTTAAATGTATTTTGTTTTTATTGATACGTTAGATGTAAATTTAGTTTAGTTTTTAATTTATTTTCATTTGGGATGTATTTGATTAGCCTAAAGTAAAGTTTATTCTATGCCTACAGTTAATTGCTATTTCATTTCTATAGCTTAGTAAGTTTTGGTGATCTTTAAAGTTTTAAATGTCAAGCTTCTCGTTCAAACATACTCTACAAAGGTCGTCTAAATATCTACATTTACTGGATCATCGTACTATTTTCCACTCAATTATAAGTGACCGTCTGCTTTCTTTGAGGTCCCAGTTATTATGTGCAAATGATGTTTTGTAATCTATTGAATTATTATATTATATCAATTATTAAATTATATTTTTATTATAAGTATTTTATTATAATGAATTATTATATTATAATGAATTATAAACATATTAGTATACTTTCCTACTAAGCTCTACTGACGGATTGAGCACAGTTGAAGAAAAGACTGAACAGCTATACGCAATATAGTATATCACCTTATAGTAGTAGACGTGAATACATGAAATAATATATATATATATATATATATATATATATATATATATATATATATATATATATATATATATATATATATATATATATGGGAAGAGAAGGATGTAGGTAATCCGACGTGATGGTAAAATGAAAAAGGAAAACCAAAAACTGGATGTCTTTTATGTGTACATCAACGTTTCGTCTTTATTTATAAGACTTCATCAGGATGATGATATAGAGAAAAGATGTCATGCAAGTACAAATACATGTAGGGTAGACATGTTGGGAGGAAAAATAAAATAAAATGAAAAATAATGGCCACGTCTTGGTGGACGTCCGTACTTGTTAGAGAATAAAAATGAGTGAAGAAAATGAGTGGGAAAAAGGAAGGATGGAGGGAGCAAGGACTACTGTGGCTGGCGGTAAGAGTAAGAGGTGGGGGATGAGCAGGGGTAAAATGGATGGCAGAGAGAGATTGGAGGAAGAGGGGGGGGAGGTGTTTGACCAGATGGCTGTGGTCAAGATTGAAGGGGAAGAGTGAGTTGGAATGTTTGTGTGTGGGGGGTGTATGCAATCCCTCACTCATTGCTATCATTTTCCAAATATTTCAAATATTTCACACCCTATCACAACAAATCCTCCTTCTTCCCCCTCTGAACTATTTTCTCCCATACCTCTTCTTAAATTCCCTCATTTTCTCAAAACGCTCTCTAAGACCATAACGTTCGCCCATCCACCAAAATCACAGCCCCCCTCCCTCTCTACACATCCCCCTTTCCCTGCATACACCCCCCACACACAAACATTCCAACTCACTCTTCCCCTTCAATCTTGACCACAGCCATCTGGTCAAACACCTCCCTCCCCCTTTTCCTCTAATCTCTCTCTGCCATCCATTTTACCCCTGCTCATCCCCAACCTCTTTCTCTTACCGCCAGCCACAGTAGTCCTTGCTCCCTCTATCCTTCCTTTTTCCCACTCATTTTCTTCACTCATTTTTATTCTCTAACAAATATGGACGTCCACCAAGACGTGGCCATTATTTTTCATTTTATTTTATTTTCCCTCCCAACATGTCTACCCTACATGTATTTGTACTTGCATGACATCTTTTCTCTATATCATCATCCTGATGAAGTCTTATAAATAAAGACGAAACGTTGATGTACACATAAAAAACATCCAGTTTTTGGTTTTCCTTTTTCATTTTACCATATATATATATATATATACAATTGCCTGCAAATATCTGTATTATAAACAAATATCCAGATTCCCAAAACAAAAATTTAAACATCTTTTTCGGGAATAAATGATGAACACGTGTTTGATTCTGCTATATTCGGACCAGATTTCCCCTATAAAATAGAATTCAATTTTTATTGTTCCACTTTTTTGTGCTGGGATACTTGCAAGAAGACTTTGCTTTTAATGGTGAACTATCTGGATTTGTTTGTTTTTTATACATATTTTTAACAATTGTAAATCCGATGACTTACTTTGTGTATAAATTATTATAAGATAATATAATAAATCTTGAAATAAATATATTCATAAGCCCCTTTTTTAATGTCTTTATGTTCAGTTTGTTGTTGTAATTAAAATTCGATTCCTTAATGAATCGATCTGATCTATATAAATGTTATTTATGTTGTTATAATAAGAATAATGCACATTTATGAAATATTTAATATGTTGCAATAATGGTGGCCCCAGAAATACACTACTAACAATATTCGTACTTGCGTACATGTTTCTGAAATTTCAATGTTAATATCATCAACAGAACGGTAAAAGATTAATAAGTATGTGAAGTTCTTAACAAGCACAATATTTTGTTAATATGCTACAGCCAATATATAATTGAATTGGAATATCTGAAACATATGTACGGGAGTGCAAGTATTGTTATGGTAAATTTTAGGAAGCACAATAATTGCAAAATTATGAAGAAAAATATGTATTCTATTTAGTTATAATATATTAGCTCTGTTTGACTCTAAGCGTTAACTATTGAGCTTAACATTATCTGCAGTTGTTATTTTTTCATAGGCATTTGTAGTATTTATTTTAGTTTTATTTAAAAAGTGGTGTTTTATGGTCTCATTGTGTTGTAAATAAAGTTATAGTTATTGAACTAAACTTTTCATTAAATACATATATACATATATATATATGCTCACTTAAATATTATATATTCATGAATAACCTGTATAGTTTTTTTCTCGTGCTAATAAACTAAGAAAGCTGGAATCAATGCAATAAAAATACCATTTTTTCAAAGAATGTTCAAGTTCTTTAAAGACATTTAATTAACTGAGAGAATCGATTATCTCTTACTGTGAATTGATTTAAGTGAATCATTCAATCGATATAACAAAGTGCGTGAAATAAATATATTAATAGACGTTTGAGATTTGAGGAAATAAAAAAGATTAAATATACAACATTAAGTATACAATCCACTTTTCATCTCGTCTGAAAGCGATTTTACTTGTATTTTATTTTTTTCGTTGTTTAAGTATCTGGTAACTCACTAGACAAAAATAACAATGGAAAAATGCATACAAATATATGTATATATATATATGTATATATACATATATTTTTATAAATATATATATATATATATATATATATACGTATGTGTATATATGTATATATATACGTTATATATATATATATATGTATGTATACAGATATATATATATATTTATATACATATGTATATATTAACATATATATATATATGTATGTGTCAGTGTGTGAGTATACATTACTGTGTGATTTTATCATGTATTTTTAGATTAGTACATCCTCTATTTATCGACGTAAATATGTAATCTTATACACATAGAAAGACATCCACCATATACGTATATATGTGTTTATTTATTGTAAGCATCAATATATATATATATATATATATATATATATATATGTATATATATATATATATATATGTTGCTTGCTTGTGCCTGTTTTACAAGTACTTCAATGAATTGTGCTCTGATGAACTTGCTGCTCTAGTGCCTCTCACGACGTAAATTCACTAGACTAATCCGACAATCTGCTAAATCCCATCCATTCAATGTGGAGCTCTCCAGATGCCGAAGAGCTTTCTACTCAAAAAGCTTATTTCCTCGTGCTACTGGACTCTGGAACTCCGTCCCTGCTCCCTGTTTTCCTGACGGTATTGACATGCAGAAATTTAAAACTAATGTAAACAGACACCTCGTTTCACAGCTCTCAAATTAGGTTGACCTCGCCAAATTTAACCTATTTTCTAAGTAGGCCCCATTACGTCTACGGTGGCGGCCTGCCTTGTTTTGGGTGAGCTATGTTATATATATATATATATATATATATATGTATATATATATATATATATTTCATTATAGTCTAGCAAGCAAAAAATTAAGAAATTAGGTCAGTCAAAAGTTAAGGCTCGTTTTTTTTTGGGGGGGGGGGTCACCTCATATATATATATATATATATATATATATATATATATATATATATATATATATATATAACTTTTGTGCGCGCAAAAAATATTAATTTGTAAATTAATTATAATAGTCTATATACAACAAAATTGGTTTACAAATTAATTATTAATTAAAATAAAAAATATATATATATAATTTATATACATATATGCGTCTGTGTGTATGACTGTATGAGTATATTTGTGATATCAGTATATATATACATATATATAATACATATATATATATATATATATATATATATATATATATATATATATGCATATTTTTTAGATCACGTTCATTTAGTTCTGTGCATTTCTTGACACACAACAAACATTTTCCTATGGTATCCTTAGAAACCAACTGAGAAATAATGCTGACCACTTTCCTGATTTTTTATGGTGGTTTTAGGTCCCCCTGCATACATTGCTTTTAAGAGAAAAAAATGGAGAGAGAGGCTTTCGTCCGTATGGTTCCCAATGACAGTAATAACATGGCTTCTAAAGCTCTTCTGAACACTAATCTTGAGACAGGTTTTTGCTGTGATGACTTGCTCTTTCTTGTTCGAACCAGAACTTTACAATAAGCGACAAGTACAAAGTCTGTAGCTCATTTGCGCACACAGTGTTTCGGAGTCCACTGAGCCGACGCACTCAGGGTATCAATAAGCTGAGCTGTATACTTTGGGGGGGGGTATCTTGAATAGATTGGATGGTTTTCACTGGCTGCATAGAGGTACTCCGCTCTCCCATAATTAATTTTTTTTTTAAATGTTTCAAAGACAATCTAACAGATTTCCATCACCGACATCACTGCTTTTTCTCTGCTCTTTGAAAATCAACTCGCCGTCTTCCATTTTACGCTTTCTGATTACCTCAGCGGATCCCCACATTTACAAGTTTACATCAGTTTACATCAGCGAACAGAAGCACTCTCCCACTCTTACGGATGGACAGTCACGACATTCGGGGCATCGCATTTTCTTCTCAGCTGGTAGATGTTTCTCTTTATTGTCACACTCCCCCTGATCCTTATTATCACACAAAATACAGTCGGTGGCTGATCGTGTTACCCTAACACCCTTCCGTAGTGGTACAGCTATTTCGTCATCATGGACTAAAGTGTCAGAAGTACCAGGATCTGAATTGCAAATGGAATAAGGCAGCTCAACCGAAGTAGGTTATTTTCTGTCACAAGAGATACAACCAGTTCTGAATGATAATCTTGTAGTGAGCGCTCTACCATTCCAGCTGATACATTAAAGTGTCCTGCACTTTTTTGAACGAGCCACTCTTGCAGTAATGCTTGGCGCAGTATGTATCTTGCTGAAGCTCCCATTGAGATATAGTTGTGTTATTACAAACGTAGCCTCCGTCACGTTCTTCAAAATAAGAATGATAAATGAATTAATTAATGATATATAACAAAAAGTGTCCATGTATATGTGCATGTATGTATATAAACACCTATCAAATCTCTGTCTATATATAACAATGTCTGTGTTTTGTGTTTGTGTGATGTATGTGTGTTCCCTATAAGGTTAAAGGTTAGAAAATCTACATAAAATATAAATGTGTATTCTCATGGAAAACTTACCGAGGAAGACAATGGAAGTGTTCCTGAAACTTTGAGTGTACCCTAAAACTTAAAATATATCCTATTCTCATAAAATAAAAATCATATGTATAAAATTCTCTGGGGAAGACAATGGAAGTAGTTCTGAATCTCTAAGTGGTCTTCTAATATAAGAGAATATGATGGCCAACCGTCTTATAAAACGTCAAACCGGTTATTACGTATTTTCGAAGGAAGGTGCAAGGCGTTCATGTAGATTATATGAGATATATTTAGTTTAATTTAGATTCATGCAATATGAGCAAAAATGTGGGAAAAGCTCTTCGTGAAAATTCAGATGCCTACGATTTATGTGAAATGTTGATAAGAGGTATTAGACATTAATCAATATATATTTCCTGCCCTTCAGTCTGTTAGTAGTATTTATAAGGGATTTAAAGGGGCATAATATCGGCACAACCTTCCATTTTACTCCATAGTTATTGGACACTAATTAAGCAATATTCCTTAAATTTCAGTTTCCTCCGAAGGTTCTTTGATCTTAATACTGGAATATGAGACATTTTCTCCAACACATAATTATGTAATACATTTTGATAAAAAATAAGGTTTGGAATCATTATATATGTCTTTTAATCTTAAAAAGAATACCTGAAAGTGGTGAAGAATTGTCCTCTTCGTGGAATTCATTTTAGCCATCCTGGATCGGATATTCTTCATATATATATATATATATATATATATATATATATATACATGTAGGAAAGTTAAAGATGAGAATAAAAGTTGTAAAAAATACTAAATCTATTACATCTTCAGTTGTTAACAACAATGGACTTATTTTTCCTAGAACCATGGCTTTTCAAAGACATGGATTCTTATCACGGTAATACAGATGGATAAGCTCCTAAGAAGATTACAAGGATCAAAGTTTAAATAAAAAGTAAAAATCAGAGGAAAAATGTTAAACGTGGAAATATGTTGAGAGTGTGCAATGCAGAGTAAATTAATTATTTTAAATATATAAAGAATATCTTTATATATATATATATATATATATATATATATATATATATATATATATATATATATATATATATATAAAGAATATCTTTATATATATATATATATATTGGAATAGGCTATAAAATAAACAACTATTTAGATAGATGCATGCATTCAACGAATGTGTATAGTTCTTGATTTAAACATATATATGTATATGTGAACACACACACACACACACACATATATATATATATATATATATATATATATATATATATATATATATATATATATATATATATATATATATATATATATATACGTGTACATGTGTGCGCATACGTACGCCTGGATATATTAATATAAATATAAATTTATACACTGAGATTCCCAATGTTGTGTGTACTTTTTTATTTAATATATTATCCATAAAACATAACTATTTACGTATTCTAGTACGCACACACACATATATATATCATATATATGTATATATATATATATATATGCGTGTATGTATGTATATATATGTAGATATATATATACATATATGTATATATATATATATATATATATATATGTATATGTCTGTATATATATATGTATATATATATATGCATATATATCAACACGATTTATATATTTCATTGCTTAATATCGGTTCATTAATTTTTTAAAATAATGCAAATTAATTCCAGATAAATAAAATATTAAAGCCAATTTAAATTAATTAGGTGCGGAGATCGATGGTTTCTCACTGCTAATGATTTTCTTCTAAAAGATAACGTGTGCGTTTAGTGAATTGTCGATCGATAGAACAAAGTTCGACAAATAAATATTAATAGATATTCTATAATGGGGAATATAAAGGACAGATAAAAGATAAGTTTTGCAACGTTATTTTTTAAATATACTTTTATGTTTTATTATAGCAATATCTGTTTTCTTTGAAGACAGAACTAACAAAGGAAGGAGGTAAATAACATGACTATATATATATATATATATATATATATATATATATGTTATTAATAAATTTCTAAATTAATTTATTGTATACCCATGTTTATAATTAAATTTACAAATTATTTTTTGCGTCCACAAAAGACAGCGACGAATTATAATAAAAAAAGCACCGGTAAGACACCCGTCGGTGTCGCCAAAGACAATAACAAAAAAGATGTTTATAATTAATTTAGAAACTATTTTTTTGCGTCTACAAAAGGCAGCGACGAATTATAATAAAAAAGAATCAGTAATACACCCGTCGGTGTGGCCAAAAACAAAAACAATAACAAAAAAGATGTTTATAATTAATGTACAAACTATTTTTTCGTCCACAAAAGACAGCGACGAATTATAATTAAAAAAAAACACCGGTAAGACACCCGTCGGTGTGGCCAAAAACAAAAACAATAACAAAAAAGATGTTCATAATTAATTTACAAACTATTATTTGCGTCCACAAAAAGCAGCGACGAATTATAATAAAAAAGCACCGGTAAGACAACCGTCGGTGTCGCCAAATTTTTTTTTTTAAATAGATGTTTATAATTAATTTACAAATTATTATTTGCGTCCACAAAAGGTAGCGATGAATTATAATGAAAAAGAGCACCGGTAAGACACCCGTCGGTGTCGCCAAAAACAATAACAAAAAAGATGTTTATAATTAATTTACAAATTATTATTTGCGTCCACAAAAGGTAGTGACGAATTATAATAAAAAAGGACCGGTAAGACACCCGTCGGTGTGGCCAAAAACAAAAACAATAACAAAAAAGATGTTTATAATTAATTTACAAATTTTTTTTTTCGTCCACAAAAGGTGTTATATTATGACGGGCCTTGTATTTTGAAAACGGGTAAAGTAGCTAGTATTAATTATGAACTGGATGAAAGAAATAGAATGAAGTGCAAATTAGGTGCATTGATAATTTGGGACAAACAAAATGATTCATTCTGGGAATCATAACATACTGGATGTATACTGGCAGAGATAAAACGCTCGGATCAAAAAGGTTAGACAAAAAGCGATATTGAGTTCTGTTATGACATTCGTTGAAGGGTTTAAGGGCTCTGACGTTACAGATCCCTGGTGAGAAATTAGCGTTCTAGACAGTTCAACATGGAGGCGCTAGATGGACAGACGTCCATAAACTGAGCTCTGCAATGCACAGAGTTGGGGTGACATCGCCAGATATGGGCTAGGACGTAGAGTAAGATCCCAACGGCGGGACAAGAAAATAGCCGATTGCATCCGTCACGTTCCAAAAGCAGTATGAAAGAAGAAGAGAGTTTGAATGAACGAAACAACGAATGGAAATCTCTCTGATTGAAGTGTGAAATAAACGAATGGAATCTGTCTCAAAAAGTCTTGCCTTCGAACGTTTTTGTCTCCGTGCATGAAAACAGAGTTTAACCACAAGACAGGTAAACCACTACGATCACGAGCCAGAAAGTAGATGAGTGTGCGAGCAAACCCACGACCAACAGTGAGGCAGAAATCTGTAAGGTAACTTTTAATACTGATTTGAAACGTAAGAACAATTTGAAACATGTTAAGGGCATCATAAGTTTAAAGACAGATTAAAGGCTTAAAAACTATTGTTAAAATGTTAATTATTCTGCATGTAAGTAAACGCTAAATCTTCTGAGAGGCCCGGCCGACGTTTCTAACTTTCGCAGTGAGTTTCGTGTTGTTTCGATTTTGGGTGGTGTCGAGAAACGCCGACACCGGGCTGCGTAAAACGAGTTATAAAAAGATATAGACTTAAAGACTGTGTAATATAAAGTATAGTTTAAAAAATGATTTTTAAAAAAACGATTATGTCGCATATATATAATTGTTGCTAAGTGACCTGCCGTTTCTAGCATGAAATGGGCTGGTTTCGGACCATGAGCTACCACGAAAAGAAAAAAATACAAAAAGCAAGAAAAACAACGTGCGAGGTCCGAAAGCAAACAAAAAGAGAAAGACGGAAATACGGAGAGACGGGAGAGACAGGGAGAGACAGAGAGAGAGAGAGAGAGAGAGAGAGAGAGAGCGCGAAAGAAAATATGAGATCGTCAAAGCACACACACACACATGATAAGAGAGAGAAAAAAGGGTTGATGTGTCGTTCGCCTTTCGTTGTGTCTGTGAACTGATATTATGGTGAAAAGACAGAAGCCCATGCACGCCTTGAAGAGAGAACAATGAGTTCTGATAGATCACTCGTGTTTAAGGTAAAAAGGAAGGTTTGTTTTTTTATAACATTATCGGTGACTGTAATGGTTGATATGCCGTTCAAATTGTATGAAAAAAAGTGGACCATTATTGTGATGTACGATGTACGATAAAGAAAACATAAAGCGATATAAATGGTCAATACAGAGACATTATTTAGTTCTCCCGAATTATCCATAAACCGACAGATCCGCTCAGTTACAAGAGTTAAAAGTTCAGCCGTTGAAATGAAAACACGAAAGCCATACTGAACATCACTAAAAGGACCCAGACTTTCCAAAAAATGAACAAACTTGTTGTTGACACACCTTTCACAAACCTTACTAATAACGGAGAGGAGACTTACCGGACGATACTTAGTTGGGGCAGGCCGTTTCCCAGCATTTTAAAGACAGGGATAACAGAGGACTCCTTCCTACAAGAAGGGAAAATAACTTAGACGAACAGAGATTGAATAATTCAGAGAAGATAGAAGAAAGTTAAGGAGTCCAACGCTTGAGAACAACAACATGAATTGAATCAGGACCGGAAGCCTTAGACTGGTCAAGTTCAGAAAGAACCCTAGCAACTAGCTTTGGAATGATTATAACAGAATCAAGTGACTGAAAGTTCCCAAATTGAAAATCAGGAAGAACAGCACCAGAATCATCAAGAGAAAGAATTGTCAGCTAAAAGACGAGCAAAGAGATCAGCCTTATCCCTAGAAGATAAAATAACCTGAGCAGCAGTAAAAAGACTTACCACTATTAATAATAATATTGTAGATTCTCCAAAAATCACGAGACTCAACCCTTTGGGATGAGATAGAGTCACACATCGTTTGATTAAAGAGCACTAGTTGCGATTACTGGACCATTATATTAAACAAAATGGTGTCTCTCAACTCAAATGCTCAAGTTAAGCAAAAACATTGAATTTCTTAAATGATAATAAAAAAACTGCCGGATTGGTTTTGTAAATTTTGGTACCGGTATTTTCTTGCCATCATACGTAAGTATTTAAAAAAATCCAAGATTTGATGTTTAAGTAGCGTTCGTTGCATTGCTGCTTTCCTCAAACCGTGGGTACCTGACTTTCGTTTATGCCGTTGGCTGGTGTAGCTAGGCTGCTTCATCGCTGTCGTTATACTCACAGTTGTACGATACCGCGTGGACGCTGAGATGGTTATAGAAGTGTTATTTAAACATAAAACAAGAGACAGAGATAGAATTTTTGTGTACGGGGGACAGAGAATGAAGGAACTAGAGAGATATATCATCAGGCCAGTTTGGACTACTACGATTCACCTCCTCCAGCTCCCTGCCTACTGGCAGCATACCGGCCGTTTTTCACGTCTGTCTTCATTGGTGGCCAGTAAACAAGAGACAGAAAAAGCCTCGAACCGACGTGACGTCATTTCCGACTTCCACGATCACTCCTCCCTCTTTCATGGCGTCCTCCCACCTTTTGGGGCGATTCTCTCTCTCCCTCTCTCTTTCTCTCTCTCTCTCTCTTCTCCCTTCTCTATTTCTAGCAGTCCTGACTATTTAACACGTTTACCGAAGAATGTTACGTAAAGAAGTATTGCATTTGTCTGTCGCTCTTACATTTGTAATATCATTTGTTAGTATCATTAATACAAATATGGCATATTTTCCAAATATTTGCCGACGACACGGTCTGCATAATTGTACACATCTCGAAGCAAATTTTATTTAAACTAAATGTATGTTTTAACGAATAATTAAGCCAAACTCTCATCGTACATTTCGACATGTGTGATGAATATTTGGCTTCGTTTAATAGGGAAATCCTCACGGCGACTTTTTAAACAGTTGTTTTCTTAAGCTTTCATTTTGTAACCTAGATATCCGAGTGTTTATTTAAGGTTCTATTCTATTTTTCAAATTTTGAATAAGGTAACTAGTGAAAATCTTCAAAAATAGCTTCTCCAATTGACCAATTAACAATGTTACAGCTTATTTTTCTTCTGGCCTTTGCTAGGATTTATTGTATTCCAGGACTAAAATTAATCTGATCTCGTGAAGTATCCAACTTCGTGCTGTTACTTGTAATAGCATAAGTAGGAGAAGGTGCACGATTTATAGCATGGACTCGTATGTAAGCATTCCGAGTGATCTTATTGTGGTTTAAAATACTATGTTTTTTTTTAATATATTTGATCAGCGTTTATTGTATGGCGAAGTTTTCTTATGTTAGGCTGTCCTCACAAAACCTTGTGCCGAGAAAGCATAAACACTCGAGGAGTGTGTCTAGTAGGCATTCAAACACTCTCCGAACCCCCCCCCTTCTCTGACTCATGATTTAATTTTCTTATTGAACGCGTATGGTATAAATGGAATTAGCCGGCTTGATGCTGTTGTTAGTATCGGTGTCCCAATTTCTGCTTTGAATAAAGTACTTATAGAAGGGAAAGGGTGAAGGTTACAAACCTCTATAAGTGAAAGTAATGGTGTGGAACCGACTAGATTTGAACTCGGCACACCTATATCGTTCGCGTAGTTATCCACTTATTCACAGCCACTTCTTTTTGGTAAATTGAATTAAGGTTACATATTATATCAATTATTCGGACTACTGTTTTCATTTCGGTCGATGTAACCTCTGATTTTCTTCGGGTAGTTCTTGTCGAATTCAGAAATCTTTCAGTCGATCACGGAAATTTGTAAAAAATTACGACCAGAACTCTTTATTTTATCGACGGTTATAACTTGTTCTCGTCCCAGCAGCCTTGACCGGGTAAAAGTCTTAAATAATTCGTAATTGCATTCTTAGTATCGCCCGTACTTAGGATTGAACTATTAATCTCCAGACAATCCTCGAACGAACGAATCACGCGGCATTGAGCCTAGGCGGGGTTAGCCTTCTTACATCTAAGGAAAAAATTTCTAGGGAACATAAATACCCAAGCAGTCCTTAGTCGCATGGTTTTTCAGGGAGATATCGACGTCTTTCTACATACAGCGCCTGTTATTCAGAAATGGTAACCCATCTGGCACTGGCCAGGCTCAGCGTTGCTTAACTTTTGTGATCTAATGAGAACCGGTGTCTCAACGTGATTATGCCGTATATAGAGTGTTGTCACTTAAAACTGATTATCACTTAGCATTTTTATTTGTTCTGCCACGTGTATGTATTTTCGTACCGGAAAACCAACATATTATTTAAAATGGCCTTGCTGTTAAATAAGGTGATATTTATGCACTGGTTTAATGAGATACGGTGAACGGTACTGTCTATTGGATAAAGAAAAGTAATATGTCTGTCTAAAACTTCCAAAGAGACACTTACAAACTTTACATATTCTGTTTCAGTTTTACCTCGAGCTTGTAATAGTAACAACAAATACTAATTCTCCTGGAGTCTTCACGGACTACATTAATGCATGTGGACCCTAGACATTACTTTCTTTTTTGTTACTGGTAAAACAACACAGAACTAGATCAAACAGATAAGTATTGATTTTGTTTTCATTTTCTTCCTTGCTTTCTTGTCTGCCGTTTTTGTTCATTTCTATTATACTGAAGCAGTTGTAAACGTTTTTGCAAGAGAAATAAAACGAAAGTTTGTCGGAGGAGGTGTGTAAAAAAAACTAATCTGACTAAGAAAGTTTTAAACGGCAGATATCATTTGTAACAGCTATAGTTTAAAACAGACTGACTGCAATATCGCACATGGCCAGTGAATCTATCGGCGGGACTTTGTTTCCAGGGCGATTGCTCTTGATATATGATACAAAGACTTTTGATAGGCTGTAGCGCATTGTTCCGATGGATACTTGGTCTTTTGGCTAAGATCAAAGTGTAGTATCTGTTCCCCATAGACTGGTATTGTCTTGGCCTCCGGGGCTTGATTTACGCCGGTCTATGGGATTGTCCTGTGCAGTTCTAGGAGGTCCACCCTCCCAGGCTTCGCCTCCCCTCTTTGGGGAGGAGTAAGTTTATTGCTTACTGTCTGAGGCGCCCCTACCGGGGAATGCCGACGGGGCTGCCCAGGCAATTTTTAAATGGCCAGAGTGCTCACCTCTCGAGCGCTGGCTTTTAACCCCACTTTCTCGACCCAAGCTGTGGTCACATCTTACCTGTGGGAGTAAGATAAAACTGGCCTTGTGCCTAACTCCTGGGGAGGAGTAAATACCTGTAGCGCAAATGTTTACTTCACAAACTTACCAACTATGAAATTTATTTAACTTTTTTATTTACTCACCCAGCATCTCAGACAACATCGGATAGCCCTACTACTATGTAAAATAGTATATATATGTCTAAAGCTTATTATTTAAGTAATTAGTGTTATTTTTTCCGAAACAATCACTATATTATATGTTTTAATATTATATGAACAAAAATGATGAAAATGGCGTCTCTTCCATAAGAGTTATTCCGGTTCAACAAATGTTATCCATAAGAATAATACACTGCTTAAATATTGAAATAAGAATGGGTCCTTCAACTAATTTGGAACCATAACGTAAATAATTGCTTCTATAAACTAGAAATGCAGAATATTTGTCAGTTTATAAAACACTGTTTTTCATAGTGATGCTTTTTTCTTCGATGCATCCAATCATCTATTTAAGATGCTATGTCCGTCGGTTATCTGTTACGATTACTTTATTTATATGGAGTGTTCGTCTTTTGGCACGCATAACCTTGGAACCAGACAACTTAGAATAGCCATAATACTATGCAATACATAATACAATAAAAACTATATCTAAAGCTTGTCAGTAAACTCATTAGTGTTATTATATTTCGCAAGCAATCGCCCAATTATCTTTGTTTTAATATTATATGAAATGAATATTATTACTTGTGTGCAATCTTATCAATTGAAACTTTGAATAATATTTGTCTAGAATATTTACACTATTACTATAATAAGTATATAAGTTTGTATTACTTTGCTATTCGTTGTCATCTTTTGGATGCTATCCTCACAAGTGTCAGACCTTCAAGTGTATCAATAATCTTTCTGATTAAGCCGGAAATGTGTCCGGAATTTCGAACGGAATATTTATTTAATCCACGAGGGTAGTTTGCTCTGATTTTGTAAGCCATGGCCGGGTAGAAGCATTTACATGTCACCATGGAAACACGCCAACACGCCAACACGCCAACACGCCAACACACACACACACACACACACACATATATATATATATATATATATATATATATATATATATATATATATATTTATATATATATATACATATATATATATATTTAAATATTAATATGTTTTTATACCTTACGGGTGTTTAAACCTCATCAGTGCAGGAGTGGCGGTTGTAAGCAGTCGCATGGACTCGAACGCAGTTCGTAGATTCTACCTAGAATTACGAGCCTAACGCCCAAGCCCACACGGCCGCGAGAAATCGCCAAAGACAGTAATTGAATGTAATGGACACTTACTCGAAATGCGACGGCAAGCGTTGTTGATAATGTTCAACGCTCGAGCGGAACTTGCTTAATCGCAGGATGACAACACTTTTTTCATTTCAAAAAGGGCTCTATTATTAAGACTATTAAATAGTAAAGAGGTATTAACTATGAATATTCTTTTAAATATTAAAGTGTTTTATACTAACAGACGACGTCGTTTCGGGTGTTTTACCCTGATCAGTGCAGAAGTTGAAATTACTCGAACGCAGTTAACATGATATAATCCTAGTTTATTCAAAAAACAATATATTTACACGCAATTTTTTGCACATTTTGTAAATACACTCATTGATAGTATACACATTATTCCAATAGTTCACAAATAAGCCTCATCAGTGTATAACACGCTCCAATCAAAGGGAAACGTTCCTTATACTCTTATTGCATTTTAGAGTTCATAATAAATTATGTCCCCATAGTTATTTGCATTCCTTCCGTCAAAATGTTCAACAAAATCTTACATGGCTGAATTCAGACATGGAAGAATAATTTATTCACACCAACCGTTATTGTCTTTATTAAATCTTTTTTTTTTAATTTTTCAACTACTTTTTCTGAATTTTTAATCCATTGTTCCTAAAGAGTAGAAATCAATCCAACAATTTCATATAAATCGGTGTAATCATACATAAGTATGTAGTATTTTTTTTATTTTAACTATCATTATACCCTATTATGTAATTATTTCATTATTATTATTATTATGTAAAATAAATTATTAGTTTTTAAATAAATATTATTGAATATCATTATAAACTGTTGAGCTACTATATATAACTTTGTGCAGACTTAACACATGTATATAAGTTATTTATATATACATATCTTATTTTAAAACAATGTATCACAACGTCTGCTAGTGTACCGAGGTTTCATCGAGAACTTCATCGTCGTTTGCTACCATCAATTAAAGCTAGATGCGATAAATATGCATATATATATATATATATATATATATATATATATATATATATATATATATATATATATATATGCAAATAAATACACATGGATCTGTATTATAGAGGATATCAACGGACAGGTCTGTTTCGTATTCGTTATGATTAATCAGTATGGTTATCTACAGCTGATATATATATATATATATATATATATATATATATATGTGTGTGTGTGTGTGTGTATTAGTCAATTGAAATAACCAAATCATGACATATGTGTATATATATAAATGTATATATATATATATATATATATATAAATGTGTATATATATACGTATATATATATATGTATATATATATATATATACATATATATATATATATATATATATATATATATATATATTCGACTTATATAGCCATACTGACCAATGCGTATTTATATATGCGTGTTTTGAATTATAAGTTTTATTTAATGTTACGTATAAAAAAGAGTAAATATCGAAGTCCATTTTCAAAAAGTGAATTCGTTTTAAAAGCAAATCGTTTTTGATTTGCTATGCTTGATTTTTATAATATTCTTTTCTCTCCGCGAATTCTAAATGTGTTAGATTATTTTCTTTTAATGCAATAAAATCTGGCCCATCTACGAAATTACGAAATGGTTGTCGAGGCTTCTTCGTTCCATTCTTATCACCAAAAAAAAACTTACGGCTTGTCGTCCGCCGTTTAGAGAGAAGCTTTTCCCACTAAAATCTAACAGCACATAAATTTATATTTCCTTTTAAGTATTCAAACACAAGAGAAATGGTAAGAGAAAGAATGAAAAAAAGATCATGGAAGAAAAAAGAAAATGGATACGGTTATAAAGATTTGTATACAATGCGAACAAAAGTATCTTTTTTTCTTCAGATATCTTGTGTACCCGTACAAGAGCCATACAATCACTTGCTTAATATGACGTGTTTCTGTACGCGGGGAAACATGTCTAAAGGGGAAACTATGTGTCTATATTGATGTAGCGTTTTGTAAGGAAAGCTAACGCAAAAAAAGGATGTTTTTCGGCCATTAAATATGAAAAGCGACGATTTCATTTCCTATTTATTTCAAGTTACGTGTGAATATTTTTTAAGTTGGAAATTTAATGCAAGACGAGTCTAAGGAGAAGCCATTGTGTGGAAATGTGAGAGATAAAGCGAACAGAGAACAAAAAGTTACCTATTTAAGAATATAGACGATAAGATATATTAAGTATGTGTGAAAGCACGCACACGCATACAGACAACACACACACGCTCACACACACACACACACACACACACACATATATATATATATATATATGTATAGTTCGGCAGCAAGTCGTTTTTTATAAAGCGTCATTAAAGACCACGGATTCTCTCTCTTCACGATCTTTCTTGTCAATTTCTCGACTCGACGAGCGATTCTTCGGTTTTCGGGTGTCAACCGGGGGAGTATTTATATATATATATATATATATATATATATATATATATATATATAATATTATTAAAGGGTTAAGTATGATTATATGTTAATATGTGTGTATGTATAGAATTTGCTATAAAACCAATTAACTGATCAGGTGCAAAGTGAAGTGGTCCAAATGTGGAATATATAGTTTAATTTAGTTCCATGGAAAATAGGTAAAAATGATGTAAAAGTCATACCTCAATGTTTTTTAAAAATATCTACAATATTTATTAGATATTATCTAATAAATATTCTCCAAATAATAGGGTTTGTTTTAGTAAATGAAAGCGGATTTTAAGAAGCATAATAAAAGCACAACCTGCTATGTTAAATTTCCAATATATGAGATTTGCTTTGGATTTGATTCATAGTCATTAGGCAAAAATTAAGCCAGATTTTCATTGAATTTAATCCATAGTCATTAGACGCCAATCAGCAAGATTTGCATTGGATTTGATCCATAGTCATTAGACGCCAATTAAGCGAGATTTGCATTGGATTTGATCCATAGTCATTAGACACCAATTAAGCCAGATTTTCATTGGATTTTATCCATAGTCATTAGACACCAATTAAGCCAGATTTTCATTGGATTTGATCCATAGTCATTGGACACAAATTTAGCAAGATTTTCATTGGATTTGATCCATAGTCCTTAGACACCAATTAAGCCAGATTTTCATTGAATTTGATCCATAGTCATTAGACGCTAATTAAGCAAGATTTTTATTGGATTTCATCCATAGTCATTAGACGCCGATTAAGCAAGATTGTCATTGGAGTTGATCGATAGTCATTAGACGCCATTAAGCCAGATTTTATGGATTTGATTCATAGTCATTAGACGCCAATTAAGCTAGATTTCTATTGGATTTGATCCATAGTAATTAGACACCAATTAAGCCAGATTTTCATTGGATTTGATCCATAGTAATTAGACGCCAATTTAGCCAGATTTTCATTGGATTTCATCCATAGTCATTAGATACAAATTAAGCCAGATTTTCATTAGGTTTTATCCATAGTAATTAGACACTAATTAAGTCAGATTTTCATTGGATTTGAACCATAGTCATTAGACACCAATTAAGCCAGATTTTTATTAAATTTGATCCATAGTCATTTAACACAAATTAATCCAGATTTTCATTGGATTTAATCCATAGTCATTAGACACAAATTAAGCCAGATTTTCATTGGATTTCATCCATAGTCATAAGACACAAATTAAGCCAGATTTTCATTGGGTTTTATCCATAATCATTAGACACCAATTGAGCCAGATTTTCCTTGGATTTGATCCATAGTCATAAGACACAAATTAAGCCAGATTTTCCTTGGATTAGATCCATAGTCATTAGACCTCAATTAAGCCAGATTTTCATTGGATTTGATCCATAGTCATCAGACACCAATTAAGCCAGATTTTCATTGAATTACATCCATAAGCATTAGACACAAATTAAGCCTGATTTTCATTGGATTTGATCCATAGTCATTAGACAAAAATTAAGCCAGATTTTACTTTGGATTTGATCCACAGTCATTAGACACCAATTAAGCCAGATCTTAGTTGGATTTGATCCATAGTCATTAGACACAAATTAAGCCAGATTTTCATTGGGTTTCATCCATAGTCATTAGACACCAATTAAGCGAGATGTTCCTTGGGTTTGATCCATAGTCCTTAGACACCAAGTAAGCCAGATTTTCATTGGATTTGATCCATAGTCATTAGACGCCAATTAAGCCAGATTTTCATTGGATGTGATCCATAGTCATTAGACGCTAATTAAGCCAGATTTTCATTGGATTTGATCCATAGTCATTAGACACCAATTAAGCCAGATTTTCATTGGATTTGATGCATAGTCATTAGACACCAATTAAGCGAGATTTTCATTGAATTTGATCCATAGTCATTAGACATCAATTTAGCCTGATTTTCATTGGGTTTTATCCATAGTCATTAGACACCAATTAAGCCAGATTTTCGTCGGTTTTTATCCATAGTCATTAGACACCAATTAAGCCAGATTTTCATTGGATTTGATCCATAGTCATTAGACGCTAATTAAGCCAGATTTTCATTGGATTTGATCCATAGTCATTAGACACCGATTAAGCCAGATTTTCATTGGATTTGATCCCTAGTCATTAGACACCAATTAAGCCAGATTTTCATTGGATTTGATCCATAGTCATTGGACACAAATTTAGCAAGATTTTCATTGGATTTGATCCATAGTCATTAGACGCCAATTAAGCCAGATTTTCATTGAATTTGATCCATAGTAATTAGACGCCAATTTAGCCAGATTTTCATTGGATTTCATCCATAGTCATTAGACGCCGATTAAGCAAGATTGTCATTGGAGTTGATCGATAGTCATTAGACGCCAATTAAGCCAGATTTTATGGATTTGATCCATAGTCATTAGACGCCAATTAAGCTAGATTTTCATTGGATTTAATCCATAGTCATTAGACACCAATTAAGCAAAATTTTCATTAGATGTGATCCATAGTCATTAGAAACTAATTAAGCCAGATATTCATCGGATTTACTCCATAGTCATTAGACACAAATTAAGCCAGATTTTCATTGGATTTGATCCATAGTCATTAGATACCAATTAAGCCAGATTTTCATTGGATTTGATCCATAGTCATTAGACACTAATTAAGCCAGATTTTCATTAGGTTTTATCCATAGTCATTAGACACTAATTACGCCAGATTTCCATTGGATTTGATCCATAGTCATTAGACACCAATTAAGCCAGATTTTCATTGGATTTAATCCATAGTCATTAGACACAAATTAAGCCAGATTTTCATTGGATTTGATCCATAGTCATTAGATACCAATTAAGCCAGATTTTCATTGGATTTGATCCATAGTCATTAGACACTAATTAAGCCAGATTTTCATTAGGTTTTATCCATAGTCATTAGACACTAATTACGCCAGATATTCATTGGATTTGATCCATAGTCATTAGACACCAATTAAGCCAGATTTTCATTGGATTTAATCCATAGTCATTAGACACAAATTAAGCCAGATTTTCATTGGGTTTTATCCATAGTCATTAGACACCAATTGAGCCAGATTTTCCTTGGATTTGATCCATAGTCATTAGACGCTAATTAAACAAGATTTTCATTGGATTTGATCCACAGTCATTAGACACAAATTAAGCCAGATCTTAGTTGGATTTGATCCATAGTCCTTAGACACCAAGTAAGCAAGATTTTCATTGGATTTAATCCATACTCATTAGACACCAATTAAGCCAGATTTTCATTGAATTTGATCCATAGTCCTTAGACACCAAGTAAGCAAGATTTTCATTGGATTTAATCCATAGTCATTAGACACCAATTAAGCCAGATTTTCATTGGGTTTTATCCATAGTCATTAGACACTAATTAAGCCAGATTTTCATTGGATTTGATCCATAGTCATCAGACACCAATTAAGCCAGATTTTCATTGGATTTGATGCATAGACATTAGACACCAATTAAGCCAGATTTTCATTGAATTTGATCCATAGTCATTAGACATCAATTTAGCCTGATTTTCATTGGGTTTTATCCATAGTTATTAGACACCAATTAAGCCAGATTTTCGTCGGTTTTTATCCATAGTCATTAGACACCAATTAAGCCAGATTTTTATTGGGTTTCATCGATAGTCCTTCGACACCAATTAAGCCAGATTCTCTAAATTTCTGTTTTTCTGAACACTCGTTAATCTTAAGATGTACATGTAAAACATTTTCAAGAATCAAAATCATGTGATTGATTTTAATAAATATAACAAAGTTTCTAGACATCAGTTTTAGGAGAATTATATAATTTCTTTACTTTCGTAATGGGGCATAAAATTAATGCCAAACTGTTCTGTTCAGGCTATTAAAAATACTCGTCTCTAGACGGCTATACTTCTAATAAATATATAAAGTTAGTATACATAATATTTTTAAATAAATATAAATAATTCATAACTTACCGACAGCGATGTTTCATGGTTACGTAATCTTCAGTGTATGGAGTTAATTTCTGACGGTCAATGGGCGCGAACTCCTATCACAAGTCGCCACTGATTCGCAGTCAAGAGTCTAACCCATCAATTAGCTTGGAAGTTAGGAGGAATCTTACTTTGTAAATGCCAAGTTCGCGGGTATTTATAACGAGCAGTGAATAGTACTTAACAATAACACACCGTGTTGGATCACACTATGAAGCTAGTGCTACTGCTTGTTAGCAAACTCTCTCAGAGCGAAAAGCTTAAGTATAATATATATACATATATATATGTATATACATACATATATATATATATATATATATATATATATATATATATATATATATATATATAATGTTTACAGTTTGAAAAGTCACACATTGAAAACGTTGCTGGAATGGAAATAATGAGGAGAATATTTTTTGTAAATATTTTGACAACGCAAATTATTTGTTTTTTAAAATAAATTAGGTATGTTTATGTATATATATATGTATATACATATTTATATATACATGTATATACGTATATATATATGTATATATGTATGTATAGATATGTATATATATGTATATATGTACATATATATATATATATATGTATATATATGTATATATATATATGTATATATATATGTATATATATGTTTATATATGTGTATATATATATGTATATATATATGTATATATAGATATATATGTTTATATATATGTATATATGTATTGATATGTGTATATGTATGCATATATATGTGTATATATATGCATATATATATATGTATATGTATATATGTATATATATGCATATATTTATGCATATATATGTATATATATATATGTGTATATATATGTATATATATATGTATATATATATGTATATGTATATATATGGGTATATATATGTATATATATATATGTATAAAATAGTATATATATATTTGTATATGCATGCATATATATGTATATATATATTTATATGTGTATAAATACATATACATATAACTGCAGATTGCCGATGAACATTACTTTCAGACAGCACCACGCTTAAAACCGATAGTATCATGTTGAAGATTCTTTATAGCCTATTGACGATTTTAAACATTTGAAAAATTCAGTCTATCTGGATGAAACGGTGGTACGACCTTTAAATAAGTAACGTATAGTTTTTTTTAATAGATTATTTGAATTTAGCTGAAATTATTTTCGATCGAGCCTCTATTGATTTCTTTTCAACATAACTGGACATATATATATATATATATATATATATACGCACACGCCGTCTAAAAGAAATGCTCATCGGCAATCTTCAGTTATGTTTGAGAAATTATCGGTACTCAAGATCCGATGCTTTATTTAATTAGCTTTCAACTATGTTCTTGAGACTTGATAATATATGTTTTTTCATCCTTAGAAACGTAAAAGAATTAATTTCAGATCTTGAATTTATTTACTTCGCTAACTTTAAGTTTTTCTTTAAGTAATATGTCAGGACATTTTTAGAAGTGCCGAAACTCTTTTTTCCTTTGGACAAAAACATGCAATAAATATTAAATGTAAGGGTTGTAAACTGATGTTGACAAAGCGCTTTGAAAATTCATGAATTTAGGAGGGGTTCAGAGAATTTGGGGGGAAAAGGGTTTGAAAAAGAAAATATTTGAAGGAATTTTATAAAAATCTTTGTCATTTCTATACTGTTCATAAGTTTGTTGGATTTTACATTTTTCCTACTTGATGATCACATGTTGAAACATAAACGATAATGATGAAGTGAAAACATTAATTCAATTGACATAGAAATGTTTTCTGTTTTATTAAACCTACAAAGAAAGTCTCTACAAAAGAGTTTCAAGGAAACCGGATTTTTTTTTAATTGAGCAATTAAAGTTTATATATATTCAAAATATTCTAGGATGTTTATACGCAGTAGTCCTTACATACCCATTAAAAAAATTTGAACGAGAAAATGGCCAACCGCTTATAAAGCAGACACCCAATTCTATCCAGTTGTTAAGAAAAAATAGTCCTTTTAATAAATAGGTCCTTAAATACTACGCTGTACTGTTAAAATATATTAATTTAAGGACAATTAATTTTTTTTTCGTTTTCTTTTATATTTCTTTTGCTCCCCCCTCAAACCTTTTTTTTCTTATTTATATTCTGTATAAACGGTTTTAATCACCTACCCAAAGACAAAAATAAATATAAAAAAACAGCGAACTTTTTTCAGAATGACCTACCGCTTCCTCTGACGTCAAGTATGGCTGAACATATCCGGGTAGTAATTTGCTTATGAATATAAATAAACTACAAAAAACACTGATAAAATCTGATTACCCTCTGAGCTTGAAAACTCTGGTACCATGTTGATTTGATCTGATTGCTGTAACATTATGTCAAATAAATGAATTTTAATTTATTATTATTAAATATTCGGGCATATTGTTGAATTTCTTTCTACCAAAAAAAGAATTAATTTATATATATATATATATATATATATATATATATATATATATATAGTGAATACTTTTATTCAAACATGTACAAGGTCTGCTACACTGGCATGTCGATGTTATCGATATACAGCTCTCAAGAGCTGAGGTCTCATCAGACAGAGAATTTTTTTATATGATCCAACCTGGTCGTTTAATTTCAGGAAGAATGAAGTCAAGCAAAGAAGAAGAGGAGAAAAAAATAAAAGTCATGTGACCGATTTTTAAATATATATTTGTCGTTAGGAATTCATATTTTCATTTTTTATCTAACGCTGAGCTGGGGTAGAGGGGGCGAGGAAAAGAAAAGAAAAAGAAAAACAAGAAAAAGAAGGAAAAAATATAATTGCCGTTAGAAAAGTTTAATTTACAGCTATTTGTATTTTAATTTTTTATTTTCATCCAACGCTGAGCTAGGGTAGCGGGGGTTGAAGGAAAATAAACAGAAAATGAAAGGGGAGAGGGGTAGAGAGGGTTAGGGGTGAGTGTCTATAGCCATTTAGGATTCATCGCGGGCTGAGAATGGTTAATGAAAGATTCGAGTTATATTCATATTTTTATTTTTATCCAACGCTGGGCTGGAGAAGAAGGGGCCGAGGGAGATAAAACAAGAGAGAAAGAGAAGATAAAGAAAGAGAGAGAAAGAAGGTGTCAAGAGTGTATGTTTGTAGCCATTTAAGAAAGTTATCGTAGGTTGATGTGTCTGCTTCCTGTACATGGCATTGTTTTAATTTATTTCAATGCAGACTTATAACAGTTACACGACAAAAAGCCTACAGGGATATTTAGTTTAAATTATTATTAGTGATGAATTTATGACCTTAGCATTAATAAATTATGCTGTTATATTTTGATCGATTGGGATTTAATTTTAATTATTTTGATGGTTAGGTAAATGTATTTTAAATAATATTTAGCAGTTAATTAATAAAATATAGTGGTAATGACCTTTATTTTTAGTAAGAGTCATATATGGATGAGTGGCAGTAGTATTAGTAGATTTAATTCTAGATAATAATGAGTTAAAATATAGTGGGGGTTATTTTTAGTAAGGATCGTATATAAGTTTATGACATTGATATTGATGGATTATACTATTATATTTAGTTTTAATTATTTTGGAGTATAAATATATGTATTTCGATTATTAGTAATAGTTAGTAATGAATTAATAAAACATATTGGTAATTACTTTTATTTTTAATGGAAGTCATATATGGATTAATGTCAGTGGTATAAATACATTTTATTATTCGTTGTAATTGTATTACTAATGGTGGGGTTAACACCTGTTATAAGATTAAAGGTAATATTAGCGGTACGGTGTTCTAGTTAAAGTTGTTAACGCAAGTTATGGTCTATGAGTGGGGGGATTAGAGATGGTGGGGGCCAGTAATTTTGAGTAAAGTGAGCAGTATATAATTATTTAAAAAGTGATTCTGGTAATATGTGGTTTACTTTTATGGGATTTTGTGAGCTGGATGTTGAACGCATACACGTACCTGTTCATACATATAAATACATATATGCACATGTATACATAGACATTCATACATGCACCCATACCCATACATATGTACACGAACACACAGATACACATGTATGTGCACACATGCATACGTATACACACAAATACACAAGCGTACACATACACATATAAATAGTTATACATTTTATATTTTCATACATATGCATATACATATATCCACAAAATTCACCTATACATATATATCTAAAATTTCTACTTGTACGTGTTATAATATTTATTCAAAAGGGGGGTAATTGTATTGTATTTGTAGTTGAGGGTTAAAGTTATTTGATTTGGAGGTGTTTATGAGTGTTAATTTTAGGGGGGTTCTTGGGTATTGTTTTTTTTTGTTTTAATGGTATTATTTAGGAGGTGTTGTACAAATTACTAAGGAGATGTGATCTGTTATGCCTACAGTTGATCGATGTTTCCTGTTTTTTGTTTAAAAGCTTTCCTCTGTCGGTAAATTTAATTATTTCAAGCTTTTCGCCGAGGCATAAATAGCATGGTGAGTTTAAGGAGCTACAGATGCTAGTTTTTCTGATAGTGTTCTAGATTACAGTTGGTGATTTATTTTTATTAGTTAATTCCCAGTGGTAATTTGAGAGTGAGGTTCTGTTTTGGTAGCTTATATATATATATATATATATATATATATATATATATATATATATATATATATATAGAGAGAGAGAGAGAGAGAGAGAGAGAGTAAAAGTTGCGATTAGAGTCGGGACGAATTGTTCAAAAGGTGCTGAAGTGTACGTTTTCTCTCATAATTATACGTAATACTAAATGGATTTTTACTCCAAAACGTTCATTATGCCATGATGTTTAAAAGAAATTATCGACTATAAAAAATTTAAATCGCCTTTTCGAACAATCTCCCACCGACTCTTATCTTAAAGTTTACTTATATATATATATATATATATATATATATATATATATATATATATATATATTCCAAAAATATATTTTTAGCGTATACACCTGATAGTATCCGAGATATTTCCAATTGCAAGCTCAATGAATTTGTGTTGCACTATTTAGAGCATATATACTTTATTGGAGCATTCCAATCACCATATGAAAATCAATCCAAAACCATGATGTTTATTTGATTTTTCAATTTATTTTATTTCGATATTTCGATGAATATTTATTATTATTTTTTCAATCTTACATACAACGAGAATTTTTCCAAATCCAATATTAATTCTTCTTTCACGTGTTTCAAGGCAGGTTAAAAACATATTTATTTAGTCTAACGATGTCAATCACCAGAAAATTGTAGCACATATAATTGGACTGTGAAAAACATATTACATCAAAACACAGGAGAAAAATACAACGAAGTTTTATAATGAGTACTGATAAAAGTTTGGTAAGCTAAAGTATATAAAAGCAAAAACTCACATTATGAAATAGTGACAAATGCACCCCAAAGAAAACACACTCGGAATTCGAAGCAGCTCCTAAAACGATGGTTTCAACTTACTGTTTACGTATGTGTCTGCGTTGACGTTTATGTGTGCGTGCGTTCAAGTGATAACGATCTTGATAATTTGTCTTCAGCTTTCTTTGTGTGTTCCTGTCTTAAGTCGTCTCCGTGATTGCCATAATTTTCTCGGGTCAAGCCTAAATACAGAAATTAAAGTAAAACAAACGAATCTCAAACCATTTAAAGCCGAGATCTCGAATTAAAGATTAATTTGCTAATACCAATAAATAGTTGATATCACAAGAAGATCATCCTATGAGTATTTCGTTCCTCCTCGTTATTACCCACATTGCCGCCATTACTAATGCGATTATAATGGGACAAAAGGGATTATTCTATCTCACATTTTGAGGGCAATGCACGGTGGGGAAATTACCGTCTTGTAGATCAATAATAGTTTTAACTTTGAAAATACTCAGCCCTAAAAACTAATCACACTGGTTTGCGCAATTGATACAATTCTTACGTGTACTATTTGTTGATTGCCACTTCTTTACAGAATGTAATTCCGACGCCAATGACAAAACAGCCGAGATATACATTTAGTAATCTTACTGCAGAAATTATACCCGAGACCACTGGCTAATTGATTATAATCAGTAGCACGTCCTGGAGCCTGAGTGGCTACAAGTCTCCCCAGTCGAATGCCCAAATACATGTATTCGTGGATTTTAATGCACACCACCGAGACTGGTTGGGATTCTCCAGTGTTACTGATGCAGTTTGGAACTCTACTTTTAATTTCTCCTCAGCTCACGACCTCTCACAGGTTGTAACTTTTCCGACCCGCCTTCCAGATCGCGTGGACAAGCAAGCCTCACTTCGCGACCTGTTCTTGACTTCACTACCTGAGGCTTGTGTGGCGAATACCCATAGCCCGCTCGGAAACTCTGATCACGTTGTCGTAATGATACTTATCACCTTAAAAGCTCGTCCAAAAGCTGAAGAGCCGTTGCTTAAAACGACGAGAAACTATGAGCAGGCTGATTTTGAATCCCTCAGGGATCACATCAGCGACACTCCATGGGGTGTAACCTTCTCACTCCCTGCTGATCAGTGTGCAAATGAGCTAACCGAATGGGTCAAAGAAGGCATTGATGCTTATGTCCCAACGCGAAACTTCTTCAGCACACCCCACTCTTCTCAATGGTTCACCTCAGAATGTGCAGCTGCTATTACTAAGAAGCAGAAGGCATTCCGAAAATTCGGCCGTTATAAGTCAACTGCGAACAGAGACAAATGTTTAGAGGCAAGAAATGATTGCAAAGTAGTAGTAGATGAAACAAAGCGAAGGTATACAGAGATAACCAAAAAACGCATTCAGTCACAGAAACTAGGTTCTCGTGATTTCTGGAAAATTTACAATGTTTTGATGAACAATGGACAATCGACGATTCCCCCGATATAAAATCACAAAAATGTTGTTTACACGGTAACTGATAAGGCTGAACTACTCGCCCAGTGTTTCGCCTTAAACTCTACTCTGGACTAGGCAAACAAACCCCTCCCTGAATTCCCATTGCGGACTGATGTCACACTTGAGAACCTGGGCATCATCCCGTCTCAAGTGAGAGATATCATAAAAACCTTGACACCTCTAAAACATGTGGGCCTGATCTTATACCAGTAATAGTAATAAAGAAATGCTCTGCTGAGCTGGCCCCTGTCCTCTCTAAACAATACAACAAATGCCTTACTGAATCTTGTTTCCCTGATAGTTGGAAAATTGCCTCTGTAGTACCAGTCTTCAAAAATGCTGGAGATGGAACTGATCCTCTAAACTACCCTTTTTCGTAATATATAAAAAATATTTTTACGTAATTTTTTATTATTGTTAACATCTACAATGCTTTATGTTCATAATAACAAAAAAAAATTAATGCATTTTTATTTATTAATATATAAAAATATAACTTTAGTAAAGGTGTATTTTGTTTTAAAAAAAATAATACATTTTCACTAAGATTTACAAAGATAATAATGGTTTCATTATATTCCGTGTTTGCTGCTGATAAATATTGAAAATTTCATTAAAATTAGTTGATTTTCTGAATTTTAGTGAATACTTAAGTGAAGGGGGGTCAAAATGTTTTTACATTTTGGGAATCGGCCATTGATTTTTCACGTACCTAATATATATATATATATATATATATATATATATATATATATATGTGATTTTATGAAGGCTTACCAAAGCATTCCTTTCAAGACACCAATGATCACCATTAAAGATATTTTTTCTTACAAATACTATTTATTCAAATTAAATGTTTTTTCCTACACGTGTTTCACTACCAAGCAGTTACTTGCTTGGCAGATCATCAGGGAAATTAAATGTCTGGAATACTGGTTTCAACTGCCGACAAAACACAATGTGGCGTTGTAATAGTTGAGGTCACTTAAGAAGAGAAGAGGAAAAAAATAAAAATAAAAATAAAAATAAAAGTCAAACTTAAAAAGCAAGGAAGAACAACGATAAGAAAAGAAAGTCCTAGAAAAGTCTTAGAAAAGTAGCTTGTGCATTATTTCTTCCACCAAGCCAACAAGCAAGTAATCGGTCCCAAATACATTCAATAAAACCACAAAACCGGAACAATGTGCGATAATACACTTTCACGTTAGCCGGTACAATGATGAATAAATCCCCCCCACAAGAAAACAAAAGAACTAAATCATTCAAGTTACCGCTCACAAGTTACCATTCCAATCCAATGATAGTATGGGAATTTGGATTTAGAATTCCCATACTCATTTATTCATCATTGTACCGGCTAACGTGAAAGTGTATTATCGCACATTGTTCCGGTTTTGTGGTTTTATTGAATGTATTTGGGACCGATTACTTGCTTGTTGGCTTGGTGGAAGAAATAATGCACAAGCTACTTTTCTAAGACTTTTCTAGGACTTTCTTTTCTTATCGTTGTTCTTCCTTGCTTTTCAAGTTTGACTTTTATTTTTATTTTTATTTTTATTTTTTTCCTCTTCTCTTCTTAAGTGACCTCAACTATTACAACGCCACATTGTGTTTTGTCGGCAGTTGAAACCAGTATTCCAGACATTTAATTTCCCTGATGATCTGCCAAGCAAGTAACTGCTTGGTAGTGAAACACGTGTAGGAAAAAACATTTAATTTGAATAAATAGTATTTGTAAGAAAAATATCTTTAATGGTGATCATTGGTGTCTTGAAAGGAATGCTTTGGTAAGCCTTCATAAAATCACATATAAATGCTCTGTACTCTGTAATCGAGTATCATCGAGCTTGTTTTTTATTGGAACAACCCCGGTCTTCACTGAATGATCTATTTTATAAGTGAAAAATCTAAATCTCTCTCTCTATATATATATATATATATATATATATTAGCATAAACAACACGCCCCCCGGGCAGCAATTATTATAACAGTAGTGTTCTTTACTGAGAAAAAAGAAATAATTTCCTTTTGACATTTTGGTAATTTGGAGGAAAACAATAAAATATGATTGCCGTAGTGTGATTTGATATATTCTAATGTTGGGAAATTAACTGTGCATGAACATAGTAAAATGTTTTTGATTAGAAAAAAAGGTTAATTGATATGGTCTTTAATATATTCAAATATTAATAAACAATAAGTTTGTTGTTATTTATTTTTCACGGAAAATTAAAAACTACGAAAATAAAATGCTGAAATAATAAAATTAAATTGTTTAAGCGTTTAGTTATGATGAATGCTGCTATTTTAGGAAAAACTACACTTTAAAAATTAGGTTTATAAAATAATTAGCTAAGTTAAAAAACTTGTCGATTGTTGTGGTGTCGGTGGAAGAAATTTGAAATAAATAATTTGTCGAAAGAAATTATTCCCCTATGCAGGAGGGGACGCATATCCTTTGAAAAGTAATGAACATGATTTTTTGTGATTTTTTTGTTATTATCATTAATATATTTATATATATATATATATATATATATATATATATATATATATATATATGTGTGTGTGTGTGTGTGTGTGTGTGTTTTGTCGATATTACCAGTAATAACTGGTAATATCGACAAAACACACACACACTATATATATATATATATATATATATATATATATATATATATATATATATATATATATATAAGCACAAAACAAAAATCAAATTATAATCGAATAACAGCAAACAATTATTTATTTTGAATTGTTTAAAAATATCATTATGCTAATTAGGTAAACAAAAGATTGTATTTGTAACTTTGCTTGACTATAAATAGAGTATTTCAAACTAATATAGGGCATTAGTTATTTAAATTACAATAACATGTTTTGATTACAATATAGTAGGAATAAATAAGAAAATATTTCGCATTGATATATATATATATATATATATATATATATATATATATATATATATATATGGGTGTGTGTTTTTCTACGCAGAATTTCTATTCTAGCACGTTACCAAAACATCATGGCTTTCTTAGACCTGGTAGAAATCGGACACCAACGTATTTTATATCAACCTATAATTAGCGATCATGGTAAAAATAGAGTTTACCCAATTGCAGAATTTGAGAGCTAACATAAGTTATTGTGTTTTGTCTGACCAGGAAAAATCGACCTTCTTAATTCGTTAGACTTTATATTCATATGTAAAACACACTCTTGAAGATACACACTGAAACTACTGTACGACTGTTACATCACGCCAGAAACTCCACAGATAATCAACAGAGTACATAATCGACTTCACAATCTAGTGGGGATGATCTTTTCTCTTTTCCTATAACTCCTTTCTCACATATAGCTGAGCAGATTAAGGAAAAATCGTTCATTTTGGTAAGCAAGCATGAAACTTGGCACGATGGCTCACAATGGTCTACTCTTCCGAAAAAACTTTTGGGCTACTCAAAAAATCCAAGATGGCCGCCATTTTCAAGATGGCCGCCATTCTGAAATCCAATATTGCTAGTTTACAAAGTATCTAACCGATTTTCACAATTTTTAAGTCAAATTATATGTTTTAGGGGATGCGAAAGCAGTAAATGACACAAAAATAACCGATAAATGAGTTCTACAATCCACAAAGGTACATATATGCGATGAATTTAAGCAAATATTGTCAATTTTTGCCTTTTATTGCTATTAAACCGAATCATTGACTTGATATTCAATTCCCCAAGTGAGCTGAATGTATTAGTTATAAAAATTAATCCTTTCAGCTCATTCTTATGATATGTCATATGTAAGAGTGATTGTCATGACACAACCAGGGCATAACGGTGACATCACTGCTGTGAAACTCAGCATGGGGTCCAGTATCAACTGATTACGGACACACTGTTCATGTTTCAGTGTCCCAAATGCTGTCTAATAAGCCCCATGGACAAAATAATGTTCAGTCTGTTACATAGCCGCACCTGAATTGATAGGATATGCCAGCGCGGGAGAGCCGAGCCAAAGGTAACGGGGCTATAGTTACCTGGATGGTGTACAGATCGCACGGGACTTAAATGATACTGGATGAACGATCGGGCTAGGTGTAGGGAACCTACCTTTCTGAACCTAGTTGTATCCCATATCTGAATGTGTCAAAATATATTCGGTAACTGTGGTTATAGGTGGTAAAAGGATAAACCCTCGGCCTGAAGCCTATAACATTTACACTACGAAGATGGATGGTAGCAGGGCCAGAAGTGAGTCGTCTTACTGAAGAATATGAAGCACTGTCATCGAACAAGGATGTTACTGAAAACATGAAACACAGAGAACAAACAAGTCAATCCCAGAAAGCTTTCTATGGCAAAGTAACAAAGCTCACGGCTGTCATCAATGAAATGGGCAATCCATTTCAAGAAGAATCATCCGATCTACTCACTCTGGATACAAAGATTATAGCATCGGAAACCGCAGCTGAAGCTGTTCGCATGCACTATGGGAATGGCAGGACTCGCTTTAAAGAGTTCATGAAGACCTTAGAGGGAGAAAACCGGGCTGCTTTCTATTCCAAAATCAAAAGGAACAACATTGACTTCTTTGACCAGACACAAGAAGCAGCAGTGACTGATGCCAAACATAAAAGTTTGAAAGATGACTGTCGCCTATTCTCTAAACTATTCATATCTTGCCAATCCAGGGAGTGTGACCTGATGGAATTCTTTAAACATGAGAACCAGTCCTTTCCTGCATCGTTGAGTGTAAATGGAAACCTCTACAGTGGTACAAAGTCTCAACTTGCATTGCTTCTTCAGTCCAAAGTTACATGTCCAGATTCAGTTCCACATGTGTCAGTCATCATCATCGATGGTTCAGTATTGGTAAACACAATACCACCCTGCAAATCAAAAACCTTCGAAGAGTATGCACAACTTGATTTTTTTCCAAAGGTACTGAAATTCAGTTCAGCATACGAGAGGACTGACATTGTTTTTGATGTTTACTTACCAACAAGTTTGAAAGCTGAAACACGGACAAAACGTGGACAAGGTGCAAAGCGTCGGGTAACCAACAACGGCAAGCTCCCTCCCAACTGGCGAAATTTCTTGAGGGATGATGACAATAAAACAGCTCTCTTCAAGTTTCTGGCTGATAGAATCACTTCACTAGCACAGGATCATGAAAATCTCGTGGTAATCACCAGAGTTGCAGATGTTGTTAGCAATCAGAATATCAGTTTTGAAGGACTAGCACCTTGCAACCATGAGGAATCAGACACAAGGATGTTTGTACACGCAAAACATGCAGTTAATCATGGTTACAAAACAGTACTGCTGAAAGCTAATGACACAGATGTCCTTGTCATTGCCATCACTGTATTTCTAGTCTTGAAAGAGTTGGGCCTGGAGGCAATGTTCATTGAATTTGGTCAAGGAAATGACACAAGGTTTATTCCAGTACATGAAGTCATCAGCGTACTTGGCCCTGAAAAAGTTAAAGGCTTGTCCTTTTTCCATGCCTTTACTGGTTGTGACAATGTGTCAGCCTTTCGATATAAAGCTAAAAAGACAGTATTTCAGACATGGAATGTTTTACCTGACGTGACGGACGTATTTGTCAAGCTGAGCAGTCATCCACCAGTCATAACAAGTGAGGACCAAGCAGTTATTGACCAGTTTGTCATCACAATGTATGACAGATCTACCTCCCTCACAGAAATAGATGCTGTAAGATTGGACATGTTTGCTCGTAAACAGAGACCCTATGACTCCATACCTCCAACTAAAGCAGCTTTAACTGAACACACAAAGCGTGCAACATATCAAGCAGGGTGCATTTGGAGTCAAGCAACATGCTGTCACATGGAAATTGATAGTCCTGGCGAGTGGGGGTGGAAGAAGCACGGCAATACATGGAAGATATTTTGGACAACACTTCCGCCAGTTGCAGAAAGCTTCAAGGAACTAACAAAATGCGGATGCAAGACACAATGCTTTGGAAGATGCAAATGCTATAAATTCGGCCTTCGATGTACAAATTTATGCAGCTGCAATTGCGAGTGTTGAACGTGTGAATCCTGATGAAAACACAAGAACAAGAAGAGAAAAATGCGGGATAAACTGACATAAGTGTGTAAAATATAGTCTTTATTACACTCAAATGGTGT
>OY744523.1:71373287-71385787 GCA_963556195.1 Sepiola atlantica
CAAGCTACACAGGTGTTTAGAAATGTTGCCAGCTGAAGAAAAACGGTATTTTAACACTAACTTTGTATAACTCTGTCCTCTTTTGCCGTTGTCTTTCTTGATCTACAAGGTTTCTTTGTGTTACTTAATCTTCCAGTTTCTTTATAGAGTTTGAGAACTCGACTTACCACACATTTTGAACGTTTCACACTTTTTCCGATTTATTATATTGTTAACTTTTCCTTACTTAATTTGACGATTTTTGCTTTGTCGCTTAAATCAGTTTTTCTTTTCTTTTTGACATGATTGATATTGCGTGACTTGTAGCAGTGATGATAATTAAAGTTTAGAATATTTATTTTCAACCTTTTATAAAAAAAAAACTACTGTTTTAAACTTTAAACAATTATTTTTCCTTAATGTTCCTTAATTTTGGGCACTTGAAATATGCATGGATAACTTTAATAATATTATTTTAATTCATCCAAAAATCTCGGTAAAAGTCCAACTACATAATTTACATATGTAGAGAAATTTTCACAAATATTAAAATATAATTTAATGAGATGAGGAAGATTTTATTTGTGTTCCTTAATTTTGGACGGTATATATATATATATATATATATATATATATATATATATATATATATATATATATATATATATATAAATATAAATATATATATATATATATATATATATATATATATATATATATATATATATATATATATATATATATATATATATATATATATATATATATATTGGTATTTACAAACTTAAATCTCTCCTTAAATTCTGAGCTTAATTCTGGTGGCCAACTGGTAACTCTCCTGACTTGCGAATCAGTGGCGATTTATAGTCGGAGTTCGCGCCCGTCGATTGTCCGGAATTAGCTTCTAGCATTGAAGATTGCGTAAGCATGAAACATCGATATATGTAGGTAATAAATAATTAATATATATATATATATATATATATGGACGGCGGCACCGGAGGCACTTTTTTACTTCCCTCCCCCCCACTTTACAGTCATCAACAGAAACAAGATGGAAAAATTCTGTTTCCATCTATCTGAAAGCATTTTTTTATCTGTTTTCTGAATATGTAGAAAGAAAAAGCCTTTGATTGCATTCAATTAAAAAAAAAATAACTTGAAGTCGGGTAGGGGTGAATTATTCAGAACGCGTAATTCCATAAAATTTTCCCCAAATTTTTAGAAAAATCATAATTTTTGAAAACGTTCTCATAATTTCTCACTGTGGGGACTTGATATACTACAAAATAGATTTTATACACATTATCATTAAAAAGAGAGCAACCAAAAGGTATAAAGGAGTCAAACACAGTATTTTCTCGAAAATTCTTCATTATTTAAGGAACATTTAAATTTTCTGGTATTTAAGTAAAATTTTGCTGAAAATGTTCAATGAACGAACAAACAAATGTAAACTTGTCAATAATACAATGCATCTATTTGAGCTTGTTCCATAGTTGAAGCAGTAAGTTGGTATGTCTGATTGACCTTGCTGTGTGTCCAGTTTCATCACAAATATTACAGTCAGGTCGGGGGCGTCGGGAAACGATTTCAGGGTGAGACATTATTAACATTCGTCGAAGTATATATGTCTTTTATGGACAGTTGCCCAGACAATGCAGCTGGACCACTTAGGAAAGACGGAACGTGCTTGTTCCAAGACTCTACTGGACTCTCCCTCTATTTTGCTATCGAGTTACTGTTATTCCACTTGAACTATTGGCGCACATTTGATGGTAGCTCGGGATTATCATAATCAATGGTTTAGCCTTCTCATCGACGAAGGCAATTCTGAGATGAAGCATTATCTCGATGCCCAAGGGTTTCAAAGCTTCCACATGCACACATTTGTTTGTGACAGACTAGATGATAGACAGGATGATGTTGGTGTTACTCATGAACTTTGAAAATTTTCGCGATCCACGCTGTTACGGATGAGAGAACATACGTAAAAGCGATTTTGAGGGCTGAATAATCCGTTGCAAAGTGGACCATTATTTGTATTTCCTCCATACGCACATGGTGCATCCATTAACATACTGGTGATTTTTCGGATTGCATCGATACATTCCTTTTTCGCATTGTTGAGGATCCGCATAAAATCCAAAGTTATTCATTCCATCCTCCTGCCAGTCCTTCTGTCCACAGAACAACCGATACAGTATATTTTGAGCAAAGTCCAATGAACGCAATTTGAAGTGAAGAACAGAGAAACAATGAAAGTCTGCCTTGTTAATACGCTTCCAACGAGCTATTCCAATTCCAATACAAACATTTATACTTTTATACTTAATACATTTAAACTTTTATACTTTTTACTTTTGTACTTATATATGCACCTTGTCAGTTAATACTTTTAACTTTATGCATTCTCTATATTTGATAAACCAATTGATTCTTGAAGTTTGTCATTTTTACTAGAAACGACTTGCTGATATGTTTCAAATGAGCCCTCAAGCAGTGTCAGAAAATCATTTTATGTCTAGATTAAGTCCAAAAAAGTGTATTGGTAATTTTGGCCCAAAATGACCAAATATGGTAATTTTGGCCCAAAGGCCCCAAAATTGAAATTTCTGTTTGTTCTTTTTTTCACACGAAGCGACTTGCTAATATGCTTCCAACAAAACCTCAACCACTATCAGAAGATCATTTCATGTCTAAATTATGTCAAAAAAGGTATTTTTGATCCAAAATGTCCTAATATGGTAATTTTTTAATGTTTTTTTTATCTATCACCAAGAGTATTGCAGTCTGCTTGTAACGAACCATCAACCACTACCAGACGATCATTTTAAATCAAAATATGCTCGAAACAGTGATTTTTCCCCAATTTGCCCAAATACGGTAATTTGAGCCTAGACGCGAAAAAATTGAAATATTTTTAATTTTTCTTTTTCTATCACCAAGACAATTCCATTCCGCTTCTAACGAGGTCTCACCCACTATCGGACGATCATTTTTAGTCAATATATTGAATTTATTCCCATATTTGGCATTCTGGGCGCAATGTGGGCTGCCCCCCCACACACAAACTTTTTAGGAGAGCCCCCCCCCCCACTTTTATATCTGTCCCGCCGGCCCTGATATATATATATATATATATATATATATATATATATATATATATATATATATATATATATATATATTTAAAGAGAGAGAGAGAAGAGAGAGATATCTTTATAAACGTTAGGTTGATTATGTTTATATAGTTGTAGTTACAGGATTAACTCCTAAATTAATTGACCTATCATTATAAATTTTGAACACTAATATATTTTGATCTGCATAAAAATAAGGATTCTAGACGTAAATTTAGTATCATTTATATCTTGATTTTAATATTCGTAATGGCACATAAATGTTCTGGGAAACTTCTGTTTAACGTATATGTTTCGTTTAAATATAGTTTAATATCATAAACGCAACACGTATCAGCAAATTTTGAATAAAGACGAACTATCGATCAACATATAAACAATATTGTATTTTTAAGTGTTTTCTTTTTCCATATATATATATATATATATATATATATATTGTGAATAGCTTTTAAATATTAGTTCAAAATTTCGAATTTTTACTTATATAGTGCGTGTTGCCTTTTCAGGTGGAACGTTATAACTGAACACAATACGTTTTTTTTTTAATTAATGATGACCATTTGTTTCACGCTAATGTTTTACGACGTTTGGGCTCTGTTACTTTGTTTGCTTACCGTTCTACATAACCATTCGATAAGAAATTGCTGCTGATCACTTAAGCTATTTTACAGCCCCAAACTATTGTATTTTTCATGTTCATTCATCATTTTTGTTTTGTCTATATATTTTTACTTTTACTTAATGCGATATTTTTTAATGAGTATCTCTGTGCACTTTAGTTTAAAACCTCCTAGTATCATACGCATGTATGATCCAGTGTTTTTATAGGGTGGACCTGCTCTAATGATTGCCTCATATCGATAGGATACACGAATAACTCATCTTGAATGTGTTTCTGTTAAGCGACTTGTGTAAATTATGTTGCGGAGGGAAGTCTTTGCTTCGCGATTTTACGCAGATATGGTCCACATTCGTGGTTATGTTTAATTAAAAAGAAGGCGTTAAACATGTATTATTTCTCGTCCTGTTACGGTTATTGAAATCTTTTTAAACCACTCCTATTGAGTTGTATATTGTAATAGAAACCTGCTTGTTTCTTAGTATTAGCGGACAGTATTTAAATCGATAATGCTGGCTATTATATTTTTGTAAGACTATGTGGAGGTGACAAGTTCACTAATCAATACATCGTATCACCTAATTTGGTTTATGGAACGACTCGTACATTATCGAATGGCGTCTAAAAAACTATGAATTAGTAACGTATATGTCGATTGTAACATTAAAGGCTAAGTTTCTAAAAAGTGTTATTATATCTTTGTTGAGCCTATCTAAGGTACTGCCGCTACATTCACGCCGTCGTTTTAGTATAGGCCTAACATCTGATTTTGAAAATCTATCTTTGAGTGCGTAAATTATATAAAAGCAGATCAAGTCGCAGAGTCTGTACTATCGTATCCATTTATCGCAACAGCAAATTGCTCTTCTGCGTTTGACTGTTTGACTTAGGTGATGTTATCAAAAAGTACAAGCGTTAATCTCGCGTGATGCCTTGTGTATCATTCTAAATCGCTAATCTCAGTGAGTGCAGCTTGAGGGGAAGACTAGTACCTTATTTCATGTTGCTTTACTCATCGAAAAGATGACGGATCGATGTCAAGGGCCTCCATGTCTCCCTTGTAGATATCTTTGTATCTTAGAAGAGAGCGACCACGATCGCTCTCTCCTTCTTTTAACTCTCCATAAAGGAGATATTTGGGAATTCTGCCACCAGCCATCTTGGGAAAGCCTTGCATCTAACAGGGATGAATGGAAAAAAACCTTCAAACGAGAGCTTAACATCGGGGAAGACCAACGCCGCTGAAAAGCGTGCAAGGATGAAGGCAAACGTAAGTGAGGTTTCTGCTGCATCCTCCTACGACTGTGACAACTGTGGCAGAAATGGCAAGGTTCGCATCAGACTTCTAAGCCACAGAAAGAAATTCCTAGGTTAAATCAGTATGTTCCTTGTCAAATTGCCTAAATTTAAAACTGTTATCATTGAACCTGTCTAGTAGGAATTGAGTGTATTCCCACAATTTCCGTTATCGGTAAATGTCAGAGATACACACACACACACACACACACACACACACACATACACACACATATATATATATATATATTTATATATTTATATATATATATATATATATATATATATATATATATATATATATATATATATATATATTAGGTTAAAGCGATCGCTGAATATAAACTATCTTGCGGTGATGAACTTCTTAAGTGATTGAGAGAGAGAGAGAGTTGTATTCCTTTACACTATACACTATATATATATATATATATATATATAGGGTAAGGTGCACGATAAGTCATGAAAATGAAATGCAGTGGTAGACAAAATGTGTGAAAAAAGACAGACGGAAAACAGTTAACATGCAGGAGAAAAACAAAAACAAGAGATTTGACCGGTTTCGTTCGTTTTAACGAACGTCTTCAGTTAATACGAACGAAACCGGTCAAATCTTTTGCTTTTGTTTTTCTCCTGCATTTTAACCTGCCTTCTGTCTGTCTTTTGTCACACACACACACACACACAGACATATATATATATATATATATATATATATATATATATATATATATATACATATACATATATATATATATATATATATATATATATATATATATATATATATATATATATATATATATGGTCGATTAAGTATACACCAATATTCAAAAGAATTCTGCCCTCTTCAATAATTTTTAATATTTCGTACTGATAGTATATATCTAGATACGTGTTTGTTAGAAATGTTTAAGTTTAATCTAGTCAAATAAAATTCTGAAGTGGTGGATGCACTACATATAATATAGGAAGGTCACTCCTTTTTCTTTTTATTTTGGCAAAAGTCCAAAATTCTTTGCTGACAAAACTCCCTAATATCAATTTGAAAGACTCGTGTACATAGTCCAACAATGGGCTGTTCTCTGACTAGATTCGGTCAGCGTTTGATTTATTGTTCTGTTCTCAGATGAATAAGGCACAATGCGTCACCGAAAAGACTTAAACGCAGAGAAAATGGCCAAGATAAAAATCCGATATAGATCATTAAAGCAGTTGATGCCGAGATTCAGAAAAGACGTTTATCTATTGACGAAGTAGTTTTATTGGCATTTGAATGGCACAAACGTTTTTTATTTCTTTAAAGAGTATTTGAGTATCCATTTTGCCCGTTACTCATATTCCTGGTGTTCGTCCAAAAATGTGGAATTAGATGGATGGCTGAATCAATTTGTGTATTTGTTGTTTTGTTTTGTTTTTTGCTGGGCGTGTGCTTGTGTATGTAGCGCATGTGTGTTTATGTTTACGCGCGTGCTCTCTTGAATATTTATAGATTGTGTTTTGTTTTCTGAAAGGGTCAATATGGTAGCTTATATATATATATATATATATATATATATATATATATATATATATTTATGTTTCATTTTACTTCAGTAAATTTCTCTGAAATAAAGGGTCAACTTCCTGGGGCCAACACTTTATCTCTATCTGAGATACATAGATATTCGAATATTCCATTAAAGGTCTCTTTACCTGTCAAACGTTAAGAACATTCTTTTCCTCACCTTAATTGACCAGTAAACTATGTTATAGTATATATTTCTGATTGTCTTATTGTTTTACAGGATTCCATGACAAGAACTAATCTGGTCGTGTGAAGTATCCAGCTAACTGCTGCTATTTTAGGTAACATCACTAGGAGAAGGTGCACCATTCCTCATATGAGCCAGTGTATAGTCGTGTTTAGGGGATCTTATTTAGCCTTCGAATACTATGTTATTTTTAATATTTGGTCATGGTTTACTTGTAGGCTGAAAGATCCCGATGTCAGGTTGTCCTGGCAAACCTTTGTACAAAGGGACAAAAGGCACTCGAGGATGGTGTGTAGTAGGTAACTCAAACTCTTCAGTAAGTAATTAATGCATAGAAAATGTGGTTTGTGAAATCACTTGAGGCCTACGTGCTGTTAAGTAACAAGCTATATGTCATATCTGTCACGTAGCAACTTTCATTGGTGTGCTTCATATGGCTCTACCTTGAAATGCCAGCCTTAGTTAACGTTTTTCACATAATTGTTAACCTTTATTTGAAAACATTTATAAAGCTGGGAATTCAAGTAACGTCATATTTTACATTTATTTTTCCTGATAATAATCTTTTATATTTTTTGAGAATTACAAAATATTCCAAATCTGAAATTATCCCTGCTGGTTACATGGTTTGAACACCAATACGACAGTTATATTTAACTCAGTAGCCATGGCGCGAACCGATGTGCACATCACGCATTGTCACAAAATAAAAAACTAAATTAATTTTTTAATGACAAGATCAACGATCGTATTAGCAAGCTGTCGATAGCACTCAATAAGCGGGTAATATTTCATATGTTTGTATTGAGGACTTTAAGAGAAATATGAAAACTATCTAATTAAGCGATATTTCAGGTTATTTCGCTTGGCTGAGTGAACACTTTCTAAATCTTACAATATTTATAAATAAAATATAGGTTTTATTTCTTTCATATTTAATATGACTGTCACAGTGACCTAATTGTTCAAGATTGTGTGATTGGAGTAAATCGGGTTCAGAGTTCAAATCATTCGACCGTGGTACAGTTATATAAGCCACACTGAGGAGTCTTAGTGAACATGAGACATATATGTCTGTAGATAAAAAATATTTATTTATATGAATAATTATATATATATATATATATATATATATATATATATATATATATATGTATGTATATATATATATATACTGTTTACTACGTGCGTTCGCTGATTTGACGTACATAGAGTTTAATATCTTATAATTCCCGTGTTAATTGTTGTGGTCGAAGTGTAGAATACCACGCTACGAGTGAGTGGTGACTTAGAAACTGGGTTTATGCCCTGGGACCATCAGGAATATACACTCTCCTACACAGAAGATTGCATAAACATGAAACATCGATGTAGGCAATAATAATAATATTAATAATTCTAATAATGATAAAATAATAATAATATTACATACACTGGCATGTATATATATATATGATGGACTCTCCCGTCGATTTCGACGTATGAGTGCCCCGCCTGGGACTGCCCGCGCGTGAATTTGTAATTGCAAGGGTTGCTGCACAATCCCCAACAACCGCTCTCCTGAGTCGGCATTGCTTGATTCCAATGACAAGTAGTAATATATATATATATATATATATATATATATATATATATATATATATATATATATATATATATATATATATATATGTGTGTGTATAACGTCTTAGTGGCAAAGTGGCAATATACATTTAATGCTTGCTGTCTAGCCTACGCAAATTACACAAAATAATACAATTGCACTAAGATGTCTAATTCCTTCATTTATTACGTATGAATCAGATGATTCTATCGTTGGCATTAGTTTCCCCGAAATATTTCTAGTTAGAATTCTTTCTATAAAGAAATCGGGTACTTACGGGAGGTACCGCGTGAAAGTTGCCAACATCCGAAGTGAAAGCGCTTTTGAGAAACGAACTTGGTTCGAACTTGGAACACCCAGGTCGTGTCGTTAACCACTCAACCACATTCACCATCCCAGATTTCTAATAAAGTAATGTGTTAATTATATTTCGTGATCCTTAATTGATATATAGTGACAATTTCATAAATATTGGTTGATTTTCTGAATTTTGATAATTTTTTTAATTAAGAGAGCGGTCAAAATGCGCATAGTCTGACTGTTCGACAAATCTCGTTTTCTACTTTAGAGCATGACGTAATTTCCCAGTGCACTGGCCTGGTTATTACGCCGTCCCTGCTCAGTGAACGTTGACGGGGCTGCTCAGGTACATTTTGCAGGTCGGAGTGCGCTTATCTTAGCGCGCTGGCTTCTGAAAACCACACCATAACTTGTGGCTCACCTCCTGGAAAGAAAGTAATTAATATAACCGTTCGACTCTTGCTATCCACTCAAAGCCAACAACCAACTAACAAAGAAACAGTTTTTTAAATTTCTGTTCAGTTCTTTTTAATTCTCCCTATTTCGTTCTGGGTTTTAAGAAAAACCCAAGAATGTCCCTCTAACTATCCCCGGCTTTTATAATGATCTTATTGAATTACTTATCGACGCCAGTCGAGATAGATTATAGATAACTATAATCCCAAAATTACACTGCTTACATTTCCTTACGTGGCTTAACTAAAGCGAGTATTAACCTTTATTGATAGTATCATTACTCACTTCCAGTTCTCTCACGGGTCGTTATTAGCGTCGTCTCGCTGATAAATACAGCTCGATTTTTCTGAATTTCGAGTGATAGCGAGTCACCCAGATTTTCAGTACTCGCCTTTTCGTTCCATTATTATTTAACCGACTTGATATATATATATATATATATATATATATATATATATATATATATATATATATATAGAAAGAGAGAGGGAGAGAGAGAGAGAGACAGAGACGGAGAGAGAGAGGGAGGATAAAGAGAGAAAGAGAACAGGCAACGGTTGTTTGGCAGAACGATTTCGAGTAATATAACTTGCATAATAAGACAAAGAATGAACGCTGTACAAACTTCAAAATTTCAGTTATTCACAACGGTTTAGTTTCATTCAGTGGAGCACCATACGAAATATAAAAAAATCAATTATAATGACACCTATAATTCTCAATGCTTTTATATTTGTTCAATAAGGCTTAGTGTTTTTGTCAAACGTAATGAAATGTATTATTTGTAGCTAATATAGGCATGTATATATATATATATATATATATATATATATATATATATATATATATATATATATATATATATATAGAGAGAGAGAGAGAGAGAGAGAGAGAGAGAGGGGGGGAAATTAAACAACACTCAAATCGAAAGACATTTCTTCAAATTGATTTACATATCTGATGAGAGCCGACCACCGCTTGTAACGCGTTATATAAAATTATAAAATTATAAAATAACAAAATAATAAATAAATGTTGAAAAAAACTTTACAAATGTTGGTAGTCTTACTCCTTTACATATACACACACACATATATATATATATATATATATATATATATATATATATATACATATACGTATATATATATATATATGTATATATGTATATATACATGTATATATTTATGTATATATATATGTGTATATGTATGATTATATATATATGTATATGTATATATATGTATATATATATGTATGTATATGTATATATTCATGTATATATGTATATGTATGTATATATGTATATATATATATGTATATATATATGTATATATTTATGTATATATATATGTGTGTATATATATGTATAATTATATATATATGTATATATATATATATATATATATATATATATATATATATATATATATATATATATATATATACAAACAGCCTCTGACAGCATAGACGACTCGTTCGCCGTAGGATCACGTACGTCTATGTTCTCTTTTTTAGAGGATGCCGTCGTCATTTTGTTACTTCAGCATTTATTACCTTAAAGAACTCCCTGATGTCGTCAACCTGTTTTTATTGATGATGTTATCCCTTTGTACCGAGACGTCATACCAGTGTCACGTCTTCGAGTTTGCACAGGAGCAAACAAGAAAACAAGATTTACAAGATTTAAGTAGTGTAGACCCTCTAAGTCTACACAGTCTATCTGACCTTGATGCTATCAAGGCAACTGGTATCGACAACAGTCATAGTATTCAAGAAACTGCAACCCGAAGTAACTCATCTTTACAATGTTGTATAATCGTTGAATGAAGCGGAAACCCCTCCATAAGCTTGGAAGACTATTAGTCTGCCCAGTATTTAAAAATACTGGGGATCGTTCCTGTGCATTCCATTACAATCCGACCAGTCTCCTGTGCGTTATAAGTAAGTTGCTTAATCTACCTCAGCGAAAAGCAATATGGATTGCGTCCTTAAAGATCCACTGTTGACGTGCTGACTGTGATATTGCACAGGACTAGTGAATCTATCGAAAGTGTTTCGTTTCAATGGCGATAGATCTTGATATATCAAAAGCCTTTGATAGGGTTTGTGCACAAAGATTTGCTTCACAAGCTTGTCAGCTATGAAATATTTGGAAATGTCTTCTCGACTATCAAATTATTTCTTTCCGATAGGTCTCTAAAATTAGTTGATGACGGGCAAATTTCGGAAACACTTAGTATAAATTCTGGGCATAACCCTCTTCCTTGTCTACATAAACGATCTTCCAAATCTTATTTTGAAACTATTTGTGACAGCACTTTGAAGAGAATTGATGATGACGATTTCTGACACACACTCTCTCTCTCCCTCTCTCTCTCTCTCTCTCTGTCGCTCTCTGTCTCTCTTTATCTCTGTATCTCTCTCTCTCTTCCGACTAGAACGCGTGGTACAATGGTGGAGAAAAGTGGCTTGTTACCTGTTACTTATTACGCTCAAACCATCCTTTAATCCAGTCGAAATAAATGGATGTCTCCTCGACGAATCCCTCTTCATTGATAAGCTTTTGGGACTAACTTTTATCTCAGAACTGAAATCGAAGACGTACATACAACGCTGGAAAAATGTACCTCACTCTTGACGAAATCCTTTACCTGTGCATGAGCCAGATACATCCTAAGATGCAGTACTGCTGGCATATATAATAGAATCATTTTATGCCTTTACAAAGTACAAAACCAACTTTAAAATCTAGTGTTAAATGATCGCTTCTCTTCTCTTCAACCCCTTTCGCACAAAAGAGATGTTGCTATCCTCTCTCTACTGTATCGTTATGTTTATGGTAGGTGTTCGACCGAACGTTAATCGATGATCCCACCCCCAGACAGACATTCTCAGCAAGAACTTGTCTAGCTACAACTACAAACATGAACTTTCTTTTCTCCATTTCTGTACCAAAAACAAAACAGAACTTCCATGAACAATATTTCTTGTCATGAATATCCTTATCTCGGGAACACGATCCCACGAATCTGCTTCCCAACATATTACAATATGGTCGTCTTCAGGTCTAATGTAAATACATACTTGTTGAAACGTCCTCTTGGATAATAAATTATTCATAACAAATCGTCTTTATATTCTATTCATTGTTTCCAATACTCTCGTGGTGACAATCATAATCCAACTGGCAATTTCATGAACTCTTATTCTCGGGTGGTCCTCTGACCTTGATAAAGGATGGCTCATCTCTAATATATATATATATATATATATATATATATATATATATATATATATATATATATATAGTCACTGTCCACATCCTGAACACTCCTGACTCAGAC
>OY744523.1:71390787-71415787 GCA_963556195.1 Sepiola atlantica
GTCTGGTATTCCCGAATGGTCACCGATCTGGTATTATCCAGGCTCAACGTTGCTTAACTTCGGCGATCTAACAAGAACCGGTGTGTCAACGTGAGTATGCGTATATTTTAGTCAAGCTTAAAAAATAATCTCGACATTTAGCCTGAGATCGTTAAATGTGCTACTCTTTTTCGCCTCACTGCTGGCAACAATTTTAGACTGTCCAGTTACTGCTAATCTGCCCCCGCCAAACGAGGTATACTTCATACGCATGTTTCTTACCAGTAATTGTATATGTGGGTATTTTTTTCAAATCTGCTGTCTGTCGTTTATAAAATTTAATCAGTTTTGTTTGGATAGATAGTGTCATTCTTTTTTATATTGCTTTTCTCTCTACACTTTCTTCGCGTATAAGTCTATAATATAAAATAAGTACAGTTTATCCAAAACTTGAGAAGCGAAAGAAAAATAAATAAACATACATTTCTGGGAAAAAAGGAACTTATCTTATTGTTTGACTTACGTAACTTAGTTAGAATATGAGGAATAATCATCAACGGACTGAAATTGAGTTATTCTAATTATCAGTATCGTAAAATGTAAAAAATACATAATTCAATTGAAATTTAAAAAAAGAATATAATTTCTTCAACTCTCTCTAGCGGGGTTTTTAACATCGGACGTCAGAAGTCATTGTCGACATTGACTGGCGTCCGGGTTGCGAATCTTAGGTTTTATCGCTCATTATGTTCAGCTACACTGATGAATTATAAAAGAACCAGCTGTATCTTGATTATTATATATATATATATATATATATATATATATACGACGCGAGATTCTTCCCCATAGAAATTGACTCATCTACTGAAATTGATAAGTGTAATTAAATTCCCCTCGATTATCGGCTGGCAATCCGGTCGGGAGAGCTAGGACCTTGGACATTCGCAGTGAGTTGTTAATGAAGGTCCAGTGTTCGTGCCCAGATATTGGTGCGTTGGTTGGATAAAACCACGCCGATGAGTGTTCATAAAATGAAACACGTGTCTGTAAATGGTGATATATATCTTATAATTTTATCTGTGTATATACATAACATAGTAATTATATAAATGTAGATATATACATTTATATAATTAATATATTATGTATAAACACAGATAATATTATAAGATGATATAATGTATCGTGTATATATTTTCAATGTTTTCTTCAAAAGTGCTCAACACGCGAGTAGAGCTTTGTAGTTGTAGTAGCATGAAAATGTGCATGGCAAGTTAACTACACAGAGTGCGTCAATGTTTCATTCCAGCAGTTTTGGGTTGTTACTTCGAAGATATATGTTTACTTGGTAACGGCTATGGTTTTCGATAAATCACAGTTTCTAAAAATTTACCAATGAGCTGTGTTATTTAATAGAATATTCATTTCAACATAACATTTTATGGGCTACTTACAAATATAAATGAATTCATTTCTCATTGTTGCAACATCATACGCAGTGTATGTATTGTTGTAATACGATCCATATGATTCCGTGATTGCCTGTCATACAAAAGGGTAAGAACCACTGTAATACAAGGGTTCTAAGATGGTCTCCCTATTAAATATTCGTCGTAGCAAAAAAAGAATTTCATGTCATAGATAATAAATGTTTAATGTCCATATTTTGGTTTCTGTGGGATGATTTTAATTAGAGACTACCTCGCTCACTTGTGTTTGATCATATGTCAGGACGGTGTTTGCACATTGATGGTAAGACCCATGCTGCTTTTTTGTCGAACATAGAAAGATAGATAATGATTTAGAGGGAGGGCGTAAGTTAAATGGCTGGTAATTTTGCTGAAACAAGAAGCAAAGATGGAATTCGAAAAGCCAGCACTCAGAGGAACGAAATGATTAGAATACAAAATTTCTTGCAATCTAAGGACCTGTAACAAGGTGGGGTATGATTTTGCTGACAGTCAGGTGGATTGCAGGAGTTACGTAAAACAGTATAAGTGCAGTTAGTTCATCGGAGAACATTCCGTGGAAGAACTTGTAAAAAAATCACAGGAATTTAACATTGCGGGGATGCGACAGAAACGGCAGCTTGGCAGCCAGTGCGGGACATATTAGGTTAGAAATTGTTCCTGCATCCCATCCAAGAGGGCGATACTAGTGGTTGGTGCACCAGCCGAGATGTGGCAATAATACTCCATGTACGTATGGATGATGGCTTTGTAGAGATACAGGTGTGAAAAGTTTCTAGTCTGGTTATAGGAGGCCACCATCTTTACAGAAGACGTGGCAGCATATTGTATTTACTTATTCCACTTTATGTTGCCTGAGAATTCTAGGAAACACTACGAGCAACGTGATCCAATTTAGGGGGTTTACCCCTAAATCACAACTTACCCTCTCCAAATAAAATAAGCGAACTACTGTGTCCTCCGAAATAAATAACGTTTAATTATATAAATAATTTTTTCGTCACTTACAAGATGGATAGAGTACACATGTATCTCTTATGTATGAACATGGGTAGCTCAAAATGTCATACATAGTGTTTATACTCTTTCTGGGGCGGATATTCTGCTCGTATATAAGTATTACTCTTTCTCTTTCTATTATAGACGAAAATCGCTAGAGAAACAGCTAGAATGAAATTAACCTGACGAAAAGACAGTGACGTGCATCACTAAATAAAACACGACGGAATCGAATGTCTAAAATAAAATCCCCCCGCGAAAGTAATCAAAGCCGGCGCTAAAACTCCCGCCAACCAAAGCGAAACTGTTTATTTAAGATTTATTTGCGATTTGTAATGAGAAACTGTTATTTAAACCGGAAATTGATCGTGACAATTAAATCGTCGAACGAAAAGTGAACAGAAGAGAAAAATAAAATATATCGTTGGAAGAAGAAACGAGACTTACGTTGAGTGGGGAAAAATATACAAAAAAGTCAATCCCCATAATAAGATATATGGAGAAGAAGAAAATAAGCTTTCCTTTTTAAAGAGGATGAATAACAAGGTGTGACGCTCCTAGTATAAACATGCACAATGCTGCATATTTAGTGAGGTTCATATGTGCATGCTACGGACGGCAGACCTGCAATGGGAGAATATTTAGCTGAGAGAGAGAGAGAGATCACCCAAGTAATCGGCTGCCTCTTTCAAATAATAATTGCTTCTTGGATACCAGGCTCCATGCTGTGATTGTGGGTCACAGGAGATTTTACAAAAAACTAATCTCTACTCCCGATAAACCGAGAACTAATCGTGACAATTTTGTTAAACATTTCAAATGTAAAATGCATTCAACAGCAAACAATATGTAATTAATAAAACAAACTCTTTTTCAAAACCAATATGCAAATATCAGGGAGTTTCATCGGATGTCCTGATGGCTTAGTGGACCAAGTGCAGGCTCGAGACATTTCCTCAAATAGTGGTGATGGATAGGCGCTTATAAAGCCAATTCACGATGGTGTGCGGTGTGATCTGTAATTAATAGACCAACGGTTGAGAAAGTTACGCGTGGATGGGCCTATCGCTCTACTCGTCTCCCCGGCGATCAGTTTGAACACTACGTATCCTGAAAATTAAATCGTCGGACGAAAAGTGAAAAGTGAGGAGTTAATTGACAACAAAAAAAACATATATAGAACAGAAGCGAATAATTTTTCTTTGATATTAAGGGTAGGTGTGATCATTCTGGTCACTGGACGCGAACCTAATCGAAAGTCGATTCTAAGCTTATGAAGAAGGAGATCTATACAATAATACACTAATGGAATCTCATATTCGTACGTATTTTATCACCTTCTACTTTTTTTAAAGATGGAGTCGCCTGATCGCCGAAGATGCAATGCAAAAAGAAAATGTTTGTTTAAATTTCATCTTATGCCACCTTGTCTCGCACTTAAAACTCAAACTAAAATAAATTTTCAAAGCGTATTATCTCTTCTGCCCAAAGATGATACACTAATATTGTGGGGTATGCGTTCTCACCGGAAGTCTATAGAATGGAAATATGGCACAAACTCTTACACGGATTTTAGAGATAGGCCCACCTAACCATATATACTCCGAAATGAGATTAGATAGAGTCACAAATTCGTTGAGAATAGCTTGACTTAGCCTCAGAGATTGCTTTCTTGCAGGCATTGCGAGCTCTTCTGTAAGATTGTCAATTAGTCTAAGAACTATCCTGACGATACTGATTAAAGTAATGGTTACGATGGGCAATGGCAGAAGCACAAACAGATGAGGAATGGCGGTGTCAATTCCAACAAGACGCAAGTCAGTAAGCTCCCTAGCAGCATCATTCAGAGACATACCAAAGATAGAACGCCATGGAACATCACATAGGAAGCTGCAACCCCCATCCCAATCCGCCTTCCTGTAGTTGAACGTCTTCCTATAGAAGAGACGATCAATAGAAGACTCAACCGAAAGATTTACTGCAATATTAACAACATCATGATCAGAAGATATCAAGGATATAACTGTGGAATTTCTACGGTCACGCTAGAAACATATATTTCGGGGAAATATTGCGAAAAAAGACTGATGTTAACAATGAAACACACACAAAAATAAGAAATAGAAAATAATACATTAAACGGAAGACATTAGCTCGAATTTTCATCGAGAAGGAATGCCAATATGTTAAGCTCCTCTTAACTGAAAGCTGACCATTGCTGAACCCGACTCCAGAGTCCAGAAGAAGAATACCCCCAGTATACCCTAGCACAATTTACGAGAATTAAAAACAAAACATAACTGCCCCTCTCTGATGTGAGACAAATTTTTGTTAACAACACAAAAATCTTACATTCTGAAACTATTTAAATGAAGAAAACTTGAAGCTATCTTTATTAAAACCCAGCAGCCCACAATAAATAACATTACGCATAAAACGAGTAACAACATTTTAGAATGTTTAACATAAATATAATTTATTTTGTGACGTCGATTCTGGCGTCCCTGAATTTTAATCGTAAACGTTCTTCTGGAACAGCACTGGTTTGTTGTTTTGACGTCTAACGACTTCACTTGGCGTTCTCGGCTGTTTTTTTTAATTCATTTTTCTCCATGTTTTTTGTTCGTTTTATCCTTGTCACCCAAAGATGTTTCGACGAAGAATCGAAAGTGCTAGTGATACTTATGAAACATCTATTAATTGTTTTAATTATGAAACACAAAAATACTTTTACAAAAATTGAAAAAATAAAAAAGGTATAATTAAGGTGAGAAATTCTGTTAGGGTTAACAATGTTTGCTGAAATCTATATTTTTCATTTTATTTTAATTTCACTTGAGTTAGGTGACAGAAATTCTGGTGCTAACACTTGATTTCTATGTAAGATACATTGATATCCGAGTGTTTGATTGAAGTTCTTAATTCTCAAACGTTTAATTATTACATTAGTGAAGAACATTTATTTCCCTCTCCTCGATCGACCGCGTAACTATGTAATATGTTAATTTTAGTATAGTATTTTCTTGGTCTTGCTGGCTTCCAGGACAAGAATTCATCTGATCTGCTGGAGTATCCAACAAAGTACTATCACCTGAGATAACGTCACCACCATGAGATTGTGCATCATATTTTTTGTATAAACAAAGGTGTAGCCATGCCGGGAGAAACTTAATTGGTTTTCAAATACAATGTTATTTTTTAATATTGTGTCATACTTGGATGGTGGAGAATCCTCATGTAAGGTTGTCCAGACAAATCCTTTACACAGAGATCGAAAACACTCGATGACAATGTATAATGGGATTCAAACGCTATATAAAGTTTATGTTTGGTTGTGTAATTAAATATGAATCAAACTAAACCTTGCTACAGTTAACTTAATAGATATTGCGATTTTTAAAAAAATCAGAAGATTTAGCTATCAATCGATGAACGTCGCCCCTCTCAAGGTTCTAAGCGTAGGGGTGGGGGTAGAGGCATATTCAGCATGGCAAACAATATTTTATTTTCTCAACATTGACTAGCATATTTCAAGTCGCCCCCTTCCTCTGCTATATTTACACGTAAGAAAACTACACGTCCCAGTCGCATACACGCATAAACAGAATATACGTACATACATGCAAGTTATTACACACCCGCAAATAAAAGCATACATTTATCACTATTTATAAAACACACATACGTACGCACGTCGAAAGAAATATGCAATGTCTAGCAATTTGCATACACAAACAAACAGGTTATATAATATATAATATGGTATATTGTGTATAGATTTTCATTATTTGCTATGACACAGGTAAATACGTGGATAGAGCTTAATAGTAAAGTATGAAAATACATTTATGGAAATTAAGCTACGCAGATGAGTTCGCGTTTCATACCCGTAAAGTATCGTCATGCTAAGTTCATTAGACTGATTGTTCCTACAGGGGTAAATCAAGGACGCCTATGTGTAGCTTAATTGTCATAAATATAATTAATACTTTACTATATATATATATATATATATATATATATATATATATATATATATATATATATATATATATATATATATATAGTCTAAAGAAGCTTTGAGTCATTAAAAAAAAAAAGTAAAATGCAGTTTAAATTCCCAGACAAACTAACTAAATCCAAGATATTGCAGACTTAACATTCGTTGGAAAATTAATAAATGAAAAAATATAAGTAAAAATTAAAAAAAAATAAAAATAAATTATCTAAGAGTGAAACAAAAACAGGAGACCTTAAGCGTCTAATATTAACACGGGGATCATCAGCTGTTTACAATGTAACTGTTTCGGAGATTTAAAAACAGGACAGTTATAATATTCATGGCTCTCCAAGAGCACTGATTATACTACCATTTCCCCAGTAATCAAGTGTCGAAATAATACAGCTTAAAATAGCACTAATATATACATAAATAAATAAATAAATATATATATATATATATATATATATATATATATATATATATATATATATGATGTTGGAACTGGCGGCGCTTTCGGTGGCTTGTGGTTGGAGCTACCGACTAGCGACTAGATGGTCGTTAGTTCGATCGCTGGCTTGGGATTTGTGTTACGCTGAAAAGTTGTCATACAGCGAAACAGTCTGTCTGTCAGTTACTAATATATATATATATATATATATATATATATATATATATATATATATATATATGGAAAATTAAAAAAATTAAAACCAAAAATATTTGTTTTGTATTCATGAACGTTTCGTCTTTATTTTAAGACTTCCTCGGTATAACTGATCTGAAGAAAAAACACGCAAATACAAATATTTTAAAAGGTAAGGCCGGTTGTTCAAATATTTGTGTTATGTCTTAACATCAATCATCACTAAAAAAGTATTGAAATAAAGACTAAACGTTGATGAATACGTAAATAATATTTTTGGTTTTCCATTTTTAATTTTCCATTATGTTGGAATATTATTTCCATTTTTGTTTCAGACGGAGATCGAACCTCCACGGACATTTTGACGGCTGCCGCTGCTTAATATCACGCTCTCAGAACAAGCCATGTTCATTTAAAAGCTATCAGCCAGCGAATTAGATAATCAGTGTAATCTAAAATCGATATGATAAAATAGACACAAGCGAGGTAATCGTTTCGCATTTAAGATATCAAGAAATTAAACAAATATTTTGGCTCACGGATCTTTGCGATTTAAATTCATTCTGTTTGAAGGGAATTGATGAACGCTGACAGATTTGGCGAAATGAAGCGATAAAATGTTGGCAAATTTGATTTTGCGAAGAGAGAAATCTTATTTGTACTTGGAAAAGATAGGCTATGAAAAAAGATAAGATTCCATTTTGGACTTCAATGATAAACAAGAAAAAAGACGATGTCGGTGATAAAAATGAGCATATATATATATATATATATATATATATATATATATATATATATATATATATATATATGTGTGTGAACATTCAATGAATTAAAACATTACAATTGTTTAAAGAATTAGAACATCAAGTTCAGTATGGCGTACGATCGTTTCCAAAACAGTTCGGAAATACTTTATTTTATTTTATGAATTAATAAAGCTAATCTAAAACGTTTTCATCAGCACCTTTAGAAACACGTCTTACAGAAAGTCAGAGAAAAAAATAAAATGCTCGCTGTAGAGAAACATCCACTGACAAAAGAGTCACCGGTTGATATTTTAGTAGCGTGTGTGGGGGGGGGGGGGAGAACACAATGGTACCTATAAACTAAAACACTGGAACATACAAAAGAAATAATCCAATATATTCCATGGATTTACGCTTTAAAATTATACAATAAATTAATTAAAGATACAAATTCTTTTGTCAGAGTGGTAGTGAACTACCACTCTGACAAAAGAATTTGTCAATGGAATAGAAATAATAATGTAAATAAAATGATAGAAAAAAGAATAAGATAAAAAACTATAAAATAAAAAATAATAAAAATTAAAAAATTAAAAATGTAAAAAATAAAAAAACATTAAAAAAATTAAAATTAAATAATAAAATAATAAAATACAAAATAAAAATAAAAATAAAAAATGAAAATAAAAGCAAAAATACAAAATTAAAAAAAAAATTAAAATTAAAATTAAAAACACCATAAAAATAAAGATAGAAATAAAAAAAAATAAAATTAGAAAATAAAGGTTGAATAGTATCAAGGTTTTTTTTTACAAACATCTTTTAGGAAAACATCTTGCAAGAGGATGTGTAGGGTAAGAAGATAGGAGGAAGATATGGACAAAGATAATTCTTGGGGGGAGATATATATATATATATATATATATATATATATATATAGGAAAATATACGTGTTTGCATATACTTTCTATTTTTAATAAACAAATCTTTTTCAAAGTAAAAACTCGGTGATTGTTAACATATAAGAACAGAGCATATTAAATAAACAATATTAGGATACATTCCAGGGACCAATAGTTTATTTATTTTGCTGATCATCTTTTCAAAGCAAACTTTTTGTTTTCGAAAGATGATCCACAAAATGAATAAAATCTTGGGCACGAGCATGTTGCCTAATATTGTTATGTGTTGCTTTAGAAAGTTAACGTTCTCTTTTTATATGTATTTAAGGTGTTAATGTCATTATAAGTGAGAGTAATGGTCATATTAACGTTCTTAATCGACTTTCTTAATAAATACATGTATGATTGAACAGAAGTGAACATTTCTTTTTATTATTTTTCTAATCCATTTTTTTATAATTTTCAGATCAACGATCTGATGTTATGTTCCACTGCAAGTAGGAACTCGCCATAGTTGCAAACGTTTTCGACTCGCATGAGTCGTCCGCAGATATGTGACCATCTTACAAATTAAAACTAGTGAATTTATTAAGAAAATCGATTAAGAACGTTCAACTAACATAGCGGACCTGTAATCGTACTTATAGTCACATTCAAACCTTAACTACACATAAATAAAGAACGTTAGGTTTCTAATATACTCAGTATTTATATATTTTCCGCAATGTATTATGTGGTGCAAGGTAAGAAAGTTAGATGAGAAAAGGCCAGTGCCCCAGTGGAAGAGCTCGGCTTCCTCTAAACATAGGCTGGACAGCCTCATCGGCATTTGTCGGTAGGGGCGCATCAGGCAGTTAGCGATTAACTTAGAGGGGGTCCTCATAGGACTACCCAAGACGTATAGCACGGTCCGACAGATAAAAAACACCTAAATGGGCCAGTCCCTGTCGGACTGATTGTCGGAAACGTATTCTCAATTGGTATTTATTAGGAAGAATCATCAGGCGACTGTCGCCAGCAAAATCATTTTCTTCCACTTTCGGATATACTAAACATGCCCAGGCGATCAATGTACAAAAGGCTAGGTAATATGACTATTGCTTTTCAAAATAGCATCTCATTAATTTACTATCCGTTATTATTGTTTTCTAATTCTATGACTTTTTCATTTTATTATAACATATCGTTTGATTCACGCATATTTTTTTAGATCGTTGGTAAAACAAAATAAAAATTTGTTGAAAGAAGAATTTCCAATGTTTTTTCAAATAAATTAACTTCTGGATATTTCGATCCAGTTAAACATCTTAAATTATAAATTATAAACGAAGCCCCTCCAACAAAACACACACGTAGTACTCGCACATAAAGATACACAAATCGTAGCCAAGAAAACAAACGAGTGAATATGCCTTGCGGCTATATCACATTAATTCCATTACAAAATCAAATTCCGCCATGAAGCGTTTCAATTGTTGTACACAAATCAGTCATTTTCTTATTTTTTTACATTCTAAACTGCAAACAAGTCCCACGATAAACACACCGTCACCGGGCAAAAAGTTTAGTATCATTTCTACCTCCAAAAATTATTTGTTACAAAATTTGATTTCACCATAATGCATTTCGATTCAATTGTACACAAGGAAGCCACTTCATTCGTTTGTCATGTTGTGAATTTAGACCCCCCCCCCTTTATCACAAAAATTAAAAAACAGGCCCCGCGGCAAAGCAAACAAATCAGTGAGTAGGCGTAACATTAATTTTATTACGAAATTAAATACCACCATAATGCATTGCAGTTTATTGATATATAAGTCTGGCATTTTATTATATTTTTAAAAATTCTAAATTAAGTACAAAAACACTTCCACAAAACACTGTCATCCACAAGCTGCTGTTTCGTCGTCTATGACTCAGCAATGTGGCTAGACAGTGTATCTACACCGAAGTTGAAACACAATCAACAGTCAAGCACTTACACCACCTCCGCCAATAAATATACTCGATCCCATTTTCTCCATTCTATCCAAAACATTTCCGACGGTTTCAAACCTGACCACGTGACCTTCCAATCTTAAATTTTGTAATTTCGTTTTTTTTCTTCTCTTCTTTCCAACTTCATTCTTTCCAAATAGGACTTAAAGAGAGGATCAGATTTTCATTCTACCTGATGAGATCTAAGTTTCTAATAGCTGTTGATCGATAACATCTATATGCCATTGTCGCAGTTTATATACATGTATGTATAAGTAAATATAATCATATATATATATATATATATATATATATATGTGTGTGTGTGTGTGTGTGTTTGTATATGTGGATGTATATATATATTTCAAAATTATAGAAACGATTTACATTATGTTCTTTCATACACACACACACATATATAAATATAATATATATTACTATTAGTTCATGTATCCTCATAAAATGTTATAAAGAGATATAATCATTTATGTATACATTTTCAGTATTTACTTAAACAGTGCTAGTTAGTAAGTTATAAGAATATACTTATGGTAATTAAGCTACACAGACGTTTCCGCGTTTCATTCCCGTAGCGAAATCGTCAGGCTAAAATGCATGGAGTTTTTGTTGCCGATTGTTTTATATATATATATATATATATATATATATATATATATATATATATATATATATATATATATATATACATATACATTGTGTGTTCTAGCTAGTTAACGAATCAGAGTTTTTGTTATTCTTCCCCCCGGGTAAATGTTTCCATTATCAAATCGTTGGGATTCCACCAAACAAGGCTAAGGTTGATTTGACTTCTTATTCTATTGCTCTGTTTCTATAGTGTGGGCCATACCTGTAGCCTTGTTGTGTCGAAATAATTGGTGACCTTATTTTAACACGTGTTTGCTTGTATTTATATTTAAGGTTATTGTTTAGTGTTTTATTTATTTATTTATTATGTATTGTTAACTGAAGTATTTTTTCTGTGTAAGCAGTTATTTGTTATTTCACATCAATAGTTTTGTTGACGGGTCAAGATACTGATTGACCCAAAACATCGCAATATTTTGTTTGGTCGTGGTTTTGTGTAAGGTTGAGTCTAGTCTACAACATACTAACAGTTGTACAGGATCGGCGTATGGAAAAGTGCCAAATGTCGAATATGATTTTTTTTTGCTTACAAGTCATTTTCCATTTACATGTGAAGCTCTCAGTTAGTTTTCATGATAAATAAATGCATCTTGGATTTTACCCAAGTTTCCAAGACCAATCTTTCACATGAAAGGGTTACCAGTTATACCAAATAAACCCTTACACAATATCAATGGGAACCCCTACACCCATTACCCTTGCTACATCCACCCTGATTAACTTACGTCGCAGTAATTTTTCAAAACTTTTAACTCCTCATCATCATCTTCCACTGAATAATTTTTCATATTGTCACAATTTCCGTCTTGGCAATGTCTACATGCACTTGTACATTCTAGTCCATGCCTCCTGCAGGTACAACTTAGGTTATCGCATCTTTCCGAACAGTTGCAATGAATTATCTGAATCAGTGAATCTGGATCAGGGCTTTTGTCCGTCATCACTAGAACAAGTTTGTCTCCTTCTACCTTCCATCTCACTCAGGTAGCGCAATTTCATTACTACATCCCATCCACTCCATAATCTGGTAGTAAGTTCGCAAAGAATGAAATTTACAGGCAGAAGGTGTTGGTGGTTGTCGTTCTGACGTTACGAACGTCTTAATCCTCGTAACTTTCTTGCAGAGCATATTGTATCTAATAGATGCCAGAAGTATTTCTCTATTTGCATTGAACAAAGCTACCATTGCCTTACGACCATTGTTTTCTATAACATCCTGGCTTTGCTTTGGTAGAGAAAATGCTTTTAAACAGTCTGACATTGTCTTTTCTCTCTTGACGATTTGTTGGTATCCCGTCTTTCCTATTCCGAATACCCTGGACACCGAATCGCATCCCGTAAAGGAATGCAGGAGCAGCAGATCATTACAAACTGCTTCGTCAAGCCTATGCTTGAGAACCTTGATATTGTAGGTGTAGGATGTTGCCTTGTCAAATCAAAAATAAAATGAAGTACATTTAGAAACATATGCACGGAACAGCAAGAGAAGGTTCGTATCTTCTCTAATGAGGGGGGGGCGATTTGAAAGCAGCCATATTGATGGCTGCCTTTGCACTCTCACTATCGTCATCTTCTTTCGGCTTGAATAACATATCAGCATTCGTTCCATGATCGTCTGAATCAGCGCCTGCTTGTTTGACACATTTGACAAGAATTCTTCCTTTTTCCCAGCAAAGTTTGTTACCTCCGTAATGTTAACCATTCTTGCATTCAGCTTTCGATTTCGGCGCTGATGAGTACAGTCCTTTATACTTGGTCAAACGTCATAACCATCAAACACGACAGTTGCTCTCCCATTGTATTCAACAGGAAATGCGACATAATCATTTGCAATCGAGCTGTAGGTACTCCTCTTCTTCCATTTTAAACGGTGAATGAAGAATAAATCCTTTGTCTAGTTTATTGCGCTCTGTGACTGGAACGGTTTGTGTCACAGCACTGTCCAATTTTTTTTAACATAATTTCTGAGAGTTGCTGCCAGCTGCGGGTTGTCCGCTTGATGTAAGATGGCCTTTCCTTTAAACAAAGACATCGGATAGAGACAGAGTCCATAGGACATGAGATCATACAGCCTTAGATTACCCATCTGTGAGACCACGGTAAAACTCTGGAATAAAAGTAGGTGGTCAATGCTACGATCTGCAGCAACTTTGACATTCTTGCTCGATGCTATAGTATTTGCCTTCAAACTCCGTACAAACTTCTGTACAATGTCTTTTCCGATTTCGAAAAGGTCCTGAACATTGACATCCTTGTAAGCAGTAATCCCTGTGAAAATATTGCGTGATAATTCATCGCCTGGAAACGGCTTTAAGCTGTCTAGTTGCTCTGCAACTTTCCGGAGGTTTGTCTCATCTCTTCTCACCTGAGAGGCAGACAATTCCTAATGTTATTCGTTGGTTGTGTAATTTTGTGCGGTAAGTTATTGCATGGCAAGGTTGTAAGCGGATGACATACTGGACGACATGGTCCAAACTGTTTTCTAATGCTCAGACATCTTACTACCATGGCTTTTGAGTGAGCACATTAGTGTTTGCTCGATGACAAGATCGGAGCTAAGACTAGCCCAGTATTGGCTACTGCGTCTGATTACGTGAAACCCAAACGAGTGGTCGAAAAACTGATGCGATCAACAGTTGATCCCATCGGTTTTTCGACCACTCGGCCATCTTTTGGTCTTTTGATAATGAGAGGAACGCACTCGAAACTTTAAGTTTACCTTATTCCGGAACTTTTAATTGCCTGACGGTATCTACTTTATTTACTGTTCTGGTATTTAATCTGTTTTACGTGAAATATTAATAAATTGATTTGAAATTCCATTCTTATTTTCTCTACTCATTTATTTTTGTTCATCTTTTCCACCTTCCGGTATATATTCCACATTGCTCCTGTCTCGGATTTCAAAGTTACACTTATATATATATATATATATATATATATATATATATATATATATATCATAACTAAGTAAAATACAAAATAATTCATGACATAATTAATATTTGAAATTATACTCCCCAAATTGAACACCAACAAATATTATTGTATGCATATGTTTAAGACTTTTTGAATATAATCATCACAGAAACACTCTTTATCAATTCGTTACAGGTGAAGCTAACAAATTGTATTTTTAAATGACTACAAATACATAAAACAAAAATAAGAAATAAAATCCAGAAACCCTATATACATTTTTTTGTATTTTACGTTTTGTTTAATTAAACACTATAACAATGGAAATCAGAAGTGCAATGTATATTGTTTGTTTTTTTAAACAGGGATTTATGCTTCAAAGTAAGAAAATCGTTCAAGTTTTAAAAACTTCTATTTAATATCACATTTTAATCAATAATGCTTAATTTCTTCTGAAAGAAATATTAATCAAAGCAGTAAACAATGTTCAACGGTAAAATACCGATGGGTGCATGAAATAACAAAGAAAACAACCTTTCATATCGTAGGAGATTGATATCCATCCAATGGTTTTAGAAAAATAACCTCCCATAAATGCAGACTAAAAAACAATAGTGAAACTATTATCGAATCAGGAGGGAGATTCATCCTCTATCGCATACTACGATTTACTAATTTGCAAATCTAATTCGATTTTCATATAAACCCAGCCGATCTGATGATGAAAAATAAGTGCTATCAAACTTCTAATTTCATGCTATGAAGCGTAAAAAAGAAGAAAAAAAATTAAAAATATGGTTTCTGGATTTTGTTGGTTATTGCAACTAATTGATGCAGATCTTTTCGTGTTGCAGATGAGATTATTAATAACATATTATATATTATATATTATCTCTGATTAAATTTTATGTCCAAATCGTTCAGCTAAATTTCACTTGAGATATTCACTTGTATCATAGAGATTCAGAATATTTGATTTTTTTTATATTTATAGGATTGAATCGATGTTATTTTCTACTTATAATACAACTAAAGTTATTATCTTTGAATTTGACTTTTTCACATAATATATATATATGTGTATATATATATATATAGTATGAAACTATAACTTACTTGCTACACAATATTTCATACTTCTAAATTCTACTCAAGTAGTACGTACTGTTCAAGGGAATACTGAATATATATATTACGTGATATGTATGTTTACTTATAATATTATCTGTTTATATGCATGAAGAGTAACAAAGATTACACATATATATATATATATATATATATATATAACATATAAATATATATATATATATACATACATATATCGTCACATATATATGTATATATATATATGTACATATATATATATATATATATATATATATATATATATATACATAAATATATACGTTACGAAGTAGTGTATGTACGATTCATATCATGCAAACGTTTTTCAGCTTTATAAAACTTAAAATATATTTTTTTTATTTATTAAAAAATACTATTTACCGCAGGAATACATTTTGATTTCGTGATTCATTATCTTAGTTCATGAATTTTTTTTTATCTACTATTATTTTTGAAAATTATATCAAGTTACATTATGACAAATGTGCGCAAAAATATATATTTTAAGCAAAAAATCGTGCTCTGCGTCCGCAGATTTCTTTAAAACATGTCTATACTAATCCCGCAAAAAATATATTAAGGAGACAAGTCCATATTGCTTACGTAACAATTCTGAAAAAAAATGTAGTATACAATTCTATAAACGAGAGTTCAAAGTAAAAAGTCTATATGTTTGAATAAGACACAACAACAAAAGATGTATGACCGAAAGTTTCGCTAAAAGAAAATCGGAGACGTTCCGATATTACCTGAAAGAATCTAAATAAGTATGAACACAAAAGAAATAGAATCTTTGAAAATCTAATAGGTATTCGGCAATAATAATAATGATGAAATAGACGAATACTTTCTTACACCTCTTTCAAGTTTGCTTTTGTATTTAGTATTTTCCCAAAATTTCTTTTTATTTTCCCGAAAGACAATACGTGAAATGCTAAACGACAGCCGGTGTTACGTATAATTAAATATGAACCAGGTGCTTTCCTGTGAAATAGCAAGTTAAAAAAAAAGGTAATATGTGCGTTGAGTACGAACACTGGTCCAATTGTTGTTGTACTTTTCGTCAGGTGAACAATGCTTGAACGTGATCACCTTTGTGAAGGGTCGGCTGAGGACGGATGGATAAAGACAACGGAAATTTATAAGAAACTGGCTTTATTCTTTATGAATGAATAAAAGATACGAAACTTGCTTTCTTGTATTGTATTTTATTTAAAGGCTGTGATTGAAATAGTGCTTTTACATTTTACCAGCAATAATCAATATCTACATTCACAATCACCGTCCAACTTTTTCACACAATAATTTATATATATATATATATATATATATATATATATATATATATATCATTTGTGTTGGTTTGTATATATATATATATATATATATATAGAGAGAGAGAGAGAGAGAGAGAGAGAGAGGGAAAGATATAGATAGGTATATAGATAGATAGATTGATGGATGAATAGATAGATAGATAGATAGATGGATATATATATATATATATATAGATAGATAGATAGATAGATAGATAGATAGATAGATAGATAGATAGATAGATAGATAGATGAATAGATAGATGGATGGATGGATGGATGAATAGATAGATAGATAGATAGATAGATAGATAGATAGATAGATAGATAGATAGATAGATAGATAGATAGATAGTGAACTGATTAACATACTCACATTTCAAGTACATGCAAGTCTGGTTATTTAATTCTTAACACAAAACGAACAGGAGAACGTTTATACCTTACAGGATATAGAGTCTCATACTTACTAGACATCGTTCTTGAATGTTTTCCGTCTCTCTGTATAGGGGTGTGTACGGACAGCCTGATATGACGATACTTCGGTCTGCAAGTAAATCCTGACCAAATATTCAATTAACACATCCGAAGCCCAAATAAGATCCCTTCGGAATGCCTATATACTACCTAATACAAGGAGTATTGCACATTCTCTTAGTAATACCTGTGAAAATACTAAACTGGATATTCACCAAGGCAGACTAATTCTGGTTCTGGAATCCAACAAAACAAAGCAAAGACCATGAGAAAAATAAACAATAACATAGTTAATTTGTCCTTGTTAGTGCTTATTTTTTATCGTCTTAATTTATTGTTTATTTTTCTTATGGTCTTAATTAATTGCTTATTTTTTCATAGTCTTAATGTATTGTTTATTTTTCTCATGGTCTTAATTTAGAAATCTCCGAAGTAATATATATATATATATATATATATATATATATATATATATATATATATATATATATATATATATATATATATGGTTTGATACTACATTTCATTTTTTACCTCCTTGGTCAGTAATGGAGAAATATTTCTTGACTGAGGCAATTTTAATTTTTGTTCCAATCCATAGTGTCTCTTTTTGGGGAACTGAATTACTCCACTTTACAAAACAAGCGTGTGTCTAACTATGCCCTCCTGAGGACGGCAAGTAAATAAGAAAATATCTTATAAAGTCAAGAAAATCTTTGAAAGTAATTTGTCTCAAGTAGAGTATACTCTTAAATATTAGTTCTAAAATAATGACCAAACTAAAAATGGATGTTTTTCTTAGAATATTTTAATAAATATATTTTTTTAATATTCCGTATCAAATAATATAGAATTTACGGAAGATTTTTTTGTAATAAATTAAAGGAAAACATCTGGACACTAATGAGTTAAAACTTCAATTTTAAAACTTTCTTCCTGATCAAAACTTATTTTCTCAACAAAATGTCTTAGAAACCTGAACTTACAGTTGAACAAATACAAGATACTATTAGAAGAAGGGCATTGAGACGGAGATTTTTTTTAAATTCCAAGACAGCAAATGACAAGTTGTTCAGAGTCATCAGTATGCGTGACAACAAGCTGACTGCTTTAAACATTACATCACAACTGAACCAACATGGTGAAAAAACATCCAGTCTATACAGACTCACCAATTCTATACGGCAGAATTTATGTCAGGAAACTTCTATTGAGGAAGAAAAACAACGTCGAAGGCCTTTAGACCCTAAAAAAAGTTTGATATATTTCGGCGAACCAGAAGACTAGGCGACTCAATTTAGATGTAAGCCACTAGCAAACGCGGTTGAGCCAGATGTAGTCACCGTTACTAAATTCACTTCATGTTTCACAAATATTTCAAATTAAAAAAAAAACAAATGCATATAGATTTTATATTTTTTAAAAAAATAATAAAACCACATTTTATTCCTTATTTTTATAATAGAAATTATTTTTTAAAAAAAAAGACATTTTATTTTATTTTCCTAAAAACAATCTAGACAATATATCTGTATTCTTATTTTTTTAATAGGAACTATTTACAAAAAATATTAAATAAAACATAAACATTTTATTATATTTAAAAAAATCAAACTGCATAATTGATTACTTAGTAAAGAACATTTCCTGATTTTCTTTACTTCTTGAGCTAAAATACACAAGTGACTATTTTTCGGCTATACACACCTGGCTCTGTAAGACTTCCTGTTTTGGGTTAGCTTTTCCTCTCGTTCGCCCGTATTTTACAATCCTTTCGAATAACTTTTATGTGAGCACAATATTGTCTTCAAGTTTCACTCTTTATCAACACAACATCAAGGTATGCAATAACGAACTTTAAATCAACCAGCATGATGTCCATAATATGTTGGAAAACAGTATCCATCAAATTTCCATGATCATTTATGAGTATCGATAGTCAACAATTTTGAGCATTCTTCTTTGACTTCTATCTGGAGGTATGCATCTGAGAAATCCAGCTTCGCAAACGATTTTTCTAATATCTTATCTGAACACCCCAATCAGGTTCTGTATAGGAGTGTGCAGTTATATAATCATTAAACCTGTTGGGAAAATCTGCCGAAACGCAAATTCTCTGATTGTTTTCATTATTACATATAGTGTTTGAGACGGCCAGTCTGATTATACGCTTTTAGTAGGAGACCATAATTTTCAAGTTGTTTTAAGGCCTTGATTTTATGATTCAAAACGGCAAACGACAAACGGCATATTTGATTATGGCTAAATATTAGGCTTCATATTTTCTTTCAGACTTTACATTTTCTTGAGTCCTCTTTTTGTCCAGCTTAACTGGTAAAACTCGTGTTTTGATAAAGCATTCTGGTAGTCGTAATATTTCTGTTCGCTCTCACTAAAATCAAAACTCGCCTTTATATGCTTGCTTACCTTCTTATGCAAATGCGTCCCCAGAGTCTCTGCAAATGGCGAACTTACAACCGGACGTGTTTTGTGAGTTATTAATAATCTTAGTTTTCAACTGTTTGTCTTTCGCGTTTACTATAATCTTCCAAGTCTTTTTAAAAATTGCTCAGCTATCTACTTATCTTTCAGCTCATTCATTAAAGTTTCTGCAACATTGTACGGGCAAGATGGTGAAACATCGACGTTATAAAAAAATCAATGTAACTCTTTTTAACAATTGATACAAAATGGCTGATTGACTATGAATGGATCTCATGTTTTTTTATGGAATGTTTGGTGGGAAAACTGCATGAATATGATTTTAGGATTTTTTGGGTCTTGAGGATTTATTACTTCGGAAATGATATGGCGATCTTCTGATGAGGTTTATGAACGAAACATCTTGGTAATTATATATTTATTCCTGGTTGTTCGTTTCTGGACAAAAGAATTGTCAAGAGTTACATAACTCTTTTTCGAAATTATGCAATTTAAAAAATAAATTAAGACTTGGTAATTGGACTATATATATATATATATATATATATATATATATATATATATGCCACTGTCAACATAGAAGACCCATGAGTCAAAGCGTTATCGTAGACCGAATATATAAATCAAAAAACAATAACAATATTCCAAATAAATTTGAACAGTTAAGTGAAACAATTTTCTTTTAGATTTTAGTGTTTTTCCAACCAATGGAATATTAATGGTAAATTCGCATTTAATATTTATTTGGTCGGTTTGATTTAGTTAGGGATTTCCATTTGTTAACATGGTTCTTCATTTAAAATTGAAATACCCCATATATATATATATATATATATATATATATATATATATATATATATATATATATATATATGGAAAATTAGTTTATGGATTAGTGGATAATCATTGAATAAGATTAGTAGAAATAAGGACACACACACCTCATTAAAGCTCAGTCAACAAATTTCAGTTGACTTTCAGTTTGATCATATTCGTTTGCTATAAATAAGCTTTATTCAGCGGAACTCAAGATTTTATACAGTAGACTGTTGATAGTAATCAAAGGAAAACATCGGATACAAAGGGGATAAGGGGGAAAGTCGAGGATATATGTAGTGAGTCCATTACTTGCGGAGAGGAGAATGTGGAGGTGTAAGGCAAGAAAAGAGTATATGTTTCCTTCCTCATTTACATACGAGTGAATCAGTTGCGTAACCCATTGAATTCGGCTTAGATTGTTTGAATCAGGAAACGGTGATTTTGCAAAGTGTGTTAAATAGTTATAAAATTAAAAGAACAAAATGCAATTTGAGTCCGTTTCTGCTGGCTATACCACCCCTTTCTCTCTATCTCTCTACTTCCTTTTAGATTTCATTTAATGTTCAATAGTATTACTACATATGTTAGAATTCCCTCGTGTTTATACAAGATTATTCCGATGTATTAATCTTTTATTTATGTATTCACTTCAATTGTTGATACAGTGAAAGAGAAGGGGGAGAGAAAGAGAGCCTGAGGGTGACAGAGGAAAAGAGAAACAAAGAGTAAATAATGCGAGAGTGATAGACACAGTATAAAATAAGAGCAAGCTATCAAACAGCACACGGTGATTGTGAGAGTGACAAGTAGATGTTTAGTAAGACAGGGGTCACTTGGTACGTTACTGGTAAATTGAAGCTGATAATAACAATCACAATTGTATTTTTTAAATATAACTATATCCATGAACTGATATTTTATGCTATCGAAATATATCGGAAAATGCATTCGGAGGTAAACGTTCATTAACTCAGATTATAATATATATATATATATATATATATATATATATATATATATATATATATATATATATATATATATATATATATATATATTATAGAAATCGTTCCATACAAAGGGTGTAGCCACTTGATGTAATGAGCTAACAAGAACAAATATGATTATCGCAAAACAGATGCCTATTGGCACTAGTTCTGAAAAGACGAAGCTTATGGTTAGGAGAAAAACGTCATCAGGAAGAGTGTTCTACAAGCCTGCGATTATTTGATGAAAGCTACTGGAATGAGAACCTGTATTACAATAAGGTATCAAAACAGCGAATTGATGGAGACCACTAAACCAATGAGTCAAACTGGATGGAACAAAAGAAGCGAGGAATAGATCACACAATACTGTAGAACACATGCTATCATATTATCTATAGAAAATACAGAGACTAGCAACATCATGTATGTTAGAGAGGGGGCGCAGAGAATAAGAACGGATAGGGCCAATCAAATTAAAAACACGTGTCTGCATCTTATCAAGAACCATCAAATAGAACAGAGATTTACCAGCTCAAATATGACAACAGTACTCCATATATGGTGTGATTGTAGATTTGCAGAGATAGAGAATAGCCTCATGTGTGAGAAAGTGTTTGGAGCGATAGAGAAAACCGACTTTAGAAGAAGCAAAAATAGCAATAGATCTAATATATCAACTCCGAAAAAGATTTGATGACAGAGAAAGAATAATAAGTTTCAGAGTGGATTTCTCTTCACGAGAATAGCCATCTATGAGAATCCCAAGAAAAAAGGGCATAGCTAAATTGAAAGACACGAACTGAGTAAAATCTGAATTAAATGAAACAAGCCATTTCATACACCAATCCACAACTAAACGCAGTTCAACTTCTAGATCAGCTGTATATTTCGACTGACCCGAGGGAGATAGGCGAGAAGCAACACCAGAATAGTTAATAGCATTATCAGCATATATGTAAATTTTCTGAACAATATTCTCTCGAAGAGCATTTATATAGAGAAGAAACAGTGTTGGGTCTAGAATAGATCTCCGTGGGAAACCAACGTTGATAGAAAAAGAGATCGAATAGACCTCGTCTAAAGTGACTCGCAAGCTTCAGTGAGAAGAAAAAAAACCTAATAATGTCAAGAACCTTACGACCAATACCATCATCCTGAGGTTTGTGTAGGAGACCAGGGTGCCACACTCTGTCAAACGCCTTTGAAATATCAAGCGAAATAGCTTTTTCTTTCTCCTGATTTATCCATAAACCGACAGATCCGCTCAATTACAATAGTTAAAAGATCACAGTTAGACGAAAACCACGAAAGCCATACTGAACATCACTTTCCCAGACTTTCCATAATTTAACAAGCGTGCGGTTGACCAACATTTCAAAAACTTGCTAATAACGGAGAGGAGACTAACAGGAAGATACTTAGTTGGGGCAGATCAATCGCCAGTATTTTTAAATATAGGTACAACAGAGGACTCCTTCCAACAATAAGGGAAACGACTATATATATATATATATATATATATATATTAATGATTATACCGTTTCAGGAAAAATCAAGATGATACGATAGGTTTAAAGCCTTGATAATGCCTATATCTAAAAATAGTGTTTGGTAAGGTGTGTTAATATTTATAAAAATTCACTCTTGCTATCTTCAGCCATATATAATTTCGAAGAAAGTTCCTCCGAAACCTAATATGGACTTAAAACTATGGTCTCATGTCAATGTAATTCATCTTCTGTACAATTATTAATAAATTACTAACTATTAGCTCTTATTATTAATTCATTGAGCACTCTGTTGGATTTCTTTCTACTAATAAAAACCAAAAGATTATATATATATATATATATATATATATATATATATATATATATATATAGGGTGGGCAAAAATAGGGGTCCTATTTTTAAAAATTCATAACTTTTTTATTTATTGATTTTTTTTTTTTTTTTTAGAATAAGTAAAGGACCCCTTTTAAAGCAAGCATGAGCCGTATTAGCCCTAAGGAACGTACCCTCATTTAGAAAACATTATTTTTGCTTAAAAAACTCAAAACAGTGTGAAAAACAATACTTTAGTTTTTGTAAGTTTTAAGAAGTGTTTTTCGGCTAAAATTTGTTTTGTTTATTTCAAAAAATCTCGGAAGGGTCAGTCTACACACACATAAAGTTTGGTGAGTTTAACTTTTATTTGGTGGAAGTTATTCAAATTCAAGTTATTCAAATTTAAAGATAGGACCCTTATTTTGGCCCACCCTGTATATATATATATATATATATATATATATATATATATATATATATATATATATGCGCATGTGTTTGTGAAGCGGGTGTTATAAGAGGGTAAGAGAAACACTACGAAACTATTCAGGATATAAACCCTACTTTTACTTAATAAAAATAAAGTTTGATACGACTTTCAAAATCATAGAACGCCATCACACAAAAGAATTCATAGTATTTCATAGAATTCTTTGTGCAAGGATTTCGTATGCACGCGTACATACAAAAGCGCAAACATTGTTACGCTAGCCAACACGGGCACAAAGACATTTATATATATATATATATATATATATATATATATATATATATATATATATTACATTTATATAATTTAACTAAGTATACATAGATATATGTTTATAATATGTAATATATATATATATATATATATATATATATATATATATATAAGAAGGAATAGGTAAAATACCTTTTGAAGCATTAAGATGCGATATCAATTTTTTTTTATAAAAAAGAAAAATAATAAATCGAAACCGATTTTTTTCTTTTTTTTTATTATAAACTAGCATTTTTTTTTGTTAGTTTAAAGTGATACAGATATTTCGCCAAAACCTGGTATCCTCGGTGTGTAATATATCCTGATGTCATCGGATTTGTATTTTTATATATATATATATATATATATATATATATATATATATATATATATATATATATATATATATATATATATATATATTATCAAATACTATAGTTTTCTAGATATACATATTCTCTATTAGCTTTCCTTTGTTCTACTTTTCGTATATACAGGGTTTTATATATTACCTAAGAAATATTGGTGTAGAGACATACATACGTATAAGCATACATAAATAAATTTATCTGCATATATAAATATATATATGTATATATATATATATATATATATATATATATATATATATATATATATTCCTTATCACTCACATAGTCCTCTATGTGTCGTTGCTTCTTATTATTAATCTCTATAACTGTCTCGCTCTCTATTTTTCTACCTGTCTGTCACTCTCTTTGTGTGTCTGTCTGTCTCAGTCTCTCTCTCCCCTCTCTCTCTCTCTCTCTCTCTATATATATATATATATATATATATATATATATATAGTTTGAAAAGTCACACATTGAAAAGGTTTCTGAAATGGCAATAATAAGGAGAATATTTTTTAAAAATATTTTGAAAACCTGGACAACGCAAACTGATGAATTTATGCATATATTTTATGTAAATA
>OY744523.1:71420787-71443287 GCA_963556195.1 Sepiola atlantica
TTCGAACTCTTCATATATATATATATATATATGTATGTATATGTATATATGTATATATAGGTATATATATATATATATATGTATATATATATGTATGTATATATATATGTATATATATATATGTATGTATATATATATGTATGTATATATAATATATATATATGTATGTATATATATATATATATGTATATATATATGTATATATATATATATATATATATATATATGTATATATATGTATATATATATATATATGTATATATATATATGTACATATATATATGTATATATATATATATATATATATATATATATATATATATATAGAGAGAGAGAGAGAGAGAGAGAGAGAGAGAGAGAGAGAAAGAAAGAGATATTTCTATTCTAATGTTGTATTTTTGGGATGCGTGACTTTAAAGCGTTCAAGGCCTACAGTATTTGTTTGTCAAGGTCAAAAGGACAATTTTGAAAATCGTATGACGGAAAAACGGAAGTAGTAATCACGGGAGGAGTGGCGTCATCGGCAAAGTTAGTTAGTGTAATAGCGTATTACTTCCCGACAGGTGACCAAATTGCTTGGTTTCGAAAATCATCTAGAAATTTTAACCAGGTTGAAACAACTTAGTAAATTATCATCTACGGACATGTGTTTCGTTGTATCACGACTAATCAGTGTAGCTAGATGCAGTGAGTGTATCCTCTCCCAGATTCAAACACCAAACGCAAGGCGTCTTTAAACTGTTATCAACGTTTGTACTAATCTATCCATTGCATTAGGAATCCTTCTGCTGAAAATTGAGTATATTATATCAATTAAAGCACATTTGCAATTGTTTACATTCAACTTTACTGGTAACCTAAGAGAACTCTCTTAATTTTATAAAATGTTATTTTGCCAACGTAACTGCTCTACCTATAATAAGAGTGCATATATATATATATATATATATATATATATATATATATATATATATAAAAGGAAATGGTTGTTTGCTTGAAGCATTGCTAGGAAACAAGTAAATATGAAGGTGGGAATTCCGACCCAAAAGCAATGCAATGTTGAAAAACCGGATTGTGGAATAAACAAAAATAAAAATAAATGACAAGAGACGGTAACTCTCAGATCAATTCATTAATGTTTCAGAATTTAAATATAAAGACAGTAAATTGTAAAATGGGCTTACTGTTAAATATTTAAAAGTCCGGAATGGTAGAGACTTTTATCATTTCGAGAGTAACAAACTCTCTTTTTCAAAAAAAACAAAAGTTGGACTGGCTGTGTCAGTTTAAAAGAGCCAAGTGGACGCTGCTATTGAAAAAATAGGAATTATCCTTGGACTTTTCCTTGCCACTGGAATCAAGCAGTTCCGATCCAAGAGAGGTGTGGTTTAGGATTGCGCAATCCTTGTTCACAATCATACGCGCAGCACCCCTTTCAGAGGTTATCCACCCCTTTTAGAGGTTATCCACCCCTTTCAGAGGTTATCCATTGTCTCACAAGACTGAACGCATGGCATAATAATGTGATAAATATTTACTTAATGTTTACTTATACACATGTGTTTCAGCATTTTCCTGAAATCATCAGTGTAGAGTGTGGCTGCTTTGAATCTCGGACTATAGTCACCTTTTAACTTGAAAATTTGTACCCCTATATCGATGCGGTCAACTTAACAGCCATGAGAAAGAATAAACTTACAGTCTGTTTATGTTTTTATAAACGGACATATCTAGCAGTGGCATAACTGTGTTTAAAAATTAGACAAAACACCGCATTACGTATTACTTTGACAGCGTGGTTCTGCTTCTCTTAAAATATATATATATATATTTATTTATTTATTTTTCATCCATATATATATATATATATATATATATATATATATTTACAAAAACATTTTTAAATATAACAGTATTGTTTGCTGGATTATTGCTATTTTATTTGTTCAATTTTTCTGGTGTTAAAAGTTTAAACATAATGAATGGTCCATAAGTATCACTAGCACTTTCGATTGAATAACTGAAAAAATACAGAAAGTTATAATCAAGAAGATAATTCTGTTATGTTTTACAATGTTTGCTTAAATTAAAGAATGACACATAATATTTATATATATACTAGACCACCCGTGACCCGTTGGGTCAGTTTGTTATATTAGCTATGGAATTCATGTATGAGCGTGACACTTGTGGCATAAAGAAAATATTTTTTTTTTACATAACAGAAGCATTTCTATGAAAGTATATTAAAATGAAAAAAGAATATAGATAGATTTCTATGAGTCGTTCTGTTTATTATAATTGTTTTTTTTATGTAATATGTGTAAAACATATGATTCAAGTATTTGCTGTTAAAAAAACAACAAAAGGAAACACTATTTAATGTAATAGAAATGTGTGCATTTACCGATTCAGCTTTCTCGCGTACGTAACGAAAACAGAGGGAGTAGAAGTGGTGAAATCTATGAGAGGGAAAGTGGGAGGTGGTTTCGTTCACCGACCGATAGTATGGTTGATATTAATAATGAGTGTTGTTTTTTTGTTTGTTTGTTTTTGTTTTTTAAAAGGGAGGAGTTTTTTTGAAACTGCGACAGACTTTACGAAGTCCTCCCGTTGAATGTTTTTAACCGTGAAGAAAACAAATAAACTATTTGATGAAATTAAATGAAATTGTTTAAAAATTTCCAGAATGAAAAATTTCATGCGTTCGTTGATCATAATAGAGAATAACGGAATTGGAATAACAGATTGAAGACGATGCTATTTACGCATGCGCAACCGGATGTTGAAAACCGGAAAGCTGAAAGCTGATTGCAAACATACAAGAACAATAGAGTTTTAGTATTATATATATATATATATATATATATATATATATATATATATATATATGTATTAAGTAAATATAAAATTACTTTTACATACATGCGCCAGCGTTTCAAGATTTTGCTATCATCAGTGTAGGAATTGATAATTTCATACGGTCGGAAGATTCGTCACGGGAAATTATCACGTAAAGAAGGTAAGTTAAGTTCTATTTGGGTCTAGGAAAGCGGGCAACAGAAAGTAGACAATCGGGAGGGTTCTACGAACCTTCTCAGAACATTGCGTAAAGCTAAGTGACAGTTTATTTGTGACTCACCGAACAGAGCTCAACTCTGATTTCTTAAAGTGGCTTATAACAATATTTATTTGTAAATATTAAATTATTTTACCTGCTGACGCCGGCGATTCAAGTTTTTGCTATCAGCTGTGTAAGAAGTGCTAATTGCATACGGTCGGAGGATCTACACACAGTTACAGAATCAGCCTAAGCACTATATATATATATATATATATATATATATGTATATATATATATGTATATATATGTATACATATACATATATATACATACATATATATATGGGTATATATATACATACATATATATATGTATATATATGCATACATATATATCATCCTGATATATCATCCTGATGAAGTCTTATAAATAAAAACGAAACGTTGATGTACACATAAAAAACATCCATTTTTTGGTTTTCCTTTTTCATTTTCCCATCACGTCGGATTACCTTCATCCTTCTCTTCCCATACATATATATGTATATATATACATACATATAAATATGTATATATATATACATACATATATATATACATATATATATGTATATATATATATATACATACATATATATATATGTATATATACATATATATATACATATATATATATTTATATATATATATATATACATACATATATATACATATATATATAAGTTAAAGATAAACAAATCTTAATTATCGAGCACTGTCTGAAATTATAAAAATCTGAGGTCGTAAAGCTATGGAAGCAAAGCTTACACGTCCGCGTATTTAAGCACACTTTAGTCTCGGAACGTGTGAACCTCGCCGCTGGCTTTAAATGTATCTTAATTTCAGTAATGTATGTGGTGATTTCCGTTGGCCTAATGAATAAGGATGTGGGATTGTGATTCTCTTCTGAATCTACGATATGCATTCAAACCCGTCTGGCCGCCTGAATCCACCACTTCCTGCACTTATGAGAACGTAAGTTCGAAACGACTTCGTCTGTAGTTAAATACACATTAATATTTAATAAAAATATTCGTAGTAATAACCCCTTAAGAAAAAGAAACTTTAATTGTCGAGTACTGTTTAAAATTATAAAAATCTTAGGTCGTTAAGCTACGGAAGCACTCATTGAGCTTTAATTGTATCTTTATTTGAGTAATGTATGTGGTCATTTCCCTTGGTCTAATGTTCTCTTCTGAATCTTCAAACTGCATTCGAACCCATCTGACCGCCTGCAACCACCAGTTCCTGCACTGATGAGAATATATGTCCGTAGGTAAATACACTTTAATAAAAAATATTCGTAGTATATATATATATATATATATATATATATATATATATATAGTCTCGGAAGTTTCTCAACCATTAAAACTATATATAAAAAAAACATTTAATTTAAAAACCTAAAGTCCCAAGTAGTTCAGTGGAAAATCACTTATGTAAGTCAATTTAATTTTTACAGTTATTATATTAGTTTGTTCTAACATTATTTAAAGGATCATCAGTTGTTTACCATGAAAAACTGTTTCAGGAATTTAAAAACAAGACAGTATTTAATTTCATGGTTTCTCAGCAGAGTTGATCAGACCCCACTTCCCTTAAAAGACAAAAACATAAACGTTCCGTATACTAAATCTAAGTTTTGTTCCGTATAAATGTTTTGCTAACTTATATTAGTTATTACAAAAATGTATTATTATTATATATATATATATATATATATATATATATATATATATGTTTTGAGGTACAAAACTTATAAATACATTTAAAAATGATACGCGGAAATCTCTCTAAGCCCCTTTCGACTAAAAACGGTCTACTATATACTTTTACTGGCCTGTACGTCAGGGAAGGGTAGGATCCTTGGGGAACCCCTCCTCAAATACTTTTGACTCTGCTATTGGCCAGCATTTGGTTGAAAACCTTAGCTGTGCCAGTAGCAATAAAGTAGACCGTTTTGAGGTCTTGCATAGAGCAGATTCCAAGAACCATTTGAAAATATTGGAGTCTGTCGCTAACGCTATGCGAAAACCTTACTTGTGACGGCAGAAGAAATTTGTTAGATCGGTTAATCTCTTTGGGGAACTTTACACTCCCTCCCTCTTTTTTTTCTCCCCTAACGCAGTGCGTTTTAATCGTTTTTTTTAAGTAAATCATTAAATTGACTTTTATTCGCTCTATTGTTAATTTAGGCACTTTCAAATCCCCATTTGCTCTTTCTTTCAACAATATTATTGATTAAAACTATCGATTTTCTCTTGACGAGATGATAGTCGAAAGAGCCTTAGAGAGATTTCCGCGTATCATTTTTAAATGCATATATATATATATATATATATATATATATATATATATATATATATATATATATATATATATATATATATACGTTAGGCCGTTTTAACTTTCTATCTTTATCGATCTTACTTAAGTGCTTGTACTTTCACCTTGTAATTTTATCCTTCTTTCTTTCTCTCTCTCTCTCTCTCTCTCTCTCTCTCTATATATATATATATATATATATATATATATATATATTCAACTTAGATATCTATATAGCTTCTCTTTAACTACTTTTCTTTTTTCGTATGTTTCTGTATATTTAAACACAAACGCAGGTATACATCATTTGGTTGTTTATTACATCACACTCTGTCATTTAGACAGCAAGGGTAACTTAGTAGCAATTACTAGCGATTGGGTGCAAACCAATTCAGAGAGAAAATAAACCAACTATTTTACCTCGAACCCTCCTTCTCCCCGTACACGAATGCACATGCACACATGGCATATAGACGAACAGTTTATTTGACACGTACACATGTCCACTCGAACACACTGGCAGAAATAAATAAAACTATTAAACAAATGACCATATACACCACTGAGCAAAGTTAATTGATATTTCAACCAGTAAAAATAGTAGGTTGCAAAATTATTTATTCCTCATTCAGTTTTTTTTATGGGGGGATTACTAATTATCTTCCCTTTTTTCTCTCTTTTATATATATATATATATATATATATATATATATATAATGTGTCAGGTTGTATGTGAAAAGAAATCAAATAAAGTGCTCGATCATATAAGAAAGCTAATATAATTTATTTAGATACTGTATATTACATATTTCAGCAATGTACCGCGGTTTCATCCAAAAGGGCAGATTTAGACATCTTTAGTAAATCCCCGTGTCCAGTGGAATCATCGGCAAGCTGAAACGATTGTAGTCACACCCGATAGGGAATGGCGTCAACAATGACAGAAAAAATCCGGTGTGGGATAGTGATTAACTAAGACTTAAGGGAGATCGATGTTAGTTCGTGTATGAAAGGCCTTCATTTTATTCCCTAGCAAGTTTTATTTATTTATTTATCTGTTCTTTTTGTAATGTTATTGTTATACCTAGTCTGAAAAAATACGAAAGAGGCGGCTATATAGTTTGACGTTTGGGTTTGTGAAATTATGGTGCTTTCTTGTTGTCGTTTTTGGGAATAAAATGATGTATCGGATTAATTGTTCGATATAGTGCTGAAAGAGATGATGCATATATGTTTTCATGGACTTAACGTGTTTGTTTATTTTTGTTTATTGAATTGGTGTTTTCGTATTTTCTGTTCTTTTTGTAATGTTATTGTTATACCTAGTCTGAAAAAATACGAAAGGGGCGGCCATATAGTTTGCTGTTTGGGTTTGTGAAATTAGGGTTCTTTTTTGTTGTTGTTTTTGGGAATAAATTTATGTATCGGATTAATTGTTCGATATAGTGTTGGAAAGGATGATGCAATAATGTTTTTATGGACGTAACGTGTTTGTTTATTTTTGTTTGTTGAATTGGTGTTTTCGTATTCTCTAGATCTTAATGGGAGGAAAACGGTGTTTCGTTGATATGTCCCGTTTATAACTAGTAGTGTTGAAAACAAAAATGGTTATAAACGGAATGATGGTTGCTATCTGTTATTTCCGTTTGAGGGGTATAAGTTTAGTCTCTTTATTAATGGTGTGTTAATAATATTAATATTTAGTGTTTTTCATTAAATTCCTTATCTTGTTATTTTATTTTCCCCTCGTGCGCGTACCTACGTCCATGCACACCGGCAAAATACACCCATATACACATACGAGCATGGAACCACAAGCATGCCTATACACAATATCTGCACGCATATGCACATACGCGCACGTACACACACCTTCACTCACATCTTCACTCACATGTACGGGGGTTTATTAATTTTATATTTTTTATTATTTATTTTTTGTGTTTTTGTTATGTTATTAATTGAATCTTTTATTTATTTTATTAATATTATTTTCTATTTTCTATTAATAACATGCTCCTATACAAACACACGCGCACTCGCTCACATGCTTGTACACACACACGGACGTATACATACGCCTGTCCACTAATCTTCATTTATACAGGGGTGAGCGGGTTATTTGAGAATCTATTATATGGATTTATGAAGCAGGGGTTGGGGTGGGGGGGGGTTCTTAGGGGTCAAGAAATCTTTCTTTCTGTGGTGTATCTGTATTCCTGGGAGTTTAAAGGGTGTTCATGTATTTACCGTGATAGGAGGGTCACGTGGAGATAGGGTATATGCTGATAAATGGATAAGTCCCTGTGGATGGGGTTAGTTTTAGTATGGATGATGTGATTATCTGTGGTGAAAGGGTAGGGTGTTTATTGATGAATGTTTTATCTGTGGTTAGGACTAGGTTGTATCAGGGTAGGCGGGGTTTATGTAGTCGCGCCCGTGGTGTGTTTAACATATATCTTGGGGGGATGTATTTTGTACGTAAATAGAAAGATAGGAATTTTGTTATGGGTTTAGGGAGGTCTTGGGGAGATTAGTTATTTTATATGTTTTTAAGAAATACTTTACTATCTTTTTAGAGGGGTATTTGGTTTAAAGGAATAATTGGTGGGTTATGTAATATTGTTATCAGACCATTGGGCTAGCAGCAATTTTCTTCTGTGGGGGTATTTTCTGAAGACCTCGGTTTTTATTTTCATGCAGTTTATGGAAGGGTTGTTGATAGCTTGTATAATTCTGAATTTCTCAGTAGTGCACAAAGGGCAGGTCCTGGAGGTGGGGCTGTAGGATTTAGGCTTGTCGGTAATTATCCATTCTATTTTGTAGGGGGTGTTGGACTTCTTGAGATCCCATACGTGGGTTGCTAGTGTGGTTATATGGTCTTTTTGGGGTATTTGAAAGTGTTGTGGGCGAGAGTCTTTGCTAAAAGATCCTTGGGTCATTCCGATGTATATATCCTCCTTTTTGGTATCCACCCCGGATATAACCTAGGCATCGTAAACAACGGAGCTGACTGTGCATCCTCCGCCCAAGGGGCAGGTCTCACCTCTTTTGCAATAGCAACGGGGGTTGGTTGAATTAGTTGGTGGTTTGGAGGTCAGAATGGATCCCACGGACTGAGAACATGAATAGCTAGTTTTTACTGTATTTCTGTTAAAAAGTTTATGAAGATTATTTGATGGCGGTAAGTGCTTGTCTATTATTTGAGAAATTGCTTACCTACGCTATATTTGACGCTGAGGGAATAAGGGGGGGGCGACCCAGATAATATTTATTTGTCTCTTGCGTCTGTGTTGACTGGTGGATTGGTTGGGTATGTAGGATATTTTTTCGTTATAACCGCTCTCAATGGGGGCATTATTGTAATAATTGTTGGAAAATCTCAGGTGTGAATGAAGGCTTGAAATTCTTTTACTAATATTGGGTATAAGGTTCTTAAATATGAGTGCGGGTGGCAGGATTTGGTGTGGATGTACCGGAGTTGTTCGGTGGGTTTGTGGTATGGCCTAGTTGAATTGTTGGTCAGGTCTAGGGATACGTCTAAAAAATCTACGCTAATCAGGCTGGTGTCTATGGTGATGTTAAAACCGATTTCTTTTAGGAATGCGGTTAAATGTTTCCTGAATCTGTCGAGTTCTTGCGCGTTGTTGTTTCGGGATAGGCATAGGCCGTCGTCTCGGTAGAGGCCGAAGTCTTGTTCAGGGAATCTATTTTGTAAGGAGTGTAGGATGAAAAGCCCAATCAGGTCGCATATATCTGCGCTGTCGTAGGACCCAATGAGAACATCAAAAGGGTCTTCAGGGTTGGATTTTTCAACCCATGTTTGATTGTTGAAGAAAAGGAGTGAGCTTCTCGCATGGAGGATGGTCTTAATTTGTGAATTGGTCCAAAAACGAAAGTCTGTATGTTTTTTAATATAATCATTAATATTTCTAAGTATACATTTACTGACTAAGCCCATTTCGCTTTTTGCTGGGTTAATGAGTCTGCACGTGGTTCTGTTGTCGAAGTTTGGTTTGTGGTCTTTTAAGGTAAGGACGGCCCCTTTGGGGGTTAACTGGTTGGCTTTGTTATCAATTTTGAGATTTGCTGCTAGGGTCATTGCTTCTTTGTTGATGGCGTTGTGTGTGAGATTTGATGCTAATTGGTATTTGTTTGTGATGCTATCTACTGCTAGTTGTTTATATTTATCGTTTTTGACTTTGTAAAGGTTTTTGGTTTTATCTGAAAATACTAATGTGTGGTCATTTGATTTAAGGTTTTTTTAGGTCGGCAGATAAAAATTTTTGTAAGGAGTTCTTTTGTTGCGAGAATTGGATTTTTGGAATTATGTCAAGCAAGTCCCTTTCGAAGGCGTCCATTTCGTCGACTTTTGTGGGATACTTGCTTGACTTAAGACCGTAATAGTTTGTGGAAATCGTGTCTTCCGTAGAGGTAGCAGTATGATATTTCCATCTCATACGTCGTATAACTTCTTCCATCTTGTTTATAAGGGATTTTGTGTAGGATGAGTTGCTGGGTGTCGGGATGTTTTTTGTGGAGTACCTCAGATATTGTTTTTCCATTTCTCCGGGTGTTTTTCTCATACAGTTGACGATTTGTTTTCAAGAGTGCTCAACCGTGTAACCGGTCTATGTGAGGATATAATCAGAATCAATCCCACAGAAAATCGGTCACGGGGGCTAGGGAATAAAATGAAGGCCTTTCATACACGAACTAACATCGATCTCCCTTAATTCTTAGTTAATCACTATCCCACACCGGAATTTTTCGGGGACCCCCTCAGAGATACACCGTTTTCTGTCATTGTTGACGCCATTCCCTATCGGGTGTGACTACAATCGTTTCAGCTTGCCGATAATTCCACTGGGCACGGATATTTACTAAAGATGTCTATATCTGCCCTTTTGGATGAAACCGCGGTACATTGCTGAAATATGTAATATACAGTATCTAAATGAATTATATATATAATAAGATTTTAATCTTTGAAAAGCCTGGTTTAAGGAATGAAAGAGAAGAAAAAATAAATATTTTTATTAACTAAATGTATTAATTTTCAGTATTTACTTCAACAGTGCTCGATACGTAAGTAGAGCTAGGTAGTAAGCTATGAACATATATTTATGGCAATTAAGCTACACAGAGGCTCCCGCGTTTAATCCCCGGGGGAATCTATTAGCCTGAAGATATATATATATATATATATATATATATATATATATATATATATATATATATATATATATATATATATATAGGCAGTTAATCATTACTAATGCAGGCCTCATTGAAGACTATGGAACATTCTCTCTTTGTAATCTTTACTTGATTTCTCGACGCAACGAGCGAGTTTTCTATTTACCGGTGTTAAGTTGAATATTGTGGCTCCCAGTGTTGTTGTATCGAGCCCTTTCGATCTCTCGGTCGTTTCAGGAGAGTGTGTCTTATAGTTAGTCTTGGGCTGTCAGCCTTTTTCTAGTTTTTTTTTTATTATTGAAAACGGATAGTACGTTAGTGCCAGTATTAAATGCTATTTTATTAATGTTAGGTTGCAATTTTTAATGTAGAGGGCTTCGGTGATTTTAAGTTTGTGTGTGCAATTATTTTTATGGATTATTTTGTTGTTAGTTATTAGTATTTTTCTTAGTTTTTCGGATTGTATAGATTTTTGTGTGGGGGTGATATGTCCTGGAATGGCACTGCTATCGTTTAGGTAGTACGTAAGACGTCGGGAGAGGGTGGTAGTTGTGTGGTCAATATAGGTGCTGTATTCGTCTGTTTGGATCTCAGGAAAACATTCCTCAAGTGGGCATTGGAACGAATATAGTAAATTTGTTTGTTATTATTAAGTTAGATGTTTTAACTTTTGTGTAGTAAAATTAAATTTGACTTTTTGATCTTGTCTAGTAGGTGTTGTGTATCGGTTTATTATGTTAGTCATGCTTTTTCATTAAGTTTGTAGAGTGCATTTGTTTTTTTAGTATAGGAAAAAGTGTCGTTTTTAATGTGTCTTTTTGTCTGATTCTTTTGGTGTAGGGAGGTTAGATATAGTTTTATTTGTTAGTCAACGATTCTATTAAGGAAATTGTTATTTACTAGGGTGTGTCTTTCTTTTTTGTTTCAGTTTACTTCAGTCGAAATTCTTAGAAATCAAGGGGCTCGTTCCTGTGCCTAACACTTGATCTCTATATGAGATACATGGGCATTCGAATATTCCATTAAAGTTCTACTTTACTTGTAAAATGTAGAGTTAGTAACGAACATTAATTTACCTCTCGCCTATTGACCAGTAAATTATTTTAGTGTATATTTTTGTGGTCTCTTCATGTTACTGGCTTCCAGGACAAGAATTCATCTAGTCTGGGGGAAAATCAAGCTAAGTGTTGTTACTTGAAGTAATCATCAAGAAAAGGTGTAACTTTCCTCGTATGAGCAAGTGTATAGCCGTGTCGCGGGGATCTTATTTGTGCTTCAGATCATATATTATTTACAGTATTGTGTCAGGGTCTACTTGTAAGAGTAAGTATCCTCATGTGAGGTTGTTCTGACAAACCCTTGTGAAGAGAGATCGAAGACACTCGAGGATGGTGTTTAGTAGGTAACTGAAACTTATATATACATATATATATCTATATATATATATATGTGTGTGTGTATGTTAAAAAAGAAAAGTGGAAGACCTGAAACGTAACGTTTCGCCCAGCTTTTGCGTGAGCTTCATCAAGAGTAAATAAAACAGATGTGTCAAAAAAGTTTTTTTGCTAGTGTTAGCTTTTTAACTCTTGAAAAAGCCTACACGACAGCTCGATGAACCGTTGAGTTTTAGGTCTTCTGCTTTCTTTTAAACTCACACCGTCGTATTTATTTTATTTTTATTTTTCACACACACACACACACACCCACACACATATATATATATATATATATATATATATATATATATATATATATATATATATATATTCAGGAAAAGGAAAAACAACACAATTAATAATACTTTTTCAATATATGAGAACCAATAAAATTTTATAAAATGTATAATAATAAAAAGAAATTAATTAATTACTTTATATCAAAATCAACATAAAACAAAAATAAAACAACAACACGCAGTAACAAATATCAATCAAAAATATAGTATCAAAACTAACAGTTAATTAATCACCATATAATACATATCATTTACCTAATATTACACACATATGTTTGAACACTACATTTATATACAAAACATAATTTTTAATTTATTAATTTCTATTCTCTGCGGGACTGGTTTGTCCCAGCTCTAATCTATGGCATCAATTTTGGTGAATTTTCTACACAGACGAAGAGAAGATTTTCCCGAAATATTAAATAAATGATTTTTAATAATCATCTGCACAACACACAAACAGCCAACACCACACTTGCTGTTATGTAATATTTTAATAGAAAATTAATAGTAGGTCCATCTTCGATTTATTATTTTGTTCCTTCCAGCTTACAACCTACCCGGCAATCTGCATTGCTCTCAGCTTTGTTAAACATACTACTAATATTCCCAGCAATGCTTCAAGCGTACTACCAGGCTCCTCTCTATATATATATACATATATTCAGTATTTACTTCAAAATGAACAAAAGTTACAGTGGGAACTGAAAGAATTTATATGTCGCATTTCTCTGTTACCTATCGCTATATAATATTTATTTCCTAATTATAATTTAGCACTATATATTGGGTTTTACTTATTTTATTTTATTTATTTTGTTTTATCTTTTATTCATTATTAAAGTGCGCTTTTTATAATTTTAATATTTTTCTTTTTAAATTTAAATTTTAGCTTTCTCAAATTGAAATTTAATTTTTTACATATTTTTACTTTTTATTTCATCAGTTTTCTTTAAGTAAATTTTATTTTGTGTCTACAGTTAGTTGCTATTTTGCTGCTAAAATTAAGTAATTTTTTGGAAGCTTAAAAATTATCAATTTCAATTTTCTTACACAAGCCTGATCTACACGGATCATTTAACTATTTGATTGTCCTTTTTATACTATATAGCAAGGCCAAAAACAACCCAGGGATAAAGAGTAATTGTATTGTCAAGTTGGATGCTGGACTTGAAAGTGATGATATTGTAAGCTATGGGAAAGCAGTTTTTCGACAATGTGTTCCACAGATAGGAGATACTTAGAAATAAAATCTGGTCATGGAAACTGAGTTTGGTTTTAGGTAGACAGTAGAAGAACGGAAATATTTCTCAGTGGAGGTAGAAGATCGAGTTCCTGCCGTAAATGTTTTATTGAGTAGACTAGACATTTAAGCACAATCGAACATCTAACCATAGAAATAGCGATAAATTAGAGAAATACAAGTAATGTTTCTTCTGGAAGAATGGATTAATAGAAGAGTAGAAATCCCCCCCCACTAGATTGTGAAGTCAATTGTGTTTTCTGTCAATAAAATACAGAGTTCTCTGAGTAGAACCTCCGCAGATGAAGAACCAATACTAGGAGCTCGTCAAAGCTTACAGCTTCATTAAAAAGAAGCCAGCCATTTAAACTGAGGCAGAATCTGAATCGTGGCGTTGGTAGGAAAAGTAGACAAGCTTCCTCTTAGAAATGTTAAAAGTATCAAGCCACTTCATTCTAATTGCACGACGTACCCTAATCAGAAGAAAGACAATCAGCAAGACATTAAGCACCAATGTTTTCGAAGTGCTGCCATAGACACTGGTGACGTCTACATTCAGATGTAATAACCTATATATATATATATATATATATATATATTACACTGGCAATTTCATTTCTGTAATAAATAAGTAAACGTGTTGTATAATATATATATATATATATATATATATATATATATATATATATATATATATATATATATACATTCACATAATAAGAAAACTATCTTAAAATTGTAAACATTATTAAACGGCTTGATGTCGGTTCATATAGAGCTTTATATCAATACTACATATTTAATGTGGTTTACCTTTACAGTTTGCAAGATAAGCCACAAACACACACACACAAAGAAATATACGGTCAAATAGTGAGTTTGGCGAATCTGATATGATCTGATTATATCAATATGTTATGGCAATGAAGGGAGCGTTCAGATTGAAGCGTTCATAGATAAATGATTCTTAAGTTTATTCAATAAACTAACAGGCGTATACTATAAACATATACAGTACATACATGTATGTACATACACACAGAGTGATATATGTATATATATATATATATATATATATATATATATATATATATATAGATAGATAGATAGATAGATAGACAGATAGATAGTAAGCTATGAAAATATATTTATGGCAATTAAGATACACAGAGGCTCCCGTGTTTCATCCTCGGGGGAATTTTCAGAGTAAAATGCATGGAGTTATTTTTGCTGGGTGTTTTTTATATACACGGCTAGCTAGTTAACCAATCAGATTCTTTGTTTTTCTCTCAGCCAATCGTTGTGGTTCGTACGAAAAACGGCGTGGTTAGTGTTACTTCCTATATCCTGTTCTATTGTTCTGTTTTCTATAAGTTGGCCTATATCCTGTTTCCTTTGTTGTATCAATATAATGGGTGAATTTATTTTAACACGTGGTTCCTTGTATTTCTATTTTCGGTGTTAGTTTAGTGTTTTATTTATTTATTATGTATTGTTAACCTGAAGTATTTTTTCTGTGTAAGCAGTTATTGGCTATTTCACATCTATAGTTTAATAAGTTTTGTAGACGGGTCAAGAAACTGATTGACCCAGAACTTTTATGTTTTTGTTTAGTTTAGTTGTTTTTAGCTTACTACCTAGCTCTACTTACGTATCGAGCACTGTGTAAGTAAATACTGAAAATTGATACATCAAAAATTATATCTCCTTATAAAATTTTATGTGGATACATTAAATAGTATTATATATATATATATATATATATATATATATATATATATATACATCATACATATATAAATATGTACATATATATATATATATATATATACATCATGCATATATAAATATGTACATACATATATATATATATATATGTACATCATACATGTATAAATATATACATATATGTATATATACATATATATATACACATATATATATATGTATGTATATATATATATACATATATAACGTATCTATGTGTGTATACGAGTGTGTATATGGAGCGGATTGTATGTTTTAAATGTGTATATTTAAAAATATCTGTATATGTTTGTTTGTTTATGTAAGTATAGATGTATGTATTGTAGGTATACTTTACTTTATGTATATTAAAATTATGAACATATATATATGTATGATGTTCATTGATATGTACACGCAAACACACACACATGTATATATATATGCTTATAAATTAAATGTTGCTAGGCGTATAAGGATAAGATATTTAACTGTGTTAGGAAAAGTTTATTAAATTATATTGCGTTCCTAAAATCGACGATGGAAAATAATTTTTTCGTATTCACGATAATCCGATATAAACCTAAAAATGCTAGCAATCAAATTACTACTCAATGAAGTGTGGCTCATAACAGTAATGCACACGTGCTAGATTCATGTATTGCACCCTGCTTACTCTTATTAGGGTTTAGATTGAATCCTATATAAACACATCGAAATGCATGTAAACACACATTCGTGTTGTGTAGTGGCCACGGAGGCAGACTGTGGTATCAGCGTGCCGGGTTCGAACTCTTTCGGTTCTACTGCATCATTTTGCTTGATTTATTTTTGTTTAACATGGTATGAATCCATATATATATCTTTCAGCTATATATTAAATAGTAGGGCAGACTAGACTCTAAAGCTTTGTTTGCACATTTTTTCTATAAAAAGGAGAACTACTAATTTACACCAGCTGTTCTCTGCTTATCTCAGCATTGTTTCAGATTGTCTTCAATTTATTCTTGCAAGTAGACTCAAGCAATGCAGATTAAGGATAGCCAGTGTTTGTAATTGTGTAACCCTTGCTTCACCCTAGACTCTACGCGCAGGATTATTCACGGGATATCTGTTGTCTCTAGAGACAGACAGGAGGGCTCTAGACAGATAGCTGATAAAATAGACTGGTAATCGTTGTAATAGCGCGTTTGTTGGTAATATTGAAATGTTAACTGAAATTGGAGACTTAGAACTATGCTGTCATGTCGGTAATTCTGTAGTTCAATAAGGACATAAATGGATGGTAACATTTAATGCCACTAAGACAAAGCACCTTTTCCTTAACAACAACAAAAAACCCTTTCAACCACCGATTACTATGGCTAATAACATCCTATCTGAGAGTCCAACGTTCAAACTCCTCGGTTTAACATTCACAGGCAAAAGGAATTTAAAGAAATACATAGACAACATTGCCAAGGCTGTTGCAATGTATGCGGGCTCCCTCTATCGTGTTAGAAAACTTATCACACTTGCCAGTATTCTATACCTCCACAAAGTCCCCATCCACCAATGCATGAAGTATTGTTGTCACATCTGGGCTGGTGTACCATCCATTAGTCTCTCTTAGACGGTTCAAAAAAGAGTATCTAATCTAATATGACCCTCACTATCCACCAAGCCACACCCCCTGTCCCATCTCCGCAATGTTGCATCCCTGTGCTTGTTTTACCAGTACTTTAATGGAATGTGTCCCGATGAACTGGCAGCACTGGTTCAACCTCGATGTAAATACACACGACCAACTCGATAATCAGTTAAATCCCATCCATTAACTGTGGAGGTCCCCAGATGCCGGAGGAGGCCTTTCTACTCTAATGGCTTCTTTCTTCAAACTCTCAGCCTTTGGAACTCCCTCTCTGCTCCCTGTTTATCTGACTCTACCGACATGCAGAAATATTTAAGTGTAATATGAAAAAATATCTCGTGGCTTAACTTTTCACTTAGAATTTCCCCATATAATTTCTAGCCCCCCAATCCACAGTCTGAGTGGCAACGTCCTTTGTCTTGGGGGAATTCAAGTTTGAAAAAATATTTTTTAAAACTTCTAATAATCTTTTACGTATCGAAGAGTTTTTATTCCGTAGAGAAAGTATTTTTCTGGGAGGAAATATACATGTTGTTGACTTGTTCAATTACAATGCAATGATTTTACTTCAGTAATATATTGAAGCGTGAACGAATATAAATATGTGCTCTGCACATTTTAAAGGTTTTAGTGGGTCGCAAAGGAAGAGAACACAAAACAAAAAAAAATGTTATTGATTGCGAAGAAGGTAAAGGGGGCTAAGCTCTTTGTAAATATTAAGAAACATCTGTTTTTTTTATTTTTACAGTAATTATTAAGCATGAATAAATATTCTCCAAATTTGGAGTATTTTAAAAAGTACAAGGAAGCATAATATGGGAACAACCTCCCACTTTAATATTCAAATATTTCAGATTTGCATTGAATTTGACTCAGTAATTAGACACCAATTAAGCAATATTTCCTGCATTTCAATTTATTTTAAAGCCAACTTGAGCTTAAGCAATACATTTAAGAGATTTCTAGAGTCAAAGTCATGTAATGGTTTAGTATAATTACATTTTAACGGTAATATAAAAGTAATGTATAGTGTTTTTTGTAATAAAATATTATTTCCTTACATGCGTAATTCAGTTAACACTTTAGTAATTTCTCTTGTACAATGTAATATTTATTAATGTATGTATAATACCTATACGCTGTTTGATGGTGTTGGTGTTTGTGATAGGTGCTCCTTCAAAGAGGCAACGTCGAGATTTATTTGATATGAATTTAATGATTTTAGCCTGGTCAAAGTTTAATGAGTGGTCGTGTTGTGCAGCGTGGGATAAAAGCGCGTTAAGGGAGTTGCTATTTTTAATGTCTCTTTTGTGTTCACCGAGCCTTATATATATATATATATATATATATATATATATATATATATATATATATATATATATATATATATATATATATATACAGGGTGGGCAAAAATAAGGGTCCTATTTTTAAAAATTCATAACTTTTTTATTTATTGATTTTTTTAAATTTTTTTTTTTAGAATAAGTAAAGGACCCCTTCCGAAGCAAGCATGAGCCGTATTACCCCTAAGGAACGTACCCTCATTTAGAAAACATTATTTTTGCTTAAAAAACTCAAAACAGTGTAAAAAACAATACTTTAGTTTTTGTAAGTTTTAAGAAGTGTTTTTCGGCTAAAATTTGTTTTGTTTATTTCAAAAAATCTCGGAAGGGTCAGTCTACACACACATAAAGTTTGGTGAGTTTAACTTTTATTTTGTGGAAGTTATTCAAATTCAAGTTATTCAAATTTAAAGATAGGACCCTTATTTTGGCCCACCCTGTATATAATTTACGCGTACAACAAAATCGTAGGATAAATTTCAGAGAAAACTTTTTTTTAATCAATGAAATGGACGGGTGGAAAAAAAGAAAATTGCTAAAATTAGAGGAAACGTCAGAATGATGAATTAAAAACTAAGAAAATCGAATGACATATGAGGGGAAAAATTGTTTCAGTTGGAGAAAACAATTGAGAGAGGGGAAAAAAGTAAGTAAATCTTTCAACGTTATGGTGACTTTGAATCATTAAAGATCTCCAACTGATGCTTCAAAATCTTTTGTCTACACAGTGTGGAGCTGACTACGTTGTCAATACATGAGATTGATTTTATTCACCTTAAAACAGACCTTGTGCCCAACTCTGCCCTCGTGGACACACTAATAGGGTATGCACTATAAAAAAATAAAAAAACGAACCAAACTATTCTAACTTGGGTAATAAGGCCGACCCGTTATTTAGTCAATTATTTATGACTAAGTCCTTAAACACCATTACGGGTGGTGGTCATGTGTTACGTGATTTCCTAGCGACACTGTCACTAACGCTAGGTCGTTATTAGCGCTAGATCGGGCAATAATTTGCCAGTTACTTCGCTTAAGCTTTTCTCTCTAAGCATTGACATTAGCAGATTGTTCTGGACATCGATATGTCCTCAGCTCACATCAGTTCTGATGACTATGCAGTTTTTTAAACTTTGATTCGCTCCAAACAAGTCATATTGTCACTGAAACGTAAAGGGCTACTGTGATAATAGTCAGATTTATTGGGGATCAACCTTGATCGGGAGCTGGACAGCAAGATATTTGTTCCCATTACATTTAAATTTCTGCATGCTCCTACGATCCGGGAAACATGGAACAGGGAGGAAATTCTAAAGGCAAGCATCCGAGAAAAGGATCTATCAGAGTAGAAAATCGTCATGCATTTAGGGACCGCTACAGTGAAGGCTTGGATTTTTCGGCTAGTCGGGTGGGACTGGAGGGTTTACTCTGGGGAGGGGGGTGGAAGTGCAGTGAGTTCATCGGAGCATATTCCAGGGAAGTACTTGTAAAAAAAGGTGCAGAGATGCAACGCTGCCGCAATGCGCTATGCTTGGCGGACAATGCGGAACCTATTAAGTTCGAAAATCTTTTATGTACCCTTTCCAAGAGGAAGAAACTAATATTTGGTGCAGCAGCCTAAATGTGGCAACAATTGCATCACTTACACTCTTAAGCTTTGAACTGCTATGAATTCATCTCTCACTCACCCACATCCTGAAATATAGGATAAATAATGCAGGAGAGCCTTAGATGCCGGGTAGATAACTTCTTCGCTTTACGTTCTCATTATCCGAAGGTGACGATGTTCTTTGAGTATGTTCTTTTAGTGCTATACAAAAGCTGAGTAAATCAACGTCTGTTTCTCTAAGGCGTGTGTCCGATATATTTTAATCACACAAAATACGTGCTAAAACATTTCTTTGGGATTGAGTTATGTTTTAAAATATAAATTTTAATTGTTTTTATTAGCAGTAATTTGCAATTTATTGACTATGTCACTAATATCTCACTCTCATTCACTGTATTTTGTTTAGCCCCACTCTTCTTTTATACAGTTTCAATCACTCTCGCTTCCCTCACGCTCTCATTTTTAACAGCTAAATATAATAAATCTAACTATTAAACAGATGATCGGATTGGTACAGTATACAGAAATAGAAATGTCATCACAAGTAGTAATACTATTTATTTAATTGCTGAAAAAAGTATTTGTGAGAGAGTTAGGAGTGTAAAAAAGAGGAGAGGAAGAAAGTGCGGAGATAGATAGTGAACACAAAGAAACTCATTTGAAATTGTGTCTTTTTGCTTTTTTTCATTCTTTATATTTCAGAGACTCACCTTTTTCTGTTTCAAACAATCTTCCCGAGCTTAACGAGTGACCCAACGTGTCACACATTTTCTCGTACTTTATTAATTATGTATGCATCTTTCTAAACAATGACGTGCTTTTGGCTATCGTCAGAGAAGCAAACGACAGTTAAAACGCCCCTATCTAGCAGGATATTTTATAACGTTTCGAAAACAGTTTATCTAATTAGGAAAAAAAACTTCACATCACATGGGACAAGCCTTGACACGTTTGGTCAATGTTTGTATATCGTGCATTAGTCAGAAAATGTATGCTCGTAAAGTAAATAGATCAATATTTTCACCTATTTGCCTTTCATCACCAAACATACACTGCTGCTACTGCTTTTCTCTTCTGTTTCTTCTTTATTTACATTTGTTTACGTCATCCGCTTATTCTACTTTTCTTACACTGTTGTTGATACTACTAATACTCAATCTATTCCGCTTTGACCACCATTTTTCGTCTTATTCGACCTTCTGGCAACAATTAAAAGAATATTGCAGAGCACCACCCTTACAAGCAAAAACAAAAGATTATCTAAATGTTACTATTATAATACAGCACCTGTTACTCGTTTGGTCAGCATTATATATATATATATATATATATATATATATATATATATATATATATATATATATATATGTGTGTGTGTGTGTGTGTGTGTGTGTGTGTGTATCATTAATATCTATTTTCCCACCTCTCTCTGTCTCTCTATTTCCTCTTGCCCTCGCTCCCTCACTCTCTTCCCGTCTCTCTCTGTCTTCGTTCCCTTTCATTTCTTTTTCCCCATCTATCTCCTCCTGTACCCCAACCCAGTACTAAGGTGATGTCACTAATATTGTCGTTCTTGAGTTCGGTTCTTCACCTGGCGCCGCTAGGGAAACGTTGCTGTACTGATGAATGCCGAAGATGTCGAAGGGTCCTTGTTCTGCAATCACTGCTTTCCTATGTTGCGATTAAAAGATCAGAGGACAATTTTCAGGTGCTGGTCAGCAACATGGTACCACTGAAGGGCAAAAGGGCATTTCAAAGCAGAACAATGAAATAAAAGTAATAAACAAATTTGTCGGTTGGTTTTTGTATAAAAATAATTATATAACAATATAAACCTTAAGTCCAGAGTTCGTCTGTCAACGACGTGGATTTAGAGCAAAAGCAGGTTCTCGAACGTCAATTTGCGCTCGCTTATATTGAGACTGGGTGTAACTTTGCCCATTCTCATAATAGATAATAGAATTAATTCAGTAACAAAAAGTATCTTCTCATTTGTATGTATTTGTATATTGATAATTCTTATTCGCGGGAATATGCCTTCTCGGCTCTGAGTAGGCAAAAAGATCCTACCTCGCCGTACCCTTTCCTTTTTATCTGTTTCTATCTTCCACTGTTTTTTCTTCCATCGCCCACACGGCCATGCCGGGCCTGGCGATTCATGTAGTCCCAATAAAACAATTTAATTGTTATCTCTTGTAAAGGTTTTGATTTCATAAGCGCATACAATCTCAATATTCCATTGTCCATTTAACGCCGTGAATATAAACATTTTTCCCTGTTCCTTACGCTGTGAAAGCCCTCGTCTCTTCATATCTCAAATTTTGAGGCAGAGCAAACAACCACTTCTTCTTTTATCAATGTTTACTGGTCTCTTCTCGTGTCAAAACACTTTTTTGTAAATTAATTTTTCGCTTTCATAATCTAAGAAAACAATCCTTCTCATGTTGATCTCTTTCAATCCGACAATATTGGCATAAGTCTACATTATCTTGTAAACAAAAACCTATTATCTTGCGACATACGAAAACCAGGTGGCTCATTACGAATGTCATCACTTCTTTT
>OY744523.1:71448287-71510787 GCA_963556195.1 Sepiola atlantica
ATACACTCGACCCGACAATCATCTAAACAAAACCCATTCACTGTAGAAGTCCTCAGATGCCGGAGAAACTTTTATTCCAATAGCTTCTTTCATCGAGCTGCCGGCCCTATAAATACATATATATATATATATATATATATATATATATATATATATATATATATATATATATATATATATATGTATGTATGCATTTATATATATATACATATATATATATATATATTTATATATATATTTATATATATATATATATTTATATATATATAAATACATATATGTATATTTATATATATATATACAAATACATATATATATATATATACATATATGTGTATATATATATATATATATATAAATACATATATGTATATATTTATATATACATAAATACATATATGTATATTTATTTATATATATATATAAATACATATATACATATAAATACATATATATATATAAATACATATATGTGTATATTTATATATACATATATGTATATATTTATATATACATAAATACATATATGTATATATTTATATATATATCTAAATACATATATATATATATATGCATACATATATATATATATCAATTCATATATATATATATATATATATATATATATATATATATATATATATATATATATATATATATATATATATATAAATGATAATTTATTTCATTTTGACTACAAAATTGATTTTGTTTCACGAGAGCAGTTTGAGGGATTTCCGATCTTCAGGCCACGAAATAAAATTAAGCACCGTCGTAAACCCGGTTCAACTCCCCTGGATTTATACCCTGTGGATCTCTACCATACTCGGAGTATATATATATATATATATATATATATATATATATATATATATATATATATATATATATATAGATAGATAGATAGATAGATAGATAGATAGATAGTTGACGTGTGTACATGTGGTTGTGTGCGCGCTGGTTCGTGCGTTGCGTGAGCATTAATAGTACACACCTCCTAGATCACCCAAGATTGCGAGTAAAATTACAGAGTACCATTTTGAATTTGAGATCGGTTCGTTGATTCTTTAAAATATTAATCATAAGAGTGGGCACTAATTCATTGTCTACGATATTTAACATCATTCGTCCGCCCCTTCACAGCTCCATATTTATTATTTCCGTATCTGTTTCTGTTTTGTCCTTATTCCATAATTGTTTTCATTCTTCGGCTCTTCCCATTGTTGTTGAGAGCTCAACAGGCGAACGTTTCACGAGTCACAAATGTACCGAATGACCGTCGGAATGGGTTAGGGTCCGCTAAACACTTTCAAGGAAGAAGGCGTGAGCGAGAGAGCGATAACAGCACAGGAGAGAGGTAGGGGCGACAGAGACAGTGAATGTGGCGGGTAGTGGCGGGAGAAGAAACGACGAAGTGAGGCTCATTATGTTTAGAAAGTTATAATTAACGGCGGTGCGTAAATAACATAGCTACGACGTCCGCTCAGGGAGGTGCTCCCCCCCCTCATATATATATATATATATATATATACATATATATATATATATATATATATATATATATATATATGCATACATATATGTATATACATATATAAGTATATATATATATGTATTTCTACATTTCTATCTCTCTTACTCTCTCTCTCTCTCTCTCTCTCTCTCTATATATATATATATATATATATATTGTGACTATAGACTAAAGTAAAAAGAATGTTTATATATATATATATATATATATATGCTGACTATAGATTAAAGGAAAAAAAAAGGTTGAAAAACAGATATGTAGAAACACGTGGAGAAAAATGTGAATGGGAAATGAAATGAAAAAAAAAACAAAGGAAAAATTGAATGAGGGTAAGAAAGATTTGAATCAAGAAAAAAAAAAGTTAAGAATGAAATCTACACAATAGAGAAATCAAACATTTATGGAAAGAAGGATTAGAACAAAAAAGATACATTAAATGAAGAAAGATACAAAGAAAATTTCAAGAAGGAAAGAGAAATAACTATTAGATTAATAAAAAAGAAAGAAATACAATATTAAAGAAGAAAGAAAAAATGATGAGAATTAAAGAATTTAAGAAAGAAAGGAAAAATTCAATATTAGATTAATAAAAAGGAACAAGAGAAAGCATGATGAGACAGATTTTAAGAATGAAACTAAGACGCCAATAAATTTTAGATTAATAAAAAGAGAGAGAGAACCTTAAAAGAAGAAATAGTGGAAAAATAATAAAAGAAGAAAGATTATTTGTAAAAAGGAAAGAAAGAAAGAAAAATATACTGAGTAAAAAGAGAAAGAAAGATTGTATAAGGAAAAAGAGAACGGAAATAAATATTAGATAAAATATAAAATAAAGAAAACACTGAAAGGAAAAAATAATGAAATAAATTAAAAAAAGAAAAGTTATTTATAAAAAAGAAAGAAAAAAAGAAAAGTGAAAAGATTTCAGAAGGAAAGAGAACAGGAAATTAAAACGGAAATGAATATTAGATGAGTAAAAAAAGAAAGAAAATAACAAAAGAAGAGAGAAAGAAAAGATAGAAAGAAAGGAAAAAAGATTATTCGTAAGAAAAAAAAGATTTTTAGTAGGAAAGAAACAAAACATTTTAAGGAAGGGGTGAAGCAGTGAATAAAAACTTAAAACATTAAATGAAGAAAAAAAGAAGATGAAATTGAGAATGATTTTTCGTAAAAAAGGGAATGAAAGAATTAGTTGTATGTGTTTAGTAAGAATGGAAAGAATTGAAAAAACTCAAATAAACAAACATTAAAAATAGTAAATCAAACAACGAGCGACGTAAATATAAAGAGAAGTGACGTGAAGAAAGAGATAAGAGAAAAGTGAAATAAATAGAAATAGAAAAAGCAAAGAAAACAGACAAAAATAGAAAAAAATGAAAAATGTGAGTAAATATCGAAAGAAATAAAAGAAGAAAAAAGGGAAGATTTAAAGAAATATAAAAGAGATGGAAAGGGCGTTATATATGAAAGAAAATAACAAAATAAGACCAAGAAGAATACGCGAAGGAGAAATGAAAGAATAATTGAGACTAAAAGAAGAAAAAGGGTACAAATGATAAAAAATGAAAAGAGAGATAAGAAAGAAAGAAACGGTGTTTAAAACGAATAAATAAGAATGCAAAACAAAAGATACTCAAGGATTGAAAGAGGAAACAAATGAAAATGGAGACTCAAATAAAGAATGAAAATAGTATAAACGCAAAAAGGCGAAAAAAGAAAGAAAAAGAGAAAAAGATCTTAAAATATCCAAAGGAGTACAATAAAAAAAAAGAGACTTAACGAAAGAAGAAAGAAAGAAAAAAATAAACAGATACAAAGAAAGAAGCAAAGAAAAACGAAAGGAAAATACTAAAATATTGAATGAAGAAAGAATAAAAATAAACTCAAAAAATAAAGAAAGAAAATAAGAACGAAAAAGAACGATAAAAAAGAAAAGAATTATATTAAAAGATTAAATCAATAAAGAAAGAAATAGAGACTAAAAGAAAGAAATAGAAAGACAGAAAAAGTAATAAAAAAACTAAAAGTAACATAAAGAAAGACAGAAAGAAAGATATTTAAAGATTGAATGAAGAACAAAGAATAAAAATAGACTCAAAGAAAGAAAGGAAGAGGGACAGAAGAAATTTAAAAGAAGATTAAAAAAGAAAGAAAAAGGAAAGACATATACTAATAGATTTAAAGAAGAACGAAAAAAAGAGAGATTTAAATAAAGAAATAAGAAAGAAAACTATTTAAACATTGACAGAAAGAAAGAAAGAAAAAGAAAGAACGAAAGAAGGAGACTCAAGAAAAAAAACAGAACAAAGTAAGAAAGAACGAAACTGAAATAAAGAAAGAAAATAATTAAAGAAGGAGACTGAAAAATAGAAAGAAAGAAGTAAAAGCGATACAAAAAGATTGAGAAAGGAAAGAATAAAAAAGATTCAAAAACAAAAGAAAAAAGAAAGAAAGAATTAAAAAAAGAAAGGAAATGGCACTATAAGAAAGAAAGAACTAACAGCTTTAATCTAAGTATGTAAGTAAACGAGAATAAAAGCAAGGAAGAACGAAAGGCTGGAATGGCAATATTAAGAGAGTAGGTACAACTGGTTCGGTCAACGGGTACGTTCCGTTTTGTGTCCGAACGACGTTGGTAAACAAGTGTCGGTTGGTCGCAGAGGGCGTCATTTCCAATTCTACCCCATTGTTTCCGTTCAATTTTATCAAGCACGCACCGAGATAATGAAACATTATCGGAGACTTTTTTTTCGCAAACGCATATCCATAGATTACTTACTTAAAAATAAAAGTCAAAAGGTACAAATTAAAATCCTAACAGCAAACAAGTAGTAACTCAACTACAACTGCGCCGCCTTGCGTCAAATTAACGTATTTCCATACTAGTTGAGTTACTCGAGAGGTACTTGACACGCACTTAGCTTTCAAATAAACAGAAAACGACATGCATTTTTTGTACTGATATTGTAAGAACACATTGCTTTTTCTCTTATTTGTTTAAATTCCGAGCTGACCACCTATTAAGGCTAAAAGCCACCCAAGAACAATGGTTAAGGAGACGGGAATGAATGTCAACTGAAAGATGTGGAACACTGGTTTGAACTACGGTCGATTACTTTTGGTGCGATTCAGGACAGGAATATGCTGTGATTGGAGTTAAAGATCACCAAGTTGTAATCAGCAGAGAAGCAGTCCCGCGGCATTGTGATCCACAGGTGAGAAACCCTTAAAACGAAGCTTCATCCATGAACACCCGCCTGGCGCTAGGCACGTGGAGAGAGAATGGAAAGTCTGTGTTCATTGGTGTTGGGAGACGAGTTCTTGCGCTGAATGTCTTACAAAGAGAGACTCAAAAACTGGAGCTCGGCCGAGCACCTTCCATTGAAATAACAATAGTGCTTTCTGGTATTAGGTCACTCTTTCATGTAGACTAGCATTTGAGTATGGTTCTGTTCGTCCCTAGAAGGCTATCCTCCCAAGCATTACCTCCCTTTTTCTGAATGGTAGTATTGATTTAACGCAGTTTATTTGAATTTATAGATTTGTCAGTGTGGTTGATTTCTCTTGTCTCTTAAAGGGTCGTATTGTTGTGACCAAAAGGTATCGCTAATTACTGCTCCCTTAGAGGTCTCATGACTCTTCCCATATAAAGTCACACGCTTTCTATGTTCACTATTTAAGTGAACGTCAGTTAATGGTTGATTGCATTACGACAGAAGCCCAGAAGACAGTCGGAAGCAAAGCCAATCTTCCTAGCAGTGGAATAGTCGACAACAGCGGGGAGTAAAACACGCACCTGTTACAACTGTTGTGGGCGAAGCGTGCGCACCTGTTATCAGAGCCCTTCTTTAACAATAAAAAGTTCACGCGAATGCAGCTGTTTGCAAACCGTCATTCTATATATTTACATGTTCCGGTTTGTATATCACTGTATACCATTTGTCTATGTAAAATAGTTTAATTGATATACACGGTTGTTTGTCCTTTTTCTTCAAAAGCTGTCGCTCAACTTTCAGTGGTTATCTTCAAGCATAATATCTATTTTCTATCTCGAGAGAATGTAACTTTCTTTCGGGAATGAAACTCCCAACACAGTCGCCTGATTCACCCCTACCATAGAATGTCAATGGCTTCCATCACGAAAAATATTGCTTCCGTTTAGAATGCCCCCCACCTCACCATTTTGAGGGAGTTGGATTCTCCGCTATTAAAAGGCCTCATATCAAACTTTTCTGCAATTGGAGGCAGGTAAATATACTCCCTCAATCGCGGTAGGCGTACCTCTCAAACTCTACTGTGGAAACCACACTTTTCTTTTTAAAACTCTCCTTAACTTTCTGTTTTATTGGTCATGGTAGAGACGCAGTCTTAACATCTCAGTAGTCGATAGTTGAACATTTGAATCGGAATTTCGCAATTCTTTAAATGATGATTTATGATGTATATTATTTAGATTATTCGGACTACTGCTCTTATCTGGGATACTATCCTCACAACGTTTTGGCCGATGTAACGTCCGACATTCCTCAGGTGAGCCTTCTCAAACTCGGGAATCTTTTTGGTTTCGTTCATTTGCTGGGTAACGGTGGGACACAAGCTGCGCTAATAATTCATTAATGCGTGATTATTGTTGTAACGTCGTATGTGTGTTTCGACGAACCAAGTTTGAGTACGTGTCCCCTGCCTAGGCATAGTGCGCACCGACTTGAGGTCTTATCAGACCCTATACCAGTTAGCAAAGTCTCTCAGTAAGTGGTACAAATGAGCCCAGACCTCTTTTTTTCTCTCTCCATTAAGAAATTGCCTTGCTTGTTTTCGGTTCTTGAAACAACCCGGAAAACAGTGAGCAGCTCATACCTAGAAAGATTTCGGAGTGTTCTACTAACCACCAGACTTAGCATCCTATCTTTCAGCAATTTGTGTAGTTTTTTATTACCCCCACCCCCAACCGATGGATTTGTACATATATTTTTTGTAAAGAAAAAACGTCAACACTAAGGTAATAATGTTAAGTTGGTTTTACCCATAGAGTGAATGTGGTATTTTGGTGAATGAAACTAGTTTAGAGAATAGACCAAGAGGGCGACAGTCGATGTCTATCCCACCCTATCCAATTAAGGCATTGTGTCACATCTTGTGTTATAAAGAAAATTTGCTAGACTCTGAAGTATTTTGTAAAATTATAAAGATACATACATTTTTGTAACGTCGTAATGTTAATCTAACGTTACAAATCAACAAGTTAACATTTTAGGTGTCATTAAAACCTTGAAGAAACTTTTCCGTAATGTTGCATGGGCGCCATTTTGTTTGCTGGCTTAATCGGAAAATAGTATTATCATTTTAAACGTAAAATAAACGATTAAATTAAAAATTATAATTAACTAACTAGTATACGATGTAAAGAAACCTTTCTTTTGTATTAAAGTAGTCTTGTCGACGTTTTATCTTTAATTTCTCACTGATTATATAGCTTGAACCATATAACTCCATTCATAATTCATAAGCCCGCGAGTAAATTACACGATACAATAGCGAGGGAGATATATTCCGGGTGTTATGGGCAGAGGTGGGTAGACAAGAAGAAAGAAAGACAAACAGAAGAGGAATGCAAAAGAAAGAAGAGTGTACTAGTTGACCGGAAAGTAGCCAACAACTTGCGACTCTGTCAACTCAAGGACGGTCACCCCACCCACTTTATGGACACTTTTCAAACGCTTACCTTGTAATTGTGTAGCAGCAATGAAACAAAGAAAAACAAAACGGATCAAAGTCAGTCCAGAACGAAAGTCCGTAACAATCATAAAGGGAGAGAATTGAATTAATTGTTCTTTTTTGTGTGTTTTAAACACTTTTAAAGCGTTAATTGTTGCAACGGTGTGCGGGTAGAAGAATCGATAGAATCGCAGGCGATGCGTATTGGTGGTAGCGTCGTTTCGAGAGAAAAGTATGGATATGATGCCCAACCTTAGGTTAATGAGGTATACTGCATATAATTAATGTTGGTCCAGTATTAAACCCCTTAAAGATAACATATCTTTACAAATTATTATTTTGTTCTATTTTTAAAGCCTTTAATGATGTAATTAGAAAAATGTAACTAGTTTGATCACCCATTATCATATTATATATATATATATATATATATATATATATATATATATATATATATATATATATATATATTCAATGAATTAAAGCATTACAATTGTTCCATGAATTAGAACATCAAGTTCAGTATGGTGTACGATCATTCTCAAAAAAGTTTGGGAATTTTTTTTTTATAAATTAATAAAGCTAATCCAAAACATCCCTTTTATCAGCTTCTTTAGCAACATGTCTTACAGAAAGTCAGAGAAAAAAATTAAAAAGCTCGTTGTAGAGACAACATCCACTGACAGAAAGAGTAACCTGTTGATATGTTAGTAGTATAGGGGGGGGGACACAATGGTACCTATAAACCAAAACACTGGTACATACAGAAGAAATAATCCAATATTTCCCATAGATTTACGCTTTTAAATTATGCAATAAATTAATTAGAGTTACAAATTCTTTTGTCAGAGGGGTAGTGAAAACAATAGAATAGAAATGATAATGGAAATAAAATAATAAAAACGAATAAGATAAAAAGTATAAAATAAAAAAAATAATAAAAAATTAAAAAAATTAAAAATAAAAATATATAAAAATGATCGGAAAGAGATTCCTGTTATATTTTTTAAAATATTTAACTGGCTTTACAAATTAACTTTTCATAATTTTTTAAGATGATTGTTCTACCCGTCACTCAATTCGAACCAGAGACCTAAGTCAACATTTTATCATTTCCGTTTCAACCCCTAGAACTATGAAGCCAACCTAACAACCACGGTGATTGGAAGATAATTAAGGTCTATTTATGTATTTACAAGCGCACATGCATAGAAGGCTGTTATGAACAATGATTAACAACCCGGTCGGACGGAACTTCGCATTACGCATTAAATTTGGCGGATGTAAATGTTTCTTTTGTAGCTGAACTTTAATTGTTTAAGCTTAATAGATATTAATTTATAATTCGAGAGTAGTAATAAATGACCTAGCGCTAGGATAAAAAAGATTAACGTTTTCTTAAGGCCTTTTTACTACATATTTTAATAACACAAAATACATGCAAAAATATGCCTAGATTTGTAGATTGAGATATGATTGGAGAATGATACATTTTAATTGTTCTAATTACCCGCAATTTGAAATGTACCCAAGTAACCAATCCTATACTAAGCTTCTATTTTGACTAGCACTGTATGTTATCTGATATCTCCCTCTTATTTCATACGGTATCTATAACTTTCGCGCTCGTCACTCTTTATTTATTAACATTCGAAGGTAATAAAAAAAACGAATAAATTTATTGGAATAGTCAAACATAAAAAAGATTAAATTAAAAAAGGAAAGATTAAAAAGATTGGACCAGTACATTATAAAAAGACAACATCACTGCAAAAAAGTGAGTCTAGTTAAGCCATATATGTAAAGAGAAAGACAGAAAGTTTTATATATATATATATATATATATATATATATATATATATATATATATATATATATATATATATATATATATATATATATATATTAAATTAAATCCTTGACACAGTTTTTCATGGTAAACAACTGATGATCTCTAATAATATTAAGTCTAGCGTAAAGTCTTGGAAGCCTACTAATACAGTAATAACAAGAGATTAATTAAATTACACGGAAATTAATTTTCCAAAGGACTTTGGACTAAAAGGTGTTTATTTGAGGGAGTTTTTGATCTTATCTAGTTTTAAAGGTTGAACAACTTTCAAGGCATGTAGATACGTAAATGAATAAATACGATCTTTTTTTATTTATACTGAGTATATTCCTATATATGTTTAATTCAGTTATACATTAATATAGTTTCGAACGCATTATGTATACCAAACTGAAACATGCTAAAACACTAACCAAGTCCTTTCATTTGAATAATAATTTTATAAACACTCTCAAATAAATTAATTTCTGTTTTTGTACTCCACTTTCTTTACATGAATCTAATAATTGTCTCCATATTAATATTAGTATTAGTAATAGTAGTGATATCCATTACTAGTACCTCAGGATGTTAATCTAAAAATTTACCAACATTTATTGTTAATTTTTAAATTACAAATAAAAAACAAAATTCTTACTCTTTTAAAATCGTCATTCTTTTTTTTATTGGTTTTAATAATTGAATCGAAAAACACAAAGTAACTATTTTAAATTAGTCAAGTATATATAATTATTTTATTTGACCAAACGACGTTATGCTTTTGTCGATTGTCAATTAAGAATAATCAACAGAAAGAAAAGGCAATAAAACTTACTTCTCTACCTACCTGTCTTACGTTTTTGTGTTTTAAAGTATTTTGAAGCGTTTCTTTTTTATAATATTTTGATTAAAAAGTCTGGTCAAATATATTATGTTCAACTGAAAACCAAAGATGACTGACAGTCGACCGTCGACCGTCTACAAAGTCTGATGATTTCTTGAGTACTTTTTCTCTTTTCACTAATGGAGGAAATACATACAGTTATTTGTTTACTATTTGTTAGTTTGTTTACACCACAAAAGACGAAAAACTCATTGAAGAAACTTGAAAAAAAACTGTTACGCGATGAGATTTAGAAAATTATTAAAATGCAATAAAAACGTTTTAAAATACTTTAAAACACAGAAAATAGGCTGGTAGGTAGAAAAGTTACTTTAATGCATTTGGTAACAGTTATTTATTGATTATTAGTTTTTTTGCCCCTTTTTCTGTTGGTAATTTTTGACAATCGACCTGATTTATGCTTACACAAAATCACATCAATATATTATTCCATGTATCCACATGAAATGTCATCAGGGGATATAATCTTTTATGTATCAATTTTCAGTATATACTTCAACCCTGCTCAATACGTGACTAGAGCTAGGTAGTAAGTCATCAAAATATATATATGTCAATTAAGCTGCAAATAGGCTTCCCCGTTTAACACCTTAAAATACCTGACGATTCTCTACTAGGATGAAACGCGAAAGCCTCTGTTTGCCATAAATATATTTTGATAACTTACTATATATATATATACATATATATATATATATATATATATATATATATATATATGATAACTTTTATTTACACAGACATGTACAAAATCTGCGATACTGGCATGTGGATGTTATCGATCAACAGCTATTATAAACTGAGATCTCATCAGGCAGAGTTAGAATCCGATCTTAACCTTAGATCATATTTGGAAAGAATGAAATGGAGAGAAAAAAGAAAAGAAATTTAATTTTTTTAAGTTTGGGAAGTGAAGTGGTTGGGACCGTTAAGAATCAAAATGTTAAAATCAAAATCAAAGAATAATAAAAAATATTCATATAAAAGATAATATATAAAATATAAAATATCAAATAAAATAAAATAAAATAAAATAAAGTGAAAAGAGAGAGATATAATAAAAAGGGTAGAATAAAAAGATAGATTGATAGATAGATAGAAATAAAATGAAATCGTCTGCGATATATATATATTGGGTATTTAGATCTGTATGGCTATGTTTCCTTCCTCTTATCTACTTGCCTATCTGGTGCCAAAGGTACTTAAGCTTTTCTTTTATTTATTAATTTATTGTTAATGCAACTTTTATTCCTATATAATTTTATTGCTAGCTACCATATCGCAGAATGGTTCTTGGGTGTAGTGTGTGGATATTATTATTATTATTGCTATAATTAATGTTATTTGATATGCAAATTTCCATATCACACTTTTACATGGTAAACAGCTGATGATCCCCATTTTAATATTTCACGCTGAAGTTAAGATCCCCTGTTTTTGTTTACTTGAATCCCCTTTTTTTATTTATGAATTTTCGAACGGTGGGTCGGCTTATGCAGGTGCTAAGTCTGCGATATATTGGATTTAGTTAGTTTCTCCAGGAATTTAAATTGCATTTTCTGTTTTTTGGTTAAAATGGCTCAAAGCTTCATAAGACTATACATATATATATATATAATATTTGTTTTTTTGTTTATTATCTACGTACGTATACGTTTCGTCTTTTTATAATCGGGACTCATCAGCATAGGGATAAAGATATTCTCTACTGGTCATGCGATTCGAAACCCCAGACTCCGAGTATTTTACAACTCAAATCCCGACATCAAGAACCACTGGGCCACCACTGAATAGCGAATAAACAGTGATAATTTCAACACTTTATTCAGCGGCTTGACGTCATAAGAGCGTTCAACTTAATGAAAGGAACGATGCATATATAGCTAGTGACGTTAAGCTGTGTTAATACTACACTTACAGTGCCCATCTAGAGGGTTTTCTAGGAGCTACAAATAATAAATATTTGTTTTTGTTTATTATCTATGTACATATACGTTTCGTCCTTTTATAATCGGGACTCATCAGCATAGAGATATAACTATTCACTACTGGTCATCCGATTCGAAACCCCGGACTTTATATATATATATATATATATATATATATATATATATATATATATATATATATATATATATATATATATATATATATATTGATCCTGTTAATATTCAACAAAATAATATAAGAGAGTCCCTTTGAGTTTCATTTGAATCCCGGTCTTTCAAAAAAACAATATTCATCTTAAATGGACTCTCTTATTCTTTTGAAAATAAATATGAAACTATGTTTATGTATCTTCACTTTTATACAACCATTACAATGCTCTATTTTCAATATTGAGCATAAAGTCATCGGATTAGGAACTTCTGTATAATACCTTTGAAAAATAGTCATAAAGATACTCGTTAATAATATACATAATATATATATATATATATCTATATATATATATATATATATATATATATATATGTATATATATCTATATATATATATATATATATATATATATATATATATATATATATATATATATATATACCGTGAGAGCGGGCAGATCAAGAGATGTCCTTGTGAACCGGATTCGCAACTCATGACTGTCTGAAATTATCACTTCCTACACTGAAGAGAGCGATAAGCGCGAAACAACGTCGCCTGTAGGTAAATATTATTTATTATTTTTTTATAATATTAATACATGTATATATATATATCTATATATATATATATATAGAGAGAGAGAGAGAGGGAGAGAAAGGGAGAGAGAGACACACACAGCGATAGAGAGAAAGAACAATGTTAAAAATCGATGTTAATAAAGATTCGAATAGGACATTATAAACATAAGGAAACATAGCAAAAAAACAATAATACTATTTACTCTTTATAATATATTTATATATATATATATATATATACATTAATGATAAATATATATATAGAAAGAGAGAGAAGGAGAGAGATTGTATATATATATATATATATATATATATATATATATATATATATATATATATATATAAAGAATTATAAATGTGTGTATTTTAGTTAGAAAGCGTATATGTGTATACAGGCTTTTACTAAATTTTGAAAATTTGACCAGAAAATTGTTTTCAATATGTATTTATGAAATATTTATTTATATAATAGTAGAGAAGCATTGCAGCAGACAAAGTAATAAGGACACAAACGCATAATTAAAGCTAAACCAGGATATTTCTGTCGATCTATTCGAAAATATAAATTTGGTGAAAGTAAGCTTTATTAAGCAGAACTCAACATTAATGCAGTAATGCGTTGAAGATATCCAACAAGAGAGGAAAGCGGATATAAAAGCGGAGGAAAAGGAAAAGTTGAATGTAGTGAGGAGAGATGAAAGTGGAGATTTTAGGAAGGATAATGGTAGGAGGCAAATAATGGGGGTGATCAAGATACATGAGGGGGTGTGGGTGGAGGTGGATAATATAATGAGGAGGCGATTAAAAATGTTTGGTAAATCAAAGCACGTGTTAGTAAAAAAGAATAGATTAAGTTCTAAATAATAATATGAACATTGGTTAACAGTTGAGATCATCTATTATCTTTTTCTAAAGTATTTTTTTAAAGAGGATACTGTAAGGCTCAACGTCCCTTAAAGAAAAGAAAATATGAACACAATAGAGTTTGGGAGTGATGCTAAGCTCACTGGTTACGCATATGCTTTCCAATAATCACCATGTTGATACGCAAAATAGCAAACACCGTAAAAATATTATTGTTCTTGGGTCGGAAAATAAGACAAGATTCGATAAGGCGTCGTCATTTCATGCCGTGTGTGTATTTTATAGTGTTCGTTTTATTAGTACTAACATGTTGATTATGATAAATCGCTTGCGTAATCAGCGAGCTTAACTTGTCTCCCAACTTGATGGCTCTATTTATTATGTTCATATATTCTTTGCTTTTAGGGGCGTGAAGTCTCACAAAAATAGATTCGCTCACAGTCACGACTTGGTATGGTGTATATTCCCGCGTGTGTAGAAGGTGTGAGTTATTCTTTCTTGTGTATTCATAAGAGGGTGAATGTCTTTATAGATATTAGAAACTTTAAGTTAGTTATTTTATAAATGCCTTCATATAAGTTAGAAGAGTAAAGAAATTTAGAGTTTTTATAAATGGTTTAATAAATAATAAATAAGTTAGAAACTAAACTTAATTTATAAGTGTCATAAATGGATTGGTATCAGCACTAAGTTTAACATAATTAAAGGTTTAATCAATACGTTCATATGAATTTTTTTTAAATTAAAAGCTTTACATGAATTGTAAAAGGCTTATAATTAAAAGTTTCAACGATCAATCAAATAGATATACTATATTAGTTATTAGTTTTATTAATGTGTTGATAGTTGTTAGAGCTGTTATATAATTTATAAATGTGTTAATATACGTTAAAATGTTATATGAATTAAAAGTTTTACATGAATTTGAAAATGTATATGATTAAAAGTCTCATGAATATCAGTTAGAGAGTGTAGTTATAAGTCTCATTAATGTCTTAATAAAGGGTAGACATTTTCATATAAGTTAAAAGTTTTATCAATGTATCTATATAAGTTTGACATTTTATATGATTTATAGACTGTATAAATGTATTTTTAAAAAGTAAATGTGATATTACTTATAAATCTTATATACGTTAAAGGATTTAAGGATAAAGACAGTATATGAGCTAGAAATATTATATAAGTTAAATGTTCTTTAAATGCCTTTATATAAGTTCACAAAATATATACCATTTAAAAGTTTCATAAATTCCTTCACATCAGTTATTAATTGTATATATATATTAGCAGTGTTATATAATTATAAACTTGCTGAAACAATATTTATTTCGTTTTAAACAAAAACAAATTGAAACATAATTATCATTCATTCATCTACTCGTTTGTATTTTATTCTCATGTTTATTCTTATAAGTAAATACTAGTGCGTTTTGTTTAACAAACATGTCATTTTTGCCACCAGTAAAGCATATGATAGCGCCGTGTTTATACTGAAAGAATACAATAATGACTAGCTTGTTTGTTGGACTTTAGAAGTACAGCCAGTGTTGTCTTTCTGTACCGCATATATTATTGGATAAAAACATATTTACTTATTATTTTGCGAGGCTCAGATTTGTTTGATATGTACATATAGCAGATTTAGTTGATGTATAAATGGTGGCTTGTCCTAGCTAACAAAACTATCGCTTACTTCATGATTTTGTAAAGCAGGAAATAAGGGTTTAATCGATCTCAACATGGAGATCTGAACTCTAATCTTAACACCTGACCGTGCTCTAAATCTAACCCTTACTCCCGTGCGACACATTTCTATACAGAGCACACAATAGTATGTTTAGAGCGCATGTGCGCACTGCACATATCCGGCAGGTCTGTTCCTTTTTCTTTTATTTACTTGTCTTTCTCCTTCTGTTTATTAGTATACTTATTTGTGTTTTTCTTTGTTCTTGTTCTTTTACTTTCTATTTCTTCTTAATCTTACTAATTTCATTTCTTCTTCTTCTTCTTCTTAATCATCACTAACTTCTTCCTATTCCTCTTAATCTTAATAATTTTATTTCTTCTTCTTCTTCATCAGCATTATCATTAACTTCCCCTTCTTCATATCACTCTAAATCTTACTAATGAATTTATTTCTTATTTTTCTTCTTCCTATTCTTGTTCTTCCTTTTCTTTTTCATAGTTATCATTAACTTTATTTCATTCGTACTTCTATTATTCCTAATCTTACTAAGTTTATTTTTCTTTCTTCTTCTTCCTCTTTTTGTTCTTTTTTCTTCTTCTTCTTCATCATCATTATAATTGACCTCTTCTTCCTATTCCTCTTAATCTTACTAATTGATTTATTGATTATTTATTTTCTTCTTCCTCCTCCTCCTCCTCCTTCCCTCCTACTCCTCCCCCTCCTCCTCCTCTTCTTCTTCTTCTTCTTTTATCTCACATTCTTCTTTTGATTCCATATAATCCTCTTTTCTTCTTATTCTTAATCACATCTCCTTGTCTACATCCTTTTTAGCCTCTTCCTCATTATCGTCCCTCTTGTCCTAACTTATAAATTAGTGAAATCAAATTTATTTAACGTTTTTAACAAAAAGCAATTAAACAAAATTCTGATTTATTCATTTAGCCGACCTTACGTTTCGTTTCATGTCTATATATGCCTATGTCGAGATCATTTTGAGTGCAACATAAGGTACGCCTATCCCAACAGAATTATTCGCCAGAAACAAAAGGAAAAGTCAGTAGCAAGGGCGAAAACTGAGACACTCAATGCTTTTTCACTGCTGCTAAAGACTGCCGGAACTCAGTTGAAAGACAGTCTTTGTGTCAGGTGGCCGTTAACTTTATAAATGGACGCAACGAAACTTTGTAAGTCCTTGTATTTTATTATGTTGCTGAGTGACTATCACGCATCCTCATCAGTCATGGTCGGTGGGTGGAACCGATTTAGACTTCTATGTAGCACGTGGTGCCCAATTACATAGTGCAGCTTGCATTTTAGATGGACACGTCAGCGATATGTTCACTGACCGTGGGTCAAAAAAAGGTTCACCCGGTTGTTGAAGGTATTGTTCTCATCCTGGCGATTCTGATTTATTCATTTTGACGTCCTTACTTTTCGTGTCATGGTTATATTTAACATTAAATAAAAGCGCGTTTTGTTTGTCAAACATTGTAATTTTTACAGCAAGTAAAGAATATTGCAGCAAAGAGTGTAAAGTGAAAGAATGTTTTCTTTTACTCTTTTGTTATGTTCTTTGTGCTTAGATTATGGAAGCCGCTTCGGGAAAACATTAATCCTTCTCTTAGTAACTGCTTAGTTGGCGCTTTGAAAAGCTGCGATTATTGTGAGGTCAAATTTTGTACGCGTTTGTCCTTTCTACTACCCGAAGCCCTTCGTTACAGCGATTGTGATTTTTCTTTGTGGGTGGCTTTAGTAATAATGGGCTTTTATTATTTTCTTTTTCCACGTTTATATTTGTTTAACCGGTACAATTAAGGGTTGTATGTGATTTTTTTTAATGGCGTCAATGACTGTGTCCATATGAGTAAAGCTAAAAAAAGGAGAAAATAAAAAAGGAAAACAAATACGACGACAAAAAAGAAGAAGAAGAAGAAGAAGAAGAAGAAAACGGAACTGGTGATAATTAAGAGGAAGAAGACGAAGAAAATGATTATCATTAAGAAGAGAAAGAAGTAAATGGTAATTAAAAAGAGGAATAAAAAAGAAGAATATAATAATAATTAAAAAGAAGAAAAGAAAGAAGAGTAAAAGGAACAGGAAAAACAATGGATATAAATAAAATTAATACGATTAAAAGAGAGATGAAGAAGGCGAACAAATAACAACAATAAGTACAATAAAGAGAGTGAAAAACAACAGGAAATAAAAGAAGAAAAGTCCTACCAGTTATGCGCAGGGCGTGCACACGTCCTTAAACTATATATGTGTCTCACGTCCAGACGTGTGTCAGATAAGGGTTAGGGTTATGTTTACAGTAGGGATACGGTTAGGTTTAGAGTGCAGATCCCATGATGAAATCGAAAAAAACATATCTTACCTTATAAATTGAAGCTGGGCAGGGTTAAAGGTAACATTATTGTTTAGGCCTTCGTATTGAGATCGAATAAGCTCCCATTTCACACTGTAACATGCAGAATAAACGATACCGTGGAACGCACCGCCAAATGGTGGACGGTTCTCTGCGAGTTTGTGTTGAGGCTAAGTATAAGAGAGATGATTATTTTTTTTCGAATAGCCAATAACATGAATGGATTTTATACTCTTTAGTAAGTAATAATTTTTTATTCAACCCGCATTTTGTATCTTTGTTTAGGTGGCGGACGTATTTGGGGCAGGGTTCTACACCAAAAAGTTCGGAAAATAAACATGATCAAGAAGAAGGATTAGAAGAGCTGGGGACGGAGGCAGAGAAGAATGTAGATTCAGATATATGATCAATTAATATTATAAGTAGTAGTATTATTATTAGTAGTAGTAGTCCTAGTAGTAGTAGTAGTAGTAGTAGTAGTAATATTCGTAGTATTATTAGTATTAGTGTTATTAACGTCATCCGTGGAAATTCAAAAGTTGTATCCTTTATTTATTGTATAATACTGCCGTGCTCATGAGAGTCAAAGACATTTGTAGGGGTGTGTTACATATTTTGATTCTATTGACGCCCCGTGCGAACGCATACCCCACAATATTATTGTAACATCCTTGTTCAAACATATGCATACTTATCTAAGTACTCTGCTTAATAAAGATTGGAGAATATCTTGTTATTCGGGTCTAGGCCAAGAACATGTATTTTAGTTCGAGTTTCAGATTCGAAACAACAGCACACCAGATGATTTTTTTAAATACATTTGTAAGTTACATTTTCGGCGATCGGGCGTTCTCATATTTTGAAGAAGGTGGAAGGTGATAACGTACGCAAGGACATGAACTTGTCTCAGCGTATTATTATATAGATGAGACGAAGAAAAAGGAGGCGGAAGAGGTAAGAGAATGAGAATGTGAAGTAAAAGACATATATGAAAAAGAAAAGAAGTAACTCTTGATGATATCGATGAAGAAGAAGAGGGGAAGGAATAGATTTTCTTTTTGTTCGCGTAAATCTTTTGATGTTTTTATTTGAGTAAGAAATAATCTTGTTAGCTAGAGCTAGAAATCATTTTTAAAGCAACTGGGTAATGGTAAAGATCGACGGTGTAAACACATTCTTCAAAAATTCAAATAAAATTACTTTATAGGCGATAATATATATATATACATATATATATATATATATATATACATATATATATATATATATATATATATATATATATATATATATATATATATATATGTTTAGAGCTTATTTATAAGGATATCGCCAACTGCCATTAGCTTTAAGGCATAGTTCATTGGGTAAAACTAATTCGAGCCACTGGCATTTGACAATGTTTACATTGAGATAATCACTTACATTCAGTAAGTGTCGTATGATAGCGCAGGGATAGGAGCGCCGACTGTCAGCTCGACGGTTGAGTTACAATCCCGGCTTGAGACACTAACTGGTCTAGCCCCACTGAAGAGCTGTGATACAGCGAAACAGTCTGTATGTGGATGACTATATATATATATATATATATATATATATATTAACATTATGACGCTAAGAATGTTTTAGAGTTAAAACCAATGTACTATAACGTAGTAAGAGGGACTAAAGAGGTTTTTAATAGTTGTTCGTCTTGAGAGATACCAAAAAAACTAAAATGGCGGCATCCCGTAATACTCAATTGTGTGAAGATTACGATTTGTGTAGAATATCGACACATATAAAACGTGTTTTTATTCCGATTACATACTTACGTATTCAATAGATTCTGGCTCGAAATGGTTCCTCATTGAATAATATTTAAAACAACAACATAAAACCATTTGTAAGCGTCTATACACAATTTTCAGCGCATTATGTTTGTACTGCCCATCTTTACCATCACCGCCAAATGAATTCGCCGAACGCACCTAGTAAAATTTCTATTTTGATATGAGATTCTCCAAATAATAAATAAATATTCAAGAGCGCTTAAATTTAACAACTTCGATAAACGAGAAGGTTCAAAGCGTCTAAAGCGTCACAAGTTAGTAGATCAAAGAACGCGTTCTCATAAAGTGGTTCTATTTAGGTACTGATATTATAGTGAGCAAATTAAGGCTTCTTACATTGTGATCATAAGCGTTTTGAAGTTCTTCGTTTAAGTTGATTCCATACAGGAATTCTTACAAGCGAAAATCTGTCCGTCTGACTGAAATAGTACAATTTATAAGCTAATGGTAATAATATTTTGCTGCCGCGATTTGGGGGCCAAGAATATATGCTGTACAGAAAGACAACACTAACACTATCTACTTTGAAACATTAGACCGGCGTTTTGTGCGAATCTCTTAGTTTAGACGTGTACGTAGAAGTAGTTTCAGCAGCGCTCTGCAGGTTTCTTTATTTTATTTTTCGCCCCATATTTCAAATCTTATTAATTGTAATAGAAACAAAATATTAAAACTAAAACAAGAATGGATAGTATGCTGCCTTAGGGCCGGCTTTAACCCTCAAGACAGCTAGCATAACTCCTTTCGATAAACAAGACTATGAGTCGTCGAATATTTTAACTGCAGGTTTTATTATCCATCAAAAAGGTAAAAAACTGAAAAGAAATAAAAACATTGTTCAGAAATGTGAATACAATAAATGACGACGAAACAGGAACGAGGAGTCTACTAAAATCTAAAAAACTGTTAATAGGGGTTAGTTTAGGGGATGAAGGATACTGCGAAGCAAGAAGTACACATCATGAGCGATCGGCATGGGGATACACACGTGGGATGAGAAGGGAGATTAAAGTTCATTTAATTTAGAGAAATGTTCAAAGGAAATAACGGGCACAATATTCAATTCTGTTTGAGGAAGGAGAAGGGATAATGTCTCTTACCGAAGATGGCCAAAAAGTCAGAATCTGTAGGGAGATAGAATTTCCACCATGCGGTTTTCTCCGTTACACAGCGGCAGCGAGCATTAGAAACAGAGCACCGGCAGCTGCTCGCCGGCCGGTGTCGAGATGAAAAAAAAGTCCCTAACGAACGGGGGCCCGGGAAAGGGAGATAACTCTAAAGGGTCTACATCTATACTAGACAGAACAGATAGTATAACGGGGTGAGATGGGGCACCTTTTCGCGTTTTCTTTCGTTGACATCTAATAACTTCCCCCAAAACTTACTACATGAAGCGGAAAATGTGATCAGAGTAGCAAATGGAATCTCAGCATTATGTGAAACTAGCGGGGCTACCCGGCGTTGCTCGGGATCATAAAAACATATAATTGAAGAAAAATCGTGTGTGTAACATCTTTATATACAAACTTCTATTTCTCCCCCCCCCCTTTCTCTATAGCCGTCTCTTTATCTTTCTACCTTTCTCTTCCCTGGTCACCCCATTTCAGCGCTACTTTCTAATTTTGCCTTTTGCGAAAGCTGTTTCTTCCCCACCATTTCTCCTACGTTGGCCAGGGCAATAGTATATCATATTTCTATAAAAAGTAACACCTCTATCTGCGCCTTCTATATAAGAACTTATCTCCGCCCCGGTGTTCATACTATATACGTATCTATCATCACCCCGGTGCGCATACTATATACGTACCTATCGCCGCCCCAGTGCACATACTATATATGTACCTATCGCCGCCCCAGTGCAGATACTATTTAAGTACCTATCGCCGCCTCGGTGCGAATGCTAAATAGTACCTATCGCCGTCCCGGTGTGCATGCTACATAAGTACCTATCGCTGCCCTAGTGCGAATAATTAATATGTACATATTGCCGCTTTGGTGCGAATGCTAAATACGTACCTATCGCCGCTTTGGTGCGAATGCTAAATACGTACCTATCGCCGGCCCGGTGCGAATGCTAAATACGTACCTATAGCCGCCCCGGTGCGAATGCGAAATACATACCTTTCGCCGTTCCGGTGCATGTGCTATATACGTACCTATCGCCGCCCCGGTGCACGTGCTATATACGTCCATATCGCCGCCCCGGTGCGCGTGCTATATATGTACTGACTGCCGCCGCAGAGCGCATGCTATGTACGTACTTATTGCTGCCCATGTGTACATGTTATATACGTAGCTATCGCCACCCCTAAATTCTGAATACGTACCTATAGCCGCCCCGGTGTGGAAGCTAAATAGATACTAATTGCTGCCCCGGTGTGAATGCTAAATACATACCTATCGCCGCCCCGGTGTGAATTCTAAATACGTACCTATCACCGCCCCGGTGTGAATTCTAAATACGTACCTATCGCTGCCCCGGGTCGGAAGCTAAATACGTACATATCGCCACCCTGGTGCGAATGCTAAATACATACCTATCGCCGCCCCGGTGTGAATGCTAAATACATACCTATCGCCGCCCCGGTGTGAATGCTTAATACGTACCTATCGCCGCTCCGGTGTGAATTTTAAGTACGTACCGTTCGCCGCCCCGGTGCGCGTGCTATATACGTACCTATCGCCGCCCCGGTGTGAATTTTAAATACGTACCTTTCGCCGCCCCGGTGCGCGTGCTATATACGTACCTATCAGCGCCCTGGTGCACGTGCTATATATGAACCGATCGCTGCCCCAGTGCACATGCTAAATACATGCCTATCACCGCCCCAGTGCACATACTATATACATACTTATTGCCGCCGATGTGCACATGCTATATACGTACTTATCGCCACCGCTGAATGCTAAATAAGTACCTATCTCCGCCCAGGGGTGAATGCTAAATACGTACATATTGCCGCCCCGGTGTGCATACACCATATGTACCTATCACTGCCCCAGTGTGAATACTAAATATGTACATATCGCCGCCCCTGTGCGAATGCTGAATACGTACCTATCGCAACCCCAGGGCGAATGCTAAATACGTAACTATCGCCACCCCTATACACTACTATATACGTACCTATGCCACCCCAGGGCACATACTATATATAAACCTATCACGGCCTGGTGCGCATAATATATTCGTACCTATCGCGGCTCTGGTGTGCATACTACATACTTACCTATCTCTGCAAGGGTGCACATACTATATATGTACCTATCTCCAGCCCAGTTAGCACACGTAAGAACTCATATTAGTGCACCCCTGTCGTGTTTGAAAAACAAAATAGTGTTCATTCATGTACTGTCACTATCATAAATATAAATAATTTTAGTTAAAAACAGAAAAAAAGAAATGTTTTTGCCTCCCCCCACGAACATTTTTTTCCATCCTCCCACATACTTAGAAATATTTTTAATTTAAAAGAAATAAAAAAGAAAAGAAAAGTTTTTGACCCGCCCCAAAAATTTTATGTTCCCCCCATACATAGAAATATTTTTAGTTTAAAAAAAGAAAAAAAAAATTTTTTTAGCTCCCCCGCCCCGAAAATTTTTTTTTTCATCCTGCCCCATACATATAAATATTGTCAATGAAAAAGATAAAAGAAATGGAAAAAAATGTTGCCCCCCACCCCAATTTTTTTTTACACTCCCGGTGCGCATGCTATATTCGTACTTATGGCATCCCATATGCACATGCTATATACGTTCCTATCGCCACCGCTGAATGCTAAATACGTACCTATAGTCTCCTCGGTGCGAATGCTAAATAGGTACCTATCGCCGCCCCGGTGCGAATGGTAAATACGTTTATATCGCCGCTAAAAATTTCCACGACCACCAATCTCTCCAGGCCCCCCAACTTTTTTTTACTCTCGCCCAACCCTGAGTAATATTTTTAGTTCCAAAAATAAAAAAATAAAAAAATTTGGCCCGACCCCTAAAAAGTTTGTCCTGACCTCTAAACATTTCCCCGAGCCCCCAATCTCTTCAGAACGCCCCCAACTTTTTTATTATTCTCTCCCAATCCTAAGAAATATTGTTAGTTAAAAAAATAAAAAAACAAAAAAAATTTGGCTCGACCTATAAAAAGTTTGTCCTGACCCCTAAAAATTTCCCCGACCCCCCCAATCTCTCCAGCCCCCCCCCACAGTTTTTTTTACTCTCGCCCACCCTGGGTAATATTTTTGTTCAAAAAATAAAAAAAATTGGCCCGACCACTTAAAAGTTTGTCCTGACCCCTGAAAATTTCTCCGACCCCCCAATCTCTCCAGCCCCCATCAATTTCTTTTACTCTCCGAAACATGAGAAATATTTTGAGTTCAAAGAAAAAAAAAAATTTGGCCTGACCCCTAAAATTTTCCCCGACCCCCTAATCTCTCCAGCCCCCCCCCCCTCCAACTTTTTTTCACTCTTCCCCTGAGGAATATTTTAAGTTCAAAAAAAGAAAAAAAAAATTGGGCCGGACCCCTAAAGAATTTGGCCTGACCCTTAAATTTTCCCCGACCCCCTAATCTCTCCAGCCCCCCCACCAACTTTTTTTTCAGTGTCCCACAACCCTGAGAAATATTTTAAGTTAAAAAAAAATAAAATAAAAAATTTGGCCTGACCCCTAAAAAATTTGGCCTGACCCCTAAAATTTAATTGTGTTTTTAAACGTGAGTTAACGCACTTCCTTAGCTATCCTCTAACAAATAAATTTCATTAAAAAACATTAATTGGTTTATGAACTTGAGGTATTACGTAATTAAATTACAATATGACTCAGCAATTTCAAATTACTATAAAATATAATGAAAAATAAATGAAAATTCCCCCCCCCCCCGATGAAATATTCCCCATGGACCCCTAAGGGCTGGGTTAATAGATTCGAGAATACTCTCATCATCTTACTCTGTGAATTTTACATAAGAATACACTTTTATATGTTATGTATATATTCTCTAACCTTGTTTTAAACACCTTCATTGTGTTTTTAAACGTGAGTTAACGCACTTCCTTAGCTACCCTCTAAAAAATAAATTTCATTAAAAAACATTAATTGGTTTATAAACTTGAGGTATTACGTAATTAAATTACAATATGACTCAGCAATTTCAAATTACTATAAAATATAATGAAAAATAAATGAAAAGCCCCCTCCCCCCCCCCCCCCCGATGAAATATTCCCCATGGACCCCTAAGGGCTGGGTTAATAGATTCGAGAATACTCTCATCATCTTACTCTGTGAATTTTACATAAGAATACACTTTTATATGTTATGTATATATTCTCTAACCTTGTTTTAAACACCTTAATTGTGTGTTTTAAACGTGAGTTAACGCACTTCCTTAGCTACCCTCTAAAAAATAAATTTCATTAAAAAACATTAATTGGTTTATGAACTTGAGGTATTACGTTATTAAATTTCAATATGACTCAGCAATTTCAAATTACTATAAAATATAATGAAAAATAAATGAAAAGCCCCCCCCCGATGAAATATTCCCCATGGACCCCTAAGGGCTGGGTTAATAGATTCGAGAATACTCTCATCATCTTACTCTGTGAATTTTACATAAGAATACACTTTTATATGTTATGTATATATTCTCTAACCTTGTTTTAAACACCTTAATTTTGTTTTTAAACGTGAGTTAACGCACTTCCTTAGCTACCCTCTAAAAAATAAATTTCATTAAAAAACATTAATTGGTTTATGAACTTGACGTATTACGTAATTAAATTACAATATGACTCAGCAATTTCAAATTACTATAAAATATAATGAAAAATAAATGAAAATTCCCCCCCCCTCGATAAAATATTCCCCATGGACCCCTAAGGGCTGGGTTAATAGATTCGAGAATACTCTCAACATCTTACTCTGTGAATTTTACATAAGAATAAACTTTTATATGTTATGTATATATTCTCTAACCTTGTTTTAAACACCTTAATTGTGTGTTTTAAACGTGAGTTAACGCACTTCCTTAGCTACCCTCTAAAAAATAAATTTCATTAAAAAACATTAATTGGTTTATGAACTTGAGGTATTACGTAATTAAATTACAATATGACTCAGCAATTTCAAATTACTATAAAATATAATGAAAAATAAATGAAAAGCCCCCCCCCCCCGATGAAATATTCCCCATGGACCCCTAAGGGCTGGGTTAATAGATTCGAGAATACTCTCATCATCTTACTCTGTGAATTTTACATAAGAATACACTTTTATATGGTATGTATATATTCTCTAACCTTGTTTTAAACACCTTAATTTTGTTTTTAAACGTGAGTTAACGCACTTCCTTGGCTACCCTCTAAAAAATAAATTTCATTAAAAAACATTAATTGGTTTATGAACTTGAGGTATTACGTAATTAAATTACAATATGACTCAGCAATTTCAAATTACTATAAAATATAATGAAAAATAAATGAAAATTCCCCCCCCCCCTCGATGAAATATTCCCCATGGACCCCTAAGGGCTGGGTTAATAGATTCGAGAATACTCTCATCATCTTACTCTGTGAATTTTACATAAGAATACACTTTTATATGTTATGTATATATTCTCTAACCTTGTTTTAAACACCTTAATTTTGTTTTTAAACGTGAGTTAACGCACTTCCTTAGCTACCCTCTAAAAAATAAATTTCATTAAAAAACATTAATTGGTTTATGAACTTGAGGTATTACGTAATTAAATTACAATATGACTCAGCAATTTCAAATTACTATACAATATAATGAAAAATAAATGAAAATTCCCCCCCCCCTCGATGAAATATTCCCCATGGACCCCTAAGGGCTGGGTTAATAGATTCGAGAATACTCTCATCATCTTACTCTGTGAATTTTACATGAGAATACACTTTTATATGTTATGTATATATTCTCTAACCTTGTTTTAAACACCTTAATTGTGTGTTTTAAACGTGAGTTAACGCACTTCCTTAGCTACCATCTAAAAAATAAATTTCATTAAAAAACATTAATTGGTTTATGAACTTGAGGTATTACGTAATTAAATATGACTCAGCAATTTCAAATTACTATAAAATATAATGAAAAATAAATGAAAATTCCCCCCCCCCTCGATGAAATATTCCCCATGGACCCCTAAGGGCTGGGTTAATAGATTCGAGAATACTCTCATCATCTTACTCTGTGAATTTTACATAAGAATACACTTTTATATGTTATGTATATATTCTCTAACCTTGTTTTAAACACCTTAATTGTGTGTTTTAAACGTGAGTTAACGCACTTCCTTAGCAACCCTCTAAAAAATAAATTTCATTAAAAAACATTAATTGGTTTATGAACTTGAGGTATTACGTAATTAAATTACAATATGACTCAGCAATTTCAAATTACTATAAAATATAATGAAAAATAAATGAAAATTCCCCCCCCCCCTCGATGAAATATTCCCCATGGACCCCTAAGGGCTGGGTTAATAGATTCGAGAATACTCTCAACATCTTACTCTGTGAATTTTACATAAGAATACACTTTTATATGTTATGTATATATTCTCTAACCTTGTTTTAAACACCTTAATTGTGTGTTTTAAACGTGAGTTAACGCACTTCCTTAGCTACCCTCTACAAAATAAATTTCATTAAAAAACATTAATTGGTTTATGAACTTGAGGTATTACGTAATTAAATTACAATATGACTCAGCAATTTCAAATTACTATAAAATATAATGAAAAATAAATGAAAATTCCCCCCCCCCTCGATGAAATATTCCCCATGGACCCCTAAGGGCTGGGTTAATAGATTCGAGAATACTCTCATCATCTTACTCTGTGAATTTTACATAAGAATACACTTTTATATGTTATGTATATATTCTCTAACCTTGTTTTAAACACCTTAATTGTGTGTTTTAAACGTGAGTTAACGCACTTCCTTAGCTACCCTCTAAAAAATAAATTTCATTAAAAAACATTAATTGGTTTATGAACTTGAGGTATTACGTAATTAAATATGACTCAGCAATTTCAAATTACTATAAAATATCATCAAAAATAAATGAAAAGCCCCCCCCCCCGATGAAATATAAATGCACATTGGTCTTTATTATAGATAAATATAAATGCACATTGGTCTTTATTATAGATACAAATAAATGCACATTGGTCTTTATTATAGATACAAATAAATGCACATTGGTCTTTATTATAGATACAATTAAATGCACATTGGTCTTTATTATAGATTTTCTTAATATCCCCCCCCCCCCCAAGAAAAAAATTGGCCTGAGGCGCTCACACCGGCGAATGCCGTCACCCCCCTCCCAATTTGGCATGAAAGGAGGAGGTAATGCCTATCATGATAACGGAAGGGAGGGGGAGGAATATTAGCGTCTATTAAAAGGTTGTAGTGTGAGTGAATTTCTTCCTGACACTTTTCATTATTTTTCAAATTATCTGCCACTCTCTGACGTCATGATGACCTGATATAACCGGACACAATTTAGAGCAAGACCGGGTACATCCGGCAATGGATTATGGGACAGGTGCGGATGTGATTGAGCAACCCTTGTTTCACTACACACTCTTAACGTAGGATTCCTATGTTGTTATTGATGCATCCGGACAGAAGTTATTGGATGATCTGATACAACCGGACACAATTTAGGGCAAGACCGGGTACATCCGGCAAGGGATTATGGGATGTTTACAATGACTCTGCATTTTTATCGGATTAGTACACAAATACATTAGAGTAATTTACTCCTCTCCAGGAGTTAGGCACAAGGCCAGTTTTAATCCTACTCCCACCAGTAAGATGTGACCCAAGCTCGGGTCGGAAAGTGGGGGTTGAAAAGCCAGCGCCCGAGAGGTGAAATACATTAGATTATTTCGAATATGTTAAAAAATGGCGTATAAAAGCTATGTTGAATTAGAGAAAAACGGCCTAGAGGAGTCTAAAAAATTTTGTTGATATTTAAAACTCATGTAATAATTTGTTAAATAGTATTGTACAATGTTTGTTGAAAGAAAATCATAGTTGTTATTACTTGTTAATTTATTAAAGTAATTTGAACAGTGTATAGTGGATAGGCTGCTGTACTGCAGTAGATTTGTTATAAATAATCCAGTAAATCGCATAAAATTTTTAAGCTTTGTCGGCCTTTTGGCTAAGATCAAAGTGTAGTATCTGTTCTCGGCATTTTTGCCTTGAGATCAAGTGTATTATCTAGTCCTATCCGGTAGGTGTCGATCTTACACTCTCGAATCAAAAATCAGATTATCATTTTATTTTTTAATCCCTTTTCCTTTGGTGCACTTCCTCTCCCCTAGAGTACGGCTGATCGCGCCCACGGTAGGGATTTCTCTCACGCCGACTAATACTCAAACTCCCCAAAATTTCGCCTGAGGCGCTCATACCGGCGAATGCCCACATTCCCCCTCCCCAGATTTGGCCTGAGGCGCTCATACCTGCGAATTCCGACATTCCCCCTCCCTAAATTCGGCCTGAGGGGCCCGACTGCTGACATTCCCCCTCCCCAGATTTGGCCTGAGGCGCTCATACCGGCGAATGCCGACATTCCCCCTCCCAAGATTTGGCCTGAGGCGCCCCACCACCGAATGCCGACACTCCCCCTCCCCCAAATTTCGCCTTAAGCGCTCATACCGCCGAATGCCGACACTCCCCCGCCCCCAAATTTCGCCTGAGGCGCTCACACCGACGAATGTCGACACTCCCCCTCCCCAAATTTCGCCTGAGGCGCTCATAACGGCGAATGCCGACACTCCCCCTCCCCCAAATTTGGACTGAGGCGCTCATACCAGCGAATGCCGACAATCCCCCTCCTCATATTTGGCCTGAGGCGCCCCACCGCCGAATGCCGACACTCCCTCTCCCCAGATTTGGCCTGTGGCACTCACATCGGTGAATGCCGACATTCCCCCCCCCCCCCCCTATTTGGCCTGAAAGGAGGAGGTAATGCCTGGAAGTATTATATCAGGATAACAGAACGGCCATAGTGAGGAAGGGAGGGGGGAAGGAATATTAGCGTCTATTAATAATTAAGAAAGAAAGGGTGGGAGTGAGAGGGGAAGAAGAAAGAAAGAAAAAAAATGGTTGTAGTGTGAGTGAATTTCTACCCGCCCCTCCCTTACTCTGACGTCATATCTAGTTTATCGTGACTTTGCATTTGATTTCTTCTCAAATTAGTATAAATAACGTTGAAAAATGGAGTTAAAAGCCACCCCCCATTGGAGAAAAGTGCTCAGTCGACCCTGGAAGAGTCAATTTTTTTTTCCGGTTCCGAGATATTAGACGCGCCTGGGCTGGCCGATCGGAATGATGTCACCCGTGTGACCGTTTGTTGGGTACTTTCGGAGGAGAAGCTTTACATACATACATACATACATACAGACAGGTGGGATTTATATAATAGACTAGCGGGGCTACCCGGCGTTGCTCGGGGTCATAAAAACATATAATGTAAGAAAAATCGTGTGTGTAACATCTTTATATACAAACTTCTATTTCTCCCCCCCCCCTTTCTCTATAGCCGTCTCTTTATCTTTCTACCTTTCTCTTCCCTGGTCACCCCATTTCAGCGCTACTTTCTAATTTTGCCTTTTGCGAAAGCTGTTTCTTCCCCACCATTTCTCCTACGTTGGCCAGGGCAATAGTATATCATATTTCTATAAAAAGTAACACCTCTATCTGCGCCTTCTATATAAGAACTTATCTCTGCCCCGGTGTTCATACTATATACGTATCTATCATCACCCCGGTGCGCATACTATATACGTACCTATCGCCGCCTCAGTGCACATACTATATATGTACCTATCGCCGCCCCAGTGCAGATACTATTTAAGTACCTATCGCCGCCTCGGTGCGAATGCTAAATAGTACCTATCGCCGTCCCGGTGTGCATGCTACATAAGTACCTATCGCTGCCCTAGTGCGAATAATTAATATGTACATATTGCCGCTTTGGTGCGAATGCTAAATACGTACCTATCGCCGCTTTGGTGCGAATGCTAAATACGTACCTATCGCCGGCCCGGTGCGAATGCTAAATACGTACCTATAGCCGCCCCGGTGCGAATGCGAAATACATACCTTTCGCCGTTCCGGTGCATGTGCTATATACGTACCTATCGCCGCCCCGGTGCACGTGCTATATACGTCCATATCGCCGCCCCGGTGCGCGTGCTATATATGTACTGACTGCCGCCGCAGAGCGCATGCTATGTACGTACTTATTGCTGCCCATGTGTACATGTTATATACGTAGCTATCGCCACCCCTAAATTCTGAATACGTACCTATAGCCGCCCCGGTGTGGAAGCTAAATAGGTACTAATTGCTGCCCCGGTGCGAATGCTAAATACATACCTATCGCCGCCCCGGTGTGAATTCTAAATACGTACTTATCACTGCCCCGGTGTGAATTCTAAATACGTACCTATCGCTGCCTCGGGTCGGAAGCTAAATACGTACATATCGCCACCCTGGTGCGAATGCTAAATACATACCTATCGCCGCCCTGGTGTGAATGCTAAATACATACCTATCGCCACCCTGGTGTGAATGCTAAATACGTACCTATCGCCGCCCCGGTGTGAATGCTAAATACATACCTATCGCCGCCCCGGTGTGAATGCTAAATACATACCTATCGCCGCCCCGGTGTGAATGCTAAATACGTACCTATCGCCGCTCTGGTGTGAATTTTAAGTACGTACCGTTCGCCGCCCCGGTGCGCGTGCTATATACGTACCTATCGCCGCCCCGGTGTGAATTTTAAATACGTACCTTTCGCCGCCCCGGTGCGCGTGATATATACGTACCTATCAGCGCCCTGGTGCACGTGCTATATATGAACCGATCGCTGCCCCAGTGCACATGCTAAATACATGCCTATCACCGCCCCGGTGCACATACTATATACATACTTATTGCCGCCGATGTGCACATGCTATATACGTACTTATCGCCACCGCTGAATGCTAAATAAGTACCTATCTCCGCCCAGGGGTGAATGCTAAATACGTACATATTGCCGCCCCGGTGTGCATACACCATATGTACCTATCACTGCCCCAGTGTGAATACTAAATATGTACATATCGCCGCCCCTGTGCGAATGCTGAATACGTACCTATCGCAACCCCAGGGCGAATGCTAAATACGTAACTATCGCCACCCCTATACACTACTATATACGTACCTATGCCACCCCAGGGCACATACTATATATAAACCTATCGCCGGCCTGGTGCGCATAATATATTCGTACCTATCGCGGCTCTGGTGTGCATACTACATACTTACCTATCTCTGCAAGGGTGCACATACTATATATGTACCTATCTCCAGCCCAGTTAGCACATGTAAGAACTCATATTAGTGCACCCCTGTCGTGTTTGAAAAACAAAATAGTGTTCATTCATGTATTGTCACTATCATAAATATAAATAATTTTAGTTAAAAACAGAAAAAAAGAAATGTTTTTGCCTCCCCCCACGAACATTTTTTTCCATCCTCCCACATACTTAGAAATATTTTTAATTTAAAAGAAATAAAAAAGAAAAGAAAATTTTTTGACCCGCCCCAAAAATTTTATGTTCCCCCCATACATAGAAATATTTTTAGTTTAAAAAAAGAAAAAAAAAATTTTTTTAGCTCCCCCGCCCCGAAAATTTTTTTTTTCATCCTGCCCCATACATATAAATATTGTCAATGAAAAAGATAAAAGAAAAGGAAAAAAATGTTGGCCCCCACCCCAATTTTTTTTTACACTCCCGGTGCGCATGCTATATTCGTACTTATGGCATCCCATGTGCACATGCTATATACGTTCCTATCGCCACCGCTGAATGCTAAATACGTACCTATAGTCTCCTCGGTGCGAATGCTAAATAGGTACCTATCGCCGCCCCGGTGCGAATGGTAAATACGTTTATATCGCCGCTAAAAATTTCCACGACCACCAATCTCTCCAGGCCCCCCAACTTTTTTTTACTCTCGCCCAACCCTGAGTAATATTTTTAGTTCCAAAAATAAAAAAATAAAAAAATTTGGCCCGACCCCTAAAAAGTTTGTCCTGACCTCTAAACATTTCCCCGAGCCCCCAATCTCTTCAGAACGCCCCCAACTTTTTTATTATTCTCTCCCAATCCTAAGAAATATTGTTAGTTAAAAAAATAAAAAAACAAAAAAAATTTGACCTATAAAAAGTTTGTCCTGACCCCTAAAAATTTCCCCGACCCCCCCAATCTCTCCAGCCCCCCCCCCAGTTTTTTTACTCTCGCCCACCCTGAGTAATATTTTTGTTCAAAAAATAAAAAAATTTGGCCCGACCACTTAAAAGTTTGTCCTGACCCCTGAAAATTTCTCCGACCCCCCAATCTCTCCAGCCCCCATCAATTTCTTTTACTCTCCCAAACATGAGAAATATTTTGAGTTCAAAGAAAAAAAAAAAATTTGGCCTGACCCCTAAAATTTTCCCCGACCCCCTAATCTCTCCAGCCCCCCCCCCCTCCAACTTTGTTTCACTCTTCCCCTGAGGAATATTTTAAGTTCAAAAAAAGAACAAAAAAAATTTGGCCGGACCCCTAAAGAATTTGGCCTGACCCTTAAGTTTTCCCCGACCCCCTAATCTCTCCAGCCCCCCCACCAACTTTTTTTTTCAGTGTCCCACAACCCTGAGAAATATTTTAAGTTAAAAAAAAATAAAATAAAAAATTTGGCCTGACCCCTAAAAAATTTGTCCTGACCCCTAAAATTTAATTGTGTTTTTAAACGTGAGTTAACGCACTTCCTTAGCTATCCTCTAACAAATAAATTTCATTAAAAAACATTAATTGGTTTATGAACTTGAGGTATTACGTAATTAAATTACAATATGACTCAGCAATTTCAAATTACTATAAAATATAATGAAAAATAAATGAAAAGCCCCCCCCCGATGAAATATTCCCCATGGACCCCTAAGGGCTGGGTTAATAGATTCGAGAATACTCTCATCATCTTACTCTGTGAATTTTACATAAGAATACACTTTTATATGTTATGTATATATTCTCTAACCTTGTTTTAAACACCTTAATTGTGTTTTTAAACGTGAGTTAACGCACTTCCTTAGCTACCCTCTAAAAAATAAATTTCATTAAAAAACATTAATTGGTTTATGAACTTGAGGTATTACGTAATTAAATTACAATATGACTCAGAAATTTCAAATTACTATAAAATATAATGAAAAATAAATGAAAAGCCCCCTCCCCCCCGATGAAATATTCCCCATGGACCCCTAAGGGCTGGGTTAATAGATTCGAGAATACTCTCATCATCTTACTCTGTGAATTTTACATAAGAATACACTTTTATATGGTATGTATATATTCTCTAACCTTGTTTTAAACACCTTAATTTTGTTTTTAAACGTGAGTTAACGCACTTCCTTAGCTACCCTCTAAAAAATAAATTTCATTAAAAAACATTAATTGGTTTATGAACTTGAGGTATTACGTAATTAAATTACAATATGACTACGCAATTTCAAATTACTATAAAATATAATGAAAAATAAATGAAAATTCCCCCCCCCCCCTCGATGAAATATTCCCCATGGACCCCTAAGGGCTGGGTTAATAGATTCGAGAATATTCTCATCATCTTACTCTGTGAATTTTACATAAGAATACACTTTTATATGTTATGTATATATTCTCTAACCTTGTTTTAAACACCTTAATTGTGTGTTTTAAACGTGAGTTAACGCACTTCCTTAGCTACCCTCTAAAAAATAAATTTCATTAAAAACATTAATTGGTTTATGAACTTGAGGTATTACGTAATTAAATTACAATATGACTCAGCAATTTCAAATTACTATGAAATATAATGAAAAATAAATGAAAATTCCCCCCCCCCTCGATTAAATATTCCCCATGGACCCCTAAGGGCTGGGTTAATAGATTCGAGAATACTCTCATCATCTTACTCGGTGAATTTTACATAAGAATACACTTTTATATGTTATGTATATATTCTCTAACCTTGTTTTAAACACCTTAATTGTGTGTTTTAAACGTGAGTTAACGCACTTCCTTAGCTACCCTCTAAAAAATAAATTTCATTAAAAAACATTAATTGATTTATGAACTTGAGGTATTACGTAATTAAATTACAATATGACTCAGCAATTTCAAATTACTATAAAATATAATGAAAAATAAATGAAAATTCCCCCCCCCCCTCGATGAAATATTCCCCATGGACCCCTAAGGGCTGGGTTAATAGATTCGAGAATACTCTCATCATCTTACTCTGTGAATTTTACATAAGAATACACTTTTATATGTTATGTATATATTCTCTAACCTTGTTTTAAACACCTTAATTGTGTGTTTTAAACGTGAGTTAACGCACTTCCTTAGCTACCCTCTAAAAAATAAATTTCATTAAAAAACATTAATTGGTTTATGAACTTGAGGTATTACGTAATTAAATTACAATATGACTCAGCAATTTCAAATTACTATAAAATATAATGAAAAATAAATGAAAAGCCCCCTCCCCCCGATGAAATATTCCCCATGGACCCCTAAGGGCTGGGTTAATAGATTCGAGAATACTCTCATCATCTTACTCTGTGAATTTTACATAAGAATACACTTTTATATGGTATGTATATATTCTCTAACCTTGTTTTAAACACCTTAATTGTGTGTTTTAAACGTGAGTTAACGCACTTTCTTAGCTACCCTCTAAAAAATAAATTTCATTAAAAAACATTAATTGGTTTATGAACTTGAGGTATTACGTAATTAAATTACAATATGACTCAGCAATTTCAAATTACTATAAAATATAATGAAAAATAAATGAAAATTCCCCCCCCCCTCGATGAAATATTCCCCATGGACCCCTAAGGGCTGGGTTAATAGATTCAAGAATACTCTCATCATCTTACTCTGTGAATTTTACATAAGAATACACTTTTATATGTTATGTATATATTCTCTAACCTTGTTTTAAACACCTTAATTGTGTGTTTTAAACGTGAGTTAACGCACTTCCTTAGCTACCCTCTAAAAAATAAATTTCATTAAAAAACATTGATTGGTTTATGAACTTGAGGTATTACGTAATTAAATTACAATATGACTCAGCAATTTCAAATTACTATAAAATATAATGAAAAATAAATGAAAAGCCCCCCCCCCCCGATGAAATATTCCCCATGGACCCCTAAGGGCTGGGTTAATAGATTCGAGAATACTCTCATCATCTTACTCTGTGAATTTTACATAAGAATACACTTTTATATGGTATGTATATATTCTCTAACCTTGTTTTAAACACCTTAATTGTGTGTTTTAAACGTGAGTTAACGCACTTTCTTAGCTACCCTCTAAAAAATAAATTTCATTAAAAAACATTAATTGGTTTATGAACTTGAGGTATTACGTAATTAAATTACAATATGACTCAGCAATTTCAAATTACTATAAAATATAATGAAAAATAAATGAAAAGCCCCCCCCCCCCCCCCCCGATGAAATATTCCCCATGGACCCCTAAGGGCTGGGTTAATAGATTCGAGAATACTCTCATCATCTTACTCTGTGAATTTTACATAAGAATACACTTTTATATGTTATGTATATATTCTCTAACCTTGTTTTAAACACCTTAATTGTGTGTTTTAAACGTGAGTTAACGCACTTCCTTAGCTACCCTCTAAAAAATAAATTTCATTAAAAAACATTGATTGGTTTATGAACTTGAGGTATTACGTAATTAAATTACAATATGACTCAGCAATTTCAAATTACTATAAAATATAATGAAAAATAAATGAAAAGCCCCCCCCCCCCCGATGAAATATTCCCCATGGACCCCTAAGGGCTGGGTTAATAGATTCGAGAATACTCTCATCATCTTACTCGGTGAATTTTACATAAGAATACACTTTTATATGTTATGTATATATTCTCTAACCTTGTTTTAAACACCTTAATTGTGTGTTTTAAACGTGAGTTAACGCACTTCCTTAGCTACCCTCTAAAAAATAAATTTCATTAAAAAACATTAATTGATTTATGAACTTGAGGTATTACGTAATTAAATTACAATATGACTCAGCAATTTCAAATTACTATAAAATATAATGAAAAATAAATGAAAATTCCCCCCCCCCCTCGATGAAATATTCCCCATGGACCCCTAAGGGCTGGGTTAATAGATTCGAGAATACTCTCATCATCTTACTCTGTGAATTTTACATAAGAATACACTTTTATATGTTATGTATATATTCTCTAACCTTGTTTTAAACACCTTAATTGTGTGTTTTAAACGTGAGTTAACGCACTTCCTTAGCTACCCTCTAAAAAATAAATTTCATTAAAAAACATTAATTGGTTTATGAACTTGAGGTATTACGTAATTAAATTACAATATGACTCAGCAATTTCAAATTACTATAAAATATAATGAAAAATAAATGAAAAGCCCCCTCCCCCCGATGAAATATTCCCCATGGACCCCTAAGGGCTGGGTTAATAGATTCGAGAATACTCTCATCATCTTACTCTGTGAATTTTACATAAGAATACACTTTTATATGGTATGTATATATTCTCTAACCTTGTTTTAAACACCTTAATTGTGTGTTTTAAACGTGAGTTAACGCACTTCCTTAGCTACCCTCTAAAAAATAAATTTCATTAAAAAACATTAATTGGTTTATGAACTTGAGGTATTACGTAATTAAATTACAATATGACTCAGCAATTTCAAATTACTATAAAATATAATGAAAAATAAATGAAAATTCCCCCCCCCCCTCGATGAAATATTCCCCATGGACCCCTAAGGGCTGGGTTAATAGATTCAAGAATACTCTCATCATCTTACTCTGTGAATTTTACATAAGAATACACTTTTATATGTTATGTATATATTCTCTAACCTTGTTTTAAACACCTTAATTGTGTGTTTTAAACGTGAGTTAACGCACTTCCTTAGCTACCCTCTAAAAAATAAATTTCATTAAAAAACATTGATTGGTTTATGAACTTGAGGTATTACGTAATTAAATTACAATATGACTCAGCAATTTCAAATTACTATAAAATATAATGAAAAATAAATGAAAAGCCCCCCCCCCCCCGATGAAATATTCCCCATGGACCCCTAAGGGCTGGGTTAATAGATTCGAGAATACTCTCATCATCTTACTCTGTGAATTTTACATAAGAATACACTTTTATATGGTATGTATATATTCTCTAACCTTGTTTTAAACACCTTAATTGTGTGTTTTAAACGTGAGTTAACGCACTTTCTTAGCTACCCTCTAAAAAATAAATTTCATTAAAAAACATTAATTGGTTTATGAACTTGAGGTATTACGTAATTAAATTACAATATGACTCAGCAATTTCAAATTACTATAAAATATAATGAAAAATAAATGAAAAGCCCCCCCCCCCCCGATGAAATATTCCCCATGGACCCCTAAGGGCTGGGTTAATAGATTCGAGAATACTCTCATCATCTTACTCTGTGAATTTTACATAAGAATACACTTTTATATGTTATGTATATATTCTCTAACCTTGTTTTAAACACCTTAATTGTGTGTTTTAAACGTGAGTTAACGCACTTCCTTAGCTACCCTCTAAAAAATAAATTTCATTAAAAAACATTGATTGGTTTATGAACTTGAGGTATTACGTAATTAAATTACAATATGACTCAGCAATTTCAAATTACTATAAAATATAATGAAAAATAAATGAAAAGCCCCCCCCCCCCGATGAAATATTCCCCATGGACCCCTAAGGGCTGGGTTAATAGATTCGAGAATACTCTCATCATCTTACTCTGTGAATTTTACATAAGAATACACTTTTATATGTTATGTATATATTCTCTAACCTTGTTTTAAACACCTTAATTGTGTGTTTTAAACGTGAGTTAACGCACTTCCTTAGCTACCCTCTAAAAAATAAATTTCATTAAAAAACATTAATTGGTTTATGAACTTGAGGTATTACGTAATTAAATATGACTCAGCAATTTCAAATTACTATAAAATATCATCAAAAATAAATGAAAAGCCCCCCCCCCCCCGATGAAATATAAATGCACATTGGTCTTTATTATAGATAAATATAAATGCACATTGGTCTTTATTATAGATACAAATAAATGCACATTGGTCTTTATTATAGATACAATTAAATGCACATTGGTCTTTATTATAGATTTTCTTAATACCCCCCCCCAAGAAAAAAATTGGCCTGAGGCGCTCACACCGGCGAATGCCGTCACCCCCCTCCCAATTTGGCATGAAAGGAGGAGGTAATGCCTATCATGATAACGGAAGGGAGGGGGAGGAATATTAGCGTCTATTAAAAGGTTGTAGTGTGAGTGAATTTCTTCCTGACACTTTGCATTATTTTTCAAATTATCTGCCACTCTCTGACGTCATGATGACCTGATATAACCGGACACAATTTAGAGCAAGACCGGGTACATCCGGCAAGGGATTATGGGACAGGTGCGGATGTGATTGAGCAACCCTTGTTTCACTACACACACTTAACATAGGATTCCTATGTTGTTATTGATGCATCCGGACAGAAGTTATTGGATGATCTGATACAACCGGACACAATTTAGGGCAAGACCGGGTACATCCGGCAAGGGATTATGGGATGTTTACAGTGACTCTGCATTTTTATCGGATTAGTACACAAATACATTAGAGTAATTTACTCCTCTCCAGGAGTTAGGCACAAGGCCAGTTTTTATCCTACTCCCACCAGTAAGATGTGACCCAAGCTCGGGTCGGAAAGTGGGGGTTGAAAAGCCAGCGCCCGAGAGGTGAAATACATTAGATTATTTCGAATATGTTAAAAAAAATGGCGTATAAAAGCTATGTTGAATTAGAGAAAAACGGCCTAGAGGAGTCTAAAAAATTTTGTTGATATTTAAAACTCATGTAATAATTTGTTAAATAGTATTGTACAATGTTTGTTGAAAGAAAATCATAGTTATTATTACTTGTTAATTTATTAAAGTAATTTGAACAGTGTATAGTGGATAGGCTGCTGTACTGCAGTAGATTTGTTATAAATAATCCAGTAAATCGCATAAAATTTTTTAAGCTTTGTCGGCCTTTTCGAATCCTCGGCGTGTGGTTCGGGCCGGGCCTCCAGCTGGAAAAGAACTGGTCGGAAGTACAGACAAAGGTCGAATCGTCGGTCCGGGCTTGGATTCGAAGGAAGCTTTCCTTAAAGGGCAGAGCGGAGGCGTGCGCCACTTACGTCTTTCCTCTCATCCTTTACCGGCTGTCTGTACTACCACTGCCTGCGGCCCGCCTTATCGCTTTCACGCGCTTACTCTTCTCGCTTCTTTGGAAGGGCCGGAAAGCGTACGTCCGCAGACAGGTCTGTACTCAAGTTCCGAGTGTGGGAGGCTTGGGGATGCCTGACTTGGCAAGTCATCGACATGCCGAGAGACTGGCTTTCCTGAGTCGGACTTTGATGGAAGACACTCCGTGGGTCCCTGCGGTCGGGAGCGCCTTTCCCAACCTCATACCCGACCTCTCGGTCGAAGGACGACGTAGGCCGAGAGGGGAGCCCTTGTTCTTCGCCGAATGCCGGGCCGCGCTTAGAGCGTTGCCGGGGTCCAGTAACCTTGCCCGGTCTAGGAAGAGACTATATCGGGATCTAGTGGAGGGTACCGCTTCGGACCCACTTGAGGAGCGGCTTGGATTGTCGAGGGAGGAGGCCCACTCCCAGTGGAATTGGGCGCCAGGCCAGAGTTATCTCAACAATTCTGAGTATTCTCTGACCTGGCGACTGGTTCGGAACGCACTGCCCCTCTATGGCAGATTATGCAGAGATGGTTTAAGGGACGTCCCCTTATGCCCGCGCTGTGAAGACAACGAAGAAGAAACGGCCGAGCACGCCTTCTTCACCTGCAGCAAACTTCGACATCTCTGGGGATACGTCAGGGAGGTGACGGCCCGCATCGACGCCGAGCAGCCGATGGTCCTGGATGTAGCATCTGTCATCAACAATGCAGCACCGCCGTGGTCTGGGGAGAAACGAATGGTGTTTCTAGCCATCCTAGCCGTAGCAAGACTAGTGACGTGGGTTACACGTCTTAATGAGGTTCATGGGGTTGGATCTGTTTCGGATCGGGATCTGGTAGTTTACTTTAAACACCAACTTAAAGTGAAGATCAGATGCGATTGGAAACGATTACATCGCATGGATTTCGATAGGAGATGGGTGCATGACACTAGTTTGTGCATCCGACGAGGCGCCAAGTTTGAGTTCGTGTTCCCTCCATAGTTATGGCACACGCGGTACTGGGTTCTACGGAACCCACCCCTGTAGAGTTTTTTGGATTTATTTCAAAAAACTGGTAACCTCTTAAACTAGTAGGAATGAAAGTTATCCTGTCCCTCTTTTATTTTTGCCGGCACTAGAGAGCTTCCAGAGATTCCCACTTCCACTGTTTTATTTTGTCCCCGGTCTTTTGAAACCCTTGGCATTACTATCTTGGAAGACGCCATCCACCCCATGATCCCATTCCCGATGAATTTATTTTTTGAACACTCCTCTCTTAAAGTTCCCACTCCCACTTAGTGACCGACCCGCTTGTTTTCGGTCTCGTGCCGGAAAACAGTGGGCGGTCTAACACTTAGTCATGAGGGAAAGCCGGGCCATACTAACTTTTTTACCATTTTATTTCGTTCTTTATTTTTCTTTCTTTTTGGGTGTTTTTAATATTTTTTCCCACTCCCACGATAATTCTTTTTTACATCGATGTTTTTTGGGGATATTTTAAGTAGGGATCAACCCACAGAGTGAATGCGGTATTTTGGTGCAAGAATCTAGTTTGGAGTCAGCAAATGTTCTTTTTTATGTTGTTTGTAAAATTTTGTGAAATAAAAAACATTGAACAGCTTGTCTCACTTATCCCCGACCCCCCCTCCCCCTACATAACGGGCACTATGCCTAAGGTCTGGTGAGTTCCCAAGGTTTGTAAAATCTTCATCTGTAGATAAAGATGAGGGTTGTCCGAAGGAACTCACCTGCCTAAATAAATCGGCCTTTTGGCTAAGATCAAAGTGTAGTATCTGTTCTCGGCATTTTTGCCTTGAGATCAAGTGTATTATCTAGTCCTATCCGATAGGTGTCGATCTTACACTCTCGAATCAAAAATCAGATTATCATTTTATTTTTTAATCCCTTTTCCTTTGGTGCACTTCCTCTCCCCTAAAGTACGGCTGATCGCGCCCACGGTAGGGATCTCTCTCACGCCGTAATACTCAAACTCCCCAAAATTTCGCCTGAGCCGCTCATACCGCGAATGCCGACATTCCCCCATCCCCAGATTTGGCCTGAGGCGCTCATACCGACGAATGCCGACATTCCCCCTTCCCAGATTTCCCCTGAGGCGCTCATACCGGCGAATGCCCACATTCCCCCTCCCCAGATTTCGCCTGAGGCGCTCATACCTGCGAATTCCGACATTCCCCCTCCCTAAATTCGGCCTGAGGGGCCCGACTGCTGACATTCCCCCTCCCCAGATTTGGCCTGAGGCGCTCATACCGGCGAATGCCGACATTCCCCCTCCCCAGATTTGGCCTGAGGCGCCCCACCACCGAATGCCGACACTCCCCCTCCCCCAAATTTCGCCCTAAGCGCTCATACCGCCGAATGCCGACACTCCCCCGCCCCCAAATTTCGCCTGAGGCGCTCACACCGACGAATGTCGACACTCCCCCTCCCCAAATTTGGCCTGAGGCGCTCATAACGGCGAATGCCGACACTCCCCCTCCCCCAAATTTGGACTGAGGCGCCCGAATGCCGACACTCCCCCTCCCCCAAATTTGGCCTGAGGCGCTCATACCAGCGAATGCCGACATTCCCCCTCCTCAGATTTGGCCTGAGGCGCCCCACCGTCGAATGCCGACACTCCCTCTCCCCAGATTTGGCCTGTGGCACTCACATCGGTGAATGCCGACATTCCCCCCCCCCCATTTGGCCTGAAAGGAGGAGGTAATGCCTGGAAGTATTATATCAGGATAACAGAACAGCCATAGTGAGGAAGGGAGGGGGGGAAGGAATATTAGCGTCTATTAATAATTAAGAAAGAAAGTGTGGGAGTGAGAGGGGAAGAAGAAAGAAAGGAAAAAAATGGTTGTAGTGTGAGTGAATTTCTACCCGCCACTCCCTTACTCTGACGTCATATCTAGTTTATCGTGACTTTGCATTATTTTTCTTCTCAAATTAGTATAAATAACGTTGAAAAATGGAGTTAAAAGCCACCCCCCATTGGAGAAAAGTGCTCAGTCGACCCCGGAAGAGTCAATTTTTTTTTCCGGTTCCGAGATATTAGACGCGCCTGGGCTGGCCGGTCGGAATGATGTCACCCGTGTGACCGTGTGTTGGGTACTTTCGGAGGAGAAGCTTTACATACATACATACATACATACAGACAGGTGGGATTTATATAATAGATAAAGATAAAGGTACTGTTTCCTATAGTATTTAAATTTACCAAGTTTAATTAGGTACTTTACGTATCTTCACAATATATGACCAGGTTGAATAGGGCCCCTAATATTAAGAGTTTAAAAATCATCGAAAAAAGGTGCATTAAGTATATTTGCATCAACACGTGTATATTAGATGAAATTGCTTAACACTTGCATGGATTTCTTGCAATAAAAGTCATGTTAAAGATCAGTATTAGTTGGTAACACACAAGGCACACATACTAGTCACAGATGTCACATATCGACCAACTCATATCATAAGGTCACAAGTATGACTCAACCATCAAATGAACTAATACAATGTTTAGACACAGTCACATCTGGAATATTCCAAAACAACAACTAAAACTCCGCATTGGGGGAGTTTTGTTTGGAATGATAATTATTATGAAGCTTTGAAGGTGTATGCAACTCCCCTGTTAGATTCGATACATATGTAAAAATGCAGGGTGATCCATTCAACCCCGGTTACTTCATTCTAAGAACAATCTTGCTTCTCATGAACATTTTAAGGGGTGTTTGCAATTATACTTATATGGCTTTCTCACTTCACGAATAGCATACACTATAGTTCTCAAAACATTTAAATATAAATCAGAAAAAAGTTTTATTAGATAGTCAAAAGGTGCATATCTTGGCGTTCACACTTCCTTCTTCATGAGAGTTCACAAAAGACAGAATGATATAGTTTTAATGGCCATATCATAAAGACAGTGTCTGATGCAATTCATAATTGAAGCATCAAACTCTGGAAACATCTAAATTTGGAGAAAACAGGGATAAGACTTCGCGCCCTATTTCAATCCAGTGGCCCACTTCACCCGGGTTACACTATTCTAAATAGGCGACCGTGATCTCTGCACAGTTAACGATGAAAATGCTATTTGAAAACGTAGTATCTTTAACAAACTTACGCGATTTTTAGAATCCGATTCTTACAAGACAGACAACGCAAATGTTGCCAAAGAATTCGAACATGGCACGCTTAGTCGTGTCCGTGTCGGTAATCTATTTTTCTATCATCAATGTTTCTAGTGTGACGCATTGTTATGAACTTCTGCCTTAGACGGGTGTGTTATATTGAAGTTGGCCTTGAAGAAGAAAATAAGTTGACAAGAATACAAGATTGACAGACGTGAAAATGGAAAACGCAAAAACAGAAGTAGCATTTAGCATGCTGGGAACTACAAAGAATTCATTTAGAGGCGAGGCAAACGGACGTGTTGAAATGTAAGTCTTTTTATCTATATCTATCTATCTGCGATAAAGAAATAAACAACATATTTGAAGTACAAAGTCTTCGTTTTAATGTGGTAATTGACAATAAACCGACCAGATAAAGGTGTGTATACTCTAGCAGAACGAAACCTATGAGTCTGCCATGTAAGTCTAACTTTTGCGTCTAATAATACCAGCATAATCATCGTACGAAGCTAGATGAAGAAAAATACAATATATCATATGGATATCATAGCTAGTAATACATGATTATCAACATTGACAAAAATATAAAGTTCTTATATCAGATATTTCTTGGCGCTTTACAAATTAACGCCTTATTTTATATTTATAATTTTAGACGTGTGTCCAAGAGAGACTTTGTCACTTGTCAGTCGATCGATCGATTTGTCTATCACAATTCAGTTTTAAATAACATTTACATTATTAAAGTATAGATTGCAAGGAAAATAAACATTTTAATGCGTTAAAAGAGTACAAAATACAGCCCATTTCTCTAAGAAGATATTTTGTTAGTCTTTCTCTACTCTATCATTATTTCTATGGTAGGTGCTTGATTGACCCCTAATTCTTTGTTTCTCCTTGTAAGACATTAACAGCAAGAACTCGTCTATCAACAACAACTGCAAATAATTGTCCATGATTCTTCTATATGCCTAACATCAAACTGAATTTCCATGAACAGAGTTTCTTTCAAGGAACTCCCCTCTCCGTGGAGCACATTACAACGGGACTGCTTACCTGCAAGTTGTAACATGGCCTTCTTCAAATCCAATAGCAAGAAATACGTGCATTGAAATGTTCTCATAAGTAATCAAATTTTGTCCATTCCATTCATGATTTTCAATCCTCTCATAATAGTATTCATCATTCAACTGATAACCCATCTATCTTATTACGTCTTATACTCGAGTGACTTTTGTCTTAGCTAATCATGACATATTATTTTTTTAAATACATTGTTATAATCCAGTGATGCCCGGAGCCAACTACTTGATGATATGCCTCAAAGATCCAAGTATAATTCCTAGTAATGAGAAATATCATAAGAATTAAGTGATGAGACGATTCTTATATTTTTCATCATTCTGATACACTTACCGATTTTGTTTTAACTTTCCGATTCCGATACAATTACAGATTTAAATTTAAATTTTAAAATCGCCTAATCGCCTCAAAAGTAGAATTTCAATTTTTGAAGGAAGGGGTATTTAGCGGAAAGTCCTCATCTACTTTTAAATGTAGATATAAGTTTATTTTCAATTTGACTCACTTGTTAATCTTTTCCCTATTTGTATCGAATATTTTGATAAACTCACCGTGAGATGTTAATCTATACCTTTCACTTCATTTATTCCTAGTCATCCACTTGTGCCATTTTTACCTGTGCCATTTATCCGATGCCATTTCTACCAAAGTTCGTTATGATGATGTATACATTTTAGGTTTACTGGTAGTTTGCAAACAATAAATATTTATCAGTTGATCCTTAGTAACAGCAATAGAGAATTAAGTTTGAAACAAAAAAAATCAAATGAAAATGTTTTTGGAATTGGAAATAAGGCTTACATTTTCCGATACCGATTCCGAAACCCCAAAAAGTTCTGATATTTCCAATTCCAGATTCCGATTCAATTAATCGTCCTAACCCTAGTTTAATATAATTGGATGATCTTTCCCAATTTTGATTCTTGGGGCCAAGCTTTGTTGCGCCTTCCTCTCTGCACTGCATTGAAATACACACAGATTTTATAGAATTACCTTTAGAATATCCTTTCTGGTTTTAATAAACGGCACTAAATCAGGATGTTATCGTTTTTTTTTAATTTCAAAACCATTCTGATACGGAATTTCATTGTACAAATAAAAATAATTTTATCATTCTTATGCCAGATTCTGCATTAAAAGTGCAGATAAAATTTTCCGGTGATTCTTGACATAACACTTCCTGTTAAATATAGTAAATAGCATGCGACTTTTAGGAAATACATACTTGCAACTATACCTATACCTACCTATAACGTTGGTATTTTAAATACTAAGGTCAATAGGTATCTCCTGTCTTTACGATAATTATATTTGTTCTTGTTAGCTCCTTACATAAAGTTGTTGATGCCTTGTCTGGAGCGATTTCCATAAAAAGAATAGCTTGAATAGGTGTTCTTACTAGTCGAGGATATGTCCCCGACAGTCAGTCCGACAGTGACTTTGGTGTCAGGTTGAGGTATAGTTCTGCCAAGTCCCAGGATGTCCACCTTTATAGGCTTTACCTTCTCCCTGATAACGGGTTAGTTTATTGCTAATCGCTAGAGGCCGCCCTACCAGATGATGCCGACAAGTTTGCTCAGGCATTCTTTTGTCAGTAAGAGTACGCTTATCTTAGTGTACTAGCGTTTAAATACCACACTTGATCTTGTTTCTAACCCCCTGAAGAGGAGGGGGAGGAGGTAAACAAAATACTTCTTTTTCTTTCGTGTGAATCAGATGATCCTGGTGTTGGCATTAGTTTACCCGATGTGTTTCTAGTTAGACATCTTTCTGGAAAGACATCGGGTACTTACGGGAAGGACCACAAGATGGTTGACAATATCCCTAAGTGAAAGTGGTACTGACTAGATTCGAACTTGGAACACCCAGGTCTTTAGTCCGTGTCGTTATCCATTTAACCACAGTCACTTCCTAAAATACTTCTGATGGTGATTAAAAACTGGTAACCAAATTTTACGGAAAAAAAATCCAGTATTTAAAAAATAATTTAACACATTAAAATTTTTCTTGAGAGCCACTACTTTTTTTATTTGTCACAGGCGATAACTCATTTCTATCGCACGGGTAAAACTCGTGATGCAAATAGTGAATTCCTATTCAGCGGAATGTATGTGACGACAGAAATTCAATAAACTTCATATCTTAAATCATAAAGAAACTACTGTATTGTTTTCCGTAAAATGTTGTTACCGACTTTTAGACATCATAAAAAGTAACTATTTCTCAAAATTAGAATTTAATTCAGTGTATTTACCAGGGTAAAAGAATATGAAATATCTAACGGAAACGCATTCATATGAGTAGAGTTTAACCTTAGAAGATATTCTTTAAACTGACATCCAGGAATTATGTATCGCTAGAATTTACTTGACTATCGATGAGTATTTTGTAAGAATGTAAGTTAATACAAACAAACAAAACCAAACAAGCGGGCACTAGGAAATTCCACGGATTAAAAAACTAGAAATTTAATATTTTCATGTATTTAGTATTTAATTCACTAGCAGTTATACGGGTATTATACGGGTATTATAAAAATAAACTAAAAGAATACCAATTCCAAGAGAACAGATTTGCACCACTTTTATATACACTTTACAACGATTTAAAAAAAGATATAATGATACTAAACCTAATGTCTAGAAACCTTATTCTAACTTTGATCACTATCATTACATGATATTTATTCTAGAAAATGTGTCAAATGGAATGCTTAAGTGTTCTTAATAAGGAATTTAAATTCAGATAATTTTGCTTAATTGGCGTTTATTGACTATAGATAAAATTTGATGCAAATCTGAAATATTTAAATTTTCAAATGAGAAGTTGTGCCAATATTATTCCGCTTATAACACTTACAAATACTAAAGAAATAAGATAAGAAATCCAGGGTAATATATATATTACTGAATATGTAATAACTATTGTTCAAATTTTAAAAAATCGGAGGTATCTGAATTTTTACCAAGGGGGGTCATCCTTTTTTATTCCCTTTGCATAAGACTAAATTAAATTAAATATATCTAACATATGCACCCCTTATGCCTAGCAGTTATGTTCGAAAATTCATAATGATCGGTTAATTAGTTTTGGATTTAATCCTGTACATACAAACATATAAACATGCCGAACTTTATAAAGATTACGTTAATGCTAGTTATTGACACACAATTATCTAATAGTTACCTTTGGTAATAGTTAGGGGGGGATAACCAATTCTCCCTCTTCTTGTGATGAGATCTTTCAGGATAAATCAATTGTAATTTCATTTATTTACTAGTTAAATATATATAGTTCACACGTACAATCATAACAAACATAAAAAATAGTAACATTGAACATAAATTACATAATTCATCGGAAGTATTTTCTAAATTTGTCTATCTAACTTTTTGTAATATTGAAATTATGTTGTCGTATTATTTTTGGTTTTAAAGAAACACATTTGGCATAAAGTTTACCGATATATTGTACTCAGTCAACTCTTGGAAGGAAGATGTTTGATTAATATATATATATATATATATATATATATATATATATATATATATATATATATATATATATATATAATTAAATACTATTGTTATCTATAGACAAGATTGTTTCGTTCTTTGAAGACTCATCAGTGCAGGTTTTACAATAGTTCTACCTACCACCAGGTTCGAAACCACAACCCTGGGTCTTGTAACTCAACGTCATTAACCCTAAGGCCAGCAGATTAGTTGTGCATATGAGACGTGTAAATACAGTTTCATATAAATGTGTACTATTAGTTACATCTATAGTGTTCAACACACCAATGGAAGGGAACGGAAGAGTTCGAATGCAAAAGGCGACGAATGCAATTTCTGTGACTTGAGAAATTAAATAAAAAAAGAACACGAACAATTAGATTTCGCGTACAACAAAATCGTAGGATAAATTTCAGAGGAAACATTTTTTTAAATCAATGAAACGGGCAGGTGGAAAAAAAAGAAAATTGCTAAAATGTTCCTTAAGACTTTATCGTCTGACCGATTAGAGGAAACATCAGAATGATAAATTAAAAACTAAGAAAATCGAATGAGATATGAGGGGAAAAATTGTTTAAGTTTGAGAAAACGATTGAGAGAGAAAACAAAAGTAAATCTCTCAACGTTATGGTGGATTTGAATCATTAAAGATCTCTAACTGATGCTTCACAATCTTTTGTCTACACAGGCTAGGTCAAGAATTGTTAATAACTAACGCCTCAATAATATTGAGATGGTATATATATATATATATATATATATATATATATATATATATATATATATATATATATATATATATTCCATAAAATAAAAACGGTCGAATTATAAAAGTCAAACCCAAATAGAATTGAAGCTGACAAATACTGTTTTTCTTGTGATTAACCAGTTTTTTGTCTAGAGTTGTATTGTTATTAGCAATATAATAACATGCTTATATATAATTTCTTTAAACAATTAGTTCCTGACTGAAATATTGGTAATATGAACACATTTAAAAATAAACACTAGAAACAGCTTACGTCATTTATTAAAGCAATTCACTATATTTCAATCTATTTACGTTATAATATAACAAATGAATTGTTATCAAACATATAAATAGTAGTTTATTGCTTTTCTTTAAATTATTTTTTCGCCAATGTTGTAAACGGTTGGGAATGCAAATAGGGTCGCGCAGCTTTTAAGCCTTTAACATTTACAGTCGAAGTAATTTATGTCGTCGTGCACGTAGCATAAAACAGAAAAACAATATTTATTTGAGATGGATACTATTGTAGAATAAAACCTTGCGATTCCCCTTTGTTATATTTTAAAGCAACTGTAATACATAAATAAATAAATGTTACGCTTTTAATTTTTTGATTTAAAAAAAAATCTATAATCAGTCACACTCCTGGGATTCTCTACCACTAATCTTACAAATATATATATATATATATATATATATATATATATATATATATATATATATATATATATATATATATAGTTTCTCTTTCCTTTACCATCTATTTTCTGTTCCTGTCGTCTTGCATACCAGATTTGAGCGAGACAGGCCACCCGCCGGCGTTCAAAGAGAACACCCCTTACATGCCGAGCAGACAGTTTTAACTATAGTACTCGCCTCTTTTCTTATTTATTTTATTTTCTTCCTGGTACATGTGCACAGAAAATAAAACAGACAATAAACACCCCCACACATGACCTTGACAAGCGACTCCTGGTGGCCGGTTTATGAAATATTAAATAATATTTATTTTAGTTCCTGTTTTAAAGAGCCCTGTTTACACTTCATAGAAGGCTTGAAGAAGGGAATGGTTCTCGAACATTTTCTATAGACTATCCACAAAAACGGAAACAAATACTGAAATTAAGATTTACTTTGCTTCTAAAATCGTCGAATACATCCGGCACAAATTGTAAGTTGCACATTTATTTATTTTATTCATTCTCAATGTTTTATTCACTATTAGTATACTTTTTCCCCACTTGTCCGCTTATGATTTTGCGTAGACTGATTACATCTATATACATATCAATATATATATATATATATATATATATATATATATATATATATATATATATATATATATGTGTGTGTGTGTGTGTGTGTGTGTCTTTTCTTTTCTCCTCTCCAACTACGGGTTAAATAGTATTACTACTGTGTTGCTATTCCGTATTGTTTATAGTGGACTAGTACAACCTTTTATCTTTGCGTTACTTTATTACCTTCGACTGCTCCGCATTATCTCTTCTGTAGTCTCAAAACGGGAACCTTTCAGTGGCGTCTTCAATTTTTGAAACAACAAGTCGCAAGGAGACATGTCTTGAGAGTTGAGAGGTTGGCGAACGACTGGAATTCCATGTTTGGCCAAGAAATGTTTGATCAATTGAGATGAATGTGCGGAGGCGTTGTCGTGATTCAGTTGCCAGCTCTTCGCTGTCCACATGTCTTATCTTTTACGCCGAACTGCGTCAGGAGACGCCGGTGAACATCTTTTTCACTGTTTCTCCTTCCAGTGCGTATACGTGATGCACAATTCTACGTATATTAAAGAAGACAGTCAGCATCATATTAATTTTGCTTTGCCCTTTCGTGCTTTTTTTTGGCCTTGGCGGCACGGGATGCTTCCATTTCGACGACTGTCTGTTTGTTTCTGGGTCGTACCCGTACACCCATAGTACATCCTCAGTTATCATGGTGTTGAGAAACCCAGGATAAATGTTGGTGGTTTGTAGAAGGTCCTGTGTAACTTGAAAACGGAGGTCCTTTTGTTCCTGCGACAACAACTTGTGTACAAATGTCGTAGCCACTCTTTGCATGTTCAAATCATCAAGCAAAATTGCATGTGCGGAATTTTTACTCACTCCGACCTCTTGGGTGATCTCTCGCACGGTTGAACCTTCTATCACCAAATTCTGCACCCTCTCAACAACAGCTGCACTCCGCGCAGTTTGGGGCCTGCCAGAACGCTGGCTACTCTCCGCTAATGTGCGGCCATTTTTGAATCGGTTAAACCACTCCTTAATTTTTGTTACACCTATCGCACCTTTTTCAAACACCTGCTGAATCTTATTAATTGTGTTGCTTTTACAATCACCCAGCGTTCAACAAAATTTCATGCAGTGCTTTGGCTCGACACGTTCAGTTATTTTGGGAATCGATAATCCGAGGAACCCTTGTGTAACACCTCACTCAGCGACCGACAGGCAGCGACTAACACGCAGGAAGGCGGTGATAAATTCACACATGAGCATGAAGGTGTCTTTCTTTACTGTGTAAAATGGCGCCGCTTTATCGTCTCTAATTCGCACGGAAAAAATAACGGTCGGATACTTTTTAGACAGGCCTCGTATACAAGGGACGCTTTAGGAAAACAACGTTGCTTATAACTCAACTTTAGTATAATAACATATATATGTGCGTTTGTACGTGTATATGGCTGCGTATGTGTATATGTGCAAGCGTTTTTGTATACTCGCGTATGTGTGTGAGTGTTTGTGTGTACTCGCATGTATTCGTATACACCTCTAAAACTTCGTAGGTGTATACACTGTTCCTCTATTCTGTAATATCTCGGTTTAATGGTTACACAACTAGATAACAAACAATCCAGCTTGCACATCTTCCATTTTTCGCCCACTTCACTCATCAGATAAATCAGCCGTACACAAGGCATATTTCATCCCGTATTTTCGTGAGTTTGTGCAGAGAGTGGCATACAAGTTTTACACAAATATTTCCTTTTTAGTTGATCTGTTGATTGTCAGTGTCAAGACAATGTCTACGAAACAATGGCTACGGTTTCAAATCCAATTTCGGTACTGCAAATTGGATGTAAGGAATTAAGAGGTTTGCTCTTCATACAACGAATGTCAAGTCTCAGAGAACTCACTAAGAAACCAAAAAGTTAAAATAAATCTATAAAAAAAACAGACATTTGAATTAGCTGTACTTGTAAATTTTTAAGGCATTTTTTTCTTTCTGAATATTTTTGTTTTTACTTTTTTTCTTTGTTGTCTTTTTCGTTTCAATTTCTTTTTTCTTTTTTAATTTTTCTTTTCGACAATTTTTAGAATTCGGAAAAATTTGAATTTTTTTTGTCACATGAAATCCATTTTCATTTATTTCATGTTAATGTTTATTACTCTGCTTGCCTTATCTGTATGCACAACAAAAAAGATATTATCTTCATTAACAAGATCAAGAATTGAAAACGACCTGTTTTATATTTTTTGTTACTTTATTTTTATATTTTCTTCTTTTTTTATTTTGATCTCCTCCGATAAATTTTATTCTAATCATTTGTTGAATTGTCAAGAATGAGAGCAGCAAGACGAAAATCATTACAGATAAGATTTGTTTAACGCCATTATTATTATTATTATTATTATTATTATTATTATTATTATTATTATTATTATTATTATTATTATTATTATTATTATTATTATTGTTATTGTTATTATTATAACTATTTATCCACTATAAGTTTTAACACGAGTCATAATCAGTGATTACTCACTGGCAATAAAAAATGGTGTTCCCTAGAGTCTGAGTAACAGCAAATCTTCCAAAGTTTTCAGCAAGCTCTACTATTTACCATTGCAAATGACTTCACTTTATCGCAACAATCGTTTCCCATTGATGTCTCGCTAGCAACAACCATGCTACTTTTACTGGGGGGGGGGAGCAGTCTATAACCTTTTTAGCAGTTTAAGTTACTTTTGTTTGAAGTGGTGTTCCTTCCATGCTTTAGTTTATTATTATTATTATTATTATTATTATTATTATTATTATTATTATTATTATTATTATTATTATTATTACCTCGGAGTTTCCACACAAGTCATCATCGGTGATTGCTCACTGATAATAACAGAAGGTGTTACTCTGGAGTCTGATTGACAACAAGTTTCCCTAGATTTTCAGTGCTCCCCACCTTTTTCGATAACCCTTCCGATTGATTTTTTGTTCTCGCAGTAGCCACATACCATTGAATGTTCGCTAGAAACTACCGTTGGTCTTCTCTGTGATTTGGTTGGCAATAAGCTTCTTTAAATCCCCAGTAATTTCCGCACGTTTCCAGTGGAGGTCTGGTTAGTGTGTGACATTATGACGGGCCCTGTATTTTGAAAACCGGTAAAGTAGCTAGTATGAATTATGAACTGGGTGAAAGAAATAGGATGAAGTGCAATTTAGGTGCATTGATAATTTGGGATAAACAAAATGATCCATTCTTGGAATCATAACATACTGGATGTATGCTGGCCCAGATGAAACGCTCGGATCAAAAAGGTTAGACAAAAAGCGATATTGAGTTCTGTTATTACATACGTTGAAGGGTCAAAGGGCTCTGACGTCACAGATCCCTGGTGAGAAATTACCTCTCTAGACAGTTCACCATGGAGGCGCGAAGAGGAGAGACGTCCATAAACTGATCTCTGCAATGCGTAGTCTGGGTGACATCGCCAGATATGGGCTAAGATGTAGAAGAATATAGCCGATTGCATCCCGTCACGTCCCAGAAGCAGAGTTTCAGTGAACGAACCGACGAATGGAAATCTCTCCGATTGAAGTGTGGAATAAAAAGTTAGAATCTCTCTCAAAAAGTCTTGTCTTCGAACGTTTTTGTCCCCGTGCATGAACACAGAGTTTAACCACAAGACAGATACACCACTACGATCACGAGTCAGCACGGAGATGAGTGTGCACGCAACCCACGACCAGGCGAGAGAGAAAATGTAAGGTAACTTTTTTTGGGGAATAACATTTTTTGGGGTCCTAATCTGTAAAACTGAAAAATAAAATTCGAAAGAAGAAATGGCCTAACGAACAATGTTTAAAATGTTTAATGTGAAATGGTTAATGAGCAAGAATTTAAGAACTATGTTTAAATTGCGTAATGTTTAAAAAAAAAGGTTTTAATATAAGTTGACAGGTTGAAGGCTTAAAATCGCCCTAAGGAAATGTGTATTAAAAGTGGCTGTTAAAAATGCCTATAGAAGTGCCTTACGGAAATGAGTTAAAAAAGGTTGAAAACGCTTTCATAATCTTTTCATAGACTTTCGTATTGTTTTCGGTTACGAGAAGATTAATTCACAAGCGTTATGTAACAAATCCCCTTTTGGTGCCGCGCCCCTTTCCAGGGACTATGTAACAAGTGTTCTTTCTCCCCAGTCTTTCCATCCTCCTTGACCCTTCACGATCAGTTTGTGTTAATATCAACAGAGGCTTTTGACATCTTGTTGTGGTGTTTGTTTGGGGGTGCAGTTTATTATTTTCACAGACGGAGTTTTCGCACGAGTCAGTATTAGTGATTACTCACTGACAATAACCAGTGGGGTTCTCTTGTCTGAGTGACAACAAGTCTCACCAGATTACAATCACTCTCCACCTCTTTTTGATTAGCAATGCAAAATATTTTAACATCCGTTGGCGATTGATTTCGCACTAGCAACGATCATTTGTCTTCTCTCTAAGTTTCCAGTACTCATCGCACCCTTCCAGTGGATGTCTTGTTAGTGCTTTCCCTCCTCGGTCTTCTCATCCTTCTCGACCTTTCACGATAGTTGTTTTGTGTTAGAAGCCGAGACTGATGTCTGAATATGCATGTACGTATCACTGAATTTTTTAGGGCAGTTTAATGGATTTTTAGCAGTTAACACTTGGTTTCCACATTTAAGGATTTATTATTTTAATTATTATTGTTATTAGTATTATTATTATTATCATTAGTATTATGTTGTTGTTGTTTTTGTTGTTGTAGTTGCTATTGTTTTCTATTTATTGTATTCTTTGCAAGCTATCAACATTAATTATTTAAGCGGGAGTAACACATTAAGTAATTAAGCCGATAAGATGTTGCATGTCTTCAGCATCGCCGTATCGCCCGTGTCATCAAAAAGTGCGAGAAATAATCATGACAAGAAATGCCTTCTATCAGTGTGCGTTTTTTTATATTAATTCTTTTTTTATTCAAAGACATTTTCCCTGCTTTTTCAGTTGAGCTTATCTCGTTCGCTTGAATAAAATGAGTTACTGCTTAACAACCGACCTAAATCTGTCTATATCTAAAGAAAGGGCAGTTCAGCGTAGCTGTATGTGCGTCCGGTTACACCTGCAAAACTAGAATGTTTAAAACAAGACTATCAAAATAATATATAAGACATGTTTGCACGTACGTAACCAATTCTATGCCGAGGTTAAATGCAAAGAAATAACGTAATTGAAAATTTACTTGTGTCGTTAAGGTAAAACTTTCGATATAACCCATTTAAATATGAATACTTCTAAAATACAAGTACGTTGCTCTGTCAACTTAAACAATTCCAAAAATTACACTCGCGCATTGTTTACATTTATATATATATATATATATATATATATATATATATATATATATATATATATATATAACTATTACAATTTGAAATCTATCACGAACTTTTCACGAATATCTCTAATCTAAACTGAGATGAACCTGTAGAAAATTAGCGGTAACTATCACATATTAAATAAGCATTCAAATCACATTGCTTTTAAGTCACCGTTTACGAAAACATTGCTACGTACATCTCATATATATATATATATATATATATATATATATATATATATATATATATATATATATATATATATATATATTCATAGTATATATATATATATATATATATATATATATACTATGAATATTTTTAATTAAAAGTTAAAGTGTGTTATGCTTAAATAAGACGTCGTTTTAGGCTTACACCCTCATCAGTGCAGGAAATGGTCGTTTCAGACGGTCGTATATATATATATATATATATATATATATATATATATATATATATATATATATATATATATATATATATATATATATATATATTCCTCTTTCAAAATATGATCTGAGGTAAGGATGGGATTTTCATTCTCCCTGATGAGATCTCAGTTTCTAACACGTTGTTGATCGATAACACCGACATTCCAGTGTTGCAGATTTCGTATAGGTCTGTACAAATAAAAAAAATAATCATGTACACACACATGTATATATATATATATATATATATATATATATATATATATATATATATATATATGGGAAGAGAAGGATGAAGGTAATCCGACGCGATGGGAAAATGAAAAAGGAAAACCAAAAAATGGATGTTTTTTATGTCTACATCAACGTTTCGTCTTTATTTATAAGACTTTATCAGGATGATGATATAGAGAAAAATGTCATGCAAGTACAGATACATGTAGGATCTTACCACCAGCAACAGTAGTCCTTGCTCACCCCATCCTTCCATTTTTTTTCCCCCACTCATTTTCTTCTACATTCATTTTTATTCTCCAACAAGTACGGACGTCAACCCAGTAATGGCCATTATTTCATTTTATTTTTCCTCCCAATATGTCTACCCTACATGTATCTGTACTTGCATGACATTTTTTCTCTATATCATCATCCTGATGAAGTCTTATAAGTAAAGACGAAACGTTGATGTACACATAAAAAACATCCATTTTTTGGTTTTCCTTTTTCATTTTCCCATATATATATATATATATATATATATATATATATATATATATATATATATATATATATATATATATATATATATATATATGTATATATATATGAAGTCCTATATGATATTGGTCACTTTTCATGTGCGCGGTTGAAATTCTTTGGATTTTATCCTGTGGATGTTTACTTTACCTGGATTACTATATATATATATATATATATATATATATATATATATATATATATATATATATGCATATATATTTATATATATATGTATATATATGTATTTATATATATATATATATATAATAACACATATTTATATTTGTCGCTCCTCGTAAAAAAGTAGAGCACTGTAATGGTAGTACTAACACAGCATGACGTCACATGATAATGCATAATTCCTTCCCTAATAGAAGTAGAATGCCTGGACGTCAAGCCCCTTTAAAAGTGTTAAAATTATTATTGTTTATCAGCTATTTAAAATTGGCCGAGCGGTTAGCGACGTTGGATTTGAGTTGAAAAATACAGGGTTTCGAATCGCATGACCGGTAGTGAATAGTCATATCTCTATGCGTTGATGAGTCCCGATTGAAAAAGGACGAAACGTACCCGTACATAGATAATAAACAATAACAAATATTTATATTTGTCGCTTCTCGTAAAAAAGTAGAGCACTGTAATGATAGTACTCTATTCTGATGAGTCCCGTAATAGATAATAAACAATAACAAATATATATATATATATATATATATATATATATATATATATATATATATATATATATATATATGTAGGCAACATCTTTTCTTGAAGGCAAGTATTGTTAAATATAACAGACAACTGCAGTGTCTCTTGTTCGATTGTTAAAGTAAGCTATAATCATAATTTCTTAAGAACCAGCACGTTCTCTGTGCACAACGCGTCAATCAAATAATCATTGTCCAGTTATTTTTCTGTCACCCCATTTTGACTGTTAAATTTTTAAGTATCGTTATTTTTGTACATTATATACCGCTGTTAAATTCAACGTTGATCTGGCCATTTTTTACCTTGACCCCCACACAGAATCTATTTAAAAATATCTTCTCAACATGGTGTTTACCTTCGTTAATATTGACATATACCGTAAGATCACAGAAAAAAAAATGAATTACTTTCATTTACTACCTGAAGTCACCTATCTGTACTATTCTTACTTTTCATTTACAATTTCCAAAGCTGTGCGTAAATTATTATTTATTACAAAGCACTCGTTTTTTTTTTCAAGTTTTTCTCTTCGTACACAAAATAGAAACATGTCATTGATTAACAAAAATAATAGGCAGAGTACACATTATTAAGGCAGTAGAACCAGAAATAGGAGTTCATTCGAGAACCTACAATGAAAAAACAATAAAAGAATAGAGAAAGACTAGCAACGTCATCCATCCACTAGATTTCGAAAGTAAATAAAATTCATGTGAATTATCATCAATAGTGAAAGTGGTGCCATAGAACCGACAGGAATCGAACTTGGCACTCCAGGTCGTCAGCTCGTATCGGTAGCCACTTCACAACAACTACATCCCGATGGATAAGATTATGTAAAACTTACATAGAAAAGTGTTCCCCATATAAAAATAATTACATAAATTCAAAAATGTTTTGCTTAATCGATAGTTTTTCGAAGAATAAAAATTAAATTAACACCCAACGAATACGTTATAATATTTTTTTAAACATTTTTTATGGAAGTGTAAGTTACTTCACACAAAGCATGAAGCCACTTGATGTAAGGAGCTAAAACGAATGAAAGATGATTAAGTTGCATAATAACAAAAAGGAAGAGGAAGGTAGAATTACTTCAAAACGAGGTAGTTTTTTAACTGACGCTGATAAATTCTGAGAAAAAATAATCGAACCTAAAGTTGAAACATTAGTATAGAAATGATGGGCCCAGTCATTCCTCCCGGAAATACTTCAAGGGACACATATCCATGCGCAACATGACACTTGAGAATCTAGTGAGTGATGATGGAGAAGCCTCTCAAGAAGCTACCCTTGAGTTCGGTCTCCTGCACTATCACCCGGAAATGTGCCGACCAGAAAAGCACTATAATCTCGCCATCTACAAAGAATACTTAACTACCTTCATTATCTGTCAGTCATCAGACAAACTAAGTCTGAAAGAGACTCTACAACCAGCGTTCAATTCTCTGGCCTCCAAACGGTATAGAAAAAAGGTAAGATCTTCAAGAGAGGATGAAAGGCTGACTAGCAAAGGTTTACCCCTAATCTGGTTGAGTGACAGACCAGCATATGTGGTTTTATCATGACACGATCATCAGAAGAAAAATATGTATTCATTTTCTTTTTAAGCAGATACATTTAACTACTGCTTCAAAAAAATAGTACAGAAAAACTCTAAGAGGTTTACTTTATTTTTGATTATATTTGTTAAAAGCAACTTTCTACATTCAAGTTGTAATCTAACATTTAAAGTTATCTTGTTGAATTTTAAAAGTCAGTCCCATATAGAGTTTAATCTGACAAATTAAATTTGCGTCTGTCTAGCCAATGTTCATTTCTTATTCTTTTACCATTTTATTGCCAATATAATGACGTAGTCCGCTACAATTTATTTTTAAAATGACTTATTCCAACACAGATTAGTGAACATCAAAAATATTTGTAAAATGATCACCTATAAATAAGAATCATTAAGTGGGATATTACAGCTGTTTTCTTACAGAAATTGTCTACCTTAATAGTAAACTTTTACTTCTTTTCTTAAGGAAATTGCCCTAGACAAGGCATGAAGCCACTTGATGTAATGAGCTTAAGATAAAAAATATTCAACAATAAGTGCTAGATGGATAGATTCCGACCCAGTAAACAGCAGTTCTCCCCCTTTATCAGAAACATCGCCCATGGAATATGAGGACTAAAGGACAAAATAAGGAAAGGGAAGGTTACGAAACTGCCGAAAGGTTTACTTTCTACTCTCCTACTACACTTCTCATTCTATATAATTATTTTTAAGTATGCAAACAAATAAAACATTAAAACGCCGCAAATATAATATAATGATGGGTGTGTGGGTTAGAAAAGAAAGAAAATCGTGTTTCGGAAGTGACGTGATATTAAAGTCAAAGCGAAAATGTTAATGTACGACAACTATTATTACAATGAAAGAGAAAGAGAGAGACAGGCGATCCCTACACTACAAGAGCGGTAAAGAACTCTACAGTTCTTACTACTACTACTACTACTACTACTACTACTACTACTACTACTAGTACTGAGAAACGACATGACAGATCCAGCGACAACGGACGATCCCAACGGACGATGGGATTCTCTATTTACGAAAATTTCGTCCCTGACATTGAAACAGTTTGTATTTGGTTAATAATAGCCATTAATATATGATATTTTTCTGCGTCACACTGAGGGCATGTATTTATTCTTTAATTTCGTTTTTATTTTAAAAATTTATATGGCACTCTAGATACCTAATCTTAAATTATACCACTGTTTTTAAGAGGGGGAAATCCCCCTTTAATAATACTAAATTTAGCAGGGTAAAACAAATACCTTAAACTACATCAATCTACAACTTTTCCTTTTTCCTTTTCCTTTGGTTTCTTTTTCTTATCATTGTTCTTATTGATTGGACCTGCTCTAGAGATCAGGCTTATCAATACACCATTTATTAAATCTCATTAGTATTTCATAATGATTTGACACCCATTTATGAATTTACCTTTGAAATTATGATTTGTTGAATAAAGAATTTGTTTAAGAATTTTGTGAAGTTACTTCCCTTAGATTGGCTTGTAATTTAGCGATAACTAGCATACCAGAATTTTTAATGGTTTTATCTCTATATATTTAAAAATATATTTTTAAAGAATTTTTTGGTGATAAAACATTTAAAGTCATTTAATTCAATTTTTCGAATTTGAATTTTATTTATTTTTGTTTCGTAAATGTAACACTTAATCTCATACTCCCTTCGTAACACACTCTAAACGAAGCTAAATTGACCTTTCAAAACAAATAGCAGACTAGATAAAAACGCTGCTAATAAACGTTGAATCACGAGGCTTGTATAAATATATATAAATATCATAATTTTTTTTCTCAGACTTTAAATATTAACAGTCAAATTTTATCCCCTTTTTTTTTTCTTTTATTTCACTTTTGTTATTTTCCCCCTTCTTTGTTCGACTCTAACTTAACGCTTACTAATAGATAACGGATCCAAACGAGAGTGATACGTGACTAACCTTTTTCTTTACCAGATGACAACAAAGCTGACGACAGCCGCAAAACCAATGGTACTGATATTGTACTGATTTTCCGTACCTACAAATAATTAAATAAATATTTAGCTCTCAATTTTAGATGTTCTCGATTAATCAAGCACTCTGATAGGTTTTTTCCTACTATCTTATATATACATATATATATATATATATATATATATATATATATATACTTATATATACATATATATATATATATATATATATATATATATATATATATATATATATGACACAAATGCTCGAACTGTTAGTAGGTTTGATTAATAGTAAAGAACGGAATATTGAATGACAATCAAAGAGTGACGGAAGTCAGGATTCCTTTATGACGCCTCTGTGAGACTTTCGTCAATTTTCTGTTCCAGAAGTTGTCATGCAGAAACCATCAAATCTAATTTCAGACACCATACCATTGATCAGCGATTGATTTTGAGGCTTCCCTTCACCTCCACACTTTGTTTTATTTTGCGTGTTTATTTTGTGTTGTTTCGACATGTGTTTGGTTACTTCGGTTAAAAACATCATTTAATTGAATACGAAAAAAGAAAGTTAGTTGCTAATATAGCACAAAAACCGACCTCCATTCTTTCAGTGGTTTTCATCTCACCTATTTTTGGCTTCGTTATTGCGTAATACGAGGCTGACAGTGTTAAACATGCCAACATGAGTAATCCAATATATATATATATATATATATATATATATATATATATATATATATATATGTAATATTAGCATTATATATATATATATATATATATATATATATATATATATATATATATATATATATATATATATATATATATATATATACTAGCCGTATATAATCATTTTAGCTTTTTAATTTTTTGAAGGTTAATGTAGTTTGCTTGAAGCATTAGTTAGTGTGTATATAAAGATACTTTATAAAGCAATACTATGCAAGGGTGTAATGGATGAACACGAATTGAAGCAAATTAAGACATAAAGGTGGAATTAGATTTGCAGGTTCCACCTCTTAATGAATTCAATATATATATATATATATAGAGAGAGAGAGATAGATAGATAGATAGATAGATAGATAGATAGATAGATAGATAGATAGA
>OY744523.1:71518287-71615787 GCA_963556195.1 Sepiola atlantica
AATGCGTGTTGGAGCATTGATACGCTCCTCCTTACTGAGTTAAACATGACTTTCGTATCGGAGTTTGAACCGTGTGACCGGCAGAGATTGTCTCCCATAATGACGATTGAAGATTTGGCACGAAACACATGTGTATATAGGTTTGTTTTGAAAATAATAACTGTTAGTGACTGACACTTGTGTTTGCGTTGGTAATACCATTAATTAAATGGTATAATTAAATAAAACAACAAAGTTAAAAATGAGACTCGTATAAGATTCGAACCTGGATCTCCGAAAAAGTGACCTCATAAAGCGGATGTCGTCTTTCTCTAGCGTTAAGGCTCGTTAGTCAATCGGTCGAAGAAATAGCATTCTTGTACGTCTGTTACGTTTAAGTATGAACGAGCATTTTTGTTAGTACGTCATGCTTATGTTTGAAATAGCATTTTGTTGGTCTGTCACGCTTAAGTGTTAAATAGCATTTTCGTTTGTCTATCACGCCCAAGTGTTAAATAGCATTTTCGTTGGACTATAAAACTTACGTTTGAAAACCATTTTTATCCCATAGTCACGCTTAAGTTTTAAATCCACTTTTCGCTAGTGTGTCACACTAATGTTTGAAAAAGTAGTTTCGTTAGGCTGCCAAAATGAATTTTAAATTAGCATTTTCGTTGGTCTGTCACTTTGAAGTTTATAAAAGAATTTTCTTTAAACACTCACGGTAAAGTTAGAAATAGCATTTTCGTTGGTCTATCACGCTGATGTTTGAAATAGCATTTTCGTTGGTCTGTCACGCTCAAGTTTAAATAGTATTTTCGCTGGTCGGTCACTATGATGTTTGAAATAGCATTTTCGTTAGTCTGTCCCGCTGATATTTGAAATAGCATTTTCGTTGGTCTGTCACTCTGATATTTGAAATAGCATTTTCGTTGGTCTGTCCCGCTGATATTTGAAATAGCATTTTCGTTGGTCTGTCACGCTGATGTTTTAAATCGCATTTTCGTTCGTCTTCTACGCTGAAGTTTGAAATAGAATATTTGTTTGTGAGTCACGCTTAAGTTTTACAAATAATGTTCGTCTCATTCTCAAGATAAAGTTTTTCACGGTTAAATTAAAAATAGCATTCCTGGTTCACTGTCACGCTTAAGTTCGCAATAGCACCATCGTTGGTCCTTTTATAATTGAAATCAATTCCTTTGCTTGTTGGTCAGAAACAAAGTGTAGTATCTGTTCCGATGCTACATTTCATATTTTCTTTCTTCCGTCAGTGAAAGAAAATTTTCTTCGACTGAGGACATTTTTATTTTTGTCTCAATTAAAAGTACCCCTTTTTCGGGGAGTTGTATTTTCCCATATAAAAAAACGACCTTATGGCTGGCTTTGCTCTCGTTAAAAGACAAGTAAATAGGAGCATAGCATTGGGAATGGATCAGTTTTTATTTCTGGAAATGGCGCGTATTTCCTTTAAAAGTTTCAACTCATTTAAAGCATTCTTCAGTTCGCATTCAATTCCAAATCCCTGATACGTAAACAAAATGGCGATCATAACGATATTGTTTACCCGGTTCGTTATCTTCACACATTTCACTATGTTTTCCTTCTTTTTTTCTGAGGTGAAATCATTTATGATTTTATCGCAGCGTAGAACTTAATAAAAGCGTATCAGTTGTGCGTGTGAATCTCTGATAATCACCCGGACTGACAAACTTTCACTCAATTTACGTTATCAAGATTTGTTTGAATGTCTTTAAAGAACTTAAACAAAATAATTCTCCATTTCCAACACAATAAACCGAGTTAATGATAACACCCAATATCATCAACTAGCACGCACACTCGGCATTTCTCGCGAATAAATGAGAAACCTTTTTAAATCCTGTTTCTTACCATAAACCAAATATTACTATTTGTGTAGGGTTACTTATTGATGAATGGGTATAATTTTTAAAAAATCAACTTATTCTAAAAAGAACATCGTCAATAATGGAAACTCATTTTTTTAAATCGTCAGGTTAGGGTTTGATTATAATTATGTTAAGTTATACTTATGGTTATATTAGGGTTACGGTTAGACTTAAGTTTAGTTGTTCTTTGGCGTGTCTCTTCTACAAAAGATCAGTTATAAATAAAATATAATAAAGTAAGATGTGGATTTATCGGCGCGAACGCAGACCCCATGATATTAGTAAAAAAAACTAATAAAGTTTAATAGCGGCATTCAATTCTTGGTAAAGGTTTACTTGTGAAAAGTCGTTTAGTCTTGGTATAGGGCTTCGTTTTGAATGAGAGAGACGGGGAGGGGGAGCGGAGGCCATGAGTAAAGTATAGATATTTAAACTAATTTACGAACAAAACATTTAAAATATGCAAATTACTTTAAAAAAACAGAACACCTTATTTTAAAAAAATGTACATATTTTACTATTGTTCTTTTTGGTGTATTTATCAATAAGACGTACGAATTAGGCGAGGAAACCCGTCTGATTCGTTCATCTAAGCATACCATCCAACGATACGTTCTCGACAATCAGTCCAAGAGAGACTGGACCACAATCGCCTTTTTATATCAGGCTATTGTATATGCATTTTTTTTTATCAAGCTATTGTATATGTTTTGTTTTTTTCAGATCAAGCCAGTCTAACCTTCCAGCACTTGCATTCTCGCTTTAGGAAGGAGTTACTTCATTGTTTACTGCCAGAGGCGCTCTCTTCAGGGAGTGATATCGGGGCTGCTCAGGCGTTTTTTTAATCGGCCAAAGTGCACCAGCTTGTGCGCTGATCTATTTTCCTCACCTTCCGGATTTTACAACTACTTTCATGCGGTAGGAGGGAAATAAATACAACCAATATGAGAAACGTACTTCATCTCAAATTTACTAACATCTACTTTTTATGTACTGATTAATCATCACTTACCAAGACCAAACGTCAGTCGAAAAATAGGGATTAATGAGATGGAATGATAGAGGAAGTACCTCGTGAGAGGATTTAGGACAATCAATAGAATGAACTAAGTTTGATTACTTGCGATAACTGCTATCAGTGAAAATACAAATATGTTCGTGTAAACAAATGGAGCACCCTCGGCACTTTCTTACAGTGTTTATATAAACATTGAGATGTAGTTTACTCACGACGAATAACTCACAGCCGAATGGATAAGAACACCGACTGTCTATTAGACGGTCGAGTTTCGATCTCGGCTTGAGTGACTTGCCAGTCTTGCCCCACAGTAGAAGAGTTGTTATAAAACGAAGCAGTATGCCAGTGGAAGAATATATATATATATATATATATATATATATATATATATATATATATATATATATATATGGGAAATGAAAAAGGAAAAACCAAAAGATGTTTTTTTATGTATTCATCAACGTTTCGTCTTTATTTGTAAGACTTCCTCAGTATGAAATTTTAAGAAAAATGTATATATATATATATATATATATATATATATATATATATATATATATATATATATATATATTACATCAGAAGTGTATCCATAGGATCCTGAGTGTGAGATGGCAAACGCATATTTATGATGTGGAGGTGCGGAGTGGTGTTTGCAGTATTGAAAGCATGTTGCACAAATATCATTGTGGTTTATCCATGAGCATATTTTTATGGAGAATTTTGAGAAGGTAAGAGATCGCCTCATGAACCAAAACTGAGGTACAGTAGCTCTCTAAATAGCTTTCTTAAAAAAATGTTGTATCCTGAACATTAATTGGGATGAGAGCGCACACAATAGAGCAACATAGATACGGGACATTAGCATTAGTGTGCATTAATATGATAGAAGAAGCAGGGAACATTAAATACTTCAGAGAACAGTTTGAAAAGAGACCTGAGAAATGCCAACAAATAGTTGCGATTCTCGATTTTTTGTCCCTAGGACTGTAGTAAAGTCTGCATGAGAAAAGCACGTCTTACAAGTCAGCCGACGTCATCTCCAAAACGAACATGTGAGCTATCTCCTTCAAGGAATAGTAAACTGCAACCTATGCGGTAAAGAGTGTCAATGTGTGACAGGTTTGAAATGGCATATGAGAGTCCACTACATACTGGAGAGTTTAAATCAGCTACTGAACACTTTCCTCTGTACAAGGGTTTGTCAGAACAACCTGACATGAAGATCCTTCATCCTACAAGTAAACCCTGACAAAATATTAAAAATAACATAGTATTCGAAGTCCAAATAAGATCCATTCAACACGGCTATAAACTGGTTCACACGATGAATAGTGCACTTTCACCTAGTTATGTTACGTCAAGTAATAGAATTTAGTTGGATACTCCACCAGACTAGATGAATTCTTGTCCTAGAATCAGGTAAGACGAATAGACCACAAGAGAGATATACTATAACATGGTGATAGGAAATTTATTGTTCCTCATTTTTTTACTTACTCAACGTTTGAGAGGTAAAGGTGCATTTTAATTACACGCGCAGATCTCAATGTGTCTCATAGAGATCAAGTGTTAACCACAGAAAGAGACCCCTTGATTTCTGAGACTCGTGCAAAAAGTTAGTTAGGGTTTACTTATAGGGTGAAGTATCCTTGTCACATGTTAAACTGAATAATCCTCGTACAGAGATCCGAAGACACTCGAGCATTGTGTCTAGTAAGCATTCGAACCTTTTAGACAGCATCGTCGTGTATCTTCAAACTCTCTTTACTCTAGTATGAGGATATTTTGCCCTACAAGTAAACCCTAACAAAATAGTATTAATGTAACGTTGCCGGCACACATTTACAACCCAACATCGTTGTTGCGTTGCCGTTAGGGCACTTCTCTGTCGTTCGGGGTCCGTAACTTCGGCGCGTGTTAATAGGCCGTTCTCGCAACTGTGTTTGTTGGTCGTGTGGTGGGGACGGCAAGCCGCTGCGTCACTTCGTCTCTGTTAGCTGGACAATAACTAACCTCATGCTGTGATTTGTCTAGTATCAAGAATCAGTCGCTGCTTTCCCGGTATACATCAACTGTATTAATTAATAAATAAAAAAATGCAACAGAAGTGATAAAATCGGCAGACAGTCCGCTTAATTAAAAAAACAAAAGCTTTTGGTTTGTGTCTATATTCTCGTATTTACATAGATTGGGGATATCTTCGTGGGTAAAAAAAAGCTTTGCTTCTGTTCCACTGGATGCTGGGTGTATTATTATTCGTGTCATTACTTCTTTCAACTAAACTTGACTACAGTGAGTTTTTATGCTTCAATTCCGGGTATATAAAAAAAAATTTTAGCTATGAGAAAGGAAAAATGTATCTCTTAGTCCGACTGACTGTTTAAACGTATTCTCAACTCTCTTTAACTCATTCTAATATCTGACTTTTAATTTCTCGCCGCACATTACCTTATATAATCAAGTTAGGTTACCCGGTATTGCCCGGACGAATCTTTACGACATAGCTATTACGCCGTTTGATTGACAGCCGGCTACCCTAGCCTCGGTGTGGTGTTTATTAAACTTCATTCATGCACTGGTTATTCCCGTCAGATATCTCCGACATTCATGTCATATCTGACTCTGACGGACCTTTACTTGGGTTACAACTGCGCATCCGCTTTCGGCAGTTCTGTCTGGCCCGTAGACAAACCAATTTTTATCATCTGGTTCATATCTTCTCAAACTCGTGAGAAAATTATAATTTCTGATTTTCTCGGTCTATTTCCTCAAATGTACACTAACGCCTCTAAATGCTCTTAATTCTTCAAAGGGCCCCAGCACCTTGTCACATTAATCCTTGTTGTGATAGTTGTTCTCTTTTTTTTAGACTGTGTCAATCTTCCGTTTTGTAGCTAGTCGTATTACATTTAACTGTTAATACACAGAAAAACAGAGAGATAGTAAGAGTGGATGGAACGAAAACGATAGACACTGTATAAATAAGGGCAGACGTCAAACAATGTACGATGTGGAAAATGTGTAGGAAAAGAAACATTGATTAACTCAGCTTTAGTATAATAATAGATTCTCCTCTTATTATTGTCCTATTCTCTCTTAATGGCCAGCTGTTAAATAATATCCAGTAGTGATCAGACAGGAAGAATGTCGGATATGCATATCTATAAGTGCTAGTTTACCCCCTCCGTTAAATACTACAGAAAAATTATGCTACAGCAGTGTTCGCACTAATATTTATATAAAATTATGGAATTACGTCAGTAATTTAATTTTTCATGAAATATTATTATTTCTGATGACCTAAAGAAAACAAAAACACCTACCGTTCACTTTTTTATTTAGAGTGAGGGATTTTTTCTGAATTCATTCCATATGGTGGAGATTGCTTCACTTGACTATTTGCTTTCTCAATTCATCTCACCACTAGTAATTGTTTCGTCCGTAGGTTATAAAAAGTTACGTTTTGTTCACGCAAACTTTTGTGTGACGGGACAGATATATTATATTTATTTACATAAAATATACAAATAAATACACATTGGCCTTCATGATAGAGTAGAAGCTTGAACCAGATATTTGTGTTTTTAAATAAGTAGGAAGATTGAAATTTCTAAAACGCAAAAAGAAAAGGAAATATAAGTATATATTGTACATTATTAATCCATAATGCCTGAAGCGGACATGCAAATCAAAATGGCTCCAACACAAACCGGAAAATTCACTGTCAGCCGCATTTTCTGCCCAAGTTCAGCGATATAAATGTACATTCTATTTCTATGGAGTTATGCCGCATGTAGCTTTTGGAATATTTAATCTTAAAATTCCAGTTTGATAGAACAGAGAAAAATACATACTTATAAGGGGAGTTTGAATTACCTACGAGACACTATTCTCGAGTGTCTTCGGTCTCTCAGTCGAAGGGTTTATCAGGACAACCTTACATGAGGATACTTCACCCTTCAAGTTAAGCCTGACAAAATATTAAAAATAACATAGTATTCGAAGCCCAAATAAGATCCACTCGACATTGGCTCATATGAGAAATAGGCACTTTCTCCATATAATGTTACCTCAAGTAACAACACTTAGCTGGATACTCCACCAGACTAGATCAAATCTTGTCCTGGAATCCGGTTCGACCAAGAGACAAAATAAAGATATCCTATAACATAATCAACTGGTCAATTGGAGAGAGGAAAATTAATGTTCTTAACTTATTTACTAACACAACGTCTGAGAGATAAAAGAGAACGTTATAGAATATTCGAATATCTATGTATCTCATACAGAGATAAAGTATTAGCCCCAAGTAGATGCCCCTTGATTTCTGAGAACTTCGACTGAAGTAAAATTGAACAAAAAGAAAGAATAACGTAAACGTGTGGATGCGATAACTTCAAGAGCAGGGTGGTCAAGTATCATTACACGCCTCTGGGCTTTACGTCAAATTATGAGGCCAATGTAACCAATCACTTTCTGTCTGTCTCTGTTTCCCTCTCTCCTCTCTCTCTTTCCCCATCTCTTTCTCTCTCTCTTTCTCTCTCTCTCTCTCTCTCTCTCTCTCTCTATATATATATATATATATATATATATATATATATATATATATATAGTCTAAAGAAGCTTTGAGTCATTTATAAACAAAGATAAAAATGTAGTTTTAATTTCTAAGCATACTAACTAAATCCACATCTTGCAGAGTTACCACTTGCATAAGCTGACTTACCTCTCAAAAATCCCAAATACGAAAGGGGTCTAAATTATATAACAGTGAAACATAAACACTGGTTCTTAACTTAAATCCTGAAATAAAGGGATCATCGGTTGTTTACCATGTAACTGTTTCGCATATTAAAAAACAGAGCAGCTATTAAATGCATAACCCTTCAACGGTATTGATCAAAATACAACCTTCCCATATATATATATATATATATATATATATATATATATATATATATATATATATATATATATATATATCAAATGCAGTAATTTAAGTAATATACAAACGAGCAAGCATTAATTGAACCCTTAATATGTAAGGGAGGTTATGTCAAGCGTATAGTAATATATACCCAGAAATACTGAAGGTATAAACTCAGCTAATGCATGAAAATTTAGGTCCATCAGAGGTATTATATAGTAAAATAAAATAAAATAAATTATGACATTTATATCAGTTCGAGCCATCTAACATCAACAATATTTTTTTGCGTACGATCGTTTAGAAGACAAAAATAGTTTTTTAATGTATTTAATTCCCATTCATCAGCACCCATTAATAAATATTACAAGTTGTAGAACTAAAACGCCAACATCTTCAAGTACATAGTAATTTTTAAAAATATACATGAAATATACATACATATATATGTATCATATATAATAGTGAAAATAATAATAATAATAATAATAATAATAATAATAATAATAATAATAATAATAATAATAATAATAATAATAATAACAATAATAAAAGATAATAACGAAATAATAAAATTATAAGTAATAGACATTAAAAAATAAGGTTTTTAAATAGAAATATGATACAATAATAATAGTCAATAATTACTTTTTTTAATTATAAACAGTTGATAAATAACAAGAAAAATATCAATTGATAAAAAATAATGAATAAAAATAAATAATAATCAATGAATAAAAATACGAGGAATATTTAGGAAAATTAGGAAAATATATAAATGTATTTTTTAATGAATAGGCAACAGTACCTTGGTAATATTAACTAAATATAATGTTAACTAATGCAGGTGGTAGTATAAGATTCTTATCAGCAATACCCATAAACATATATACAAATGCACATATGTATGTATATATTTATATATATGTATATATATATATTAAATAATAAAAAAAGTAATATATATATATAAAACATACTAGTATATATAGCAAGTCTTAAAAATATACCCATATGTATTAATACACGCACACACACGCCCCCATATATATATATATATATATATATATATATATATATATATATATATATATATATATATATATATATATATATATAAGATAGATGAACGAAGAGTGATAAACATGTACGAATGTCCAGATTTATTTTAAACTTCGATTGTTCAATGCAAGGTATATTCTGTAATAAAATTACGTTTATTATTCTTTCCTTAAGCCAAGGCTTTTCAAAGATCGAGAGCTTATCATCAGAGGAATTATACAGATAGATAAGTTGGCAGTATGAAAGCCAAAATTCAACATTTGAAAAAATATATTATTAAGAAAATGGAGGGTGAAAATAAGTTCGTGTAAAAAAGATATGGGGTTTGTCCAGATGGTAATTGTCCGTTGATAAGGTGTCCAATGGAAGTAGATATGGATGGAAAAGAAAAAGTTTCGTTTTATTCTATATATATATATATATATATATATATATATATATATATATATATATATATATATATATATACGTAAATGACATTAACAATAAAATATTTCACAAACCTAATGTAAGGAAATTATCTTAAATATCCTCATCAGGAAAGGGGATACACAGTCTTGTTACGTCGCCTTTAATAAATACCATTACAAGATCAATTTGAAAACTCCATAGCTCAATATAAAGGGCGTTATTTAACAATGTCTCTAAACCATAAATAATTCAAACAGTAAAAACAAGTTAGCATTTAAAACCATAAACGAACGCTGATTCTCTCTGATGGAAACGTACTAAAAATCTGTATATACGGTTGTTTTCCACTGCTAGTGTGAGTTTTAAGAATTGCGATTACTGATAAACTAAAGAGATGTAATGGTATTATTAACTAAATATTAACTAATTTAGGAGATATAACTCACATAAAATTAGAATTCATAAATAGGAGGAATTTCAGAAAGGCCAAAAACTTAAAATGATATCCAGAAAAGCTTACTGTAGATATCGAAATCGCAGGTAAGCCATTTTATTCTAGAAGAAATATGGATAAAATTATCAAGTAAAATTTGAGAGAATCAGTTTCTAGGGAGATACAACTAAACGTTCGAGTATGCGGTTTTGTAATATCTAAAGTGTTGGAAATATCATTTGTAAGCAATACAATTTGACAGATCATGATAGGATATTAATCGAATATTCACAGGAGTATAATAAAAATTCAGAGTAGCAGCTAATATGAAGGAGCAAAAATAAAAGAGTAGTTCAGGCGACATTACACATATGAATAAGTGTTAAGTATATAGAACGTAAAGGCCTCGTAAATAGTGGGAATATGGAAATGCATCGACAAAATTGTGGGATACTCTTAATAGTGTAATCATTTTACAATGAGATAAGATATCCCAGTGGGTAAGATAAAAAAAAATCGCAATCACTGTGTAAGACCAACCGCATTTAAGTATACATTTAATCAAGTTCACAATCTCAAATGTACACAATATCAGTTTGAGAAAATATTGGGTGCGATAAAATTAATGCTCACATTTTCTGTGTCAAAGAGTATAAAAATATAATATTATTGATCCTTATATTACATTTCTAGTAGTTGTAATAGACTGTAAACACATAGGAGCCGGAAAATGTATGATACTAATAAATTTACAGATAATGAATTAAAAAAAGAGAATAGACAACTTATTTAGTAAAAGCTAATACACAAGGGCCATAACCAATTAATAATGTACAAGAGTGAAATGTTTGCCAAGGAGAGTGATGAGAAAGGGATAGTTAGGACTAAGGTACTCAAAAATGTTTATATTTGTACCTCATCCATTGTATTAAACAAAGGGTATTTGTGTTTAAGGAAGGCTTTTTCACTACATAGTCTACAGTACCTGCCAAAGGTCGTATAGGATCTAATCTAGCTAATTAACTGCCATTTAAGGTTAACCCGAAGTTATTACTCTTTAGATCCCAAATATTGGTAGCTAAAGTTGTGGATTTTGAGAGTAGTTTATTTTTGAAAGTATGTCTTGAAATCCTATCTTTGAACAAACCCGCTATTTATACGGCCTCAGTAGTTGGAGAGTTCATTTTTGATAGCCTATCACTAGTTATCCGTTAAACTCTTTCTATATTATTATTATTATTATTATTATTATTATTATTATTATTATTATTATTATTATTATTATTATTATTATTATTACTATTATATTATTATTATTATTATTACTATTATTATTATTATTATTATTATTATTATTATTATTATTATTATTCCTTACTTGTATTACTGTGTATTTAAAAATTACGCTACTATCTTGACAAGAGCCATTCAAAGGGCACAAGGCTCTATTCTGGAAATTAGATTGAAGGTAAGCAAAGACAGAGTTACAACTTTTCTGGGCTATATCAATTTTAACTGTTGTCGGAATTATTATCAGTTTTTCTAAGTAAGGTATTGTGGAGAGAGAAATTATAATCCCGTTCCTATTAAAAAGCTTACGATATTTGTGTGGCATGCCAAAGTGTTCTTGAACAATTTTAAAGAATGTTTTATGGGTTATTAATTTAGATATTTTTTAACCAAAGACACTTGTGCCGTCTATTTCTATGATTTGTAAAGTTAGTCATAAAGTTTATGGTATAGCTTTCAGCATATCGCTGAAGTAAGGTTCTATTATGTTCGCTATTCGCATAATTCATACTTAAATCGCGCATAGGTATATTTTTCTATCGCCATGTCGTGCGTGATTATACCGGTAATACCTCTTCCAATTCTCTCTGATGCACTAAAGACTTCATATATATATATATATATATATATATATATATATATATATATTAGGAAATGAAAAAGGAAAAACAAAATATGTTTTTTTATGTATTCATCAACGTTTCGTCTTTATTTGTAAGACTTCCTCAGGATGATAATTTTAAGAAAAATGTCATGCAAGTACATGAAAACATTGGGTTGACATGATGGGTTAATGAGAAGTAGTAGCCACTACTGGGAGCGCAGGACCGAGGTCCAGGCTGAGAGAAGTCAGTGGCAGGGAATGAAATTCATGTGGATGGCTGTGAGTGAAAAAGTGGAGGGTGGGAGTGAATGAAATTAATGTGCATGGATGTGAGTGAAAAGGTGGAGGGGTGGGTGGGGAAAGAAGTGGGGAGGGGAAGGCTCTATGTTTTTGGTGTGTAGGTAGTGTCATAGTTTTAGAAAATATTTGAAGAAATGAAGGTGATTTGAAAGTGGGAGGGGTGGGTAGGTAAGAGTGTGAAAGAAGTAGTCGAAAGGGTGACATGAGTGAGGGGGAGACGGGAAATTTTGTTGTTGTACGGTGTAACAGTTTTGAAGAATAGGAGTATTTGACCAGCTGGCTATGTCAGCAATGTGTGGATATAAGTAAGTTAGAAGGAAAGTGTTGAAATGTGTTGAGAATATGACAATGAGAGGAAGGAAAAAAGAAAAAGAAAAAGAAACAGAAGGAGAAAAGTGATATTAATTTTGGTGAGAAATAGGTGAAATGTAGTTGTGTGAAGGCAGTGTTGATGGTTTGAAATTAAATTGAGGGCAAAAGGGGTTTAAATATCTAAATATTTGTGAGGGTATATGGATTGTGTTCACTGGTGAGGCTGTTATTTGTGATTAAATAGTTTGAATTCGTGGTGAATGAAAATGTATGTGGGGGATTGTACGTGGGTATGTATGCGGGGGCTTGTATGTAAGTACAATTGAGAGCGACGAAAAATAGAGGTTAGCCATGATCTAGGTTCAGTATTTGTACGGTCAGGATAATTTTGCTTATTAAGGGGGATAGATTATAGAAGCCATTTCGTTGTCTGATGGTGTTGGAGGCTGTGATTAGTGCGGTTTCCAGTAGTTTTTGCCGAGCTTTGTTGTGAATGTATTTGGTGATATTGGCCTGTTCAAATTTGAAAGCATGATTGCGCTCTAATGCATGGGAGAAAAGTGCACGGAGAGAGTTATTGTTTTTTTCATGTCCCTTTTGTGTTCACTCAATCTTTTTTTCAATTCACGTTGTGTTTTTCCCACGTAAATTTGATGGCAGTTGTTGCATGGGACAATATATAAGCTGGCATGGGATTTGTTTTTTTTGGAGGTGGGGAATGGCTTTGATGTGTTTAAAGTTTGTTTTATCGTTTGTGATGTGGTTTGTACTGTTGGAATGCCTAGTTTGTTAAGTGTGTTGCATATGGATGTGTTATTGCAATGCGTGGGGAAGAGAAGGGGGCTGTCTATGAGAGAGGTGTTTGGTGTTTGATTTTTTTGTGTTGTTTTTTGGGGATATTTGAAAGGCTTTCTTCGTGGCATTTAATATAAAATGTGTGGGTATTGCTGTGTTTTTAAGGAATTAATGATGTGTTTTATTTCTTCATCTATGTATTGAGGACTGCAGATTCTAAGAGTGCGTAGAAAGTAGCCTATAATCATACCTGTTTTTATCTTGCTATTGTGGTGAGAGTAGAAGTGTATGTAGTCATTTTTGTGAGTGTTTTTGCGGTGTACCTTGAATGCTAGTTTGTTGTTGGACTTTATTATAAGAGTGTCTAGGAATGGTATCGAGCTGTCTATTTCAGTCACGTGTGTGAATCATATGGAGGGTTCTATTGTGTTGAGTTTGTCTTTGAGGTTATTGATTTGTATATCTACGTGGAGGAAAATAAGAATATCATCAATGTATCTAAAGTATTCGATGTTAGGTAGTAGTCTAAATTTGAAAGGGCCAGATTCTAAGATTTCTAAGAAAAGGCAGGCTAATACACCGCTTAGGGGGTTGCCCATGGGGAGTCCGAATTTTTGTTTGTAGAATTCGTCGTTGAATTAGAAATATGTTACGTCAGTGATGAGTTTAATTATTTCTATAAAAGTGTTGGGGGGAAATGATAAGTCGGTTTTGAAAATTCGACACAGATAGAAATTTAAATTAGGATACACTTACCCGGGCCGCGGGAAAAGTGTCTTGTCGTCTACAGTGTTCAACGCTCGAGTGGAACTTGCTTATCGCAGAAATGACAACAATCTTTCAATTTTAAACAGGGCTCTATTTTAACGATAATTACATCTTAAATAGAGCTTTTAACTATAAATATATTTTATAAATATTATATTGTTTCAACTTACAGACGATGTCGTTTCAGAGTCTCTTGCCCTCATCAGTGTAGGAGTGACGGTTGCAGGCAATCGCATGGTTTCTAATGCAGTCCGTAGATTCCCGCTAGAATAACGATATATATATATATATATATATATATATATATATATATATATATATATATATATATATATATATATTAACCATTAAATATATATATAGCACTGTTAGACTGGTAACTTTCACATCCGTTCTTCTAATTAAAATATTGAAGTGGTTGTGGTGTCCTTCCGATCCCAGTATTTAGTGTCAAAATGTGCTATGGATTTTGTAACAAATATAACAAACTCTATCTCAGTTAGCATTATGTCCGATGTAGTTTAGCAATGAGAAGGGCTTTATTTATTTATTTTAATATATTTCACCCCAAACAAGGCAAGCCGCCACTGTAGACGTAAGGGGCTACTAAGAATTAGAGTGTAGGTTTTCGGTATCATCCTAAGTTGTGAACTCTGCAGTGAGATGTCTGTTTACATTAGTTTTAAACATCTGCATGTTGGTATAGTCGGGGTAACAGGGAGAAGGGATTGAGTTCCAGAGGCCAGCAATACGAGGAAAGAAAGCTATTGAAGTAGAAACTATCCGGCATCTGTGGACCTCCACAGTGAATGGATGGAATTTAGCTGATTGTCGTGTCGGTCTAGTGTATTTACGTTAAAGGGGGTACTAACTAGTTCATCGGAGCACAATCCATTGAAGTATTTGTAAAACAAGCACAAGGATGCAACATTTCGGCGATGGGTTAGGGACTGGAGCTTGGTAAATAGTGAGGGACTTATTAAGTTGGCGACTTTTTTTTTGACCATGTCTAAGATGGAGCGTCTAGTGGATGAGGCACCAGCCAAGATGTGACAACAAATCTCCATGCATGGGCGGATGGTAGCTTTGTAGAGATACAGAATAATGTCAGATGTGAGGAGTTTACTAGCACAGTAGACGGAGGCCACCTTCTTTGCTACAGCCTTGTCAATGTCTTCAATGTATTTGTTCCAATTAATGTTACCTGTGAATATTCTGGCCGATGAGTTTGAATCTTAGACTCTCAGGTAGAGTATTATTTCCCACGACAATCAGTGGTTGAAGTGTTTTTTGTAGTTATTGAAGGAAAACAACTTTGTCTTTGCGGCATTAAAAATAACCAAACATTTTTTAGTCCAATCCAATACAGCCTGGAGATCATTTTGTAAGGAATCAGCCAGTGTCTCGAATATGTTCGCGTCCGTTTTACCCACATGACGAGAGTAAAGCGTGGTGTCGTCAACAAATATACTTATCTCAGACTCGATGTCATCAGGGAGGTCGTTTATGAAAATCAGAAACAATAAAGGTCCAAGGGTGGATCCCGTGGGCACACCAGCATTTATGTCATGTTGCTTAGATGAACGGCCATGGAAGACAACCTGAATCTTTCTTTTTGTTAGGAAGGATCTAATTATGTTAAATCTTTGTCCAGGAATACCATATGAGATCATTTTTAAGAGAAGCTCTTTATGCCATTCCTTGTCAAACGCCTTGGGTATAGCAAGCGCTACTACACTAGCTTCGGCTGACTTGTCCAGTGCATGATATATGCGTTCAGAGATGACCGTTAGGATGTACGCAGTAGATTGTGATTATCTAAATCCATAATAGCGATCAGAAAGAAGTTTACCATTAACTAAGTGTCAAACTATTGCTAAATTGGTTAAGGATTCAAATATTCTACAATATAGGCGAAATAGGTTTGTAATAAAAGTTAATGTCAAAATCTAAGAAATGAATATTATGTTAAGTTTTTAAATTCCTAAACTAATTAGTTACCTGAGTTAATGAAGCATAAAAGGACTATTTAATTTACTCTCTTATTTTTACGATTATTCTATATAATATATTCTTACTTGCCAAATTTATATCAGACCTTTATTGGCAAATAAGTCTAATGGAGGGATAATTTTAAATGTCTTTTTTGTGGTCTTACAAAGTTAACCTTGGAGTGCCAGGAACTATAATTTCTGTGTAGTTATCTATTGTTTAGCTTAGACAGCAAGGTCTTAGTTTCTAAATTAATGTTGGGAATGGTTTGAATTTGGTAGTTTTATACTTAATATAGGCGAAATAGGCCTTTAATAAAGCAAGATGTAGTATCTGTTCTGATACTACACTTAATCTTTTCTGTCAATGGTCATTGAAGAAGAAATCTTTCCAGACTAGGTATTTATAAAATGTGTGTACAAATGTAGAGTGCCCTTTTGGGGGCTGAGTTTTCTCGACATAAAAAACGAGCATGTGTCTAACTTTGCCCTTGTTGGGAGACAAATAAATAAATATTCTATCTCAAGCTTATACGTGATATACTAAAAAAATTCTATTTCCTGTTTTAGCGGTGCATACCAATGAACATCTACATAACAGATAATGAGAGTGACTGATATATATCGTTAATTATTCGTACTACTAAGTCTTCTCTTACCTTCTTCTTGTATTCCCTTTTCGATTTCATTCTTATATTAGTTGTTATCTTCACATTTCGGCCAATGTAACCCCCGATGTTCTTTAAGTGCATCTCTTCGAAACTGGGACTGTTTATGTAAAATTCGTGAACAAACACGAATTTTCATCCGCGATGGTAGATTGTTATTGTTCTGTCACCCATCATTATTATTTTATTTTTAATTATAATCGCCTGTGTAATGATTGACCCATCAACATCCAGACGACTGTCATTTGGAATTGATTAGTCAACACCATAAATCGTAAAGCCACGAGTCTCTGTGACCAATTCTAATATTGAATGTAGGTTTTTTAAAACTTAATAATGTTTAGATGTGTAGTATCCGTATTAATTACTATATACATATGTATAATTGTTATCTACATATAATATTATAAGGTGATATAACACAAGGTGATATCTACATATAATACTATAAGGTGATATGATATATTATGCATAGATTTTCAATATTAACTTCAACAGTGGCTAATACGTTAGTTGCGCTTAGTAGTAGCAACATGAAAATATATTAATGGCAATTAAGCTACACATAAACGTCCATGTTTCATCCCTTCATGGAATCATCAGGCTAAATGCATAGAATGTTACTATTAAATGTGTGTATACTCACGTGGTGTTTAATCTCGCTAACTAACCAATCAGATTCGTTGTTATTACCCTCTGACAGGTTAATATTGTTATTAGCCAATTGCTGAGCTTTTCCGAAACAAAGCGCTATCACAAGAATGTATTGCACCACCTGAAAACATAAACATGAAAAAAGTCAACATAAAAACATCACTTAAAACATCCTTACACTTAGCAAACATGGCCACATTATTAAATAAATTTGGAAATTAATTAAAGATTTAAAATTTTACAAGCAACATAATAATTTTCAAAAACACTTACACAACATCGTTAGAAATGTAAACAAGTGTTACAACTTTTCGTAAAAGAAGATACAACTAGAAACCTTTATGAAATAACTAAACACGAGTATAACAAATTAATCACAGGAAATATTACGAAAAAGTACCAAAACCTAGATACAAATACATGCAATTGCATAGATATAATAAATACTGAAAGTAAACAAATCACCAAAACTTAGCGCACAGTTAGTAAATTAAACTTCAGGCAGGTTATATTTTATTAAAAGAGCATAGGCGATTTAAAAAATAACATCGACATTCGCTGTATTAAATCATACTAACCTGAAAGAAGAAAGGATTAGAAAAACATTCATTTTGTTTTCAATTAATAAGCAAACAAAAAGATCCCGAATTAAACCAGTGGGTTGATACTGTCGAAGTAATGACGTTTTTTTAGAATATTGAAACTAAAAATACATGTATCGTTCTACACTTTGTACATCACAGATTTCTATCTATCTGTATCCGAAGAACTTTTCAACGTTGCCCTAGAGTTTGCCGATATATATATACAGACTTATCCAAGGATAGAATCCACATTAATTGTAATCAATAATAATGATCAATTGATAAACACTGAAATTACAAACTCCTTTAATTTAGCCATAAGTGCCTTGGACTCAGCAGAGACATCGGATTTTCTATATTCTGTATACCTTTACAAATATATTTGAGATATCAGCATATATAAATATAATAGAGTTGCTACAATAAGAGATTCCAATAAGGCCAAGGGTTAAAACTTCAATAAATTTATACATAATGAAATTAAATAATATGGCCAAAGAGTAGCTAACATAAAAAACAACTTACTTATTAGACGGAGCTTTCAACGAAAATAAAAATACATACAAGCCATATTTAAAGATAACTCTAATCAAATATACATAAACCCAAAGTGCAATCACCCTCACCAATCATAAAACATATTCCTTGTTCTATTGAACGTAGGCTTAAGAATAACTCTAGCTACAAAAATGTATTTCAGAAGGCAAGCAACATTTACAGCACAGCTTAAAAACTAGTGTGTATAATTATATCGAGATTAAATATAAGCAAAAAGATAACGATAAGAAAAAGAAATATCATTTGGTTTACGACACCCGATAAACAAGTGCTACAGATCAAACCATCTTAAATTTAATAGAAAAAAACTTTTCCATAACTAACTCTTAACAGAAAATATTTCATAAACTAAACTTAAAACTGTCCTACAGTTGCTGCGACAACTTAGAAATGATAATAAAAGAATGCAATAACAATATATTAAACGAGAGTATTAGAGAAAATATAAAGGAAAAATGCGTAAAAAGTGATAAATATAGCAACCATAAGAATAACACTGAGAAGAACAATATTATAACACCTACAAACAGTAATGAGTAAAAATCTTATCGCAATCGCTCAAACAAAAAGAGAAAGTTAAAAATGAAGAGAAAAACTTTAACTGTAGACTTCGTGAACTCTGTCTACTACAAAATAACTGCAGAACCAAAAATATCGTTTGCCAAACAAAAACCCGAATAACAAAATATACGACGTAGGAATAACCTCCCTATAATAACAAGAAAAGTACATTCAATAACAAAAAAAATCAATTCAAAAATCACGAGCAAACCATTATTGGGAACTCAAAGAAAGCTGACGCTCGACAATAATTAAGTAGAAAATAGTACGATGGGCTAGTGCCTGTAGATATTTAGACAATCTGTGTAGCTTATGTTTAAATGAGAAGTTTGATATTTGAAATTTTCAAGATACCAAAACTTACTAAACGGTAAAAGCGAAATAGCACAAAAGTGTAGACATAGAATAAACTTTAATTGGAGATAACTATATACATAACAAATAAACAAAAAAAATTAAGACGCTAAACTAAATAAATATCTAAAGTAGAAACATAAAACAAAATAAATAGAAAATGAAGTATTTCAATCACGCACGTGTAAAACTAAGCGATACTCCGAACAAACAAAAGTAAAATGATGTCAGGTAAAATTCGGCCATGCCTTTATTTGAGAGAAGCTCAGCCATTATCTAAAAAATAACTAGTGAGAGGAAAATAACTGCGAATCTGTTTAGTTAATCACTAAATACCACGTGGACATACAAAACCATCAATACCAAAAATCCGTGCACTAGTGTTCCCTGCGGAGATGAGATATAAATGCCTCTGTGTAGCTTAATTTCCATGCGTGTATTTTCATATATATATATATATATATATATATATATATATATATATATATATATATATATATAGCTTAATATTCCATTGCTGATAGTTTAAGATCACAAAATATTCATCATTTTATCATTACTAACAGTAAAACAGAAATCTGCAGATCATCTCCCGCAGGTGTGTTTTTACGTTTGCGAAAATATATGTACATAATACATGAGCTTTTTCCGATAATTCGAAAACGAGAAAAAAGCTATTTAGAGAATCGGAATCGGTAATTGTATTAAAATCGATAATTTAAAACCGAATCGATAATTTTATCGGAAAAATATTTGATTCGTCCTATTACTATCTATAATATAGTTAATCAAATAATTCTGTTTTAGATTTCTGTTTCGTTACTTTTTAAAGTTTTACCTTGTCATAGATTTACCTGACCGTGTTCGGAATTTTATTTTTATAATATGTGTACTTCTTACTAACATGGAAATGAGTGTTTGGTATTTTTTAAATGTACTTTGATTTGATCTGTTTTCATCTGATTTCTAAACTTTAAAGCCTTCTCGTATGATACCTTAGACTGTAGGCAAAGTTTTACATAATATTTTTGTTTGAAATGTGACTTGTCAGTAGTTTGTATAAGCAACGTAAACGAAATCCAAAACTTAAAAGAAAAAACTTGAACCACAACCCCGACGACTCACAGGCAGAATAATACTGAAATTAATACACTGAACTATTTTTTTTTGTGTCGGCTTCCTTGAAAACTTAGCATGCTTCTATCAGTCAATATTTGGTGCATTGAACGAGTGCGGATTATTTCTAGGTGCGCATCAATAACAGAACAGCAGAACACAAACAAGTAGAAGGAAATAAGGCTTGGTTTCAGATGAGTGTCAGTAGGCGGAGAAATCGCAGCTGGAGTCGGGGTGTGCATCGGGATGTTACGACAGATACACACGTGTATATGTTGTAATAACAGAAGTTTCTATCGAAATCAGAGAAACTACTGGGGTTGTTGCTTCTTGTGTAAGACATCAAGGTGTTAAATAAGCGAACATGTTTACGTGTGTAATAAAAATATCTACATCCGCTCGTATCGAACTACTTTCGGTTTCTGTAAATCTATCAAGTTATATCCCAAACTGTTTCTGCGACTCGAGTTTACTGACTATCTCAGTCGATTTTCATCTGCTTTCTATGCATTAGGCAATTGCGTTCGATGATATTAACTTATACATATACAGACACACGAACACACGCACAAACACACACACACGCTTTTATATATATATATATATATATATATATATATATATATATATATATATATATATATATATATATATATATGGGAAATGAAAAAGGAAAAACCTAGAGATTATTATTATTTTTTTTATATATTCATCAACGTTTCGTCTTTATTTGTAAGACTTCCTCATGATGATAATTTTAAGAAAACTGTTATGCAAGTAAACTGCCACTGAGTTCTCTCAGCTCGGACCTTGGTCCAACGCTGTCAGCAGCCATGGCTACTGCTTTTTCTAATCGACCAATCATGTCTACCCAATATTTCGATGTACTTGCATGACATTTTTCTTTAAATGATCATCCTGAGAAAGTCTTACAAATAAAGACGAAACGTTGATGAATATATAAAATAAAAAAATAAAATAATCTCTTGGTTTTTCCTTTTTCATTTCCCATTACGTCGGATTACTCTCACCCTTCCATTCTCATATATATATATATATATATATATATATATATATATATATATAACAATAAACGATATAATATGAAAGTCCAATCATCCATATTTGTATAATACTGATAAAAAGCTCATATGAGACGTCCTTATCTTCATCATCATCATCATCAATCACGTTGACACAGAGATAAGCTATGTTTTGTCTGGTCAGTACGAAAACGATAGACCAGGTGCTGTATATGCTCTCCGTTTATCTTGCCATTGTTTCGTCTTGGATTTCTCATAGCCAAGAGAATCAAGCGGTGCCGATTTAAGAGATGTATTGTAGTGAATTGCTCTTTCTCTCTCTCTCTCTCTCTATATATATATGTATATATATATATATATATATATATATATATATATATATATATATATATATATATATATATATATATAAAAGGTGTTGCAGAAAAATCAGACACTTGACAAAAACCAATCGAAATATCAAGAGGTGCTGAGGAGCGTGGTAAAGCCCTAGATAGACGAAATCGCCGACAGACGCACCTACGTCATGCTGCAGGACTCCGTGTCTGCCCACAGGTCACACTGTTCCTTACCAAATATCGCTAGATTTGTAGCCACCCTCCTTACCCGTCTTCAACCACTATGATAATTTTTTCTGGAACATGATCAAGGAAAAAAAACAAGCACGCATACAACACGGTCGACTCTCGTAAGATTGCCATCGTGGGGGAGTTCGCTACTACAGACAAGTACATGGTCGCTAAACGTATGACTCATTTCGCGCGAGCCTAAAGATCGTAATCTCCGCTAATTTATTCGTTAAAGCTAACTGTTGTTAAATAAACTCTTGGACTCTGTATTTATTGCCTATTTTGTTTTCTTTTTGTCAAGAGTCCGATTTTGCTGAAACACGTTATATATATATATATATATATATATATATATATATATATATATATATATATATATATATATATATATATAAACAGTGTTTGAAACCAGTAAAATGCAGAGACTTTTTTTTTAAATAAACATATAATTCATTAAAATTTAAATGTTCGATTCATACAGGAATCTTCATCAGGATAATAGACAATATTTTTATTCCTTTTTATTTAAACGACATGGTGTCGCTTGATCTTGTGCTTCGGTTGTTAACGAAGCTCGTTGCGTAATAATGTCCGCAAGTGGTGTGTGCGCCCTGATCGTACGTTATAGGCATTAGTAAAATGTTTCCACTGTATAAAATGCATTTAAATTGTGTAATTTCAAACGGTTTTTGAAACCAGTAAATTGCAGGGACTTTTTTTTAAATAAACGTATAATTTATTTAAATTCAAATTTTCGATTCACACAAGAATCTTCATCAATATTTGTTTTCATTTATTTTTTTTAAAACGACATGGTGTCGCTTGATCTTGTTAATCTAACATTTGAATTTAAATAAGTAATATGTTTATTGTAAAAACAATCTCTGCATTTCAAAAACCGTTTCAAATTACAAAACTTAAATAGATTCTATACAGTAGAAACACTTTACTAATACCTTTAACGTGCGACCAGAGTACACACACACCATTTGTGGACATTATTACAGTAATGTTATAATAATTTCCACGTGAAGCTTTTTTCATGAATATGATTCAATACTTTCAGTTATCAATCTCGTAAATAGAATAAAATTATAAATAAATGGCATCATTTATATTGTCGTACAATCTTTCCTACAACCACTAGCTGGTGTGTGGCTCGGTCACTGGTTTCGAATCTCACTAGCTATAGCCGGTCTGATGAGTCGTATAGACAAACAACAAATGTATGTTGATAATTTAATTATATATATATATATATATATATCGATTTACACATCTTTATATATACTAGCAAATAAATGCTCCCTCTGGTCGCATATTTTTGCTACGCTGCTGCGTCAGAAATGAACGCTGACGTGTAAACCGATGGAGCCTCAGTCATATTTCTTGGGTGGTTAGACGTTGAAATTCTTTGTTTATGACCAAGAATATTTTTAGATGAAAATAAAGAAAAAAAAATGTCGACCCCACCCCGATTTTTTTATTACCCTTCCCCATAAATAGAAATATTTTTAGTTTAAAAAATAAAGGAAAAAAATGTATGGACCCCCCCCCTCAAATGTTTTATTTACCCTCTCCCATACATTGGAATATTTTTAGTTAAGAAAAGAAAAAAAAATGTCTTTGACCGCTCCCCACCAATTTTTTATCCTCCCCCATACATATAAATATTTTTAATGAAAAAGGAAAAACAAAAAGAAAGATAGTAATAAAATCAAATACAGCGAACACGATTAGTTTGTTAAATGCTCTCGAGAAGAAGTTTACGTAAATTAAATTAATTACAATGTGTGTGTTTTTAAGTAGTAATTTTTTAATCAATTTTTATTTTAATTAAACTATTTGATTCAATAAAATTGTTAAAATTAACAATTTAAAAAAACTAAATACAGCGAACAGTATTTTTCGAATACGAAGAACGGTGAACTTAAAATAAAACAATACAAAAAAATCCGTACTCTTTTACTGTAGGACCCGTGCTGACTTTGACCATGACCCAAACCCTAACCCTATCCCCCACTTTGACCCTGACCCTAACGACGGAGTAAAAGTTAGCGCGGGTTCTATAGTGTAAAAGCACCAAAAAATAAAATACAGTGAACACGATTAGTTATCTAAATGGTATCGGAAAGAAAGTTTACCTAAATTAAATTCGTTAGAATGTGTGAGTGTGTGTGTGTGTTTGTTTAATGACCTTTTTTAATTAAACAATTTAATTCTAAAATCAGTTATATTGTTTTTTTGTTGACAATAAAGAAAAAAAATCACATCTTTTATTTTAAAAATAAAACATGGAATAATAAGAACAGTATGTAGATAAAAGCTTAACAGCGTAAGTTAAAGTAACACGGTAAATGCCAGCATTTTGTTTACATTTTAAATTACGCGCTCGTCTTGCGCCCTATCTGATTTGACGGAGGGAGGTAACCGTTTCAATGGAGTGCATATATATATATATATATATATATATATATATATATATATATATATATATATATATATATATATATATATATGTAAATAATAAAAGTAATAATTATAATTTATAAGTAAGATTATTAGCGAGCAAAATAGCGTAAATACATGTGGAAATCTGAAGAAAACAATCATGAGTGTATATTTGCTAATACTAATTTATTAGAAGTTGAAAAGCAATTAATTATGTAAATTGAGAAATGCGCATAGTGTTTACGGCGTTTTATGTAGTAGTATATAATGAAGCTGGCGGACTTAGTAAATAGTCATACTACTTTGATGGAGTTTCGGCTTCAGACAGACAGACAGACAGGAATACAGACAGACAGATACATAAACTCCATTATTAATATATATATATATATATATATATATATATATATATATATATATATATATATATATCTGAGTTAATCAATATTTCTTTCCCTAAGGCTTTCTTTGTATACTTAAAATTCAAAAATGTAGTGCCTAAATAAAATATCAGTTCTGGGATTGAGTTATGTGTCAAAGAATTAGATTTTAATTGTTTTAATTACACGTAATATTAACTGTAAAAGTAACCCATTTGTAACTTAGATATCCATGTATTTCTACCCTCTTTCACTGTATATATATTCGACCACACTTTAATAGTTTTTAATGTCTATGTGAGCATTAAGGGAAATAGTGACCCTCATTTCTATTCTTATTAAAATATTGTGTAATAACACACCGTAAACACGCATGTAATTGAGATAGCAAAATAATAGGTTATTTTAGTCTTATATTACCCGTGAGGATATTAACAACCTCCACATATAAATGTGTTATCCGTGGATTGTTACAAACAGGACACCATATCATACTTTCTATGTGCAAGGTATGTACAACGTTACAGGCAACTCTTATGCTAATATGCAATATGAAACCCGTTACTTTTTCGCCAATTGCCGTTGGTTTAGCCATAAACTTCATCCGACTGTGAGGGAGCATTGGAAAAGGATCTCGTCATTAAGTTGATTTTATTACCAGATCTAACCTATCATAGTCTTACCTATGAGTTGACTATAATTAGTTAAGAATTCGACAGGAAACGGTATCCAGTTCTGCTTGAAAGCTTTGAGAAGTATTGATCCACCTTTTAGCTAACATTATTCCCAGAATAGGTCTTATCAACTCTCAGTGGTGATGATGTCCTGGCGAGGGTCGAGGTCAACTCTTTAATTGTATCCTCAAAAAACTCAAGTATAAGTCATAGTACTAATAAATAATATGAAAAAGGGATTGGATAGTGTGCCGTCAAAACCAATAACTTGCAAACCAGTATCGTTGTTAATCTGCATGTGTGTGCGTTCACCGCACAAACCGTGACTGTATACTCGTTTTTGTTTGTCTCAATTCGGTGCTTGAATCCGACACTGGCAATACTGTTCATTATGTTTCCTCAGTCACTGCTGTAAAAAAAGAATTATCCATACAAACAAGAGATAACAAATCACGTTTAAAATAAGCAACAATGTTTTATTTTGAGGTAACAATGACACCGGGCTTCTCCGCCAAACGACAAACTTGCAAATCAGGAACAACCCACTTCCCAACCGAACACAAACAGTGCGCCAGCTTAATGCGGAAATGCTCATCTATTTCTGATACCCAAACTAACCTAACTGACCCTCTCTGCCCGCCTTACTGGAATTTATATAGATATTGGTCTCATTTTGAGTAGACTACACAACCATCCTACCTCAATAAGCGGAGTTTTTTAATCACTGGACATAAAAACTTACATAAAAACTTACTCGTATCTATAGTAGGCATTAATTTTCCCAGGGTTTCGAATCGTCTGATTTTTCAACATGAACTCCTGTTTCAAGATGTAATAACTTTTCCAAGTAAAGAAGTGAAATTTTGGATGGTCAAATCTTGAGCCAGACAAATCTCCTATTACCGGTCTGTTGTCTGCATACATTGCTACTATTCACTCGACTAAACATGCAACCGTACACATATTTACATCGCCGGAGAAATTAACTTATTCTGTAGGCTATAAGAGATTTCTAACGACTATAAGTTTGAAAGAGTAAAATGGTTGATCCAGAGAGGATCAGATCAAGTTGAAAAATAAGAACAAAAACATTTTTCTCCCTCCAGTCAAATGTAGAATATTGGTAACGGATAAAATCGTTATCGATTTAGTGAAACATATGAACAGGGGAGATCAGTTGACTTCAAATGCTTATAATGTAAAGATAGAAAGAGCATTACTCCATCAGTTTTATTGATTTTAAAAAGAGAATATTAACGCGCGAACTGCTTGAATAGTTTCAGAAGACTCTCGAGCAAGAATAATCTATAATTAAATATTATCTCTAAGTCTGTCTCTCTATATGTGTGTATTTTTCGTCACGTAACGACTCGATAGAATTGCATTATATTTGGCACGACAAATTTTTGTGTCCTAGATAAGTGAGTTTATTTACCTCCTCTGCGTGAGGTTAGACACAAGGTCAGGTGAAGTTTTGAAAAGCCAGCACACTAAGGGAAGTGCACGACGACCTACAAAAATGGACGAGCAGCTCCGTCGGCATTACCCGGTATGCACCTCAGGGGAATAGAAATAAACTAACCCCTTTCTCAGAGAGAAAGTAAAGCCTGGGAGGTGGACCTCCTAGGACTGAACAGAACCATACCTCAGTTTGATAGCAACGAAGCCACCGTCGGATTAATTATCGAGGACGTATGCTGGACTCGTACGAACAACACCTTCTCATACTGTACAAAACAGTTGAAAACTCGTAAACAAAAAGTAAAAACAACAAATAATGTATACCAGACGCAGTAAAAACAAATACTCTACCGACACGTATACTTTTAACGTGTCGAAACTTGTTATTGATCAACAGCTGTTATAAACTGAGATCTCATCAGGAAGAATTAAAATCCGATCCTTACCTCAGATCATATTTGGAGAAAAATATAATGGGAAGGAAAAAAACACATTAAAGGAAAAATGATATTAAAAATTTAGAAAGTCACGTAGTTAGATTTAATACTGTTGAAAATTAGATATGAAATAAAATAAAATAAAAAATAAAGTCGTTGAAGATAGAGAAAAGAAAAAAAAAGAAAAAAGAGAGGAGTGAGAGAGGGGGGAGAAAAGAAAAAGGGAAAAAGGAAGTAAAAACATATTGCTAATGTTTTTGCGTGTGTCGGTCGCTAGCATCGACGTGTCAATATTAGATCGATGTTTCGATGTATATGGAGACACAATCTACAGTCTGGGTTAAAGAATAGTAATCATAGGTATAAATGTTATAATAATAATGATAATTATAATAATAATAATAACAACAACAATAATAGCAATAGCAATAATAATAATAATAATAATAATAATAATAACAATAATATTAGTAGTAGTAGTAGTAGTAGTAGTAGTAGTAGTAGTAGTAGTAGTAGTAGTAGTAGTAGTAGTAATAATAATAATAATAATAATAATAATAATAATAATAATAATAAGGGGCACACGGAATCTACTACAGGAAGAAAACAAAACCACTGAAAGAACACATCACAAACAAAGAAACAGAAAATGCAAGAAACATCGCTGTATAATCTCCCCCCCCCCCTAATAAATTACATCGGCCTCAACTGACACGACACAAAACTGAACCAATGATCAGAAATAGCAAGAAACACCATAATCAGCTCCCCCCCCAAAAATAAAAATAAATAAATAAAAAATAAATAAATAAATAAAAGAAAAAGAAAAAATAGTAAAAAAAAAAAATAGTACCAGCCTAGGCTGACACCACAAAATATTTGCATAGGGTCAAGGAGGATGTAAAGACCGGGGAGGGACAGCACAAACCAGACCTCCACTGGAAGTGCGGAGACTGCTGGGACCTTGGGGAGGCTTATTGCCACCTAAATCCCAGAGAAGACCAATGGTTCTTGCCGGCGAGAAATCAATGGGTAACGACTGTTGTGATACTGCAAATTTATTTGCGGTGGCTATCGAAAAGAGGTGGAGAATAATAGAAATCTAGGGAGACTTGTTGTCACTCAGACTCCAGGGAATACCACCGGTTGTCGGTGAGCAATCACTGATGCCCTGTGCGAGAACTCCTAGTGAGTAAATAATGATAATAATAATTCGCAATTGGTAACAGGGTTTTTTACTCTTTCTGGAAAAGATAAGTCAGAATTTTCCTTTATTTCAAATTGACCAGATGGACAAAAACCCAGGTATCTTCAACGGACACAGTATTTGTTAAATTATAGAATGTTATATATATATATATATATATATATATATATATATATATATATATATATATATATATGTATTAGTTATAGATTTTCTTTATTTAGACAAACATTATTTGGCTAAACATTTGGCAGATATATTAGTGTAAGAGGCATCGATAGCAAGAACCTTTCCGACCAACGTGGTAGAATAAATATATAAAAAATACAAGAAGGTATACATAATAAACATCTCTATTTTATTCTATTAATGAGCATTTTTATATAAACGCAGTAAGGTAACTCTGGACTACAGCCCCCCCCCCCCCACTTTTTGACTTGTCCCCCCCACTTTACGGTCATCAATAATGAAGTTATATATGCATGTGTTTAACCGGGCCCCCACTTTTTAGGAGAGCCCCCCCCCCACTTTTATAACTGTGTCGCCGGTCCTGATATATATATATATATATATATATATATATATATATATATATATATATATATATATATATATATATATATATGTGTGTGTGTGTGTGTGTATGTGTGTGTTAGTGTATTTAGGCAGCATTTTCTCTTTAAGACAAATATCGTTGATTATGACAGACAACTTATGTCTGGATATCTTTGGGAAAAAGTATTTCTTTAGCTGAATCAGTGTATTTGTTTCGGTGGAAAACTTGCTGATGAATCTGCCATAATCTTTGGTACCCCCATATACGTTGAATTAACTACTGCAATTTGGTCAAGGAGGTTTACAATGCAATTATTCCCTATGAGCATCATAGCTCAGCATCTAACTAACCAGAATTCCTGCCCCCGCTCTATATTTCGAAAACTCTTAGTAGAAAACTCAACAATATTAGAACATACTACTAATAAACAAAAGCTATATATATAAAAAGCTATATACATCAAAACTAAAGAAAAACAGCCATTAACAGAATTAAATTAAATACTAGCGATATCATTCTCAAATGTTAATTATGCTTATTTTGGTTACGTATTAATAATATACTTTCCACCAAAACTTTAGTGACGTATTAATAATATACTTTCCACCAAAACTTTAGTGACGTATTAATAATATACTTTCCATCAAAACTTTAGTGACGTATTAATAATATACTTTCTACCAAAACTTTAGTGACGTATTAATAATATACTTTCCACCAAAACTTTAGTGACGTATTAATAATATACTTTCCACCAAAACTTTAGTGACGTATTAATAATATACTTTCCACCAAAACTTTAGTGACGTATTAATAATATACTTTCCACCAAAACTTTAGTGACGTATAAATAATATACTTTCCACCAAAACTTTAGTGACGTATTAATAATATACTTTCCACCAAAACTTTAGTGACGTATTAATAATATACTTTCCACCAACACTTTAGTGACGTATTAATAATATACTTTCCACCAAAACTTTAGTGACGTATTAATAATATACTTTCCACCAAAACTTTAGTGACGTATTAATAATATACTTTCCACCAAAACTTTAGTGACGTATTAATAATATACTTTCCACCAAAACTTTAGTGACGTATAAATAATATACTTTCCACCAAAACTTTAGTGACGTATTAATAATATACTTTCCACCAAAACTTTAGTGACGTATTAATAATATACTTTCCACCAAAACTTTAGTGACGTATTAATAATATACTTTCCACCAAAACTTTAGTGACGTATTAATAATATACTTTCCACCAACACTTTAGTGACGTATTAATAATATACTTTCCACCAAAACTTTAGTGACGTATTAATAATATACTTTCCACCAAAACTTTAGTGACGTATTAATAATATACTTTCCACCAAAACTTTAGTGACGTATTAATAATATACTTTCCACCAAAACTTTAGTGACGTATTAATAATATACTTTCCACCAAAACTTTAGTGACGTATTAATAATATACTTTCCACCAAAACTACATATTAATATCAACACCATGGTATTTACCGTATTCCACTGAAGATGGACCCGGATGGGCTGAAAGTACTTGGGACACCAACGATTATGGAAAATTCATCCACCAATTTCCCACCGAATCAAATACTCTGATTTGGCTAATGGAAAGGATCATCACAAAAATATTTAGACATAAGTTGTCTGTCATATTCAACGGTATATATAGATATTTTGTTCCTGTGCTTCGCTTCCTTCCACATCCTCTCTACGTGGTTGGTGCAGGCACCCGTTGTCGGGTCCACGAAGTTTTCGCTGTGGTTCACCGTAAGTTTTTTTTCCCCCAGTTTTGTTTATACAGCCTCGTTTTCGACTCGGCAGCTCTCGGGCGCTTCCACGACCTGCCCGATCGCTGCGGCCGAGCAGTCACGGAAATTAGGCGCATATCCTAGAGTAGTACCGCATTTTAAATGCTGTTACTGGTTTCATACGTCATTTAAAGTTGCTGGGTTTTAATAAAGATAAGTAGTGTTGGGACGATTGATCGAAATCGGAAAAATCAGAATTTTATGATGTATCGGAATCGGTGTAGAAACCGAAATAATGTAAGCCTTATTTTCAAGTCCTTAAAAGATTCTTTGTTTTCAAACTTAATTTCCTATTGCTGGTACTAATGATAAAATGATAGATATTTATTGATTTTAAACTACCAGTAAAACTAAAATGTATAGATCATAATTAAGGATTTTGGGTAAAAAATGGCATAGGAAAAATTGCCTGGTCCAAATTGCACCGCTAAAAACGGAGGAATAGGAAAACAATAGTTTAAGTGGAAAATATAAATGATAATCTTACAATGAGTTTATCAAATTCTTGAATACAATACATCAAGTGAAAACATTAAGAAGTTTGTCAGATCATAAAGAAAATTATATCTTCATTTAAAAGTTGATGTGGACTCTCCACTAAATCCTCCGTCTCCCAAAAAATTAAATTCTACTTTTCTTAGGCGATTTTCGCAACGGAATGTGAATCGATAATTGTATCGGAATCGGGAATCTAGAACAGAATCGGTAATTGTATCAGAATCGATTTTTTTTTATAATCGTCCCATCATTACTAATAATCTAGTTATGTTTGAAAAGAAGATGACAATGTTTGTCAGATTATAAAGAAAATTATATCTTCATTTAAAAGTAGATGTGGACTCTCCGCTAAATCCTCCCTCCCCCTATAAATCACATTCTACTTTTTTAGGCGGTTTTAGCATTGGAATCGGCATCGACAATTGTATCGGAATCGGGAATTCAGAACAAAATCGCTAATGTATCAGAATTTATTTTTTTTTAGAATCGTCCGATCATTACTAATAATTCAGTCATGTTTGAAAACAAGATGACAATGCAGAGAACAGTTTATAGAAGTTTCATCAGTCGTTTTCACCATTCGTCCATTTTGTCTTCAGGGGCGGTCATGACGAAGCTCTATTAAGTTTGAAACTTATATTGGCAAGAATTCCTGTGTTGAAAGAGATAAAAGTCCAAGAAATCTGCTTGATGCGTTTGTATGCTGAATCATTCTCTTTTTTTCCAATCATTTGTTCTTAATGGAATTACTTACATTATCGTTTGGTCATTGCATTAATTGAATAAAATTGTTTAGTATTATAACATAAGTTTGAAAAAATATTTTTTAAATGTTACAGCTGAAGGTGAACTGCCATAGACAGACGATAAGTAGTTGAAAATGTTATTTCATAGATTATATTACAAAGTCTTGCGCATTAAGTTAAAAACGAAAACAAGACCGTCATTGCTTATAATAAAGACATACTCATCACGATGATTAAGTCTAAACGGAAGTGACTTTCCTCTAGCTTTTGACGAAGATTCCATTTGCGTGAAATTTATTGCTAAATATTTTACTATTCTTCCTGGTGTGTGTGTGTGTGCGTATAGGTAGAAAATGTATACATATATATATATATATATATATATATATATATATATATATATATATATATATATATATATATATATTGCTTTATGTGGCTTTATAATTATCAATGTCATGATCATTCTTACATATGATAAGTCACATCGGCTAGCATATATATATATATATATATATATATATATATATATATATATATATATATATATATATACGAGGTGCGTTCAATAAGTAATGCCCCTCACCCACTTTCACTTGTCTGATCCAGATGAAATTTTCCATGTGTAATGATTTATATCTGTATGGGTAATGTTGCATATAACAGCTCTGAACTAATTGTGGTTTCTGATTTATAGGTGTTTTAACTGAGTCAGGTGTGAAATGGAGACAGTTGAGTGTCGCGCAGTGATCCGGTTTTTGTATTTGAAAGGACGCACATCAAAATAGACTTTTGATGAAATGAAATAAACTTATGGTGATGATACCCCATCATATGACCTTGTAAAACGCTGGCATTGTGAATTCAAACATGACCGGAAGTCTGTGGAAACAGTTCCCAGCCTTAGTCGTCCCTCTTCTGCCATTGATGATGCATCTGTCCGTCAAGTTGAGGCTGCCATTTTTGAAGACCGACGCAAGACTATTCGCCAAATAGCCTTAGGTGTCTTAGGTGTCTGCCAGATGGATTCCTACGTTTCTCACACCTTTCCAGAAGCAAGAACGCGTCGAGTGCTCGAGGATGAATTTGGAGATGTGCCAAGAAGATGAGTCAAAGTTTTTCAAAAGACTGATTACACAGGATGAAACTTAGGTCCACTACTATTATCCAGAGACCAAAGCCCAATCAATGCAGTGGAAGCACTTGGACTCATCACCTCCAAAGAAGGCAAGGGTGCAGCCATCCGCTGGCAAGGTCATGCTCACAGTCTTCTGGGACCAGGACGGAGTAGTGATGACAGATTTCCTGGCAAATGGTACCACAATTACAGGAACCTATTACACTTCACTTTTGATGAAATTAAAAGAAGCTCTCAAAATTAAGAGGCGGGGCAAGATCAGCAAAGGTATCCTCCTCCTGCAGGACTACGCTCCGGTCCGCAACTCGCATGTCGCCAGATCAGAAGCACGGGCGTATGGCTATGAAATTCTCCCCCCCCCCCCATTTACTCCCCTGACCTTGCGCCCTCTGACTCTGACTTTCATCTCTTCCCAGCCTTGAAGTTGTTTTTGAAAGGTAAGCGTTTTCCAGATGATGCAACCTTAATTTCTAAAGTTACGACGTTGTTGGAGGACCAAGCTGGGATCTTCTACAAAAACGATGTCCAGAGCTGCATCAAACGATGGGAGAAATGCATAACTCTGGTGGTTCCTATGTAGAGAAAGACTAATAACTGTGCCAAGTTTCATTCCTTTTGGCTAAGATCAAAGTGTTGTATCTGTTCCGATGGATACTGCACCTCATAGACTGGTATTGTCTTGGCCTTCGGGGCTTGATTTACGCCGGTCTATGGATCTGTCCTGTGCAGTGCTAGGAGGTGCACCCTCCAAGGCTTCGCCTGCCCTCTTTAGGGAGGAGTAAGTTTATTCCTTACTGTCTGAGGCGCCCCTACCGGGGAATGCCGACGGGGCTGCTCAGGCAATTTTTAAACCCCACTTTCCCGACTCGACCTTTGTTCGCATCTTATTTGTGGGAGTAAGATAAAAACTGGCCTTGTGCCTATCTCTTGGAGAGGAGTAAATCAATACTGCTATGAAAAATGGATCAAAGGCATTCCTTATTTAACGCCCCCCGTATATATATATATAAATATATATATATATATATATATATATAGAGAGAGAGAGAGAGAGAGAGAGAGAGTGATAGAGGGTTCGAATTCAGTTATTGTAAGCCACGCTGATCAGCCGTAGTAACAACGAAAAATGTCCGTGAATAACTGTTCTATCTATAAAACACACACACATGTATATATATATATATATATATATATATATATATATATACACACAGACATTATATATATATATATATATATATATATATATATATATATATATATATATATATATATATATATATATATTGAAAAGAGAAAAGAGAAAAACTAAAATTGTTTATATATTGATCGTCTTTATTTGAAGACTTTTCAAGATGACTGGTGTAATCAAATAATATAGAGCTACAATATGTATTATTTATTATAATATTTATTTCTTCAAATCAGTCATCTTGAGAAAGTATTGCAATAAAGACGAAACGTTGATGAATATATAAATTATTTTGTCTTTCCTTTTTTCTATTTCAATTACGTTCGAATATCATATCTATAATTACTATATATATATATATATATATATATATATATATATATACATATATATATATATATATACATATATATATATATATATATATATATATATATATATATATATATATATATATATAGTGTGTGTGAGAGAGAGAGAGAGAGAGAGAGAGGGGAAATAATAAATTGTATAAAACAAGTGCATTTATATAATTACAGTGTAAACGGTTTTAGCGCTATTTAAACAGATTTTGTTCAACTGGCAATGAATAAAAGAGCTCAATATTTTTGCATTAAAGTATAAAGCTTAAATTATGAGAATTCAAAGATAAGAAGTATCATTTCAATTAGGTTTCAGAAGACTTTTTTTGTGTGGCCATTTTTGACAAAGGGGAGATTTTCCCGAAATGTCAAATGATTTCTAATCATCATCCGGACATTACACACAGCTAGTACCATACTTGCTGTTTATGTAATATTAAAAAGAAAAAATAGATAGGTGTAAGTCCTCTCCTTCGATTGTTTATTTTTGTTCTTTCCAGCTTCTCATCAATGCGGTTCTATTCATTGCCTTCAGCCTTCTTAATACATTTATTATAAATATTTGTTTTCATCTACATATATACGTATAATATTTGTGGGAATCGTCTGTGTATAGATGCTTATTCATACCGGTCGCCAGACTCGAACCCCGGAACACGAGTCATGTTTCAAACTCAAATTCCGACGTCTTAGTCGACTCCACGCGACAACTATAAACAACCAGGTTAATCAATATTAAACCGGTTAAAGATAGCCGTCGTCAGAGTGTTCGACTATTAAAGAATATGCATTCAAAGCCACGATGACAGCTGTGCTAATACTACCCACTACACAGCACAACCTACATTATGGGCGACAAATATTTATAAATATTTGTTTTTATCTACATACGTATACGTTTCATCCTTGCGGGAATCGTCAGTGTAGAGATGATTATTCATACCGGTCGGCGGGTAAAACCGCGAAACACGAGTCATGTTTCAAACTTAAATATATATATATATATATATATATATATATATATATATATATATATATATATATATATATATATATATGTGTGTGTGTGTGTGTGTGTGTGTTTATAATATATACATGTTATTGACAGGTTCTGTGATAGATACGTTACTCTTTCTAATACCCTTAGAAATGGTATCCTCTCTTCAGATCAGTGTGTAAAGGTTATGTGAACAAGACTCGTAAGCCTTGGTTGTGTAACTAGTCTGGAAATCATCGAAATAACACCAGTCTTTCGCTGCTTATGCGTGCATTGTTACTAGTCGTCGTGGACCTTTCCATGCAACTACCAGTTCAAACGAAATGTGCTTTTAGATTGTGCATTCATTGCTTCAATATAGATGCCTCGCGCAGAAACTCTTACAAGTTCCATCCATTGTCTTTCGAGACTGTAATGAGGATGTTTTTAAATTTAATTTTACTATGATTAATCGAATATTAATTTTCATTCACGCCAATACATAGTTGAAGTAAAATAAATTGCTTTTGATTATGAAGATAATTTCCAACGCTATTGATAATGTTGACCCATCAACCTATTTATTTTTTATTATCGCTTGTGTTTAAATTCATATTTTGAAACATTAGGTATGACGTCACGCCAAAGCCATAATTATTTTGTTACGGTAATGTTTTAAGTTTAATTCATGCGAAAGTCCAAATAGCTTAGTTGGTCATGGCGTTCGATTTATGTGTTGGCAATTTCTTATTTACTATTCGCCATTTGTAAAAGTAGTTAAGATCTCTGATATTTCGTAATGAAACACATTCTACGATGTATTTATTACGTTTAAAATAATTCTGACTGACGGGCGGATGGACAAAATCTATATTTCTATAAAATTGCCGGCAATTACTCCATTTCTGTGACCCTTCAAGTTCTGACAAAGCGTTTAGAACATGTCGTTAGAAATCGTTGTTCTATTGAATAAAACATAACATTTTCAGAATCTACTTAGCAGGTTAAGTGGTGTCCTATATTCAATTCATTATTTTTTTTTAAATATCAATGTATTCCTATCAGAGTAAGCGTCAACTCGCTTGAGTTTCTCCTCGACGATATTAAATATGGTAGCACCAATGTGATAATTGAATAAGCCACATTTTAAAACTTTAGTATCAACTAGTAGCTCCTGTTGGGTTTGAACCTTAAAATCTGATATATGTCAAATACCTATTGTTAAAATTTCAAAAAAATCTAATATCTAAATTCCCATGAACAGTTTCTCGTCCTTGACTCATTCTAATAAAACGAAATCAAACTACACACAGCCCACATTACCCAACATTACACCTAACAGCTGTGTTAAAAAATCATAATGATGTGTTAATTAGTGCTTGTATGAAACCAATATAAAGAAATATATAAACGTACACACATACCTGACTTTAAATTAATAGAAGTATATGCATGCCATATATATATATATATATATATATATATATATATATATATATATATATATATATACATTGTGTGTATTCAAGCAGCATTTTCTAATTTATGCAAACATTATTAGAAATAACAGAATTCGTCCGTTTAATTATACCTATTTTATGTTTTTTCAATTTTTCTATGTTTTTTTTGTATTAAAATCAATATAATAATATTCAACCCTACAATTCAAACAATATCAACATATACTACTTAAATTAAATGCAACCAAACTTCAGATTAAAAGAAAAAAACATGAAAAATATTATACACAGATACATATCCCCAATTTACACTAACAATAAAATTATACTCATTATTTACTATAAGAAATTTAAAACCAAAACTCTAGCAGTAAAAAAAAAATCCCACAACTCAAAACCAACTAGAAAGAACCAATGTTATTTATAAGTGTATGTGCTCTTTGGGAGAATGTAACTCCCATAGTAATAATAAAGCTAATAGCTGCATTGGTTACACAAGCACTACTCTATCCCAAAAACATAACTGCCCTTCCCTTGATTTAAGACAAATTCTAGTTAATAACATTAAAATTATACATTACGAACCAATTTTTAAAAAATAAAAAATACTGTAAGCTATCTACATAAAAACACAACAACCTGAAATTAACAACATCGCATATGAAACAAGTGGTAACATTTTAAAATGTTTAACTTAATAAGATTTTGTTCTGTGATGCTATCTAGCGTTGCTGAATTTAAATCGTCAACTACTTCCTGGAACAATGCGAAAAACGTTCTATGCGCGTATCTTCGCCGTCTTTTTTAAATTCTCTTCTTTCTCCAGCATTTTTGTTCATTTGCTTTTGACAGCTGAGGATGATTCGACGAAGAATCAAAAACGTCCGTGAAACCTGTGAAACCTATGGAACATTTATATATTTTTTTTATTTTAATACAAAAAAAAACATCAGAAAAATGGAAAAAATAAAAAAGGTATAATTAAACAGACGAATCTGTTATTTTTAACAAGGTTTGCATATATATATATATATATATATATACATATATATATATATATATATATATATATATATATATATATATATATGTGTGTGTGTGTGTGTATGTGTGTGTGCGTATGTGTGTACATTTTATGGATAGGTTCTGTTATAGCACATTACTTATGCTAATACCCTTGTAAATTGTATGAATCTGTATTCACCCTACAGATGTGTGTTAAATCGTAGTGTGAACTAGACTATCAAGCCTTGGTTGTGCAACTAGTATGGAAATCATTGAAATAAAACTAGTCTTTCTCTACTTATTCCTGTATTATTCTCAGACGTTGCGGAGTTGTCTTTGCAACTGCCGGTTCAAACGACGTGTGGTTATAGATCGTGCACCCATTGCTTCACTATAGATTCCTGGCGCGGACGCCCTTACAAGTTACACCCATTGTCTTTAGACTGAAATGAGGATGTTTTAAATTCTATTTAACTAGAATTAATCGGGACGTAAGTTCCTTTAATTCTCTGTATATATTTAATATTAAATCTGTTTTTTTAACGCCAATACATAGTTAAAGAAAAATAAATAGTTTCAGATTATGAAAGCTATATTTATTTTGTTACGGTAATGGTGTTAGCTCTATTCATGAGAAAATTTAAATTGCTAAGTAAGTAGCACCTAAGACTGAAGAACTCCATTTCCGGTCATCGCATCCGCTTTATTTGTTGGGAATTTCTTATTTACTATCAATGAAATATTTCCAGTTACTAAAAGTAGTTAACATCTCTAAATTTGGGAATAAAACGAATTCCTTAATCTATTTATTACGTTTAAAACAAATTGTGACGGACGGACGGACGGACGGACGGTAAGATAGACAAAATCTATATTTATATAAAATTCCCTCTAATTGCTACATTTCTGTGACCCTCTAAGTTCTGACAAAGCGTTTAGCACATTTCGTTAAAATCCGTTGCTCTATTGAATAAAACATAACATTTTGAGAATCTACTTAGCAAGTCAAGTGATGTTCACATACATTTATTATTTTTAGAAATGTCAATGTATTCACATCAGAGTAAGTGTTCACTCGCTTAAATTTCTCCACGACGATATGAAATATGTTAGAACCAATGTGATAATTTAAGAAGACACACTGTAAAACTTTAGTATCAACTAGTAGCTGCTGTTGGGTTTGAAACTTGTGTCATACCTGCGGAAAATCAAGTTACCGTAATCGTAGTAGAAGCATTCAAGTTCAAAAATTGCATCCATACCTTGGTAACTGTATGTTTTCCTTGAAACTTGTGTCAAACATGCAGAAAATCAAGTTGCATCTATATTGCATCCATACCTTGGTAACTGCATGTTCTCTTTGTATGCGCTCCTGCGTGATCCTTCCAGTTTGATGGCTGGCCGTCCTGAAATCTAAGTTCCGTATTTATACTTTCAAAACGATTATCTCGAGACAAAACTGATTGAAAACAGAGGAGGTTTATTCAACATGATCTTTCGTTTCGAATTTCAGAGTAGAAGGTGGGGAGACAAGGAGAGAAATAGAAATCGATAATAACTGTCAGTTCAAACGCACTGTCCTCTTTTCTCTCCCACTCTCTCTTTAAGCCATGTGACGCCATATCCGTTTCTATAAATTTCCGGTCTCTCAATCCTTACCTCAGGTCATCGAGTTAATCTTGGTTGACTTTTCGTTACCTGTGATTCTCAATTAACCATTTCACATACTAGTGAGTTTACTCGCCAAATATCTAACACTCCTTCCTGGCGTTTCCTGCGTGGATGAATCAAAATATAATAAAACTCACTCTAATTCTCTCTCTCTCTCTCTCTCTCTCTCTCTTCTCTCACTTTATCTCTCTCTCTCTCTCTCTTCTCTCACTTTATCTCTCTCTCTCTCTCTCTCTTCTCTCACTTTATCTCTCTCTCTCTTTCTCTCTCTCTCTCTCTCTTCTCTCACTTTATCTCTCTCTCTCTCTCTCTTCTCTCACTTTATCTACCCGGTGTTATCTTGTACTGGTGTTACTATCATTTTTTCTCATATATATTTTTTTTCTATGTAAACTATACGAAATATTAATTTTATATTTTTAAGATTTAATTGTGAAAGTGTTTGTAGTTTTTTTATTAAATGTTGTGTTTATCTGTATTTATAAAATTTACGAATGTGAATAGCTTCTAATAATTTCAATATTTTATTACAGACATAATATCAGAACTGAATCCATTAATAGAATTAAGTATTTGAATAAAAACATCGTTTCACTGATATTTGTCTCCATATAAAATCACAGACATAGCTATTTACTATTCCGCGATGCGTTCAACAGTGGTGTTAATTCTACATTTTGTACGTGGATACATGGATCCTATCTTTATCCTTACATAAACCTGACCTTCAATATAACCCATAATAAACCCTAACTTTACCTGACTTATGTCTAGAAGTGATACAAAAAAAGTAGGTCAAGGGTGTGTGCGCACATTAGACGTGACTACCGGGACTATTTTCATTACAAAACTGAAGTTTACATTAGTGATGCGGTACTTCTACAAAAGACCCCATTTAATGCCAAAATGTTCACTCATCCAAGTACTGACCATGATCAAAGTTGCTTAACTTCGGTGATACGACGGGGAAATTGTTTCAACGTGACATAGTGCGTATCAAAAATACAAGTATTTCCGCGAACGCCCTCTCCACCATAACTTCTACACACAGTATCGATTTGGAAAAAAATCTACATTTATTCGGAGCAGACATCTGTATTATCGATCTTTAAAAAAAGTTTGTTTTTTTTTAAACAACAACCCACCTTCAATTAGCCTGTCTCTCAATGATACCCCACGCCTGTCGACCCACGCAAACTTAATCTCACCTGCCTGCTTTACATCTCTGTCTACCTGTCTATCAAGCTATCTTTTTCCGAGTCTTCTTTTTTTTCATATCTCGTTTTGCTTATTTCTTGTTTGTTTATTTTAGAGAATTGAATTATCTCTCTTTTAAAGCTTATCGATTTATTTCTATTTTTTTGTTTTCGTTTTATAATTTTTGTTAGTTTGTTAAACACTCGTTAACGTGAAATCACTTCGCCGCCGCTAAAGTGAATGTGAGCGGTTTTATACGTTTTACGCGCGATGCTGAACATATCTCGCAAGCCGTTTGAAGTAGGCCCATCAATCGCTTAAGGCTTCTTGTATAGCGGTCGGTAATTGACTAATTCCGAATGATACAAAAAACAGATATACTTATTTTTACATGCGACCTAACATCTCTACGAGAGACTCTGTCGGTCGAGCTGTTCATCAGTTACGCGTAGGGCTCGCAAAATTCGATGATTCTCAAAACAGAATGTAAGTGTTTCGGTATTTTTTTGATGAGGATCGATAATTGTTAATATTTGAATTATTCGGACTACTGTTCTTATTTTAAAAATTGTTCTCACTGCGCGCCAGCCTTCCCAACCAGCAACCAGTTACAGCCGCTTGGACGCTCGTACTATTCTCTCGCGCCCCTAGCTGATAACTCCGGCGTTGGTTGATATAGGGTCGCCGAATTTTTGGCCGTACTCACCTTGTGACAAACTTATGAAGTCCACCCTTGGAATATATCCCTTGTGGGGTCGAAACATCCTCGTCGGCCGGACAGTATCCCCCCCCCCACATTGTGCTTGTTTAATCGAGTGATACGGTCAAACGTTGCCCGGGTGGCTTACTAATGAAGAAAGGACAAGTACATGTAGAAATTAAATAACATTGTCAAATCAAACAGCCAGTTCAGGTATTAAAAAGAAAACACAATATTCTTGATTTTCATTTAATATAAAAATATGTGTTCTTCTTCAAAACTGGTATTTACATGAACTGCAGTATTTCGTATATAGAGGGGGTAGTTGTCTTTGGTTCTAGATAATGGCTTGAAGATCTTTAACTTCGATTTCGCTACTAACAAATTAGTGGGCAATCAATTCGAAATAACTTTTCTTTCACGATTTAAAAACAAGGGATTTGCGATAAAAAAGGGGTGGCAGGCGCGCAGCACCCCGACTTAATCTCAGTCTCACTCTACTGTCTCTGTCTCTCTCTGTCTCTGTCTCTGTCTCTGCTTCTTTCTCTCTCTCTCTCGCTCTCTCTCTCTCTCTATCTATCTATCTCTCTACTGTTTCTCTCTATATAGCTTTCTGACTGATTGTTATATTCGAGCTCTGTCTAGCTTTATATACCTAACAAGATCACTTGGCATCGCTCGGACGAAATCTACTTGCCTTGACCAGCACGCAATCTGATTAGTCGAAGGCTTTTCTCGCCACACCTCAGGAGCCAAACTTCTCATGACAATCACTCTGTCTAATCTTCCCTGGCCCGATTTTTTCTTTGCACCCAATTTCTCACATCTGACCTCTGTAACTACTGACAGCGGTAACCTTCGAACTAACTTCTCGACCTCTCCTCGGGTTACACATCTGTGTCTCAGCCAGACTTACGTGTTCCAAGGCCTAATACTGAAACAATATATTTTACCTAACTCGATTCCCAGAAACGTGTGTAAACAATAGTTTTGATTCTCCCGCTGCAGTTTTCTAAATGCATACTAGCGCTTTAATCAACCTGAATCTTTTGTAAAATCCAGCCCTTTGTCATACCATAACGTTTCGGTCGATACAATCGCCGACCTTCTTCAAATTCTTCTCGCCTAACTCGGGAATCTGTACGGAATTTCGAACGAAACGGAGATAGCTTGTTATCCTCCCGTCAGCCATGACAGGATAGAAATCTTTAGTAATTCGTAATTAGATTCTTAGTATCGCCCGCACAGAGTTGTGAACCTTTTTACGTTTAGGAGATTGTTTCTTGAAACTGATTACCACTTCGCAATTATATCCATTGCGCTCGGATCCTTGTTTTTACGTGTTAGTCATTGTCAAAACTGGTTGAAACATCGTTTAGGGCGCACTTAAAGCAATTCCCCTTTCTTACTTAGAAATGAAAATTCTTTATTTTCATGACTCGATATCTATTAGATGCCAAACTTTCAAATTTGAAAAAAATGCTGAAAAGTATTATTTTCAAAGTTTTCGACGATGAAACCAGTCGTAATGTTCCGTAGTTAGGAGTTTTGTAATGAGTACACGTGTGCACCGTTTTTAACACCGAGTATGCGAATGTCTCAAACTTTAAAATGTAAAAGATCCACATCTTGCACATTCAATGTTAAAAGAGAACATAAATAGAATTTTAAAATGCGATGAAAGTAAAAGCATGAGTAATAATAATTGTTTTTTTTTACCGTGAGAAGAATCAAATTGGGGATTTATTTTTATTTGTTCGCAATCGTGTCTTCAATACTTAAACATTTTACACTGTTGTGTCCTATAACATTCAACTTATTGTAGAGAACTGAATGTATATAAAATGTTTATATATAAAACACTAATAATAGATGATTTGTGGAAACAGTCAGCCAAAATAGGGATTGATATGTTGCGATCTGTTTCTTTTAAAGATAGACCAGTCAGCTTGCTATAGGCTGACTGCAGTTATATTCTTTCTTGAAATGATAACAATACAGAAATGTTTCACGGAAAACGAAAACAAAATTCAAATCAGGTTTGTCAACCGGTTTTATAAAATCGATTTTGAGCTCTAGACTTACGCTTCGGTTCTAAATAGAATTGTCTTTGTTCTGTCACGCTTAGGTATGAGTGTCCCCCTTTTTATACTAATACGTCACCAGCTATGAAGAATCAAGAAAATAAGGGTAAATGAGATGAATAGACGATTAATGACCAGTATTTATTGACTGTAGATTTGGAGACGACCATGTTGTAGCCAGCAGAGACGCAATCCCGTTGCAACGTGTTCCACAGGTTATTGAAATAGATTTGTGGAAATTTTGTTTGATGTTATGCACACGGAGGGAGAACGGAACGTTCTTTGCAGTTGGGGTAGTTCTTTCTATGAATGTTTTACAAGGACAAGCAAAAACTAGATGGAAATAATGGTAGACAAGATTATAACTAGTAAGATATCTTCTATGAAAAAAGAGGCTTTAGAGAACAGAAAAGACCGTGAAACACTAGATGTGAAGTCGTTTTTGAATCATTTTAAAGCAAGAAAGAGTGCTCTAAGTGGCATTTACCCAGATGTGGAAGTAGTACTCTACCTTAGCGTGGTAGTTCGGGATAAAGGGGGGGGGGTATCACTAAGTATTGTGTTATGGTTGACGCTGTACTAAATATAGTCTGATGTCACGAGGATTACAAGCGCTCTGACTATGTTAATCATTCTACGCCGACAAAACTTGTGTATTGCGCAGCTGGTCGGGAACTTATATAAGTGGTCAGTCAGAAATTTATCTCTGCTTTCATCCGAGAGAGTGTTTTCTTAATCCACGTACGGGACCCTTCGCTGTGTCATTTTCTACAGACTGTGAGCAAGCAAGCAAGCTAGAATTAATGTTTACATACAAAATTCACAGCGACAGTTTTCTCTTCGAAATATACTTTATAAAAACTTAACAAACTCTGTGGGTTCATTGTTTTTTACTAAGTTTTAAAAGTAGTATTAGAGCAACAACGTTTACATCCTCTAGTCTTTCTTTTCTGGCTCGTACTGATTTTCATTTCAGAAATATCTCAAATGCAAGAAAAAACACCCTTCACCACGGCACATGCCCAACCTAATAAATTATGAGAAAGTAGATTTGACCCACCTTAATCACATCTAAATGAATGCTTACATTTGTTTCACTTATTACACCTATATAACACACCAAAACGGCTTGCTGTTACTTACATAGATAATACAACATAGTCTTTTGAAATGATGCATATATAGTAGGGACTAAAACCTCAAACACAGCTATGTGTATGCCTAATTTGCATAACTATTTTAAACCAGTTTATAATAAGCTAGTAGGATCCGTGTCCTCGCGTTGCCTGGGAAAAATATAAAATATTAATTTAATTTAATGTTAACAGACATCTCGCTGCACAGCTCCCAACTTAAAATTACACCCAAAACATATACCCTAATTCTCAGTACGTCTACAGTGGCGGCCTGCCTTGTTTGGAGTGAACTATGATAACAAAAATGTATCAATCTTCATCTCAAAAATAGGTAAGATACCATCCGTTTTTTACCCGCGTGACAACATTACCCCTTTTACTACTACTACTACAACAACTACTACTACTACTACAAATACTACTACTACTACTACTACTAAATATACTTCTACTAATAATAATACTAGTAACAACATAAATAACAATAATAAAATGTAGATGACGTTGAAAAGCAAGGTAGATAACTACAATTAACTAAGATAATAATCATTTAATGAAAAAAAAATTTCGGACGCTTAAAGCGTACGCAGCTTATTAGACGATAATTGCCGAGTCTGTAATATTTTTTCCGTTATGTGTTTAAAAGTGTATTTATTACAATTTATGAACAAGTTTCTAATTTTCATTTTAAATTTTTTTAAATAGGTAATATGATTAAACGAACATAAACTTTAACAACGGAACAATATTAATTAAAAATTCACAAACAGAAAATATGTTGATAAACTTTAACAATAACACATAAATGTTGAAAACAAGTGACTTTTTCGCGTATGTTTTTATGTAAGAATACATCGTTGGAGAGTAATACCGAAACCAATTTCACTCGGAATAATTTATGTGACTGAACTAGAAATTCCCCTCAAAATAATCTTAAAACTAGAAAAATAGATGAACACGTTTGAACGTTTTCTAATAGTTAAATATAATTAATTTCTCAGATTTGAAAAAAATTTACAAGAGAAAAGTAACAACAAAAAATATGCACTACGAAATTTTTTATAGATCAGAATTGCTAATCGGTATTAGACGTGTTCTCTTCTTAGTTGTTAGATTCAAAACGTTTCGGCTGATGTAACTTTATTTGAGGGTTACATTATGTAGATTAATATTTTGCGTTATTTAATTGTAATTACATTGTACTATTTCTCCTATATTTATGCAATGGATTTGTTGATATAAACAGTAATCAATTTAAGTTGTTTAATAAAGAAAAGGATAAATTACGAAAACGTTTCTGAAAATATTATCTTTAATTTTCAAGAGGGATAATGTAAACAAACTAATATTTCTTAGCGAGTTAAAACGAAAGATATACCGACGCGACAATAGAGTTCCAAGAGAGAGAGAGAGAGAGAAGTTGACCTCTCTCTATCTCAATAGATCGATCGATCGATTGATCGATCGATCGCGACTCTCTTTTTTATTATTTTAAATTCAATAATTCTTGTTGTTTCAATATGATAAGGTTTTCGTTCCAGTCTTGATTTTGCACAAGTTTCTATGCATTTCTAAGTTGTAAAAAAGTTCTGTACACACGCACACGCGCTTACACAATCGGTCAGCTTCATTGTTTTTTTTCGTTTTGTTTACATTTGTTAAAAGAAAGACATTCGTATCAAATTTACCAAAATTTTAATGTCTATTTATTTATAGTAATTAATGCGAAAGTCTTTGTCTCGTGTTTATAATAAATTTATAAATAAAATGCTTATCATTTATTTTTTTATATAAAGTAGTAACCATTGCGAAGCGATAGCGAAATGGAAAAGCCACCTAGTTTCAAATAAAACTGAACGGTCAGTTTCCAGATGACACCAATAATGGTGTCATATTAGGATTATAATATTGTCACTAGTAAAATCGTAAATTTAATGGGAGGCGACGATGGTTAAGTGAATAATGACCTGGGTGGGGTAAGTCCGAATCCAGCCAGTTCTACAGTACCACTTTCACTTCCGGGTGTTGGCAACCATTACGTGGTCCCTCCTGCAAGAACGCCAACGACAGAATCAAGCTATCAACGAAGTTGTACCATGTTATTACATACGAATTTACTATTTTACTAATGGACGCATGTTACTTTAGATGCGTCTACCCGTCTCTATCAATGGTCTGTTATGCGACCTGTCTGTCTGTCACGTTCCGATCTGAAATAGTATCTTCTTTCGTATGTCCCGATTAAGTCCAAAATAACATCTTTGTCGATAACCGCGCCAATTTTATAGGCGCATTTAGTAAATTTCTGCGAGAAAAATAAAATAAAATAAAAGAGATATGTTCACACCGGAAATTACAAACGAATAAGAAAGATAATTGACAAGATGATGACAGAATCGGGCCTTTACACAGGGCGTGATTACTCACTCTTGTCGAAACTGCAGTCGCTTATGTTGTTGTGTATCTTCAAGCCCCAACAATCATAATCGGCGTGCGTAAAGAGCTGTAATGTTGAACACGTACACTGCATATTAGTACATTAAATTACCCCTCACATGTTTTCATTACATGTATACAGTAATAGCTTAGTATTCATCTGGCTATTCCTCGTAGGTGGGAGACTGAAATCTCCGAAAACACGTTAAACCTATTCTACATAGAAAATTCAAGACGCTGACTAAAGTAACTTTTTTGCCATGTCCTGTATTTTACTGCTGGTTTTTATACCTCACTTTTTTCTGTTTCACGTATTTAATTGAAGTGGAATTTTCCTTTGTTCGTAAAACAACACATCTTACGCAACTTCTTACGACACAAGAAGTTGCTATAGCGAACCTGACATTCAAATAATAAATATACCACTTTTACAATCTACGGAAATTCGTAAATCCAATTGATAACCGTATATATCAGTGATACGTACTGTTATATATCCATCTTCTCTTATTGTAAGTCTAATATGGTGTCAGTCACAATCAATTAAAATGCATGTTTGTTCGTAAACATACTTTGTTATCTAATGCAGATCACAATCATAACAGTACAGTTTAATCCCACCTCGTGTCGGCCACTTCTCCCGTGACTGAGGACATGTAATATATGTTTTACAGCAGCACGTAGAAACAAAGAAATTCTCGGATTGAGTTGCTGCTGTTGAATTCTCTTCTGCTAGCGGCGGAGGAGGCATTTCGGCTACTGATATGTGGGGCCCTGAGCCCCTTTAATTTATCCTCAATTCTTAGATCATTCTCTACACGTTGTGTTCGCCTCCCGTGTTTACAACCAACTGGCCTACCCCTTTCATGACTCACTCCTAAACATGTGTCGTCACTCCTTAACATGTGACATCCCATGACCCCGATATCCCGTGTATGTGTGAAATCCGCCCTAAGAACCGAAATCATCTGATATATACTTGCAACATACTCATTATTATTTAACAGTACTAGATGGACTCGTTTAAATGATACACTATTATATTATATTTACTAACTAGGAGTTCTCACACAGGTAACCATCAGTGATTGAGCATCAATGATAACCCGATGGTGTTTCCTGGAGTCTGATTGACAACAAGCGTCCCCAGAATTCCAGTACTCTCAACTTCTTTCGATAACCATTGCAAATGCCTTTGCGTTATCGTAACTGCCGCTTACCATAGATTTATCGCTAAAGACAATTGGTATTCTCGGAGATTTTGGTAGCAGAACCCTCTGTAAGGTCTCAGTACTCACTACACCTTTCCAGTGGTGCTCTGGTTTGTGCTCTGCATCGTCGGTCTTTCCATCCTCCGTAATCCTTCACGACTATTTTGTGTGGTATCGTCCGAGGTTGGTGTCATCACATTGTTTTTATTGGGGGGGGTCAGTTTAAGCATTTTTTGTCGGTTTCAGTTCCCTCCGGTGCACGTGGTGTGTTCCTTTCTATGTTTTTGTTTTATTTGTGGTGCAACTTCCATGTGACTTGTTCGCGTTCTTAATTTATGTTGATTCATTTTCCTTAATATTTAAGCTGTTTTAATTACTGCATTTCGTTGTATAGTCTCTGTCTCCCCTTTGATTTAAAATTCTCCTAGTCTTTTGTCCAGTTTATTCGATACTGTTCCTAGTGCTCCTGCCATTATTGGTATTATATTGATTTTTTTCATGTTCAATATTCCTTTTCATTTTCTGGCAAGTTCCGTATATTTTTTACGTTTTTCCTACCCTTTGATCTTTATTTATATTTCTGAGTTTTATTCATTTTTATCGTAAATAATTTTTAACTTTTCTATATTTTACAGAGAAAGCGTTAAAAATACGTTTTCTTAGTATATCTAAATTTTCCGTTGTATTCCAATCGCATTTTATGTTATAAGCTAACGATACAAATTACATTAAAACAATGAACAGATATTAACTGAAATATCACGTTTTAAAATTAAAATAAAAAAGTAAAACTGTAGCCATATTGAATTATATAATGCATCAGATGTTTTAAAGTCACGATTGATAATTTGGATTATTTGGATTATTTGGATTATTTGGATCATTTGGATCATTTGGACTGCTATTCTTTTCGAATGTATATAATGTATCGATTTTTTTAAAGTCACGATTGATAATTTGGATTATTTTGATTATTGGAATTATTTGGACTGCTATTCTTTTCGAATGTATATAATGCATCGAATTATTTAAAGTCACGATTGATAATTTGAATTATTTGGATTATTTGGATTATTTGGATTATTGGAATTATTTGGACTGCTATTCTTATCTGATGTATATAATGCATCGATTTTTTCAGGCCACGATTGATAATTTGGATTATTTGGATTATTTGAATTATTTGGACTGCTACTCATTTCGAATGTATATAATGCATCGAATTTTTTAAAGCCACGATTGATAATTTGGATTATTTGAATCCTTTGGAGTATTTGGATTATTTGGATTATTTGGACTGCTATTCTTTTCGAATGTATATAATGCATAGGATTTTTTAAAGTCACGATTGATCATTTGAATTATTAGGATCATTTGGATTATTTGGATCATTTGGATTATTTGGATTATTCGAACTGCTATTCTTATCTTGGTTCAAATTTTTACAACATTTCGACTAATGAAACCTGTGATCTTCTTCAGGTTAACCATTTCGAAATTTGAAATCTTTATTTTGTACTAAAGGCCCGATATGGAATTTAGAACTGCTTATTCAGTCCACATGGTAGATTGTTCTTGTTCCGTCAACCGTTATCGGGAATGAATATTAATTATTACGTTATTCTTAGATTATCGCCAGTAGTAAGGATTGAACCTGTAACCTGACGTGGAATTAGTTTTCAATTTTGGGGAATCTTTGCTTGTACATGATTTAACATAAAGAGTAATAGATGATCACGGTAGTATTAACGGAGGAACAAGGGTATTATAATGCAGATTGTTATTTACTTCCCTCACAACGAATGATAAATAGAGTTGAATGCTTTGAATTATGATTGCCAAGATGTGTAATCATGTTTTTTTTACCTTGGCGGATGTTTGTATTCTCTGAATGCTCTTGCTATTTTCCTTTTGATCGTTATAATTTTCTAAATTAGTTATTTCGGGTTTCTCTTATCAGGCTCAGTATTTTAGGCGTCGTTAATTTTAAAGACTCTAGCACGAAAAGCAATCAAATCGACTATCTTCATTAATTGACAATTAAAAACTTTAATTCTAAAGGAATCAAATAAAAACAAAAACAAAACGAAAGTGCTAATAGAACTACATACGTAATGAGCATTCGGGGAATCGTAGCCCCGCAGCGAATGTGTTTTAACGGCAATAGAATGGAGAGAAAAACTGTTGTGTCGAAAATAAAACAGCGAACGAAACTGAAGTTTGAAATAAATATTTCTTTTCACTTGCGTCCTCGTATTCCTAAGAGAGGCTTCGTGCGCCGGTTCCCATTCACGTATCTGTTGGAAATCGCATTTAAATAGCTAAATGAACAAAGCTAATTGTTGGATAATTCTCATCATCATTATAAAACGTTTTTTCTTTCAGTCTGTCTCTAACGCGTAAGCTTCAAATAACATTTACGTTTGTCTGGCATGCAGGTTTAAGTTGATGTAGTATTTTCGTCGGTCGGTGACGCTTAAGTTTGAAATACAATTTCAGTCGAATTTCATACTTCATAGTTTGAAATTATACTTTCGCGATCGATCTCTCAGACTAGAGATCCAATTAACATTTTTGTTGGTCAGTTGTGCTTAAGTTTGAAATAGCATTTTCTTTGGTCTTTCATGCATGGCATTGACATAGAAGTTTCCATAAAATGCTAGGTTAAAGTTGACGTGTATTTTCTGTCAGTCACAGCTTTTTCGATCTGTAACAGTTGAGGTTTGAATAGCATTTTCGTTGGTCTGTCATGATTAATTTTGAAATAGCCTTTAGTTTGGTCTGACATGCATGACTTTGATAAGAGGTCCCTTAAGTTTGACATATCATTTTCGTCGGTTTCTCATCATTGTGTTTGAAATTACATTTTCGTTGCTCTGGACGATTACATTTAAAATAACATTTTCTTTAGATGTGAGGTTTAAGTTTAAATTGTATTCTCGGCGATCTGCGACAATTACATTTGAAATACTATTTTCGTCGAATTTCATGCTTGAGTAGGCAATAAGATTTTCGGCAGTCTGTAACGTTTGAAAAGTAAATTGCATGTTCGTAGGTCTGTTATGATAAAGTTCAAATAGCATTTTAATTTATAGGCCACGCGTAATTTTCAAGTAGCATGTTCATCGCTTTATCTGTTACGCTTAAGTTTGAGTTAACATTTACGTCAGGCTCACGTTGAAAGAATAGATGAGAGTTCTTAGGTCAGTACAACAGGTCCTGTTACCAGATCGAGGCTAAGGAAAATATTGGAGTAAGTGATAATAATTGACTTGCAAGCAAGAGAGATAAATAAAGACCTGTCCAGAGATAGGTTAGTGTGGAAGTAAATGTTTACAGCCGTCCAACACATGCCGACATGCAAAACGTTCGTTAAACCAATAATGATGATCATGATGATGATTATTATTATTATTTTCTGTTTAACCTTTAAATGCTTTTTGTTTCAAATATGACACATCTCGACAAAATGCCTATTTAATATAATATTCAACCAAAATGTTTCACATCTGCAACGAACCTGTTGGCAAGTGTGAGTATGGATTAGTTGTATGTTGCACCAACACACACGCTAAATACGTAATCAGTATCTTCGATGTCACGGGTGAGTTTCATCTGCCTAATTCAAAAACCTAAACTTTTCTATCTGGTCATTATAATGGTAAGTAAAAAAAAAAAATTTTCATGATTCCCTAGTGTATTATGATTATTTAGATGCATATATTGTAGTGTTTTGCTATACATGTAAAATGTGATGCCATGTGTAGAACATTTGAAGCATCATTTATTTTTGTTCAATAATTAATGTATACTACTTCATATCACCCTATGTAACGTTTTTTATTACTTTTTTAAAACCAATATAGAAAATAAAGCATTTAAGGGTTAAGTGCTATGATCTGTTACGCTTAAGTTTCAAATAAGAGTGTTTGTTGGTTTATCTGACACGTGATGTTAATGTCAATTTGAAATAGCATTTAAGCAAGTCTGTCTCACTTGTTTGAAATAACATTTACATCGGCTTAGCAAACCTCAATTTAAAATACCATTACCGGTGGTCTTAAATACTATTTTAATCGCTAAGCGCGCGGATTAAATAGACGTATCTTATAATATTTGTTCTTGTCTTGGTTCAGTTTGCAAGGTTGAGTTTTTTTAAAATTCTATTTGCAGTGCAATCAACGCTTAACCAAAATAGATATTTTTCCTTTAAGCAGAAGCGCACGTTCCCTGGTGCGTATAAAGCTTCTGTTTTTTTCTTTCAATTATTTCTATCAATTGTTTGCTTGTTTTAATTCCAGGCGTGAATTCGTAATTAGTCTTCATAAAAGTCTATTCCGATCGGAAAAAGAAGAAGAAAAAAGTATCCTTCCCTAAACATCGAAAAGGGCAATGCGTTAAAGATCATGCGGTAATGTGATAAACTCACGACGCAATGTTGTTAATTTATAAGTCGAATTATACTGATTACACTTCTTTATATTAGGGATCTCTAAATAAATGTACTTGCTTTAATGATCGCTTTGAGTATGTAACTGCATAGCAATGGGGGAGTGTAATACTGTCTTTCCCTCTCTCTCTCTCTCTCTTTCTCTCTCTCTCTCTATATATATATATAGAGAGAGAGATAGATAGATAGATAGATAGATAGATAGATAGGATTACATCTTTGAAAACCATTGTTTAAGGAAGGAATAATAAAATAATGTTCTAATATAAATGCCTTATTTTGAACAATTGATGAGTTAATAGATATTGTATTCTACACAATTTTTATTCTCATCACTCACTTATATATATATATATATATATATATATATATATATATATATATATATATATATATATATAATTGAATTATTTGTGGAACTGACATTGATATTTAATGTCCACTTTTTTATCTATATAATAATGAAAAGTAGATTTTCCCGTCTGCATTCAGAGAAAATATCTTAATAACCTAAACTTTCACATGCTAATCTGTTCCGCCATTCAATTAGGCTAAGCCTTCATGCTTTATTCCAGAAATTATACGTTCATTTCGTCTCCTTTCAAACTTTTTTACTCTAATATTGTTATCTAATCTCCCGCCCAAAGTATAACTGGAATGTAATTATTCATAATGATGTAATAAACACCGTTTATGTTTACTTTTTAACGCTATTCTATTTCCCTGTTATCTACTACACATTTCCGATCGACATAATTACTGCTCCCAGTTTTATGGAATATCAGAATAGCGGTTTTGGTCTACGACTTGAACTCAATTTTAACCATTGGATTTACTTCATTTTGAACGCCTTTCTGTAATGCCTCCACGAAACCTTTTCTTCTCCATCGAAACTTTCTTCCATTGGACACCTTATCGGCGGACTATACCACCTGGACAAACCAAATATCTTTTTACACGAACTTTTTCACCCATCATTTTTAAAAATATTTTTCAAATGTTGGATGTTGGCTTTAATATTGCAACCTTATCTATCTGTATAATTCCTCTGATGATAAAATTTCGATAAAATTTTGGCTTAAGGAAAGAATAATAAACATAATTTTATTACAGAATATACCTTGCATTGAACAATCGAAGTTTGACATAAATTTGGACATTCGTGCATGTTTATCACTCTTCGTCCATCTATCTTTATAATTGCTCTATCTCGTATATTGAGCTTTTACCATTTCACTATAGGTTCTTTCTACTAAAAGTTTACTTTTAGTTTCATATTTATTCTCTCTCTCTCTTTCTCTCTCTCTCTCTCTCTCTCTCTCTCTCTCTCTCTATATATATATATATATATATATATATATATATATATATATATATATATATATATATATATATATATATGCGTGATTTTTTGTTATTGTTTTCACTGGGGATAGTGCACCGGTGTTTTACCAGCTTTTCTCAGCTTTTTTGTTCATTTGCTTTTGATACCTGAGAATGATTTGACGAGGAATCAAAAACGTTCGTGAAACCTATGAGATATTTCTTAATCTTTGTGATTTTAATACAAAAAAATACTATCAGACAAATTACAAAAATAAAATAGGTATGATTGAACAGACGAATTTTGTTATTTCTGACAATGTTAGCATAAATGAATGCTGCCTAAACACACAATATAAATATATATATATATATATATATATATATATATATATATATATATATATATATATATATATATATATACAAATGAAAGAAAAAATGTGAGAATGACAAATCTATTACGTCTTAAGTTATTCAAAACAAGTTATATTCAATTAAAGAATATATATTTTACGTTCCTTAAGCCGGTCCATTCAAAGAATGTTTTTTTTTATAATCAGTGGAATGTATATAGATAGATAAGTTGGCGAGGGATAAACCAAAAGTCATGCATTGAAAAAATCAATCTCGTATATTGAGCTTTAAACACTTCACGATAGGTTCAAATTTTAAAAGTATACGATTTTACATTGTGGTACATACCTTTATATATATATATATATATATATATATATATATATATATATATATATATATATATATATATATATATATATATATATATTACTTCTACTACTACTTGTTGTCCATGCTTTCCGATTATGACTTCATTCTAATTAGATTTATCTTGGCGAGTTCCTTTCCAGCTGCCTTATGGGATTTCTCTCCGATATAAGTTTCTCTTGGTGTTTTGATTGGCGTGTGTTTCGAGTGTAGCTTTCGTAGTAGTATTATGCTGATTAATCAAATGTATACATGCGATACTGCTATACACATGTTGACACGTAAGATCACCGAACTATTCTTAGTTTGAGAAATTGATTTCATGTTACAAACACACACACACACACGCGTATGGAGAGATAAGATTACCTATTAAACTATATCCTCGGGTGTATTCGCTCTCTCTGTACAAGGGTTTGTCAGGAAAACCTGACATGAGGATACGTCATCCCACAAGTAAACCCTGGCATGTTGAATGCTGTGTGACCCCGCGCTCTTATTTTATACAGTAGCTATCACACACACATACACACATACTCTCTCACTCTCTCTCTATCTATCTATCTATCTATCTATCTATCTCTCCTTCTATCTATCTATCTATCTATCTATCTCTATATATAGAGAGAGAGAAACATAGAGAAAGTGATAGATAGATAGATAGATAGATAGATAGATAGATAGATAGATAGATAGATAGATAGATAGATATCATTATTATTTCATGTATCCACATGAAATGTTATTAGGAGATTTAATCTTTTATGTATCAATTTTCAGTATTTACTTCAACAGTGAGTAGAGCTAGATAGTAAGTTATGAAAATATATGTATGGCAATTAAGCTCACAGAGACTTCTGCGTTTCATGCTTGTAGGGAATCGTCAGGCTAAAATGCATGGAGCTTGTGTTGCCGGTTGTTTCTATATGTACACGTAGTGTTTCGTTAAACAATCAGGTCCTTATCGTTGAAGCCTGACATTTGCGGTCAAGCCCTTCCAGAATTGGCGGCTTTTTGTTAAACCACGCTTGGTGTGCTTAGTAAAAGTGACGATCACTAAAGCATAGATAATAAATCTTACGATAAGTAAACAGACGTGAAAATTATAAAGTTAAGTAGAAAATAAAATTTTCGTGCGTTTGGTAGCAGTTATTTATTGTCTATTTTTCCATCTCTTTTTACTTGTTAACTATATTGCATAATCGCCGAAAGTTTATAGTAAGTACTCTTCTTTATACCTTTTCATTAGAGGGTTAGCGGTTAGGTTGACGTGTAGCGGAAGTTGCATCATTGGAGAATGTACATGGCAGATAAACGAGTTCTATTTTGCTTCTTGGGTGTTCAACGTCAAGGTAAACAGACGTCGATGTTGAAGGTTTTTCACCTCGCCCATAAAAGTAAGCAGTCTATTATGCTGAACCAGCTGCGAATGGCTGTAAAAATAAATACAACCCGAGTGAAAATCTTAAAGTTATTCATTCTTTGAAATCGGTTCCTTTATTCCATCCATAAAAAGAAAAATAGCAAATATGAACATCTCTCCCACTGCTACACCGCCATTACGAACACAATACAACGCAGCAACTTACAACATGTCAACTCGTCGCGTCGGCAGAGCCACACATTCACTGACTGCAACTACATCCAGAGGGGTAACCCTCTCCTCAGAAAACGGGGTCACCTGTAGCCGTGGGTGGCGACCTGTGATGCCGTAGCACGGGAGCCTGGTGGCTAGGTATTCGTTCACTTCGGCTCTTACTTTTTCTAGACGGAAGTTCCGAGAGACTCTATGATTAATTGGCTAGTTCACTCCCAACCGTATTATTTAATCTGATTCTTCAAAGAATCAACACCTTGTTTCTCCTTTTCATTTTTATTTTTCTCCCAAAATAGATAACAGAAGGCAGTGGATGACGGTCAATCACGTCGAGAACAAAGAGCAATGTATTCTGAGAGCAATGTATTCTGATTATCTAAGAGCAATGTATTCTGGTTATCTAAGAGCAATGTATTCCGGTTATATAAAGGCAATATAACATAAATAATTATTCACAATATTCAATTATTGTTATTTTCTCTGCTTAGTGTGGTTATTCTCAAAGAGTGATTTTTCAAGGCGCAATGTATTCTGTAAGCAATGTATTCTAAGATCAATGTATCATAGGAATATTAATAATAATCCTACTTATAGAGTTATATTTGATTATTTTATTCGTCATTAAAAAAACCCACAGATGGTTGATATGCCGTAAAACAAAGCAAACCAACAAACATGCCAACGAGAGATTTAGACGTGTTCGTGCTACAAGAAAATAACGGTGATCTGGAGAATCGTAGAACCTCGGATGCAATGAAACCTCGCCGAAACACATGTGAAATAATTTCCAACCAATCAATACGATATTACCGACAAAATCTATTTCGCAGCACTACTAACTATATTTTTGTATATGCTTTCATGTTAATTCCGTAGATGGAGCATTACGAAGTCATAATAAACCACGTGACAGTCTGCGTACTAACTGATCGACCCAAGTATCAGTTGTTCAGTGTTCAAGAAAGCGATCGCGGCAAATAAATAAGCTGCTGTTTTTTTTTTATCACGAAATCTAAAGATATGGAAGAAGCGATTTGAAATGAGAATTTTTTTTAATTATTAGATTTTATTATTTTTATTTTTGTTTCAATGAAAAGCGACTAAAACGATCGATTCTTGCAAACACTTAGCTATTTAATGAATCTTCCCCTCGAAGGCAGATCGACTGCAACGAGCCGGTAAATGAGCGAAAAATCTTTTTTGTTTCAAGCGTGTAATAGAATATCAATTAACACGGTGGAGAAGAGTAGGAAGAAAGAGAGATATTGATACGGAGTGACAGATTTGTATTATATATATATATATATATATATATATATATATATATATATATATAGAGAGAGAGAGAGAGAGAGAGAGAGAGAGAGAGAGAGAGAGAGAGGGGGGAGATAGAGATAGAGAGAGAGAGCTAGAGAGAGAAAGTGAGCGAGAGAGAGACGGAGAGATATTAACCCTTCAGAAATAAAATGCCTGCTTGTGTAATTTAACATCCGTATCTTATGAGATATTAAAGAGACGTACAGACGGATAGAAGAATAGCGAGAAGGGGGGATAGAATGAGGGAGAGACGCACACATATATATAGTTAAAAATAAAGCCAAACATGTAGAGAGAGTAATGCCAGAGAATGACAGACATAAGAGCACAGAGACAGAGAAAGAGAAAGCGAAAGCGAAAGAAAGAGAACAGTGATTGGGAGAAAGAGGGGGAGACAGAGAGGGGTAGGGAGGGAAGAAGGGGGAGATAAAGAGAAAAGGGATGATAGAATAGAGGTAGAGACCAGCAATAAAATTAAAATCAGAGTAATTAAACATCCGTGGGGTATGATATATTACAGAGGCTGATAGACAGAGAGTGGAAGAGGGAGAAAAAGAGGCATACATACAGTAGAAGAGAGACACGCATATAGATCTAGGAAGAGAGGGAATGACTAAGAGGGAGAAAGAGAGAAAGAGGTAAAAACGAAAGAACGAGCTAAGATAGATACAGACAGAATGATAGAAAGAGTGAACGAAATAGAGAGAGAATGAGATTTGCCTTAAGAAATAAAAGGTTTGCCATCCGTGACGCATGAGATGTGTTTCATTTTGTTTAAAATCTGAATTTCTACCGATCAGCCACAATTGTGCTCATAAAGGATTAAATGTCATCAACGTAATTTGATATTAAGGCAGATGGTACTACTGATAATACCAAAAATGCTAGAACCATTGGCATTAATACTACTATTACCACTACTGCTTCAACTAATACAACTACTACTACCATGTTTACTACATCTACTACTACATGTACTACTACTAATACTACTACAAATAGTAATCATAATCGAAACAAGATGCAATGATGATTTAAATAAGCGAAAAGTTATATGTGAAAACACCAATTTAATTATAATAATAATAATAATAATAATAATAATAATAATAATAAATCTACTACTACTACTAATAATAATAATAATAATAATATGTCTAATAAATTTACTACTGCTGCTAATAATGATAATAATAACAGTAATAATTAAAATAATAATAATAATAATAATAATAATAATGATCACAAAAAAGCAAAGAATAGTGACGTGTATGAAGACTCTTTTTTTATAATAATAATAATAATAATAATAATAATAATAATAATAATAATAATAATAATAATAATAATAATAATAATAATCATTTTTGGTCAGTTATTGTATTTTTCTTTTTTATTGAAATAACATATGAATGAAAATAACTTGAATAAATTTTAAATTTATTAAAAACTCAAGTGTTAATCCTTAGTTTAGCAGAGACGTGACTAAAGACAGTATCCAAAACAACTAGATTTATAAAGACATGCTAAAATGCTGAACTAAAAGGTCGAAGAAGACATTTAGTTAAATACAAATCAAAGCCTCCACTCTAACCTGCTTCAATTCGTCATGTAAATATGGGAGGGGAATTTATCGTCGTCTTAGGAAATTTGAAAACTTATATTAAGTAGGTAATTAATATATAGATAGATAGATATTAACTTTTATGTTATTATTTTTATTAATTTATTTTCTTCTTCGATTGATTTTGTAACTGCTTTGTCTGTTGTAATTCTCCTTAGATGTGTGTGAGATAGTGCACCTTGTTTCTCATGAAAATGTGAGATAAACACTATTCTTGTGATAGGATCACAGGTAGCCTAGGCCTCGTGTTGCCACATACACGAACATATGACTAATGCTGCATAATAATGATACAATTCGTTGGAATTAAAAGAAAGGTTTGAGTGTCACGATCGGCAGGTGCTGCCTCGTTGGTCAACATGAGGAAACCGGTCGACATCCTGTGAATGTTGGCTCCTCTAATCTCAGAAACAAGACCACAGACCAAAACCAGGTTAGTAAGCAGGTACGACAATAACACAGATCAAGCACAAGATAGCAAGAATTACTGAAACAAATCTAAAAAGCCATAGAAATTTCAGTTAGCAACAATACGCACACGCCGAGACAATCAATAAATAACTTTTATTTAAGGGTAAGAGCTCGATTTAGTCAAGAAAATAGAATTAAGTTTCAAGTTTAAATTATTGCTGTCTACTTCAAAAATACATCAGTCTTTCCAAAAATCTTTAAGAACATCCTTACACTCGCAGATTCTTCTAAGATACGACTCATTAGTCATTATATAACATTTTAATTTACACTAGCTATCACTAACCGGCGTTGCCCGTGATTGTTTTTACTTTTTTTTTTCATAGTTTACGTGACTGAAATGTACAATTATTAGCGTCAGAAAAAGAAGAAAGGAACTGGGAAAATTTCAAACAAATTGAATTATATTAGTTTTTCAGTTCATGTACATTAATCGTATTAGCTGTACTGACATGGCGTTACTCGGGATCGATATGGTTAAAATGTGTTGTGTATATACTCTATCTTCTATATACACGCCTTTGTTGTTTGGTTCAGTATCTAAGTTTAAATAAAGAACGCTAACTCTCACAAAAATAATAAGGGTTATTTCTCCTGAGTAAAATGTTAAGTTTAATATATCTCCATATTTAAAAAAAATGTCGAACCAGATTTTCTTTAAGTAACTTAGAGAAAAGTACGTTGTTTAATTGACCAAAAAATATATAACAATAACGAATGAAAGATAGCTAGTTCGAATCGAGTTTTTTTGGTAAGCTTAATACTATTTTGGTCCAACTTTTTTTAGGATTTGACTCGAGAAACGCGGATTAGTTGGACCCATCTTATTCTAGATACGTGCGGATGCGTGTATACGATACACTGTCCATCGGTAAATTTTCATACTTAAGTTTAAAATTGCATTTTCGTCGCTCTTTCACGCTTATTTTTTAATAGAATTATTGTTGGACGGTCATGCTTAAATTTCGAACAGCATTTTCCCCGAGAGAGTCGTAGATTTAATGAAAGCATCATACAGGCTGTCCCCTCCCCAAAATGTCACTAATGGAACAATGTTTTCTAAAATCAAACCATATTTGATACAAATAAATTTCAGTCTATGCCCCACTTGTCTAACAAGTGTCAATCGTAAGTATCGAACAGATACTAATTTCGCCTTTCAATGATATGGTGGGACACTTTGGTGAACGTATCATCAGAAGTGACTGTGATATTGAATGGGTTGTTTGTGGTTTCATCTCAAAGAAAATGCCCGCTAAAAGAGTCCCTGAAGCGAAAAGGGCCAAAATGGGGGCAATGGCAAGAAAAGTGTGTGAGAGTTATTGATAATTTCGTACGTCTAATCTAGGTGTGCCTATAATTAAAATATGATAAGACAAAGACTATTAAGCATTAATGGTTAGAGCTTGGCAAGTAAATCAAGCATAGGTTGACGTTTAATGGCATCGAATATGATTTCAGAAAGAATTATCAATTTATTAACGATTCTATGGGTAGCATTTGTTTTCCAGATCATCCTGTTAAAGATGATTTCCGAGGTAGGCTTTTTCCTAGTATAAAAGCGAAGTCTCTGTTAGGTTCAGTATTTAAACTAAAAAACAAGTAAGTAACGCTTATTCTTACTAAAAGAATAAGAGTTATTACTCTTCGTAAATGTGGTTATTTAGGTATGTCTCCATATTAGCAAACTGCCGAATCAGATTAAGTATTTTCTTTAAATAAGTAGTAATTTTTTATAATATGCTATGTCTATCGTATCGTCTGTCACGATTGAAATATTATTTTAATGAGTAAAAGCGTAGTTGTAATAGGCCGCAGCTTAAGCATATCTGTTTCTGTTACTGTTTCTGTTTCTTTTATATACAAAAACATCTGTAAAAGAAAATAATCGAAAAATAATCGTTTTCTGAGTTTCTCCGATTTGCGAGCGTTTCTCGAAGAATTGAAAAATAATTACAATTCTATAATACGCCATTTTCGACATGAAATTGCCAGGTTTATGATCGCGTGATGTTCGAAATCAACGATGAAATTAAATTCAACGGTTAATCTACGAGAAATCGACAGTTTAGGAGAACCTTTCTTCGAGTGAATTTATTATCATAATTCTTCCCCTATGTATTTACGTGTATTCATTGGGGGCAATCTACAAATTACCTTTCCATTTTAGAGTTCAATTGATCGCACACGAATGGGCCAGGGGCAGAAAACTTCACTAAGAACTCTTCAAAGACCTTAGGAATTCTGCGATCAGATCGTGTAATTGAACGGGAAGTGTTATTTTAGCTTTGGAATATGAGAATTAATTCGAAACACCTGCATTATCTGCAAGTTTCTCGCATGCGATTTTATATATTCATAAATACATATACATTAATATAACGAACGCCCATTTTATGGTAAGGTATTTTAATGTAGATATCCGTTTTTATATATACACATATATATGTATATACATCCATATTTAAATCATTCTTAATATGTATGTATAAAGATGTGTACAGATGAGGATACATATACATATGCATTTATGCATACAAACATATATACATACATACATACATACATACATACATACATACATATAGATAGATAGAGAGAGAGGGGGGAGGGAAAAGATAGGTAGGACACACGTATTTTAAAACGCATATATATATGTCTTCATATAAGCTAACAAAACAATATAAGTAGTACGGGTATTTACTCATGAATGTATGTCTCTCTCTATATATATGCCTATAAGTATGTAGGTACGTATGCATGTGTATATGAGTATAACTATCTAAGAATATATATATATATATATATATATATGTATGTTTTTTTCCTTTAATAATTTTATATATATTTTATCAAATTAATGATGATTTTTTGTGATCTTGTGTAAAAGACGGTGAAGAGGTGATAAATTATAATTAATAAGTAAAAAATATGAAAAGAACAAAATTCTAATCGTCTTAGAAACGATCGTACACCTAATCATTGCTGATCCTGAATTCTTAGAACTGAAACAAATAATGTTATGGATTATTTGTCTCAATTTTCTCTCTCTGTCTCTCTCTCTCTCTCTCTCTCTCTCTCTCTCTCTATATATATATATATATATATATATATATATATATATATATATATATATATATGTAAGGTTAGTGGGAGAGAATCCCAACATAGTGCTCGATTATTAAGAAAAATACAAAACTAAGAGCGTAATATGTATTTGTATATGTCTGAGACATAAACAGAAGCTTAAACAGGTACAGAACAGGATGCCATCTATAGGTCCTATTTGTTTGCATTTGAAACCGACGGTAATAATGTTATATGTATAACAAGTAAACATCCTCTTCAAATCAAAACGAAACTGAATTTAGATTTTAGACACACAAAGTGGTCAATATCTTAATAAATTGTGTTTATCTACATACGTATATATTTCATTCTTTCGAGTATCGTCAGTGTAGACATGAATTATTCATACCGGTCGCGGGACTCGAACCTCGGAACACGAGCCATGTTTCAAACTCAACTTCTGACTTCTTAACGCACACGGCCGTTATCAACAACCCGGTAAATAAACGAGAGATTACACTTATATAAAGGCATCCGTCATCAAGGTGGTTGACTACTAAAAGGAACATGCATTGAAGCTACGCTAAAAGTTGTACTAATGCTACTCCCTATAGAGCCCAACCTATATAATTATAAATATTTATTTTATATATAAATATGTATATATACATTTAAATTTGATACAACACTCTGCCTGTAGTTCGAATCGTGTTGAATCTGTTTCAGTACTTATATTGAGATTTATTTCTCTATATAATTTTTCCCTATAATTTTCTTCCAAAAGATATTTCAATTTTTCATTTTAATATTCAATTGTTATTAGTCACAAATTCTGACGATCAGAATGTTATCTTTAAAAAGCTATGGTTTAAAAGTTATTTTGTATTTGTATTCCTTGTTTAACACTTGATAGGTTAATAAACTTGTAAACTATGCAAGTGGTATTTATTTCATCACTCCATTATCCGTATATATATATATATATATATATATATATATATATGATAATTTTTATTTACACAGACATGTACAAAATCTGCAATACTGGCATGTCGATGTTATCGATCAACAGTTACTATAAACTGAGATCTCATCAGGGAGAGTTAGAATCCGATCTTAACCTCAGATCATATTTGGAGAGAATCCAAAGTATCTCTCCAAATATGATCTGAGGTTAAGATCGGATTCTAACTCTGCCTGATGAGATCTCAGTTTATAGTAACTGTTGATCGATAACATCGACATGCCAGTGTCGCAGATTGTGTACATGTATGTGTAAATAAAAATTATCATATATAAAGCTCTATTTTGATATTAAGCAGTCTTTATCAACCCGGTTGAAATTCTTTGGATTACCACCCTGTGTATGTTTTTACCTGGATTATTACCATTACTATATATATATATATATATATATATATATATATATATATATATATATAAGAAAGAGTAAGAGAGTAAGAGGATGATGCCCTGACAGAATGTATAGTTAACAAACATGGAAATGTTACACAGGATCGTTCTTTGATTAAGAATTGTGCCCCAGGTAGATCTTAATCAAAATAAACATGATTAAATCACGAAATCAATATTTATAGGTGCTATGGCGGAAGTAATAAGTCTAAATCGCGCGCTTCCTTTATGCAAAACACTCTCTCTCACCTTCTACTTCAAATTTTAGACGTCTTTCTTTAACAACGAAATCCGATGTATAAATATTCACTAAGTTGTTTCATTATTTTCATTCTTGATGAAGCCCTGACTTAAGGCAACATATTGAATTAAATATTTACGGTGTGTTAATCTGTTAATCTCTTTTGTTAATATTTTTTTCTTTTCGAATATATCTATGTTTGTTGCACACACACGCACAGTAAGAAAATAACCAAATGCATTATAGGCTACACATTTCACCTCACCACCAACAGCAATTCATAATGCGTATTACACGAACAAAATTACATTTCCATTTCTAACAAAAAAATATTAAAATTTGTCTCAGATTTCCACCCATCACAAAAATGTCTTCGAAAAATAGGGTACCTACGATTATTCCTCTATATACTAAACCAGGATTTACTAAAAAGACGTGACTAAACTAAGATGTACTAAATAAATACTGATACATTCTATGTTTTTTATTTGAGACTGCTTCTACACTCCACATAGCTTCAGTGACCTCGATACTATCACTGGTCAAGTTAGGAATACATTCAGGGATGCATGTAGTGCACATGGACTACTACAAGATGCTAATGATTAGGGTGCAACTTTGCAAGAAGCATTTACATCTGAATATTTAGAAACATTAGTTTACCATCATATTCACTACATGTGCAGTGTTTCATCCAAAACGACTTTGGGATAGCAACTCCATGAGCAAACATAAATTGTTCAGGATGGTATTGCACATTGAAAGAAAAAGCAGACTCCTGACAAATAGTCCCTATTGTTTCACGTGGAATTCCCTTGCATTACATTGTCATATTTGTGAAAGTACATCAGGACTGTTACATTATCTAAAAACATGCGTACATATCTCAATGGCAAGATTGCAACAACTAACCATGACAAGGGTGTTATTACTCCATGCATTGCATTAATTGTTTCATCTGCTGTTTTATATTAACATAGTGGGGTCTGTCTTCGCGCCGGTCTATCATAAGCAATAAATAACACAATAGTTACAGATTTGTCAAGAAATTATTAAAGTTTCTCGGGAAACGCCGGATCACGAGTCAGTTACTATTATATATTCTGTAATTATATTTTCAGTATTTACTTCAACAGTGCTTAATACGTGAGTAGCGCTTAGGAGTAGTATGGAACTATGTTTATGGCAAATAAGTTACACAGAAACGTCATGTTTTATTCTGGAATGAGATCTTCAGGCTAAGGATATATTGTTTGTGATTGAATCTATATCTAAGCATTGTCTCCGCTAGCTAAGTAACTATTCGGATTCATTGGTGATATTACACATTCACAGGCTATTATTTTCTATTGAACAATGGCCAAACATGCACGTATATATATATATATATATATATATATATATATATATATATATATATATATATACATGTGTGTGTGTGTGTGTGTGTGTGTGTGTGTGTGTGTGTGTGTGTGTGTGTGTACGTGTACTTGAATAGGACAGACAACTTATGTATGGATATTCTTGTGTGAATCCTTTTCATTTGCCGAATCAGCGTTTTTGTTTCAGTGGAGAATCGGCCAATTCTCCACCAAAATAAAGACCCTTATTCGCGAAATTGGAATGGATCCACACAATGATATATACACATAAGTTGTCTGTCATTTCAACAAAATTAGTATTACAGAGAGAAAGCTGCCTAAGCATACATATATATTTTTTCATACTTACCGGCTTGCCAGGTCAGCCAGTAAATTTAATCAATTTATTTCTCTCTCGCTCTCAACGTCTCCATATGTGTGTGTGCACGTGCGTACGTATGTCCTTGTGGGTGTGAGTGTATGCGTGTATATACGTATACACATTTATCTGTCTGAGCCTCTTCCCTTTCTCTCTCAACATATATGTGAGTGTGTATGTGTGGGCATACACACACACACACATATATATATTATTTAGGTGTGTGTGTGTATGTCTGCGCATTTTTGCCTATATTTTTATATATTTTCAAAGTGAAATTTTATCAATTGCAGTGATGTCACTGCGGTAATGGTCCTCTGAGGAGAAGAATTATCTTTGAAAACTCATGAGTTAAGGACTTTAAGATACTTTGCCTGAACTTTGAATTCTAATAAAATTTCATTCGCACCTTATTTTATAACTTCATTTCATATTATGGTATTAATGCTCTATCGAGTATATTGAGCTTCAGTTTTTATCCGGATGTTTTACTAATTAAAAAATATTAGTTGCCTCTTATATCTTTTGTTGGATTAACTTTTTATATATATATATATATATATATATATATATATATATATATATATATATTACTATTTCATGTATCCACATAACATTTTATAAGGAGATATAATTTTGTATATGTCAATTTTCAGTATTTACTTCAACAGTGCTCGATACGTAAGTAGAGCTAGGTAGTAAGCTATATTAAAAGACCCGGGCAAACTAACTCCATGCATTTTAGCCTGAATATCCCCCCTCCGGAGAGTAAACGTTGGAGCCTCTGTGTAGCTTAATTGCCATGAATGTATTTTCATAGCTTACTATATATATATATATATATATATATATATATATATATATATATATATATATATATATATATATACATATGTAAATCTATATAGTTCGAAAATAAAGCGATATATACTTGTTTTTTACTCCGACTCGTTAATGCATCATTTATTTAACTCTTACCTAGGATTCCAGGGAAGCATGCTGAAATGCGTGCGTGCGTGTGGTGTACTATGTGCGTTCTATCTATATTGTGAGTATGTGTTTATATTGCGTGTGAAGATAAATATATTAGGAGTCATGAGTTGACGGGGAAGAAAGAAAGAGCAGACATAAGTAATAGTTGTAAAAAAGGTGCGAACATTTAAAATCAACTAATTAGTAAGTTCCTTGCACGCAGGTGAAATCCCAAAATAAAATTATCTTCCTTACATCTCTTCCTCTGTTCCGATGGATACTGCACCCCATAGACTGGTATTGTCTTGGCCTTCGGGGCTATATTTACGCCGGTCTATGGGTCTGTCCTGTGCAGTTCTAGGAGGTCCACACTCCCAGGCTTCGCCTCCCCTCTTTGAGGAGGAGTAAGTTTATTGCTTACTGCCTGAGGCGCCCCTACCGAGGAATGCCGACGGGATGCCCAGGCAATTTTTAAACCCCACTTTCCCGACCCGGCCTTGGGCCACATCTTAACTGTGGGAGTAAGATAAAAACTGGCCTTGTGCCCAACTCCTGGAGAGGAGTAAATCAATACTCTGTTTCTCACGTACTAAACTCACTACATACACCATCTATGTTTCCCCTTTTTTTCTAACAAACGCTCCTAGTTTTGTATTGCAAGCTTGACTGTATAAATGTCTAGTTCTGTATAATTATCATTTAACCAAATGTATATAGTTTAACGAATCGACCGAAATATCTAACTTCAGCTTTTTATTATATAGCTGTTTCCTTACTTCTACCGGCATGTTACATGCTCATCAACTATTCCATAAACTAATTGGCATATATATATATATATATATATATATATATATATATATATATATATATATATATATATATATACATGTGTGTGTGTTATATTACTATATATATATATATATATATATATATATATATATATATATATACATTGTACATGAGTAAAATACAAGTATGTGTTTAATAGGTCTTTTCAGTAAGTTGTATGAAAATGTCTAATAATAATGTCAATAGATAATACATATTTCTAAAATATCCTTCTTCTATAATTATTTTTTATAAATATAGAGGTCCTTCGGATTTGAAAATTTAAAACTCAGAGAAAGATGAGTCAATTCAAAGCCTTGTCTATATATATATATATATATATATATGTGTGTGTGTGTGTGTGTGTGTGTGTGTGTGTGTGTGTATGTATATACATATATGTAAATATATATATATGTATATATATATTTATATATATATATATATATATTTATATATATATATATATATAGATATAGATAGATATATATAGATAGATATATATAGATATATAAACACATTTTTGGAGGTACAACATTTATATATGCTTTTGAAAATGATTCACGGAAAACTCTCTAGAGCTATTTCGGCTAAAATATTGTCAGGAGAAACCGATATTATAAATCAATCAATAATATTAGCGAAATTAAATAGCTATGGGGAGAATTGAAGTGTCAGGGAATAATAATACGCGATTAAAATGAATTGAATTAAAAAGGGCACAGAGTGGTATAAAAAACCGGGTTGGATTTAAATATCCTTAATAGAGTTGGTGCTTTTACAAACTTTTTCTCCCGCCCCAATGAAGGTTCATGTAGAGCGATAGAGACTGATTCCAAAAATGTTAAATGGTTCTAGAATCCGCTCTATGCAGCACCTCAAAACGCCTTAATTTATGGTTACTGGCACAACATGAATTTTAAACAAAATGCTGGCCAATAGCAGAGTCCAAAGTCGCAGAAGTAAGGTGGCAAAGAGATACTGCTCTTCCCTGTCTAATCCTAGATGGAACATGCTGGTTCATGCGGGTCTGCAAATGAAAGGAAGTACTGTCATTGAAAACGGTTAACGATATTACTATAATGGATAAAGGGCACACTATCCTTACGAAAAAAAAGAAAAAGCTGGTGTAGTTGCATAAACCAAACCTAAGGAAACAGAGTAAAAGCAATTGATAAATCTTCCAATCATCTTCTTACCCAGTATTTAATTATTTTCCTTATCCAGGGTGATGTTAAATAGATAGAGCATTTCAAAGAGCAACAACTTTTAGGGGATTTGAAATCAACGACTTTTTTTATTGATACAATTATTGATAAAGTCTTCCGAATAACCATTATTTATAGATATTTCCTTTGATCCCCTTAATTTCAGAATCCACTCTGCTGGGAAAACAGATCATATAGGCTCGATGTATCAAAGTATAAATGAGACGAATCTTCATATATTTTGGTACAAAAGAAGACCAGTTAACATACAGGTCCGTGAAAGTAGGCTTCTTGTAAATGCAAGGGAGAAAAGCACCTTTTGAATGTTCAACAAGGGCATCAAAGAAGGGAATAGTTATCATTCTCACTTTCCATAGTGAACTGTAGAGCCCCATGAAGGGAGTTCAACTTGTTAAAGAAAGTTAACGCTTCACTTTACGATGCAAACGTGGTAAAAGTGTCGTCAACATATCTAACATACGTAGTGCTATAAGGAACGGATTCGTAGTATTCAACGAAAATATCTGCTACGGTAGGGGCCAATGTCCTGCCCATTGAGACCCCGTCGACTTGACTGTACATAATATCAGCAAAGCTAAACTCCACTGATTTTGTACAAAGAAAAATTAATTCAACAAGTATCTCCTTAGAAAAGGGAGGAGCTGTCAGGCAACCACCATAGAATGCGTCAGTAAAGATACGTACAGTCTTATCGAATGGTATATTCGTAAAGAGACTGGAGACATCAAAGAAACGCATAAAGGATGTCTCAGAACCCGAATCTAACCCACGAATTAGGTCAACAAAACGATAGGAATCAGGTATACAATACGTAGTGTATAACTTACGCACAGGTTCTAAAATTTCTAAAGCCACTGAGCCAAAGAATTTGGGCAGACCCTAACATAGATAATATGGGTCTCAGTGGCAAACACAGCTTCTGTATTTTCGGAATCTAGAACGAATTCACCCAGAGGATCTCATCCTGTCATATACCTCTTTAGAAAATAGCTTATTTTAAATAGTGCAAGTACACGTTTCTTAATTTAGACATCATTCTTCCAGGTACTATCCGCGAACTAAACAGGGCCGAGTTTACAAAATGTAGAGGTATCGTTGAGAATAGACAATATCTTCTATAGGTAATTTGCTCGATCCATTGCCACTACTCTTGCCCCTTTGTCTGGTTTACAAATATAAATATTTGTATTCGATTTTAAGGCTTTCACAGTTTTAAAAATGCATTTTATTCCAGACAAAGGAACTGTGGTGAATCAAAAGGTTACAATATCGGTGTGCAAAGTCAACCAGCCTAGATTTCATTCCAGAAATAATATCTAGGGAGATTGGGGAATGCTGTTTAATTTGAGAAAACAAAACTCCAAAAGAACGACGGTTTTCTCTTTATTAATATTGGTAGTGATAATACAAATCTCTAACCCCTTTGATAAAAATTTAATTCCGATGTCTGTTAAAACAGTATTCGAAAGGTTGATTATACGTTTGCTTCCATTATTTGGTTCATAACCATATTACCTTCGAACGAGGAGGGCAAGTTGTTTAGAATTTTTAATGAAAGCACGTTGTTTGGCAAATTCGTCGCCGATAGACAAATACTCGCAGAACTAGAAGAAAGTATAAAAAGACAAAAAAAACTTTTGACTACAGACCAAAGACGATAACGAGTACTAATATAATATTCCAACTTTTCTGTCATCCTATTAATATCATCGCACATAAAGGCACGATTCATAAATAGTTAAAGTCTGACTTTGGACGCAGAAATTCGTTTTTAGATATATAGAGGAGCCACATCTTGTTTAAAACAAGAACGTAAAAAGGCGATTAAAAGAAAGGTCTTCTTTTGTCCTCAATCGTATAACATTATTGAATTTGCTAATCTGATGTTGACTATACATCTTCCATAAATATTGAAACAAATGTTGGGAGGTACAATATTAATACATGCTTTTTGAAAATGATTCGAAGAGCTCTTCCGACTATCATCTCGTCAGAAAAAACTGATAGTATAAATCAATCAATAATATTAGCGAAAATAAATAGCTCAGGGGAGAATTGAAGTGCTACGGAATACTAATACGCGATTAAAATGAATTTAATTGAATAGTCGTTTCAAAAGGGCACATCGTTGGATGAAAAACGGTGCGGAGTCAAAGTTCCTCAAAGAGAGTTAGCGCTTTTACAAACTCCTTCTGCCGGCACAAAAAGGTTATGTAGAGTGATAGACAGATTCCAAAATGTTTAAATGTTTTTTTTTTAATTCGCTCTATGCAGCACCTCAAAACGCCTTAATTTATAGTTCCTGGCACAACATGGCTTTTCAACAAAATGCTGACAAATACCTAAGCCCAAAGTCGCAAGGGTAGGGTGGCAAAGAGATCCTGCCCTTCCTTGGCTAATTCTAGATAGAACATGCTGGTTCATGCGGGTTAGTAAATTTAAGGAATTACGCCAAATATAACCAGCATCGCACTGGCATTGAAAACGGTGAAGAATATTACTAAAAGAAGGAAAACCACGTCTTTTGGCATAAACTAATCGATTACTAAGCTGCAAAGTCTATTTCGTACTCTTAAACGAAAAGAAAAAGTGCTCTAAGCGGCACCTCCCATGATGCGGCAGCAGTACTCTATCTTGGAACCGCGGCTAACTCTTATGATATAGAGGATTCGAGCAGGGTTCAGATACTTTCCAGAGCAGCGAAATGATACAAAAATTATTTCTGATACGTAATAATACATGGTGTGTTCTTCATTTTTCCCATTGCCAAGTGAGAATTTTCAGACGGCTTCCATAACTTTTCAGTCAGATGAGAAACCCGGTAGAAATTCAAGTGTTAGTTACATTGGGGTACATTTGTTAAGAAAAAAGTGTGTTTCTTTAAAACAAAAACACACGAGTGTGAACGATTTTTTTGATACATTACATATATATATATATATATATATATATATATGTTAGTTTTTATACAAATATATATATTTAGGTATAAACTCTTTATAATCTTTTCCTTCCTTTCTTCTGTTTTGCATTGATATGTTTTTTCCATGACTATTAAATAAACAATGTATCTGATAATATATGATGTTAAAATAAAAACTATATATTTTCTGGACTACGTTGTGAAACGCGCATATAATATTAATATTAAAAAAAATTTTTTTTGTAAGATGAAGGAAAAAATACAGGTATTCGTTAAAGTCGGAAAATCCAGAAATTGAGAAAAATAAATAAATACAAAGTATTTATTTTTCTATGGTCATGGAGATAGAACAAAAAAATATATATACATATATATGTATGTATGTATGTATGTATATATATATATATATATATATATATATATATATATATATAGTATGATGTATACTTCTGCCAAGAAAAGTTACACGGACACATTTGTTTTACTCATTTAAGTTTTAATAACTTCCCTATTATTCTAGTATACTGTTATCAAGCTCTACTGATGTGTGGAGCACTGTGAGTTTAAATACGGAAATAAATTTATGGCTAATATATTATTTTATAATACAGTAATATAAAGATGCATATGTATAGACGTATATATATATATATGTATATATATATGTATATATATATATTTATATACATAAATGTACATAGATATAATTATACATATATATATATATATATATATATATATATATATATATATATATATATATATATATATATATATATATATATATAAGGGATAGGTGTTCTTTTGCTTAAAGCATTGTGTATATTCTATGATTATATTGAAAACTCATACAATGCATGTAGACGTTAAATAAAAACCTAGGAATATATATATATATATATATATATATATATATATATATATAGAGAGAGAGAGAGAGAGAGAGAGAGAATGGAACAATAATAAATTTATTCTATATATAAATATAATCTATGTGCATATATAGATATTGAATTAAAAAGAAACAAAATATAGATATTATTAGAAATTTGAAATTCCCCACTGTCTTTTGAACGTATGAATCGCTTGAAAACGCGAAGACAGAAACGAGACGCGTTCAGCAAGACTAAGAAAGCGCGCGAATCCCGTACAATTATTAAACAGCTCAGAACGATGGCGCGGTGTGCCAGTCACGCAATGAGCAGATTGACGGCCACGCGCCGTAAGAAGAGAAAGACGCATTCAAATTGTCCTGACTTCGTGACTTTAAATGTAATACCAACTAAAGAAAGAGGTTGTTTTCGTTTACACTTATGAGATTCTTTTCATTCTGTTTGTCAACGTTTTCTATTGTTCTTTACAAAATAACATCCACTCATTATTTCAATCGAAATGTATGTATTCACTTCTATACATAGTTATCTGCATATACGTACTCGCACAAACATACACACACACACACACATAGATATAGATATATATATATATATATATATATATATATATATATATATATATATGGGCGTGTGTGTGTGTATGTGTGTGTGTGTGTGTGTGTGTGTGTGTGTGTGTGTGTGTGTGTGTGTGTGTGTGTGTGTGTGCGTGAGTAAGGTATTTTATTATAAAACTTTACATTACAGTGTCTGTCTGGTGTACCTGGTTTTCATCGATCTGATCTGTTTTTACCAGCCGGTTTCTAACCTTGACCATGCATGACCAGATCGATCCTCGCTTGCTTAATGGTGTAGAAAATAAATAATCAGATCGATAAACCCAGGTACGCCCGACTGACATTGCAATACATAAATATTATTAGCTCATGTAGCACTTGTGATCGAGGAGTTTATTGTATTTTTCAACTAAGTTGTGATAAATGTTTTATATATATATATATATATATATATATATATATATATATATTGATATTGAAAAGAGGAAAACCTAACAATATTATTAATGTATTTATTGAAACAGAGATGGTGGCAGTAGTAAAGGGCCGCTTATAAAAAAATTAAATAATGACATACAATTAGATGGTGGCAGTGGGGTGGGAAATAGTGGCGGCTTGAGTTATAGGATAATTAGATCAGGGGAGTGAGTTAGTGTTATGTAAGCAAAAGAAAATCGCTTATGATGAGATCAGTTATAGGCTCATCATCATCATCATCATCATCATCATCATCATCATCATAATCATCATCATAATATGTGTATTATAATAATAATAATAATAATAATAATAATAATAATAATAATAATAATAATAATAATAATAATAATAATAATAATAATAATAACTACAGTTTGCTGAATAAATACATAATATGTTTTGGTTTTTCGTGTTTTCAATTTCCATTACGTCGGAAGACTATTTCCATTCTTTATCAACATATCTATGTTTGTTGCACACACACGCACACACAGACCCCGGTATATATATATATATATATATATATATATATATATATATATACATGTACCAATATTAATTATAAATAAATAATATAAAATTATTTTTACGCTAGCGTTTCAAGCTTTCGCTCTCATCAGTGCAAGGATTATAATCTCAAACGGTCGCACAGATCGAAGCCCTGCCACAGGATCAACCTTGACTCTGTTAGCAAGCGTTGTAAACATTAGGCCACCTGACATCAACACATTCGAAAAAGGGATTTAAGTTCTATTTATGCGAAGGGCGACATATCTAGGAAGACTAACTAAAGACTCTACGAACGTTGTCGAAATATATATATATATATATATATATATATATATATATATATATATATATATATATATATTTATAATTAATCTAGTTCAAATATGTTTATAAAAGGAACTGAAACCAATATGTTTTCAAAAGTAAACAATACAAAGTAAAGCGTTATAGATAAAATGTATATAAACATTCCGCAGTTTATTCCCAATAAACATTAATGTTTACAAATATATATATATATATATATATATATATATATATATATATATATATATTAATGATATAATAATTATTATTTTATATTAGATTCTATTGTGAGATAAAGAATTGTTATGGGAAATATTTTACTGATGAAAAACGTAAAGTAACATACTTTAAAAGTGTATCATAATAACCAGCTGTTTAAGCAAGTAATATAACAAAATGAACTTTTATCCATGCATTTTGACAGAATTACTGCGATCGTCAGAAAGAAAAATAACAACAAAAAGCTAATTATTGGTATGTATTAATTTGAAAATTTGCAACAAAAAAGTTTCGATATTTTTACAGTAAATATAGTTTGAAGCTGTGTAGCTTAATTGCCATAAATATATTTTCATAACTTACTATATATATATATATTTATTTATAACATGAAAATCAACTACTAATAATCTTAAGAGAACCGAATCTCACATAAATGCCATGATATCATTTCAGATAGAGCTCCAAAACAATGATATCAATATGACGAAAACTGAGTCACCATTTGCTGTGTGTCCGCGTATGTATTTCTCGAATCGACGTCATTTTTGAGTATTACCTTCATTTACTATTAAGCTAACATTAATATAAATCAATCATATTATTAATGTAGGTCTTCATGTCTTATTCGTAAATAAGTCAGCAATTATAATATTTTGTTGACAGTTGAAAAAAATAACGAATTACTTCATGGACCTTTAACATTTTAAAGTCATTTAAACAGTCGAATAAAAGTGATTTCTCGCTTTACAATTGTTAGCAAATTCTTGTCTGAAAAGATTGAAAATCTTGGAAACTTTTCACAGCAAACAATGGTATAAATAGAGATTCAAACAACATTGCATGAACAACGCTTCTCGATCTTTTATAATACCTTGGTTCAATTAATAATTTGATAATCCAACGGAATAACTGAATGAAACTTTTAAAATCCTATTTCAAAAATAATTTTATTAAACAAATGAAGCGCTATAGTTAAAAAAAGATGGAAAAGGAAAAGAGAGATAGAAATTCCCGATCAACGCCGGGTTGATACAGTAATTTATTTGGATTATTTGGACTACTGTTCTCATCTTAGATGGTATTCTCACAGCATTTCAGTGGATGTAACTTTTCAACTTATTCATGTGCGTCGGGTTGAACTCGTGATTTTTTTCTTTTGAATTTGGCGCAACGGATAAAAGTGCTAACTATAATCAGTTCTAAGTGACAGTCTTCTGGTGGTCTTAGGTTTAATCCTTAATGCGGGCAATACTAAGTATACAAGTACGAATGACTTAAGATTTCTACTCAATCAGTTCTGACGAAGCGAGAGCAAGTTACTCATGTCGATTAAATAAAGTGTTCTGTTCTAAATTCTGTACAAATTTCGAGTTTGATATACGATTCCCGAGTTCGACAAGAAGCACCTGAGTACGGTCGGAGGTTAGATCGACTAAAAGACTGTGAGAATAACATCCAAGATGGGAACAGTAGTTCGAATAATTAAAATAATAGAAATTATAATCCATCAATTAAAAAATTCCGAAAATAATACAAGTTGCTTATTTAAACATGTTACTGCAGTTTCATGGACCATCGTATCGTCAGAATTGTATTAATTTAATGCTGACATCTTCATAAATGTTAATAGAAATTCATAAATTTATATTCAAACTTTTAAGATTTTATTAATACTCGGATGACCAATTTAACTGTAGAAAATACTAAAGATAAGTCATATTTATTATTACATAATTAATTAAAAAATAAGTAAACAATATTAATCTTTCTGTTCTATTTCTCTTTATGTCCGTTTTTACTCCAGCTATGGGTTAAATAGTTCTAATACTATGCTGATATTTCCTACTGTTTTTAATGTACTATTCCAATCTTCTGTTTTATATATAGTTATATTATCTTTGACTGTTTATAAAGAGAGAGGGCGACGGCGAAGAGAGAGACGGAAGTAGAAGTGATAGAAACTATATAAATTAGTGACGAGCAAATATATACAATAGACATAAATTTAGTAAGAGATTAGTAACTTGGTTAGTAAATTGCAAATTATGGTTTAATAGATCAAATAAAATTGGATTTTCTTTTTAAAACATAACTTTATCAAAAACCAAGGAATGTTTTAACATGTATATTGTGTGATAAAAATATATGATATACTATCCTAAGAGAAACAAACGTTAATTAACCCAGCTTTATTATAATAATAGATTATATATATATATATATATATATATATATATATATATATATATATATATATATATATATATATATATAAGTCAGGTTCAATTTATATTCCAATAACCATGTTTTTTAGTTATTTTTTTTATTTTTTCGCATTTTCAAAAAACATAGCATTCCTGTTAGATATATATTTTACGATTCCTTTCTCTTGTGGTGTGCCAACCAAATATTGGCATGTCAATTATCGCCTCTGCAACACCTCAAGATCATCATAAAAATCCACAAAAGAAGAAAAGTTCTCAACTTAAAACGTCTTGAGAAAACAACACCATACAGTGGGTCATTGTGAGCAAAAACCAAGAAATAAAAACAAAGAAAAAAACGCTTACACGTGGAAAAAGGGTCATTAAAACGCCATTTGTCTGCGTATAAATTAATTTATTTAAAAAAAAACAGTAAACTACAATAACCAGTAAATATTTATTGAGTAAGTAGAGGTTTTAGAAAATTACACAATTTGAAATAAGATTGCTAAATGTCTTATGTTTTAGTAATTATAGCATCCAGTTAAATGTATATAGAATTTGTTAATTAAGAAGCGTTAGTGCAAGTAAAACTACTAAGTTCGTGTGCGAACGATTACTATTTTTCGTTCACTGTAAATTGCTTATGAAAATAGTTAATACACGGTGATATGGTTGCGTTGATTTTAACCATATCGTGACCATAGAGGTATGAATGTATATCTAAGCTGGGCTCGCTTGTTCCTGTCTCAACAATTATGTGTTTTAGCATGCGTTCAGTCTGTGCGTGTGTATGTATGAGCAATAAGAAATGTTTGTCCGAATATGCGGATGTATTATGACTCGTGTGTGCGTACATATATTTTGTTTACGTAGATGTGTCAATGACACCTAAAATTTTTCAATGCGTAAATATGTGGGGAAGGGTAAAGTTGACTTTAATTATATTTGACATGCATAAAAGTCTTTATAGCTCCCTATTGCCTTAGTAGTCATGACCTTGGTAAGAACGTCGATCATATTTTTGTTGTTGCTAATCTCAATCACTTTATCCGAAGTTTCTTTTGAGTAATTGTAGTCCTGAATGATGTACAAAACACAAATTAATAAGTGTAGACGTATATAATGTATATAAAATTATAACTCTAGAAGTCCCGATCCTTACATATAGATGACGCCAGTGATAAAATCAAATCCAAAAAAGATGGTTATAAAGTAGTAACCTTCAAACAGCAATTGAGCCGAGTCTGATTATTAGTTTACAAATTGCAGTAATTTAAATCAAGCTACTTTTGAAAAAATTTCAGACAATGGAAACATTCGAATTTCGTATGTTGATAAAGCATTGATTACTGATGATAAAACCACTGTTCAAGTTAAGCAATTGCTTTATATATTTTATTCGGGCTCTGTTCACCCGGAAAAAACGCTTAATAAGAGGTGTGCTTACTTTAAACGCTGTCGTAGAGACACGAATGATGCTGAACGCTCAGGTCGCTAAAATTCGACAGTTGTCACAGAAAACATTTAGCAGTCCACAAACTCATTTTGGTTGATCGTCAATTGAAGTTGTGTTATATAGCAGAGGAGTCGCAGACATCAATACGCAGTGTATCCACTATTTGGCGTAAACATTTGTCAATGAGAAATGTCGCGTTTTCTCACAGTCGATAAAAAACAATAACGTGTCGATGATTGAGAGCGTTGTTTGCAACAGTTAAACAAAACAACAAAGAGGTTTTCGTCAATGTGTGACAATGGATGAAACATGGACCCCGGTTCAATCCGGAATCAAATCGGCAGTCAGCTGAGGGGACAGCAGCATGTGAATGCCCTCCAAAGCGCCCAAGGACGCAAACATCATTAGACAAGATTTTTGCCTCCGTATTTTGGGGTGCGCAAGGTATGTTTTTCATCGATTACCTTGCGAAAGGAAGGACAATCATTCGCGAATATTATATAGTATTATTGGTGCGTGGGAAGGTAAAACTCGCCAGAAAACGGCCACAAATGAAAAGGAAAGACGCCCTCTTTCAAAAGACAATGCACTGTATTACAAGTCGATGGTGCCGATGGCAATGCAACATAAATTTCACTTCAAATTGATACCGTGCCCACTCTATTCGTTAAACGTAGCTCTCGGGCTGTTTGTAGATCTTAAAAGAATGCTACAGGGAAAGAGATTTGGCTCCAACGAAGAAGTTATTTCAGAAACTGAGGTGCATTTTGAGGCCAAAGACAAATTGTTTTATGAAAGAAAAAATGACGTGTTAGATAAGCGTTACACTCAGTGTAGAACTATTGATGAAGACTTTGTAAATAGATAAAGTGAGATTGTTTCCTATTTTTTAAAATTCGAAACTCGGAAACCGGTGGTATGTACCAACTTTCGAACAGACTGACCAAACGAAAACGTTACCAGAAGTGTGAGAAATCATATTGTATCAAAATTAGACGTTGTATAAATCAATATTTACTAATAAATATGAAAGACAAAGCAGTAATGGCGTTTTTAATGAGTAAAAGATCAGATTAATAAAGTTGTAAATATTGCAATGTGAAAGATATCGCGAAATAGAATTTTAATTCAAACGATATAATATATTCATAAATATTTAGTTTAATCATTATTTGACGGAACTGCACTAAGGTTTCGTCAAATATCAGGTTAGACATACGTATAGGAATAAATAAAAAGTCATAAACGAAACTCTTTTTAATTTTGTCAGAAAAGATATGATAGGTTTACATGAAAGATGTAAGAATAAAAATACATCATAATTTATTACAAATGATCAAAAAAATTTAAAAGGACAGAACACATGCGACACATTGATCCTATCTGACATATCGAAAGGTCAACAAAAAATTGTATTATGCAATCTATGAAAAAAATAACACAGAAATATTCTCCACATCATCGAACCCACTGAAGCGTGACAGACAAGAGAACAACTGAACCATAACAGACGAAAGAACATGATTCCTCAAACTGAACCGTAACAGACAAAAGAATATGATTCTTCAAACTGAACCGTTACGGACAAAATACCATGATTCTTAAAACTGAATCGTAACAGACAAAAGAACATGATTCTTAATACTGAAGCGTAACAGCCAAAAGAACATGATTCTTCAAACTGAAGCGTGGCAGACAAAAAAATATGATTCTTCAAACTGAACCGTTTAAGGCAAAAGAACATAATTCTTAAAACTGAACCGTAACAGACAAAAGAACATGATTCTTAAAACTGAAGCGTGACAGACAAAAGAACATGATTCTTAAAACTGAACCGTAACAGACAAAAGAACATGATTCTTTAAACTGAACCGTGACAGACAAAAGAATATGATTCTTCAAACTGAACCGTTATAGACAAAAGAACATGATTCTTCCAACTGAAGCGTGACAGACAAACGAACAGCCTTTTCAGACTTGACCGTCACAGACAAAAAAGACATGTTTTTTAACTAAAGCGTGACAGACAAATGAATATGCTTTATCAGACTTGAGCATGACGCAAATAAGAACATGCTTCTTCAAAATGAAGCATGGCATACCAAAGAACATGTTATTAAAACTGATGAGTGACAAGAAAATAGGATTATGAGACTTGACCGTCACAGGCAAAATAATTTTTTTTTCAAACTGAAACGCGACAGACAAAAAAGCATGCTTCTTTAAGCTTGAGCGTGACAAAAGTTTGAACATTTTTTTCAAACTTAAGTATGACTGACTAATTATCACTATTGTTTTCAAACAGAAGCGTGACAAGCAGAAGTACATGCTTCTTACAACTGAAACGTGACAGATAAAAACAAATGTTTCCTTAAACTGAATCGTGACATAGATAGTGCTATTTTAAATGTAAGTGTTAGAGACCAACCGACCGAACATCTTTAATGGATGCGTGGACATTTATAAAAAAATCTATTTTTAACTTAAACGTGAAAGAAACGAAAGAAAATATTTTTTTCAAACTGAAACTTAACAGAACGGTTTACGGACCGACAGAGTTTTTCATAGACATACAAGGACACATCGAAAACACTTTAAATATTCAAGAACCAAAAACAAATTTATGCAGCCATACTCTATAGTATTACGGACGTACATACTGTTACTGTAATTAATTGTTACTGTAATTTCGGAACCTCGTCGATATAACAATCAACCCAGGCTGAGGTTAAGGTCGTGAATCGTATTACCGCCATCGATATTAGCCGTTACCCTTAATCGGCCAGCGTCCTCTTACCATTGTGACCCTGATTCACCCTTCTTATTTCTACAATTAAATCGCCAACACAGGTTCCTGGCATGTCGATTCCAGAGGGTTTCCGGTTGCTGAGCAAGTGTCGAACGTCGGTAATACGATTCGCGCTGTGGCACGGTTGGACATCCCCAAATAGTTTATTGCTTGCCCGTTGCGGACTCGGGGCTTAGCGATATGGCCGATCAACAGCATCTCTGTTTCCGTTTTTATTTAACTGGGACTTTAATTGCACGCTGGCGATCCCGGTGAGAGAACTGAGTGGATTACGCATCGCAAACACACTGGGCGTCCCATTTTATCCTTCCTCCCAGGGAAAAAGCCGATTAGATGTGTTTCGCGCCTCGCTATTTCAATCAGTGCGAGACACTTGCTCAGTTAATTCAAAATCGCCTACCATGTCCAGAGATGCACTACACGCAGTTTACACGCATATATATATATATATATATATATATATATATATATATATATATATATATATATATAATTGTATAAATAGAATTGCCATAAGATATACGTATCTGAAACTTTACGTGAACTAAAGATAAGACTTAATTAACATAAAATAGATATAAAAATATAACAATTCCCTAAATGCACTATTCTCATGTATTACAACAGTATGATCATTTTAACTCCAAACGAGCTAGACTCATTAAATGCATTTTAAATAAATCTTAACAAAGACTTCTTGAATCGGTGTTTATTATAAACTCTAACACAATTAAACAATGTAACTGTGTCTCGAATCTGTCTCCATTAATCAGCAAACTAATACCAACCGAACAAAACTTGTATTAAAATCAAGGCCAGCTATTTGACACCACATTCACAACAAAATGTGTACATAACATTAATATTTACATAAAAACACTCATTTCATGTTATAAACATACCAATCATTTTAATTCTAACGGCTGTTTCGTTAACAAAAATTTAAAAAAAACATTCTCTTCACGTCACAAACGTACTACACATTAAAAAATATTGTGCTTGTACTATATTTCTTCAAATCAGTTATCTTGAGAAACTCTTGAAATAAAGACGAAACGTTGATGTATGTGTAAACCATTTGGAGTTTTCCTTTTTTTATTTTCAATCACGTTAGAATATTATTTCTAGAATTATGAGATAGCTCTACAGAAGCAACATGGGAGTTTCATGCCAGTCATAAATAATGAAAAAGGTAGACAACGACAGATATAGAGATTTTAACGCTGAATATATGGACTTTAGAGTTGTTGATTTTGTTTATTATAAATATAACCAAAGAGAGAATGAATTATCCTTAAAATGGATGACGTTTTTTTTTGTAATAATAGATAAAACTGGCATCGTTTCATACAAAAGACAGTTAAAAACTACGCAAAAAGGCATACGCTGAAGATCTTTGTGCTGCTAATACGAATTAATTGGAAATTCCGACGGTGAACCGACCTAAAAGTACACTAACATTAACTGTCTCTGTATGCGTAGACATGTCAGGTACAGAGATAGCTGACGTGGGGGTGATTTTAAGGAGGTTGGGCTGTGAGTGTGAGAAATCTTATAATTATAACGAACGAGATATCCCAATAGTCATCCTCCCAGGTATGACCTCCTCTTTTTTAGGGTAGTGTCGTATATGTTACCCATGGTACTACCACCCTTTCAAGCTTTGTCTTCTCCTATTTTAAGGTGTGCGTGTGGGGGGGCGTTGATTTTGTTCGTTCTAACCGGGATGTACTGTGTGGCAATCAGTGGCGTTTCCCTTTCTCTGTGAAAGTGTCCTTTTCATAGCCCTTTGCCGGTGTTTTCGCGCATCTTTTCTCTGGCTAATCCTATATATCGTCGATGTAGCTGCTTCTATCCCCATTTATCATTTTCTCATCTTTTTTGTTTCCAGTTTCACTGCTAATTTTATTGTTCATTTTTTGTCACTGCCTCTTGTTGCACTAATAATTCTTTCTTTTTGTGTTCTGGGTTATGTACTTTCCTAGTTGTTGGGGTCTTCCACATTTAGGAAATAGTCTTCCCCACCTCATTATTATTATTACTGTACAAATTAGAAATTCCCACACAGGTCATCATCAGACATTACTCACTGATAATAACCAGTGGTGTTCCCTGGAGTATGAGTGATAAAAAGTCTCCCCAGATTTCCAGTACTCTCAACTTTTTTTGATAACCATTGCCAATGACTTTGCGTTATCGAAATAGCCGCTTACCATTGATTTCTCGCTGACAACGATCTTTGGTCTTCACTGGGATTGTGGTGGCATAAGCCTCTCCAAGGTCTCAGTACTCTCCGAACTCTTCCAGTTGAGGTTTGATAAGTGCTCTCCTTCCTCGGCCTTTCCATCCTCCTTGACCCATCACAGTTATTTTGTGTGGTATCATCCGAGGTCGATGCTTTTTTTTTTGGGGGGGGGGGTAACAGTTTATAAGATTCTATTATTATTATTACAATTATTATTACTATTATTATCACTATTATTATTGTTATTATTATTATTATTATTATTATTATTATTATTATTATTATCATTATTATCATTATTGATGCTAATATAGTACTACCCAGTAAATGAAAAGCTCATCCTTCGGATGATAGTATCATGCCCACAGAAGAGATACTACACTCCCCTTCCCTTCAAAAAAGTAGGAGGTAATGCTTAGAATGGTGGTATCATGAAAGAACATATACTACACTACTCACTAAAAGAAGTAGTAAAGTCTTGGAGGATAGTCTCATGACAACAGACACTACACTACTTCTAAAGAGAAGGTATTACCTGGGATGATAATCTCATGACAACAGAACCGATATTTTAGTACCTACATAGAAATGATGACAAAATGCCTGGGATGATGGCATTATAAAAACAGAACAGAGACTACGCCACGCCTCTGAATTTGGCATTGAAATTTATCTGTAATTGTATAGTTAAGTGAATTACGCATTAAAAGATAGCACAATAGTACAATTAATAGAAGTAATAGTATAGTTTCGGCTTCAGACAGAAGGATAAAAATAACCATTATTAATCTCTTATTCTTATTCTTATTCTTATTCTTGTTCTTCTTATTCTTGTTCTTGTTCTTGTGCTTCTTCTTCTTCTTCTTCTTCTTATTATTATTATTATTATTATTATTATTATTATTATTACTTCTATAACATGTCTTCTTTCTTTTCATTTGGTATGCTCCTTCATCCTATGACTTCTTTTTGTATGATATTTTAGTGCACCCGATACAGTCGTTTTAATTGCATGAAACGGACGATGACATTCCTGCTGGCACCGTTCGTGTGCCGTTCTCGAGGTGATCTCTCGGCATATCGAGGCGTGTGAACTGTGAAATTAGCGTTTGTTCACATTGACTGGTCACTGCGACGTTCACGGCTAGTGTTGAGTCGGGGGAGGAGGGGGGGGGTGCTGAACGTCTCGATAAGGAGGAAGAGGTTTGATAAACAGTGAGGGAAGCTGGGCAACGTAAATGGTGAAACATTATTATGACACTCAACTAGACGTTCTATGGAAATCAGAGACAATAGATTGATTGACATATTAATAGACAGATGCAAATATAGTTAAGCAGCTAGACAGATATACTAAATTAAGTTCCTTAGAAATAAATATATATATATATATATATATATATATATATATATATATATATATATATATATATATATATATATGAGAGAGAGAGAGATGATCCGATACATATGTACCACATATACGAATTAGATTATATAGAAAACCCTCAATGGGTTAGTTATTAAGATCAAGCATCAGCTTGTAAAAAACAGCTGCTCAATATTTCTTAAATCTAGCCGCACTGGGGAGCTGATATACAGCTAAACAGTATGTATGTGGATTACTATATAAAGCTCCCTTTCTTAAGTAAAGCTTATTTTGTAAGGATATCGCCAACTGCCATTAGCTTTAAGGCATAGCTCATTAAGTAAAACTAATTTGAGCCCCCGTACTTGACAATGTTTACATTGAGATATCACTTACATTCAGTCAGTGTCGTATGATAGCGAAAGGGGTAGAGGCGCCGACTATCAGCTCGACGGTTGAGTTTCAATTCTGGCTTAGGGCACTAACTGGTCTAGCCGCACTGAAGAGCTGTAATATAGCGAAACAGTCTGTATGGGGATGACTATACCTATATATATATATATATATATATATAGAGAGAGAGAGAGAGAGAGAGAGAGAGAGAGAGAAACGAATTGAAAACACTAAAAAAAGGATATGAGAAAAAAAAGACAACAAGTATTTTATTATATCTTTATTCGAAATTCTGATGATAAAGTATACGGAAATTAAATTGAAAAAAGCGAATAAAATTAAAATGCATTGTATGGTGTTCTAATTGCCCATCATCATTTTTAATAATTCATAATATATATATATATATATATATATATATATATATATATATAAGATTAGTTGGAGAGTAAACCAGGAGAGTGTTATGAAATCAGAGACGATAGATAGATAGCTGCAAATATATTTAAAATAAATAGTTAGACAGATATACTAAATTAATTTTCGAAGAAATATTTATATATATATATATATATATATATATATATATATATATATATATATATAAGAGATGATCCGATACATATAAATACAGTTGTATGTACTATATACACAAATTAGATTATATAAAAATCTCTCAATGTATTACAGTATATCAGAACAAAATCAATACCGTCGGTTTCAAATTCAAACAATGGGAACATATAATTCGTTTCCTTTACCGCACTCTCTTCAAAGTCTTTTATGTCTGTTTCGTTGGGTAATTAAAGGCGCTTTTTGTTGAGATTTGAAACCGACGATACCGATGTAGTGCTGATCTTATATTTGGTTACAGATGTTTATTGTAAGTCATACAATGAAATGTTTGTCTTAATCATACTAAAATCCTCAAACAATGGTATGCAACAAAAATATAATTTTTAGCAATGTCCAAAAAAGTCACGATTTTTACTAGAAACAAAACAGAAATCACAAAGAAAAATCCATTGTCAAATACCTCAGTAAAAACAATAAATTATTAAAATTAAATTGATATTATCAAATTCCACAACATTTATTCAGAATACACGATGATTCACTATCTTTGCTTTTTCAGAAAGATTCATTATATAAAGAGAAATAACCACAGCGATTTTTTTTTAAAAGAAAGAAAAGTAAAACTTAACATTAAAAAAACTTTTTTAATGTGAAACGAATTTTAATCTTTTATTTTTTGGGGGCACATACACAAATATTTTTCTTATGATGGTTTTATGTTAAAAAAAACTTATGTTTCATTGTATCACTTTAATTAAACGTAGCTTGGAAACAACTATTAACAACTTCAATAGTTTTGTGTGAGTCACGAAAAACAAATGTAGTAAAATATTACGAAATCAATCTTAGCTATAAACATTTTATAATTAAGCTAAACAAATATCCGAAAAGTGTACACATTAAAGGTGTCTATTCAAGCTAGAGTCATATGTAGCACACTAATAAAATGTGCCACTTGACAAATATCTAATATGGTCTGTTACTTAACTGCACGTAGGCCTCAAGTGCTTAAATGCATATATATCTATATATATCTATATATATATATATATATATATATGCATATATATAAACCAAAACGACGAGAAATGTAGCCATATATACATATATATATATATATATATATATATATATATATATATATATATATATATATATATATACGACGAATAATGCAATTTTCTGCATCTTAATCACTTAGGAAGTGAGACAATCGAAATAATAATAAAAATAATTACATTAACATACATTAAATATTTAGGTGATAAAAATCGTATATATTTCTAGAGGAAGTTGGCAGCCAAAATTCAAAATTTGAGAAATCTGAGAGAATAATAGAAAAAGGATATAAGTGTGTGAGAAAAGTTGTTAAAATGTAAAGTATATCCAGATAGAATGAAGTCCAGTGACACAATGTTCAATGAGGAAAGGTTGAAAATGGAACGGTAAACATTCGCCGTTAAAAGTCTGTGGAAACTGCGTCGGAGGTTGTCAAAATATTGTGAATCAAGGCGGAATTATTTCAAGAGAATATGTGGCTCTGTCGTAGGAAACTAGTTAGGTTGAGTGTTGGAGAATTGGGGGCTATTTAAAAATTCTCATGGGCCCCACTAAAGAAAGGTCTAAGGAAATGAGCTCAAAATATTGCAGAGCTTTCGAGTAGAAATTGAGAGAAAGACTAGTTCACTGGGGGAGGGGTAAATGTTTGTCCTAAGACTACTAGAGGCCGAAAGAGATCGTATATGGAATATATATATATATACATATATATATATATATATATATATATATATATATATATATATATATATATATATAATACAGTGAAGAAATAAGAAACAATGTATCATCGGATTTCGAAGGAAAATAGGGTAAAACAAGATCTTGACAAAATGAAAGTGTTAAACGAATGTAAGTGTAAAAGAAAACAAAAACTTAAATGGAGGGAGAAAATAAAGAGAGAAAAGGGGAGAAAGGAAATATGGAATTAAATAGATAAACGAAATGAAATATAAAAAAAATAGAGAGAAAGAAAGAAAGTAATGCAGATTGTCACTTAGAAGAATAAGATTTGAGATTGAAGCAATTTAATCTTAAATCGTTTTCTTCAATCTGGCAATCTGGCCTTTTTTTATTCATTCTTCCGCATTTTCGCTAAAGATCGCCTTAAAAACCTAATATACTGTCTGTTAAAATAGATATAATAACAAAAGAAAGAAAAGATGAAGTAAAACGCATAAGACAATAGACTGTCCCCATAACTCTCAACGGAATACGACGCTAACTTAATCTGAGAACAATTACCGACATTGACGAATTGTCTCGGTGATGTGTGAAGCGAAGGAATCCGTCTCTGCATTTAGTCGTAACCTACTGAATCTTAAAGTGCGTCCATTTATGAATCCACAAGGGTGTCCGACTGAGCATGCGCATATCAAATCGAGGCTCCTATCGACTGCGATCATTCAGTTATACATCAGCGAATAACAATTTTTTACCAACAAATCACACAACATTTACCGGTAGGCGTTTTTTTTATTTCACGCCGCTCTACGTAATCGTTTTTATCATTGTTTTATACCAGCCGGTGTTTGCCTCGGTAACCAATCTGACAACTGCTCGACTTCTATGGCAGTAGCAAATTCGATTTATAAGGATAAGTTATGTTCTAGCGCGGTCCTAAAAAGTGCACTCTCCTTGCTTTAAGGGGATATGGTTTATTGACGATTGTCTGACACGTTCCTACCGTGGAATGCCGACGCGTCTATTGATGAGTATGTTTATACAAAGCCAAATTACGCCTTCAGGAGTGCTGACTTTCCCAACCTCCGGCCTTGTGCTACACCTCGTTTCAGTGGGAAGCAAATAAACATCCTTCTCTACACAATTGCAGATGAATACATACATAGCATCCCCAACTAAATTCAACTCTTACTCACCGTAGTAGAGGGAGTAGCAGCGTGGTAATGTCAGAGCAAGCCGGCTACAAGAGCTCAGGTGAAAATCCGGGAAATGTTAGCATCAAGTTCCGTCGTCCTGTTATCACCCCTGCCTCTGAATGTGGAATGCAAAAAAGTCTCACGTAAATCAATGGAGTGATAATGAAAATCTTGCTTCTGTGCCATTTCTTTTGTGGGTTCTTGGTCAAGCCTTCCCCGACTTCGCATGCAACTGCGGATCTTCGCTGTTCTCTGTGTCGGGGATAAAATCCTGTAATATTGCAGGTTAATGAATAGCTTCAACACACGATGGCGATTTCATGCAGACCAGACACTCATGAGGCACGATATTGTGAGCTTTATGCAGACATTCAACTCACTTAACAATGACAATAACACAGCATGTGTACATAAAAACGGAATACGTCTATAATAAATGTCATAATAGATCTTCTAGAATTTGAACACGGCATGGTCGTCACAAAAGACATGACGGTGTTCATAAGTCGAAATACCTTCCTACTCGCGACTTTTCGGAGTAATCAAAACAGGCCAGTAAACATCACAACCATTAACGGGGTGCGTAATTGGTCTAATGAATACCGTCGCATACTATGTAATCAGTAATGATGAGTTCAAATCCCATCGGATACATTGTGATCATTTAAACACTAACACTGCAGGAAAATGTCGCAAATTTCCTTGTTATAGGTAAATTAGCAACATGGAGCGCCTCATACACTCCCAGTGTTTGGCGTTATTGACTGATTATGACAATGAACACCGCTCCGCCAAATGTATTTTTTTATCTGAGAAACTTGTATGCATTTGCTAATCACTTAGTTTCACATGACAAGACTGAGCCGCTTTTGTTCTGAGAGTGTTGACAGCTTATCTAATTGATGTCTCTGACTGGTAGTACAAGAACTCAAACTCTTAGTTACCACAATAAGAACGGCGTTGTATATTATCAGGATAAATATAGTGCAATGTCGCTTATATCCAGTTGATTTCTTCGAGGCCACAACCTCATAGCCTACATGTGTGAACTATGTTTTCTGACATAACACCCAAAAATTGTCTAACCTACTTATCTAAAAATAATAGTAATGACAGTGAGAAAAAAAACAGTAAAAATAATCAACCTCGATGTCCTCCCTTAAAAAACAATCAAATTACATCCTCTCCTAGGCAAATATCTGACAGTTTGGTACTAACCTTGATGATATAGAGTCATTCGTTCTGTAAACAGATATCCTAGCATTAAACGAAACTATTCTAAATAAGTTTAATGCGGTGGAAGGCGAAACAAATAAATCAACAAAGCGAGCGACGGTTAGGCTTCAAAAGTACGGTGACATAAATAACGTTTGCTGCAGTGACTGTCTCGAGCAAAGGAAAGTGTTGGACAGGAAAGTCGTAAATATGCAAAAAAAACTAAGTAAAGTAGTCAAGTAAGTAAATTAGGCAAGTAAATACGTGTGAGTAGTGCCGTCGTCATCACCCTGCAGCAGCCAGCTCGGTGGTCGCTCAGACAGCAGGCAGGCAAAATGTCACAAAATGATGGTGTGCATACTCGCAGCCAACGCCGCCACTACTCGCGTCCGATACTAAATAAAAATGGCGTGATAAGCCGTAGAATATGTGGTGTAGCCAGACCGAATCTTCACAACGTAGACAAATATCTATGCACCTCTTCTTCGTAGAAACCGTAGGAGTAATCCTAGCATTGTGTGTAGAGTTGTTTGTCTCCCTCTTTCCTCTTAGTAGCAGTTCGGTTGTATGCATGTATCTCTCGTCTCATCGCATACATATAATAAAAACAAATCGCATTACTATTTTTAACCATGTTTTTGGTTTTCTCTTCCTTACAGAATACATTAGTATTACATAATACCCACTTGATTCCAGTCCATCCCGCCAAGTTCCGAGTTATGTACCATTGAAACAAATACTGATAAACCTTTTTATCGTAAACATTTAACACGTACAGTTTGTGTAATAGTGCGCCGTTATTTCTGCATATTGGAATCGATAAACACTATTCCTATGACAGGATCACAAGTAAAATCAGCTTTGACCTGTTGTTGTCACATACACAAACAAAACCATGATGGCATGACACCAACGCAAATATAAAAGTCGCGGAGCTTAGAAGAAAAATCTGAGCGTCAACATGGCGCACTCGGGCGGCATTCTGCGAATGTTTGTCCTTCTTATTTCAATTGACGGAATACAAAACAACAAATCCATGTAAATAAATATGATCAGCACAACCCTAACCACGCAGAGGAAAATATTGACCACAAACATTGACTACTCGACTAGTAATAGAGTTCTGATGCAAAAGCAACCACTACACAATGACACTCATTTATACATGTAGAACATTATATTGGTACTACACAATCGAGTTTTAAACACTCTAATGATATATTATTTCATAATATAGGTATATAACATATTATGTAGTGTGCAACAGAAATATATGTGTGTTTACTTCGGTGCTGTTTGGTTCAAATAGCATGCGAACATAAAGTTGAATAACGACATTAAAAATGTGTAAAGAAAAATCGGTAACTAAAAAAAGTAGAAATGAAGAGGATTAAACAAAGAAGAAAGAGAGAAGACGAAGGAAGAAGAAATCACAGAAGAAGAAGAAGAAGAAGAAGAAGAAGAAGAAGAAGAAGAAGAAGAAGAAGAAGAAGAAAGAAGAAGAAAAAACAGCAACAACACGGAAGAGAAGAATATGAAGAGGTAGAGCGTGAAAAGGTAGAATAAAAAGAAGAGAGAGCAGAAGAATATGAAGAGGTAGACCAGGAATAAGAGAACGTGGAATAAGAAAGATGAAAAGATGAGGAGGAGAGGAAAGAAGAAGAAAAAGGAAATAGAATAAAAAGATTGAAGTAATAACTTCTGATAGAAATTGAGTTAAAAGCTTGCAACCAACCGGGAAGCAAGAATCCTGAATGCTATCAGTTAGCAATTACGGTTTTGAGCCTTTGCGTGGCTATTAGACTTCAACCGGCGCCCTCGTCATTCATCGGGGACAGTCTGCACTTCATCGACGACACGACAGAGCTTAACTGAAGTTGACATTTCGGATAAGTTGCTGTGGATCTCAGGAGATGCATCCGGAACGGGGGTAATTTGCGAAAACCAGATTACAGGACAGGCAAAGTTTTCATTGCTGTAATTCCCTGTTGATCGTTCCAAAAGATCGTCTTTTATCACACTGTTTTTAATTTACTTGATGACTGTTATGAATGTCCCTATCTTTTAGAATTCTCTATCGAAAATTACTTGTTTATATATATATATATATATATATATATATATATATATATATATATATATATATATATATATATATTATAACTCAGTAGAATAATAAAATTATGACATAATCAGTATTTTGTAATCATTCTCCAAAAAATTTGACGCCGAAAAAAATATTTTATTTTGTTTAAATATGTTTCAGAGATTTATTGTATATAATGATATTTTTAGCAAAAAAAAAATATATGAATTTGTTACTAACAAAATTAACAATAAAATTGTGAAATAATCGCAAACACATAAAACCAAAATAAAATCGACAAAATCGATAAACTTTATTTTATTTTCTCACCCTTTTACCTTTTATGGCAGACTAAAATAATTAGATAATAAATTTCTGAAACATATGTACACAACAATAAATATTAGTTGATGATATTGAATTTTTCGGAGAATGATTACAAAATATTGAGTATGTCATAAATGTTGTACTCGACTGAGTTGTAGTATATGAGATATGTTGATGGTAGGTTTGTTTGCTTGAATAAGTAAGGTTTCGATGTTGGGAAGGTACAGGTGTCAGTTTGAGACTGCGAAGATAGCGGTGTTTTTAGTATTATGTTTTTGAAATATTTGGGGGATGGGATGTCGTGTGCTACCAGATGTTAGTAAATGTTGCTGTGAGGAGTCGAGAGGTGTCATGTAAGACGGCGAGAGTTTAATCGACTTTCTCAATAAATTCATCAATTTTAATTTTGTTATTTCGTCTGACGTTGACTCATGAGAGTCGACAACGTTTGCAGATATGGCGAGTTCCTATTCACACTCGAGCAGAACATTTGATGGTTTGTCCGTCAACTCGAAAGGATGAATTAAAAAAACAGGAATTGTCACTGCTGGTTTACAAACATATATATATATATATATATATATATATATATATATATATATATATATATATATATATATATATATATAAGGTTAATGCAACAAAAGATATAAGAGGCCACTAATATCTTTAATTAGTGAACATCCGGATAAAAATGAAGCTCAATATACTGGATAGAGCATTATTAGCAATAGATAAAGTGAAAGAATAAAATAAGGTGCCAATCAAATTTTATTACAGTTCAATTTTCAGTCAAAGTACTTTAAAGTCCTTAACTCATGAGTTTTCAAAGAAAATCTTCTCCTCAGAGGACGATTACCGCAATGACATTACTGCAGGTAATAAAAATTAAACTTTAAAATATATGAAAAATATATATATAAACATACATAAAGGTATATAAAACATCGAATATATTGGCCCAAAATATACTTTTTTGTAAACCTATACAGTTCATCGAAGTCAAAAAATTTAAAATAGCTCCAGGAAAGATATCAAAGAGGTTGATTAAAAATAATCCAAGTGGTGAATGGTGGTCCAAAAACGAAAAACGTTATCCAGGCGGGAAATTTGTTTGCTATCGATGCAGTAGATAACAGTGAAAAGTATATTCAAGGTGTATGCAAATTAATAAAACGATAGAAAAACGATAGATAAAGCAAATCATATGAAAAGTTCAGAAAACTCACTTGTGTTGAATATTATTCCCTAGAGATCACATAAATCAACCCCTACTCAAACTCCACAAAAAAGAAGAGAATTTCAAAAACTATGGGAGTACCTCATATGTGAAGTTATAAGACGTTAAAACAACAAACCGACGCAGCTCAAAAAGAACGTTTACAATTTAAATTTCGAGACGTCAGAATTAGCGTCACACGATTAATTATGATTGCGTTAAACATTTTAAAATGTTGTTACTCTTTTCATACGTAAGGTTATTTATTGTAGGTTGAGAGATAATATAGATAGCTTAAAGTATTTTCAATGTAATTATTTTATTAACTAAAATTTGTTTTACATATTTTTCTTTTTACACAAATAAAATTGTTAATTTAAAAAATAATGCGTATAATCAAGAGAAGAATTATCTTATGTTTGTTTAACAATGTTTGCTTTACATATATATATATATATATATATATATATATATAAAATCATTCTTACCTGCATACGCCGGAGTTTTAAGCTTTTGCTCTCATCAGTGTAGGAAATGATTATTTCAGACGGTCACAGAGCGCGAACCCGGTTCACAGAGTCAGCCAAGACTCTGAACGCTTTCGATCTATCCCCAAGGCCATAGGAAATTATCACGTGATACAGGTGACATTAAGTTTTATTTGGGCCTGAATAGAGCGGGCAGTAAAAAGCAGACAATATAAAGAGCTTAACGAACGTTATCGGATCCTTGCTTATAGCTAAGTGACAGTCTGTTTTTAATATCTACAAAGAGTGCTCAACTTGAAATTCTTAAATTATAACAATATTTATGAAAACATATTATATTTAAACATAATAAAACATAATAGTGTGTGTACAATGAAGCGTTTACAATATGTATTGTGGTTCGGCATTACATAACAGAAAAAGGTTGAAATGCCATGAAACAGACACAGCAAACCATCTTCTTCCATTCTCTGACTTCCTGTCCGTCTGTTATCGCCAACTGTTCTCATTTTCGATTGCCATTCTCAATTTTCGTAATTCGTTGTTTCTTTTCTTCCCATTCTTCTTTTCTTCTTTCTACTCATTGTTTTAATCTTTGTCTCTGGGGATTTTGTTCTTTTAATTTTTATTTTATTATCCTTTATTTCACTTAATTTTTTAGATTTATTTATTATTATTATTCCAGTAATCCTTTTTTTGTTATTCTATTATTATATTTTTATCACGAGTTCCAATGTCGATTGGCTTTCGGCGCGAAAAGAGACGATTGTGTCGCTTGCATGACCACTGTAGACGACGCCATTAAAAGCTGATGACAGGTTATACGGTCTGTGCTCCCAGATTGAAAATAGAGAGCCGATTCCCCTGAGTTTCAGGCATTTATTTACTGACGCATGCATAGAATTCCCCGCGTCTTTCTTCACTTTCCATCATCGAATCACTAGCTTCATCCCGTATCCGATATAACAGTTTGGGATAACTTTGTTTTTGATGGTGAATGAGAATTGGTGAGTTATAAAGTTGATAAGACAGTGAGGTAAGTTTTGCATTATTCAAATTTCTCACACAATTTATATTGATACTAGTGTAATCGACCGATCTCGCATGCTAGTAAAACTCTTTTCTAAGGGATCGGGAGACGGGTGTTCAATTTACAGTCGAATCATACTTTAAAAATAGTGCTTGATGCCTCCTTTCTAAAAACTGAGCATAATAATATGAGGATTAATGGTGAGTGGTATAATCATGGGAAAGTAGTGACGCCCTCCCCTACATCTCTGTGTAGTATCATATGAAAAGGGGGCATCCGGGTCGCCCTCGTCTATTAGCGACAACTTTACTTTACTCTAACGTATATACCCTCAGTCAAAAATGGCAGAAAGTGAATATGCTTTACCATTGTTAGCACTAATATTCATATATCTTAGAATTACGTCAGTGATTTTATTTTTCATGTATTAATATGCTTCGCCAGTGTTAATTTTTAATATATAGTTATGATTCGCCTGTGTTCACACAAATATTAAAAAATATAATAGAATTACGTCAGTGATTAATTTTTTCATATATTATTATCATTTTTGATGACGTAAAAAAACCCACCTACCCATGGCTGTATTTACCGTGGACGATTTATTTCAGATTTTATTTATGTTATTTGCTGTCGAATGTAAGTCTTTTAATTCTTTTTTTAAATTTAAATATGATGATTATAGACTGAACTATCGCGAGTTAAAAAAAAACGTGAGTCATTTCTGATGACCTAAAGTAAAAACACTAGTCATTGACGTTACTTTTTTATTTTCTTCTCGCAATTTTCTTTTTTATTATTGGAAAAGAGGGGGCGACTAGACATTAAAAAATGGGGGGGGGTACCATAAAAGACTTTCTAGGAAGTAGATTAGAAAGTAAGAAAACAACGGGGGAAACGTATAAATCGTTATAGAAAGCAGAACGGAATAAAGGAAATAAACGGTCTCTCTTCCCTTATTATTCGGACAGACTTATATGTGTACAGCACACACACACACACACACACATACATATATATATATATATATATATATATATATATATATATATATATAATTATAAATAAATGCACGTTGCTCTTTATTATAGAGTGACGGATACTACCCGAAAGACTCGACGTTTCTCAGAATTGAATGATGAAACCGATGTCCTGTTGCTTCCAACCCGTGACATCATATTACTTATATTTTATTCTCTCTTTTTACATTTTATAAAGTTAAATTTTACGGGTGGGGATCAAGGATATACTCAACTTCATTTGCTAAGAGGGGTGTAAGTAAAATGACATTAATTAAAATAAATATCGGTAAATTTATAGTTCATAATCTCGTTGAAGAACATCCAGCTTTTCCAGGGAATCATTGCAGACTCCTGTGAAATTATACAAGACGCACCTGAAGAAGGTTAAAAGTTACATCAGCCGAAACGTTGTGAGAATAAAATCCAAGATGACAACATTATTTCGAATTATCCAAATTATATGAACATGGCCCATTTAATACAAACTCTGCCAA
>OY744523.1:71620787-71648287 GCA_963556195.1 Sepiola atlantica
GACAAACTACATTAAAATTAAAATAGATAAAACCCAGGAAAAGAGTAAATGCAGACTGTGTCGACAAAAAGACGAAACAGTAAATCGTATAATAAGTGAATGTAGCAAATTTGCCCAAAGAGAATACAATAACAGACATGACTGTGTGGGGAAAGCAATACACTGGGAACTGTGTAAACAATATAATTTCGAATACGCAAACAAATGGTACAAACATAAACCAGAAACAGTACTGGAAGACGAAAAACACAACATCCTTTGGGATATAGATATACAAACAGATAAAGTCTTACAAGCAACGAGACCGGATGTTATAATAATCAACAAGAAGGAAAGATCTTGCAACATCGTAGACTTCGCCGTTCTATCAGGTCACATATTGAAGATCAAAGACACGGGAAAACGAAGCAAATACATAGAACTAGCCAGAGAACTGAAAAGAAATATGGAGCATAAAGAAAGTTAGTATGGTACCAATAATCGTAGGAGCACTAGGAAACATTTTAAAAAAACGGAGAAAAGACTTGGAGAATTTGGAATCAAAGGGGCCATTGAAACTATACAAAGGACGGTAATGATCAAAACAGCTGCAATCTTAAGGAACATCATCGAATGCAGAAACCAACACGCATAAGCTACAAAGAGTAACCAGTAACAAGGAATTTACAACAGGGATAAAACAAAATGACACGAAGAACTCCACAATACGAACCAAGGAACAGAAACTGCAAGAAACATCACTTCAAAATGACCCCCCACCCAAAAAATTACACTGGCGTCAGCAAACATCACACAAAAATGAACCAAACACTATAAGCTCCCTCTCTTCCCTCCTCCTTCTAAAAAAAATATTTTTAAAAAATTATAATAAAAAAATGGTCAATCCAGAAATCAAGAGGACACTTCCTGAGGTTAACACTTTATCTCTATAGGAGATACATACATATTCGAGTGTTTTATTAAAGTTCCCCTTTACCTCTCAAACGTTGAGTTAGTAAAGAAGTGAAGGACATTAATTTTTCTATGTGTGTGTATGTGTGTGCGTGTGTGTAGTATACGATATACTTATGGCAATTAAACTACAGGAATTTGCAATGTCTACTGACAGATTAGACTGACGAATTACTTCGTGGAATGAAACAATTACGTTTCGTTTTAGCGTGCTTACTATAAGTCTAGTTGTATTCCACTACTGAACCATAACATAATATATTATCTTTTTATATAAGTGTATATATAAAACGGCACTATGTATATATATATATACATAATATATATGTGTGTGTGTTTATGTATGTGTATGTGTGTGTGTGTGTTATGAACTTTTCTATGCTTGTGTAATCGAAATTGGAAAGTGGTCTGTTATCTTTACAAATAGTGTCGTCATTGTGAAAATGTCACTTCAGCTAATTCTGGTCAATTTGCGCGGTGAGATGAATTCGTTCTGTGATAAACTGAATATAAACTGGATTAGCGAGATTAGCGTAAACAAAAATAATGAAAAGCCGTCTTGAATGAATTGGCTTTCCCGTTTCGAAAGGAAGAATTACAACCGTCGTCGAATATAATTATCGAGATAATGAAATGAATCGGAAACATGATGACAGAAATTAATTCGGCGTCGACGCCATTTTGTTGAATTTGTTTTTGGATGCGACCTCGCATCTGAACTGTAGGCTTCGTCCATCGGGTTGGATCGGTCGGTTGGTAAGTCCCTATTAACTTGCTTCTCCACGAGGGCAGATTTATACACAAAGTTGTTTTTTAAGAGGGGGGTCACCCAAAAAAGGGCACTCAGGATTGGGATAAAAACAAAAAAATGTCTCAGTCTAGAAGTATTTCTCCTTCACTGACAGAGAGAACAGTATCAGAACAGATACTACACTTTGCTCCTAGTCACGTTGTATAGTTTCAGTTTGGAAACAAAATCTCATTGTTAAACGCGCATATTGAATGAACCCATCTTATTTTAAATGCATCTAAGCGGTTCTGCTATAGAATAACACCGCCATAAGAAATACCCCCGCCACCCAAAATACATATAAAATGTGAGTTGTGGTAAAAAAACGAGGTACTACTTATTAAAGAGAACAGGATCCATTCATGTCATTGAATTTTTTTTTTACTGATGAATCAGAACTTACCAAGGTCAAAAGCCACTCGAAGATAATAGTCAATGAGATTGTCGAGTAAATGATGAACACTACTATGGGAGGATTGGAACGATAAGGTAGACATACTTTTATCATCCAAGAGAAGGACTTGACAGGTATTTGCATATAAAGATTGTTTTCTATTATATTTCGGCATTCACATAAACTCACACAGATAGCTGTCCACCATTCCGCGATGCGTTCCACAGTGGCATTTATTCTGCATTTAATACAGCCTAACTGTAACCGTAACTCTAACCGTAACCATAACCTAGCCCTAATCCTTACCCGGCGCATGTCTATACAGATCAAGTGCGTGTGCATATACTGCGCATGCCTCGCTGGGCTAGTTTCTACATAAAACATTCCATTAGTGGTGGGCCACTTCTGCAAAAGACCTAAAATATAACTATAAGAGTAGTAAGGGTCAGTTTACCAGGCTTAAGTTTTAAATACCATTTTGGGTGTCTATGGCTTCAGTTTGAATTAACATTTCCATTGCTAAACGAGCAATTGAAATGGCAGCATCTTAGTTTAGATGTGTTTATTCATCACTATACAATGATCAGTAACTCGGTCGGTCTGTTAGGCTTAAGTTTGAAATAATATAACTTTTAGATCGTCACGCTTATGTTCCAAATATAATTTAAATGCGTCTACACATGTTTATAAAAGGGTCAGTCCGTTTGTCGGTGAACTTGTCGTTCTGTCATGTCTAAGTTTGTAATATAATTGTCATCGCTAAACACACAGATTGAATGGATACAACTTATTTTAGAAGCGTTGGTCTGACATGATTTGTAATAGCATTTGCATATGCTTCCAAACATCGTTATACGAGGAACTTCCCGTCAGCCCGTCTGTTCAGCTTAACTTTTCCATAGCATTATTTGATTTGTCACACTTAAGTTTGCAATATCATTTAGACGTACTCCAATACATCTTTTTGGGGCGGTCGATCTGTTTGTAACGTTATAAGGTTGTACAAACAAGAAAAATGAGGATAACTGTTTCAAATGCGATAGTGATGATGGAAGAAAAGAAATTTAAAAGTACGTATTTGAAAATAAAATTCTGGCGCACTAATAAATAATTTTTAATTACAGAATTTGATGATCGACAGAAAAGAATTAGGCTAGAGAGAAATCGAAAAAATTCATTATTAGTTTTGAAACACATTTAACGAATTTAACCAAAGTATGTATCGGAATGCGAAATGAATAATAATATACCGGGGACAGAAGAAAAATGACGTCGAAATGCTTATATGAGGAAGGAAATACCTAGCCATTCAGTCAGTTTGTGATTGCCGTAGATCGAAACTACACACACACGCTCTTGGGTACTACACTACACTACATAGACATTAACCGGACGATGATGCGATACAAGCTGTCGCGCGTCCGTTAAATGAATTACCATCAAAACAGTGTAAGAAAGTTATTTTTTTTATTTTTAAAATGATATATAATTTTTAAATTGAATTTCTTTTGTGTCTTTTACTGTCAATTTCCACCCGAAGAAGCCGCAAAGATGACGACAGTGTCACCACCATAAAAGCAACAACATAATAAGCTGAACCTACAAGTATAAATAAGTATAAGTATACATATAGTATAGCTGGATCTAAAGTCCAACTCCTCCTCAATGCGGCAGGGTTGTTGTAATGTGTACTATAAGAGATATGCTGAAGGCGGATTGGTTTGACACCTAGCGGTATTAGAACCGCATCCCAGTCGAAATGGCTCTAGTGAAATGCAAAAGTTTTTACATCGGGATCCGGCGGTCTCTGGTCTTTCTTCGCAATGGGTCTGTTGACAATTAAGCGAGGATGTTCAGTCATCTAACGCAATACAGAGTGATGATAAGTACGTTGCATTGGCGCGTGGGGGACTGCCCCTCAATCTGTACCGACGACGACTTTCCTCGACGACTTGGAGCCACCGCTGCGTCGGAGGGAACTTGAAATCCTTCAAGAACAAAGAGTGCTCCAAATCTGCGGGAAGGACATTGATCCAAAGCAGACGATATCGACATCTCCATGTGTGACGTTGTATTCATGTCCTCCTCCTGGAACAACAAAAAAGACAAAAAAGCAGCAGCAGTAACAACCACCACCACCACCACTAAACTCCATTTTGTTCGAGTCGCGTAAATTGTTTGGGTCGCATCTTCGTTCGTTGTCTTTTTTTGCCGAATTACTGCTCATTTATTTTTTCTCCACTAATCTGCGATGATATAGTTTACTCGATTTACATGAAACTAAAACTAATAAAAAATTGTTTCCGTAAAATATCTTTTCTCATTGGCTTTTATTGCTGAATGTACGAAAATGCACTCTCCGTGAAAAATGATGAAATAAAATCATGCTTCTCCAGTGTTCGCACTAATATTCCTAATCATACAAAAGTTCAATCGGAAAAAAAGAAAGAGAAAGTCTCAAACTGAAACGTTTAAGAGAAGACAAAAAACGTATCAATCGGTATAGAAAGAAGAAAGAAATAAAGAAAGAAAACGTCTCATTATAGAAATAAACTAAAAAAAAGTGTTTCTGAATTCTTTGCAGATTGGGGTTACTTGCTATTTGCTTTCTCCCTTCGCATAAAAGACTTGAAATAGTTTCGTCTGACATTTTTTAATCGTTAACTTTTGCGTAAAAAATGTGTTTTAAAATATTTTTAGAAATGTTGGTGAATTAGATAAACGATGTTGATGCTTTTATTCTAAATTACTGTTGGTGTCCTAAGTATATGGCGCTGAATAAGACATATTGTGAATAATATATATATATATATATATATATATATATATATATATATATATATATATATATATATATATATATATATATATATATATATATATATATAACAAGAAAATTAAATAGGATTGTTAACCGACTATGAAACGATCGTACGCCAGACCATTGTTGACTTTGAATTCTTGAAACTGTAATAAATAATGTTATAAATCATTGATTTATTTATTTATCACTATTCATATTCTCTCTATATCTATCTATCTATCTATCTATCTATCTATATATATATATATATATAGATATATATATATCTATATATATATATATATATATATATATATATATATATATAAACATTGGTATTTATTATAAAGCAGATAATATTTTTATATTATTGGATCAGCGTTTATCAAGGCTAAGCGCCACTTAATCAGACGGAATGATTATCAACTGAAAAATGAAGAACACTATAGGAGTACTGACATTAATCAATGGTATACACTGCGTTTGATTACATACGGTGTGGTTTAGAACAAGAATTTGTCGACATTGGATTTGAAAACGAGCAAGTTGTAATCAGTAGGGAAGCAGTACCACGCTAATATTTTTCTCATGCGGAAAGCTCTTGAAACGAAATTCTGTCCATGGAAATTTCAGTGATGTAAGAAGAAAGGGGGGCTTTTCCGTCGTTGTAGCAATACTAGTTCTTGTTGTGGATATCTTACAATGAGCAACCAAATGTTGCATCTGGCGAGCATCTTCCTGCAAATAACGATCGAGTAGATAGAGACTAGAAATTGGTAACCGTAGTAAGAAGTAGATACCATCCCTCACTAGCTTTTATACTCGGTCAAGGCAGGAAAGAGTACTCAGTGTGTGACCTCTCCAGATGTTGCAGCAGTGTTCCATGTAAGGACGTATCTGGATCTTGTATAGGTAGAAGAGGGAATCTAGAGTTATGTACTTTCTGGAGTAGTAGAATGATCCAACCAGTTTTTTCCAGCGACATTATAACGGACTGGATATACGTCTTCCATTTTTTGTCTCGAATGAAAATCCGCCTAAAGAGCACATCAAAACAAGGCTCTTCTTCTTCTATTTCGACACGGATGCGAGCGTGGTGAAAGAAGATGATGAACTTGGTTTCAGAAATAGTAAAAGTAATAAGACTCATTTTCCCCGCTGCACCATATTTTAAAGGCATTAAGAAAAAACAAGATCTTGATCAGCAGTGCTCTCTAAAGGTCTGCCATAGACAGGTGTGTCGTCTGCGTAGATGTCAACAAATGATCTCAGAATATAATTTGTAAGATCATAAGTAAAGATCAGGAAAAGTGTTAGCCACAGAATAAATCCGTTAAGCAAGCGTTGATTATATGTGTCTCCGACCGGTGTTCAGGGACAACTACTTTTTACAAATCAATACGATGGAAACGATCCAGTTATTGTCAAGACGTTGCCAGATATTCTATAGCTAGCACGTTTGTAAAGCAAGCCTTTGTACCACTTTTGAAGGCAGTTGATGTGTTAAGGGGTATTGCTCTAAAACAAAGACCCCATCAAAAGATTCGCTCATCCTATGTGTTATTACAGTTAACACATCAGCAGTTGACCTTGCAGGACGAAACCTCTATTGCTGGTTATTAAGTAGATTCGTTTCTTAATTTATCACAGATTCAAGTAGCTTACATATGAAGCATAGGAAACAGACAAGTCTGTGATAACATGCAGGGGAATGATTACTATATTTTGAAAGACTAGCCCGGTTAATAAGGTTTCCCAAATAGATGGAAAGGGTTTTCTTTTTAAAGCAATGATTGTATAAGTGTGTTAGAATATACGCTATTTGCACTAGCAGCTTTTTAAGCACAATGACTGGAATATTATCTGGGCCAGTCGCCTTTCATGCATCGAGGTTCCTTATACGTTTCGCCATTTAATCGGGACTCGTCAGCATAGAGATATAACTATTCACTACTGGTCGCGTGATTCGAACCCCCGGGATTTGATATATATATATATATATATATATATATATATATATATATAAGTGATCCAGGTGGTTAGTGGTAGTCCAAGATCACTTTTTAATCAATCTCTTGGATATCTTTCCTGAATATGTTTTAAATTGTATGACTTGGATGAACTGTATAGCTTTAACAAAAAAAGTATGTTTTGGGCTGATATATATGATGTTTTATATACTTTTATGTATTATATTATATATTTTTATATATTTTCAAAGTTTAATTTTATTACCTGCAGTAATGTCATTGCGGTAATGGTCCTCTGAGGAGAGGAATTTTCTTTGAAAACTCATGAGTTAAGGACTTTAAGATATTCTGCCTGAACTTTGAATTCAAATAAAATTTGATTCGAACCTTATTTTTTTACTTCACTTTATATAATGCAATATATATATATATATATATATATATATATATATATATATATATATAATACATTATTTTTAATATTTACCTTCGTACGACGTCGTTTCAATTCCAGACGGTCATAATGCACGACCCCCGTTCACAGATACATCTTGAATTTGTAGGCGTTCACCTAGTCCCATTAGGCCACGAGGTATTGTCACGTAATAAAGGAGAAATTAAGTGATGTTTACACTGAAAGCGGTGAGTGTAGACACCTAAACATTCGATAGCAACTAACGACAGGTTCGGAGTATTGCACTGAAGCTTTTAGGTGAATGTTAATTTTTAATCTTTCCGACAGTGCTCAACCTTCAATTTTACTTGGAAGGGGCTTATAATAATATTAAATTATTTTAATAATTTACGTACGTACGACGTCGTTTCGAGCTCACGGCTCTCATCAGCGCAGGGAAATAACAATATCAGACGGTCATAGGGAGCGAACCCCGTACATAGCTAAATCTTGACTCTGTAGGCGTTCCCATAGTCCCATTAGGTGACAAGCATTGTCACGCAATAACGGAGAAATAGGGTGATGTTTACACTGAAAGCGGCGTGTGTTGACACCTAAACATTCGCTAGCACTCATCGACAGGATCGGAGCATTGCACTGAAGCGTTTAGGTGAATGTTTATTTTTTAATATCTCCGACAGTGCTCAACTTCCAATTTTACTTGGAAGGAGCTTATAATATTATTAAATTATTTTTAATATTTTACCTACGTACGACGTCGTATGGAAATAATAATATCAGACGGTCATAGGGCGCGAACCCCGTTCACAGGTACATCTTTAATCTGTAGGCGTTCACCTGGGGAATTATTTCGACACCATTCGATTGCCCGTCGTCTTCTTCTTGGGCGAAACAAGCTGGTCTCTCGTTCATATATCATCAGTAGATTGCTCAATTAGTAGTTACGTCTCTCACTTTTTGGATGCATTTGCCCTAGATATACGTATCTGTAAGTGATATTTTCCCCTCTGCTTTCATACCGCTTTCTTTCTACATTCTTTTTCTTCTTTTCGCTTATTTTCTTTTCTTTTACTGTTTTCTACGTTTATCTTTGATCCGTAGATGAATTTTCTATCGCTCTTACATCCCGTTTTTCTATCTTTCTCGCTTCTTTTACCCCTCTGTTCGTTTTCATCTCAATCGACTGATTATAAATGGTTTTGAGCTGCGCACCAATTTCCGTGTGAATTATACAACCCAAGATTGTGCACGCCCCGGAAATCTTTTAAAGTTCAAGAAAATTACGTCACACGTATCCAGCTCACTTAGCTAGAAACCGAAAAAATAGATAATAATACCGCTAAACATTTTCAGCTAATCATCCATGAAGCTGGCAAGATTCACGGAAGAGAAACACTTTTTTCATCGACAAGATGACTAACACACTAGGATACAACATCCTGAATTAATTCCTGGATGATATAGGCAGATTAGCTTACGTTAGAACTTACTGAAACTGTACGCTATGTATTATTTATATTGACGTTATTTTAATAACTCGGGCTATTATCTGCTTCGTGGTTGTTGTATTCACAACGTTTCGACCGTTGCTCACTCACGCTTTCCGCGAATGGTTAGAGTCGTAGTGCGTATTAAAATGTCTGCCTTGTGATAAGAAATTCATTAATGTGATTTTGGCTGATAAGAAACATCTTTTCCGTCCTCTACTGCATATAAAACTATGTGTAATGAAATTAGAATCGTACGGCATATCAAGCCTTTTGCTTTTCATAGAATATCAAGATTTCAAAATCGTATGCATATTAATCCGTTTACATTTTATGACATATCAATCGTTTCAAATTGATTGCATAATAGTTGACTTTACAACTTTCTATAGCTTCGCAAGGTTCGCTACTTAAAATACTTGAAACCAAAATTATAAATAATAAACATTTTAAACATAAGTGTCTTGCAAACACAAGACTAAAACTTTCGTATTTATTCGTATACCAAGATACTCATTAAAACATTGGTAATTTTCAACCGAATGTATTTATCTTTTACATAAGTCCGTAATGCAATGAAAAGAAAGAAGAAATCCATTTACTGGAGAAAAATTCGACGTCGTTAACGGGAAAGAGGAAGGGAAGAGAAAGAGAGAGCGAATAAGACAGCCAGCATGTCAGTCACCCACCAACTCCCTTCCGTTTTATATTCACGATTTTGTCTCTCGAATTCTAGGGAGCGATTTTGGAAAAAATGTTTTTAGTAAATTATCCATTATTTTATTTAATCATTTTAATTAATTACTGTAAATATAGACGAAACTATTGAACATATATAGACAAAATAGGGCGAGAAAATTACGAATGTATAACATTATTATGAATTGTTCACAAATAGTTATACTAATTAGGCATTTAAATAATTGTCTTTGGGTCGTTCGCGGATATTATATATAGAGTATTTCAAAATATTATGTCGTATCATTGATCGGCCTTTGTTCCGATGGATACTACACCCCATAAACTGGTATCATCTTGGCCTTCGGGGCTTGATTTACACCGGTCTATGTGTCTGTCCTGTGCAGTTCTATGAGATTCACCCTCCCAGGCTTTGCCTCCCCTCTTTGAAGAGGAGTAAATTTATAGCTTACTGCCTGAGGCGCTCCTACCGGGGAATGCCGACGGGGCTGCACAAGCAATTTTTAATGGCCAGAGTGCTCACTTTCTCGAGCGCTGGCTTTTCAAGTTCCACTTTCCCGACCCGACCTTGGGTCACATTTTACCTTGTGGGAGTAAGATACAACTGGCCTTGTGCCTAACTTCCTGAGGAGGTAAATAAAATGTCGTATCATTGATTTAAATAACAGTTAAAATAGTGATGGTAATATAAGAGTTATAACTTTTTTTAAAGTTACTTATTAATTTAGATAAGTTCATTACAAGTGTATGGCATAGAACCATTTTAAATTTTATAGCATCTCAACATTTTGAAATTGTATGGTATATTAAGCCTTGTACATTTTATAGGATGTCTAAATTTTATAATATTATGGCATATCAATCGTAGTAAATTCATAGCATAGGATCCTTTAAAATGGTGTTATATCATAAATTATATGGTATATCAATCCTTTTAAATATCATGATACATTGTATAGTATAGGATGCTATTTACAGTTAATAGAATATGAAAACGTTATGCCATATACATCCTCGTCAATTTATGAGATATAATCCTAGTGGTAGTGGATATGTTTTAGTGGATGTGTTGTGGAGTAATATAAAGAAAAAAGAAAAAAAAAAAAAAAGGGAAAGAAAAGAGAAATATGGTAGAATAATTGATAGTGTCATGCTCTTTGTTTTTATTCTTTTACAATACTATAAAGTTAAACATTACGGAAATATCCCAGCGCCCACTTCCCGCGAGAAAAGAGCTACGAAACAGACGTCCGAATTCAATCAACTCACATACCAAAGAGAAAGACTTTTCTTTTTTAATCGCTACGTGTCACGTCGTTCTTCGTATCCATGACGTCCTATCTTGATAAACACCATGCTGAGAGGGAGTACGTACCTGTACTTGGTGCTGCATTCACCTTGGGCGGATGGTGCCTGCTTCCTCCGAAAGTGGGAGTTTCTAGGGAATATTAAACTCATAATGTATATCCCCAGTCGCATGTAAATCCCTGTCAGTGGAGATGACCACGTTAGTTTTTGCAGTGTTCTATTGCAGAGACGTTTTACCGTCCTTCCACATAAAGTGACTGGTATTCCTTAATGGTCACCCATAATGTACTGACCAGGCTCAACGTCGCTTAACTTCAGTGATCTAATGAGAACTGATGCGTCACGGTGATTATGCTGTATTATAATTATGCTGGGGAAGTCCAATCAAACCTGTTCTATCGTAGCGGAGGTCTTATGTACATAAAAATAGTATTGCTGGAACTAGTTTCATTGGTTGATGGTGAGCGTTCATGTCACGTAATTCGTCCTTTCTCTATCTCTCTATCTCTCTCTTTATCTATTAATCTATTTATTTATCTATTTATCTATCTATCTATCCATCAATCCATCAATCTGTATCACCTTTTCTTTCACTATGTATCTCTCTCTCTCTCTCTCTCTCCATGACCCTGTCTCCATCTCTGTATTTGTATCTTTCTCTATCACCTTCTCTTTGTTACTCTTTCTCTCTGGATCTTGCTCTATCACTCTCTCTCTCTCTCTCTCTCTCTTCATCGCATTCTCTTTCTTTCCCATTTCTCTCTGTATCTCTGTATCTCTGTGTTTCTCTCTGTCCCTCTCTCTATATACATATCTTTCTTTCTCTTTATCTATCTGTGTGTGTGTCTCTCTCTATCTCTGTTTGTATCCTCTACTTCTTAATGTTCGTGTGGTACTCGTAATGTTATGTTGCATTAATAAGTCGTCCGTAACGTTACGTGACACTAATATGCCGTTTGTAACGTTAGATAGGGAATCATTTCGACACCATTCGATTGCCCGTCGTCTTCTCCTTGAGCGAAAAAGCTAGTGTCTCGTTGACATATCATCAGTAGCTGGCTCGAATAGTAATGACGTCTCTCACTTTCTTTTTTATTCTTTCCGTAGCTCTAAAACCGATATACTCGCTGAAGTAGTTTTGTCGTTCTCTTTCCTGATCAGGTAACAAATATAAACCGCCAACAACATACTTTCTCAATGACGCCATGCTGTCTTTTACAGCACTGTAAAGTTAGACATTACGTAAGCTTTCAATCGCCCGCTCCCCGCGGAGAGTAGGAGCGAACAAATGCATAGCTTTAAAAGGGTTGTTTCATCCAATTCGATCACCTGCTGAAGAAAAAAATATTTCTCTATTGATCGCTACTTATCGCCGCAGATATGCTAGCCATGAGTTGATCTGACACGTACCTCTAATCATATTCTTCGAAACTCTACTTATGTATTAAGCGCTAATGAAATTTTCCACTTTGTGGCTTAATCTGATCTTATATAGAAAATAAATACCCTATATAATATTATTTTTGCACGCCCGTATAATACTTAGGGTGTTCCCAAATAGGCCGAAAGACTAGAGTTCATTCCTCGGTTTAATGAGACCATTTTACCAGGAATTACGTCTTCATTTTTCTAGGGGGGTAGTGTAGTATCTGTCTTGTTGTCATGATACTATCCTCCCAGGAATTATCTCCCCCGTTAGGACTAGTGTAGTATGGTTTCGTTCATCATATATACTAAAAAGTATGCGACTTCCATTTTCTTCCCAATACATTTTCATGCATATAATTTAAATTTCATGAAAATAGCATATATTTAAAGTTGTATGGGGGCTATGACATCATAACATCTCTTAAGAGTACATTTATAGATACGGGAACACTTCTGTTGTATTCCCAGGTAAATTTTACATAAGAATTCACTTGTAGAGTCTATGTACTTTCTCTATTCATTCTTTCTCTTGAGAACACATAGATATCACACACATACACACAGGCATTTCTTTGCTAGGCTACCACGGCACTCCTTGTCTCTCTCGCCGTCTGCGAGAGAGTGTTCCTATTTACTTGTCTATAATTCTATAAGTGTAAAAAAACTACATATAGTACATAGTTAAAGCTAAATAAATTGTTTGTACCTATTAAAATAATTTCCAACGCTATTTGATAATGTGTACTCATTTATTTATTTATGTATATTTTATTATCGCTTATGTTTGAATTCATGTTTTGAAACATGACGTAAATCATAAATCTATGACGTCAAGCCAAAGCTATAATTATTTTGATAAGGGAATGTTTTGAAATCTATATATAAGTAAGTGCAAATAACTCAGTTCGTAGATCGTCAGACTGAAGATTGCAGCTTTTCGGTTTCGATTTCCGGGCATGGCGTCCGATTTTTTTGTTAATAATTTATTATTCTGTATTAATGCAATATTTTCTATTTCTAAATGTTGTTAAGATAATGGTTTTAAAAATGGTGACTGGCATAAAGACAGACAAACACCCCCGGATAATATGATGAACGAATTAACTGACCATAAAAAGAAGGGGTAAAGACTGAGAGTATGATATAATTTCAACAAGATAGATAGTATATTACCCCCTAAAAAAGAATCAACTAATCCTGGGAGGATGGTATCGTTAAGAACGAACACATACTATAACCAGCACCACTACCACCACCCACAAAAAAGAGTAAGTAATGCCATGAGAGGAATGCATCATGACGAATAAAAAATATACTCCACTACCTCTCAAAGGAAGAGTTACAGCCTGGGAGGATCCTCACTCTCACCTTCCTAAAAAGGAGGGGGTAATTCCTGGTCGGATAGTATAATGACGATAAAATTAATACTACAATACCTCCTCCAAAATAGAGGAGGTAATAATGCCTGCGAGTATGGTATTATGTGAACAAAAAAGACACTACACTACTCTCAACGCCTCCCCAAAAAGGAGACGGTAGCTCTGGGAAGAAGGTCCCATGCCAACAGAACATATACAACATTACCCTCTCCCTTAAAGGAGGATGTAACGTATGAGAGGATTACCACAACCACCTAAAAAAAAGGGAGATAGTTTCGTTCCCGTTAGACAGTTTCCCCAATGTATTTCTAACGTTTATAAAAATTCTTACTGACAGACAAACAGACAGAACCAAAGACATCATGCTTATTATATTACTAACGGTCGTCTATTTTTGTTAGGCTGCCGCGTTCTTGGGTGGTGAGACAAAGGAAAAAAAAATTGTCTCCGAATACTTTTTTTTGCTTAAAAAGGAAAAAAAAAATTTTTGGCGGGAAAATGTTTTTTCTCCCTCCCCCCCTCCCCCTAAAACAATCGAGAGCGAACGCAGACCCCAATGCATTTCCAATGAACAGTTATACGATCATTCATTTGTAACTGGAAGTTGAAAAAAAAACGATTTCTTTATCATTTAAAATTAATATGATTATATCACTTGTCTTGGTGGTGCAGAGGTTAGCGCGTCCGGCCGTCAGTTCGAATCGTAGCCTGGGCGTTTAAATTATTTATTGTTTATTTCTGAAATTACGTTTACAAAAATTCCTCAGGACATACATCCTGACAGAATGACAGAGAAAGTGTTCGTTATATTATAAGTGGATTTCTGGAATATATTGTATATGTTTATTATAGGTAAACCAATCTATATATTGATAGCGGAACCAAACATCTGTAAATCTGATTATCTCTCTACTCATTAATTGTATACCTTTACAACTTTCTTTCCCTTCTTATCTCCTCGGCTTTATCTATCTTTCTTTCTCTTTCTCTGTTTCTGTGCATATAGCTTTCCTATCTCCGTGTCATTCTGTCATCGCGTCTGTTTCTCAACAGTGTGCTAATCTGGTACTTATGTTTAATCAAACCAGGGAATTCTAATATCTTTAAATCTATGAAGCTAAAAATAAAATATGTTTACGCAATCAAATTATTTATTTAAATTATTCTAAGTAAAATTATATTCACATTAAAAGCTAATTATTTGCATATTTGCTTGATACTTAAAAATGCAACGAATTTATAAGCAAATCTAAATATACATATATGAATACATAAGACTAATAATATATGGGCAAGTACATAATATAATTGAATTAAAACCAATATTATTAAACAAACTGGTGTGGTATTAAAGGAAAAAAACAACAAATAAGACAAAAAGGTAGTTAGCAAGAGTATCTATTTTTTTGTTTTTGTTGATTTTAAACTTAGTTCACCCCAAACTAGGCGAGTTGCCACTGAAGACGTGGGGGGATACTAAGAATTAGAGTGTAAGTTGTTGGGGTCATTCTAAATTGAGAGCTGTGCAGCGAGATGTTTGTTCACATTAGTTTTACATTTTTGCATGTCGGTACAGTTGGGGTAACAGGGAGCAGGGAGGGAGTTCCAAATGCCGGAAGCTCGAGGAATGAAGCTATTAGAGTAGAACGCTCTTCGGCATCTGGAGACCTCCACAGTGAATGGGTGGGATTCAGTTGATTGTCGGGTTGGTCTAGTGTATTTACGTCGAAGGAGCACCAGAGAAGCAAGTTCATCAGAGCACATTCCATTGAAGTACTTGTTAAACAAGCACAAAGGTGCAACATTGCTGCGATGGCACAGGGGCTGGAGTTTGGTTAATAGTGAGGGACCTATTTGATTTGAGGTAGAAACTAGTGGGTGATGAACCAGCCCAAATGTAAAACAATACTCCATAGAATGGGCGGATGGTGGCTTTGTAGATATAGATTTATTTAAGAAATAGTGCGTTGTCAGATTCTGCTTTTGGATTTTTAGCGCGACTCTCTCTGTTTCCACAATTATCATTGTTCATAGCGTATGTGTAGTGACGCAATAAATCACTATAACACTAACCATATAAGTATTACAAATCTGGATAATATATATATAAGTTTAGAACTGTTACATTCGTATAAAAGTTGAATAGTTACTCAGTTAAAGTGCTCATTTTTCATGTTGAACATTCGAACTCATATTATATATATATATATATATATATATATATATATATATGTGTGTGTGTGTGTGTGTGTGTGTGTATGTGTATGTGTATGTATATAGTATTGTTGAATTCCAATGACCGCATGAAAATCAATGCAAATCTATAATTTTCAGTTGTTATTTCAATTTGTTTATTTTCGCATTTCGATGAGTACTTTTTTTATTTATTATTCTTTCATCTTACCACAAAAATATGTGTTCCTAATTCAATATGTATTCTTCTTACGCATGTTTCATTTAAAGTTAGGAAAATTTATAGTTTTAGTCTAACCGTACCAATCATCAGTCAATAGAAGCACATAAAAGGGAATTGTGAAAAAACATATTACATCAAAACACAGGAGAAAAATACGGTGAAAATTTATAAGGGCTGATAAAAGTTTGGTAGGCTGAAGTATATAAAAGCAAAAACTCGCATAAAGAATCGGGGCAAATTCAAAGAACCACTCAAAAACACACACACACTTGTCGAATCAGCTCGTCAATAAAGTATGTATGCTCTGAATATTGTGGCATAACTTAATTGAGCTTGCAATTAGAAATATTTCGGATACTATAGGGAGTATGTGCTTAAAAACGTATATATTTATTTTAAAAACATATGAACATATATATATATATATATATATATATATATATATATATATGTATTCGGTTATTTTTACCAATGTTTGCATAAATGAGAATATGGTGCCTAAATACACACAATCCAATTGTTATATATATATATATATATATATATATATATATATATATATATATATATATAGTACATGTATCATATTAGTTTCTGTAGATCTTAATCCGTTGAAACTGCAGTGTTTATAAAAAGTGGTCAATAACAAGTAAAACTGTTCTTTAGTATAAATGTTTATTTATACAAACATTATTGGTTACATATGTGCATACATGTTTAAGTTGTACTCTTCACAGAAAGTCAACCCAATCAGATCTCGTTTGATTTGGTCTGAAGAGGTTGACTCTCTGTGAAGAGTACAACCGAAACATCTATGGACATATGTAAGCAATAATATGTGTATAAATGAAACTTTATACTATATATATATATATATATATATATATATATATATATATATATATATATATAGCGTTTAAAATAACTTTTTAATACCGGTACTATTCCATAATAAAATTAATAAATAAGTATACAGAAAATAATAAGTAATTAAATAATTTTAAAAAATATACCTAAACAAAATCAATGAACACACAAATACAAAAATTAGCCATCAATCACACTTTCTTTATTTTTATTTTTCTGTCCTCCCTTCTCCTGCCAACATTTTTGAGAAAACAATAAAAATTGCAAAAGGAGAAAAAACCACAACAAGTCTCTTAAAAAACTACTCCTGATGACAATCACGATGGTCGAAATCTCTATAAATTGTCGAAATAAGAACCTCCAGAGCGATATAATACTAACAACCACCGGCGACCCGAAAACTTGCTCGTTACGTCGATAATATTACTAAAAAGATTACAAAACGCGAAAAAGTTTTAAAAGACTTGAGGATTTTCCGAAAAATTTTCCGAAAAATTGCAGCTGTTTTGATCATTGCCGTCCTTTGTATTGTCTCAGTTATCCCTTTGATTCCAACTTCTTCCCAGTCTTTTCTCCAGGTTTTGGGCGCTGTTTCTAGTACCCCTACGATTATTGGTATTATACTGATTTTCTTCATGCTCTATATTCCTTTAAGTGCGCTGACAAGTTCCGTGCATTTGCTTCGTTTTCCCGTCTCTTTGATCTTCAGTCTGTGATATACTGGAACGGCGCAGTCTACTATTTGGCAATATTTTTCCTTCTTGTTGATTATTATAACATCCGGTCTCTTTGCTTGTATGAGTCTGTCTGTTTGTACATCCATATCCCAGAGGATTTTGTGTTTTTCGTCTTCCAGTACTGTTTCTAGTTTTTGTCTGTACCATTTGTCTGCGTATTCAGAATTCAATCGTTTGCATAGTTCCCAGTGTACTGATTTCCCACGCAGTCATTTCTGTTCTTGTATTCTTGGTGCTAGTTAGCTGTATTCATTTATTATATGATTTACTGTTTCGTCTCCTTGTCTACATAGCCTGTGTTTACTTTTTTCCTGTGTTTTATCTATTTTAGCTTTAATGTAGTTCGTTCATAATCGCATTGTTCTGTGCAGCCATCAGTAAAGATTCTGTTTCTCTGTTCACGTGTCCGTTTCTTAGGCATACCCAACTATTATCGTTGGTTTCTTCTCTTGTCAGTCTTCTGAAGCGTCTATGTAGTTGTTTTCCCCCCCACTTTTCTTTTCTTGTCTTTTTGTTTCTGGTTTCGCTGTTTCCTGAGTTGTTCATTGGAGCAGCATCTCTTGCTGCCGTGATTAGTCTTTCCGTGTTCTGAGTTATGTATTTCTCCAGCTCTTTTTTGTGTCTTCCACACAGTCTTTTATACTTACCAGTCCTATTCCCCCTTTGTTTCTTCTCATGTAGAGTCTGTCCGTATCGTCTTTTGCGTGTAGTGCGTTTTGCATGGACATTAATTTTCTAGTCCTCTGGTCAAGGTGCCTGAGTTTTTCATTACTACAGCCTATGAATAGTCCAGAGTATCTTATTAGCGATACGCTCAGGTGTTTATTCCTTTGTCTAGATTTCTGCTATATAATTTCGTTTCTAAGAGTTTTCTTGTTTTTGGTAAATATTCTTTCCTAATTTTCTATTGTATTTATATAAATTTGATGGTGTCTGCTTCCAGAACGCCCAAATATGTATAGCTATCCTGTTCGCCTAGCGCCCTCATCTCCTCTTGGTTGGGGAGTTCTATGCCCTCTGTCGTCTCCAGTTTTCCTCTTTCGATCTTTAGTAGTGCACACTTGTCCATTCCAAATACCATTTGTATGTACTGATTCTGGTCGTATTTATCAGCTTTCCTAGTCTCTTTTTGCTTTTTGCAAATAGTTTTAGGTCGTCCATGTACATCAGGTGGTTTATGCTTTATTTTGTGTCTCTAAACTTGTATCCGGCTTCACATTTTTTTAGTATGTATTTGAGTGGCAACATTGCTATTATTAACAGTAGTGGTGAGAGAGAGTCTCCTTGCAAAATGCCTCTCTGTATTTTGATCCCAGTTAGGCGTTGTCCTCATACTGTCAGTTCTAGTCTCCATGTTTCCATTGCTTACTTGATAAGATTAATAATCCTGTCAAGTATTTTTTTTTAAACATTCAATTATTTATGCTTGAGGGATTCTGTCGTAATTTTTTTTGTAGTCAATCCATTCAATGGATATTATTATTATTATTATTATTATTATTATTATTATTATTATTATTATTATTATTATTATTATGATGATTGCCAGTATTTCTCGATTTAATAGTATTGTATATTTTTCTTTATCTATATATCCTTTTCTTCATTTTCATCTTTTATTTTTCTTTTTTTTTTTTTAGATTTTGTTCTTAGTTTTTGTTCTTAATTTTTGTTTTGAATTTTTTTATTTTCTATTCCACTATTCATGTATTCATTTCTTACTGATTCATCCAATACTGTGAATAGTTTGCATATTTAATTTGTTATTTGATTTGCTTTAATTTACTGTTTATAAGGTACCTTCACGTCTGCATCTTTTTTAAGCTGACAGATGGAAAAATATGTGCTAACATGATGAAAGGTTATGTCTCCAGTATGATGTTTTCTTGAGGGACTATTTCATGTGATGTTGTAAAGGGCGCTGACAAAGAGACGATTTGGAATTTTCAGAATAATAATACGAAATAAATTATTTCCTAATTGTATTTGAAATAATCGTACACCATATAAATAGCTGTTTTTTATTCTTTTAAACGATGTCCTAAACGTTATATGTCTCTCTCTGTCTCTCTGTCTCTCTGTCTCGCCCTCTCTTTCTCTCTCTCTCTCTTTCTCTCTCTCTCTCTCTCTCTCTCTCTATATATATATATATATATATATAGTGTTGACTGGTAATGTTGAACATTCAAACTTACATATATACTCTATATATATATATATGTATATACAGATAATATATATATATAAATGCATATATATAATATATATACATTTCTATATATAATCTATATATACACATATATATAATATCTCTCTCTATATATACGCATATATATAATCTATATATACGCATATATATGATATATATACGCATATATATATATATATATATATATATATATATATATATATATATTATAATTAAAACTAGTGACAAGTTTGGGAGAAAAAAAATATGGGGAGGAGGGTCACAAGTTGATCACATTAAATCCTAAAAGCCACTCCTTTTGTTTACAAAGGGAGGGTTTGATTGACGTGATATATATGGCTTCTAGGACTTTGAGGTGGAATAGAGAATGCGATCTACTTATGACAGAAAACCAGTCACTAGTGTACGTCGACGCACATTCGGCGCTATTTATAAGATGGTCAGCCATAGCAGACCCAGATGTGTTGACTAAATTATTTAAATTATTTAGTCGGCTCCGGCGTATTGCAGGGGTGTGTGTTGTTTTATTCTGGATTCAAACCTTTGCATTGTACTTCCCACGTATACGGCATCGCACCAACATTTAAATTGATAAATAATATTACTGATATGTTGGGTTGGGAGAACATCCTTATGAATAGATTTGAGCAACGGTCGAGCAGAAAAAACGATTCTAGGATTAGATGCCTGGTAACACCGACGCACAGCTACAGAAATTTGATTAGCAAATGTTATGCTAATATTACCAACCAAGGTAATCTGAGGTACGCCGGGAATTTTGGAGGACCAAAAAGTTTAGGCTTGTTAAAGTGAGCGATCTTAGTGACGATATTAGAATTAACAATATCGAGAGGATACCCATTTTCAACGAGCACCTCTTTGATAAATTCAATCTCCGAATCAATCAGGGATGCCGAGCAAATCTTTAAGACACGATGCACCAAACATTTAATCAGAATTATTTTTCTTTGTATGGGACAAAAAGAGTCCCAGTGACAATATAAACCAGTAAATGTAGGTTTGCGGTAAACAGATGTTAGAAACAATGAATCAGATTTATGCACTAATACATCCAGAAAAGGAAGTGTGGGGTTGTGTTCCCTCTCACAAGTGAAGTTTAAGGCTGGGTGTTATTAATTGAGTGCATTAAGGAATGATATGGAATCTGACTCATTGTTAAACACGCAAAATGTATCATCTGCGTATCGAAAATAAGTAAATGGTTTATTTATACGGGCCAAAAGATTTTAAGTTTTTAGTCGTATTCAATTACTTCCACGTTAATACTCTGATGAGTGTGGACGAAAGCCAGTTTAGTACATTCATTAATTTTTTTTAATTTCCTCTCGTTTTTATACTTGTTCAATTTCATTCTACCCAAAAAAAACGTCCCAAACGCCTGCATTCCTCGCCGTGATTAAATTTTGTACCACGAAAAATTTATTTAAATATATATATATATATATATATATATATATAAACTACCTTAAATATGTCAGCAATTTATCTATTTCTGAATATTATTTTTATATTACATATCTTTAATATAAAACTAATCATTTTGATTTGAATTACTTTCCGTGAAAATTAATGAGCATAATACTTTAAGAAGAGTTTTGCTTATTTATCATTTGTTTATAAAATGACATCACTGTTAATATCAACGAAACTATTGTATATATATACGATAATAATACAATAAACATTAATTTATTATAAACTATTAAAATAAATAGAGTATCTTGAAAGATTATTTTTAATATAGATTTGACAAAGGAAAAATGTTTCACGTTGATGCTTTTAGATAATAAACTATTTTTAATCGAACTTAGTGATGTCTTGGAAATAAATGTGCAAAATTTATCGGAAAGATTTACCGGGTTTATAAAGTGTCACACGTGTTTCGACATAAGACAACACCGTAGAGACTCAATACCGGTCTGCATCCATTTGTACGTTGTATTTCATCTTTGGCGATCGGACGATCTCATTTTTTTTAAATGGGTGTCGAACGTGATATCTTCCTTTCTTCTTTTGTTTGTTTGCATGAATATTTGTTTCTGCCTTTTTCTCTCGTTATTAATCTCTCTTTATTCCGTTTCTTTCTTAATACTTTTTTTCTTTTTTCTCTTGTATTAAAATTTCTACATTTCTTTCTTTTCTGCGTTTATTTTCTTCTTCCTTCTTTTCTTACTATTTCTCAATTCATTTCTTCTTTATTATTTCGTCTTTTCTGTTTTTGTACTTTGATTCCTTCTTTTTTTAATCCTTAATTATTTTCCTTTCTCATTTCCTTTTACCATTCATTTCTTTCCATTCCTTATTATTTCATTTTCTTCTTTCTTCATTCTACATTTCCTTATCTTCAGTTATTTCTATATTTCTCTCTCAATTCCGCTTGTCTTTCCTTTTATCTTTATTTTAATCTCCTTCCGTGTTTTCTTTACTCTAATTACTATCTTACTCACTTTCTCTGTTTATCCCTCTCTTTTTACCATCTCTCTCTATCTTTATCTTTTTTCTATCACCTCCTCCCGTTTCGCTCTCTTTCTGTGTATCTCTTTGTACCTCTCTTTATCACCTTTCTTTCGCTAATTTATATTTCTCCATCGCCTTCTCTCTTTTCCTCTCTTTTTATCTGTATTTATCTGTCATTTTCTATCTCTCTATATATTTTTCACATGTTCTCTCAGTCTCGCTCTCTTTCTATGTATCGTTGCATTTCTCTTTGTTTATATGTATTCTATAGTCTATCTCTCTTTATCTCTCCCCCCTCTCTCTCTCTCTCTCTCTCTCTCTCTCTCTCTCTCTCTATATATATATATATATATATATATATATATATGTGTGTGTGTATATATATAAATATATATATATATATATATATATATATATGTATATATATATATATTTATATATATATTTATTTATTTTGGTACAGACAAATTAGTACAACATTCGTACCGTCGGTTTCAAGCACGGAATGACTTAGTCATCCGGCTCTCTTCAGCTTAGCTATCCGGCTCTGTTTCAGTATATATATATATATATATATATATATATATATATATATATATATATATATATATATATATATATATATATATGTATGTTTTGCTCTCTATGTATCGCTGGGTTTTGCTTTCTCTCACTCTCTCTCTCCCTCTCTCTCTTTATCTCTCTCTGTATTTCTCTGTATCTCTCTGTATCGCTCTGTATCTCTTTATCACTTTCTCTCCCCTATCTCTCTTTCTCATCTTCTGACTCTCCTACCTTCTATCTTTCTTTCTCTCTCACACCACACACGCATTTTCCATTCATATGCATACACACTCATACAAAACGCCGTGTTTTAATAACAAAGCAGTGATTTATTTATCCTCCAAAAGTTCTAAACAATACGGATTTCAACACTAGACTTTCATAAATTGTTTCCGAATTCACGCTCGAAGACTAAAGATCACAAGCAAATCGAACTCTGACTTCCGGATCAAAGAACCTCCTTTGTCAATTTTCCATTATTGTACCGCGTTAATTGTCGCACGTCAAATGGGCGGGGTCGTTAGTATCACTTGAATAACATCACGATTAATTTCTCGGCGCTCTTTGTATTTTGATAGTGGGCGTTACAGGGAAAAGGGCAACATGATTAAAAATCAAAGAATTAAAAACTTATTTAAATCGCGTACTCCTAGTTGAATTAAACGACTCATGCTGGATAACACTCACCAGTCTAATAACATTTCACCGAACTTAATTTCGACTCAGATATATACTCTACTTCACGCTGATCGATACATGTGTTAATATCTCATACAAAATTGAAAATAAGAAGTGCTCACTATCTTGAATCCTATAAAAACGTAAACAAAGGCAGTTTAAGAATACTATTATCATTTAGAATTCATATGAGATAAAAACAAAATCTGATTGACATGGTGTATATATAAATAAATTTAGTCTCCCTTATACTATCTGGCTTCACCGGCTCACTATTGCTTCACAAGTTTCATACTTTAAATACTTGACACATAATTTGAAAATAATAAACATTGCATTCATAAATTTGTTGGAAACACGAAACAAAATCTTTCTCATTTATTTATGTAGAGAAATAAACATTCACATTTTAGTCATTTCAATCCAAACTTATTTATCTGTTATATGTAAGAGTAAAGAAAGGAATGATACATCAATTTGTATTTTCACTTGCAATTGAGAAATAGATTGAAACTTGTTGAAAAGAAACATTTGAAGTAAATATTTGTCTAGGAAATAAAACAATATTGCGAAAGTGAAATATTTATTATATTAAAACCAAAACAATCATTGAATTAAAAAAATAATAGTTAATTGATAAAATGTTCTTTTTCAAAACCAATATGCAAATTAGTTAACCTTGCGACTGATATCACATATACATAAACAGTATATAAAAGCAATGGTGCGTCTATTGAAAGAAATAACTAGGCGTTGGTAAGGTCGCCCTTTTTGCTTCACCCACTTAGTAGTTAAGAGTACCAATATTTTTCTAAACAAATGGAAGAGAAAACAATTGGTTGAAAAAGAAAACAAATAAATACCTAAGGGAAAATAAGATAAATAACTCTAATTATTTTGAAACTGGAGTTGGCATGACTTAAATATATACACGATCGTTGAATATAAATCTATGCAAGCAGCCAGATAATTTCCCTCGGGGATAAAACACAAATTCCCTCCCTTGAAAATTAACGAACAGATATTTAAAATGTTTTAGTTATATTTTTATTAAATAACTTTAATTAATTACTGTTAATATCGATAAAATATGTCATATATATTTAAAAAATATAAAATATAAGATAAAACAGGCATAACACAAAAACCTGAATTTATTATAAAGTGTTTACTAATTTTCATAAATATTGTGTACAAGTAGATGTATTCGGGTTTTTCGCATATATATATGTATATATATATATATATATATATATATATATATATATATATATATATATATATAAGCCTTTATCAATGCAAGATTAATTTTTTTTTTTTTACTTTAATCTTATTAATTTCGGAATAATATTTTATCATCAGAGTTGACCTGTATTGTGTCATTTTTTTTTCATCAACAAACACAAAAACAAAAATAAATAAACTTTCTTCTTTTTGTTTTTTTGATAAAATGTCCTTGTTATGGTGTATCCCCGGCGATGTTTTCGGCGGTTATGAATTCCAATTCTGGTTGTAGAACGAACAAATCATTAGCATGCTCGAAGTTTAAGAAAATGGGTCGTTCATTTTAAAGCATTGGTTGGTCAGTATTATAAAATTGAAATTAGGGGCTATTCAAAAAATATATTTAAGTATATTCTCCTTATAATATTCGAAAATGTTTCAAATTGCAAGGTCAATGAGCATATATACTTCATAGTTGCATTCCAATAACCATAGGAAAAATCAATTAAAAACCATAATTTTCATTTATTGTTTTCAATTTCTTTATTTCAGTTTTTCTCTGTTTTGGGGAAAATATGTTTTCCATTTACCATTAAATGAACCATTGATGAGATGATGAGCAAAGTGTAACTAAAGACTATATATGTCTCTCAATTTTGCTGTGAAACGCGCGTAAGAAACAGTATTAAATTTTGCAAAAATATTTTTTTTTTGAGACAAAAAAGAAATATGGTTTTGGATTGATTGTTTCTATGATCATTAGAATGCAACTGTAAGGTATATATATATATATATATATATATATATATATATATATATAATTAACTTGTTACAAATATCCAGGGGGTATGAATCCGAAGGAAGTTGAAACCGGGTTTATGAGAGTGCTCAATGAAAATTCAGAGCAAAATATATATTTTTTGATTTTATTTCATTAGTTGCGACAAAAAAAGTTGTGTTTCATTGGTGCAAATAGCGACCAACTCATCGGGCTGGCGATGGAATTCAAAGTAGAACAAAAAAGCCTACCATCACTTGTCGACTTATTTCGCCCAATGACTTCACAAGTAGCAAGATGGTAATGATGGTGATATTTATTATTATTATTATTATTATTATTATTATTATTATTATTATTATTATTATTTTTTAATACTATTATTATTATTATTTTTTAATACTATTATTATTATTATTATTATTATTATTATTATTATTATTATTATTATTGTTATTATCATTAATATTCTTACAAACTTGTTATTTCTATTTTTATTCCTATTTTATTTATATTTATCTTTATTTTTATTTTTATTTTTATTAAGGCTTTTATTAAGGCTATTATCACTGCGACTATCGTAGGTATGATTGGCAGGCGTTATCATTGTTATCATAATCGGTTTTGTTAATGCTAAAACTGGTAACACCATGAAACTTCTCTTATAAAATGATTCCACTAGTATTGATCTCGGTATAATATAATCACAATTTAAAAAAAATATAATCACAACAAAATTCACTACAAATAATAAACAAAACATTAAAATAAAATAAATAAAATGCAGAAGAAGCAATTAATACCCTAAATTAAAATTAGCAAACATTTTTATCCACATGATAATTACTTATTAGAATTAAAATAAAATAGGAATGACGGTTATAATCATAATGTTATTCTCATTTTAAATTTAACTCACTCTGGCCGTCGCCCCATCTCCCTTCCCCCACCCCGGCCGAAATTGAGATCATCACAGCACAAACACGTGAAAACCTTCCAAGCAATAATTTGAAAGACGACTTGTTGGGGTCCTCCCCCCTCCCCTCTCATGTCCCATGTCACCGTTATAGACAAAGCCCCAACTCTGTCCCCCTCCCCCTCCAATGTATTTTCAATTTTCAATCTCCCGTTAAGGTGAAGTTAAAACTTATGCCATTTGAATTCCATCGCCAGCCCGATGAGTTGGTCGCTATTTGCACCAATGAAACAAAACTTGTTTTGTCGCAACTAATGGAATAAAATCAATATATGTATATATATATATATATATATATATATATATATATATATATATATATATGTATTTAAGTGAAATATTTTTTAAGTCAACAATCGTGCAATTTAAATGAAAAATTCATTATTTACTTATTTATTTTTTGCAAGCATTCGTTGACGAACAACTTTGTCAGTCGAGACTGTCTTATAGTTTTTTTCTTCTTTTCTTCCTCCTCATTTTGATGGTATTAGCCCCGAGCGGTCGAATCACGATATGAGCAGAAAGAGTCGTCAAGTTCTAAAAGACGTTAGGATAAGTGTAGTCCTGTCGATGTACGTGCCTCAAAGATGTTGTCAATTTCCTTATATATATATATATATATATATATATATATATATATATATATATATATATAGATATATATAGATATATATAGATATAGATATATATAGATATAGATATATAGAATTTTGAATTAGCATGTTATATTATTTATTTAAATAACAGAAACTCGTATTGATGCTAATATAGGGGTAAGAAAAGAAAATAAATGTCGATTTTTTAGACATGAAAATTAAAAATTATATTAATAAATACGAATTACAAATAGTAATATTGTTTTTAGGTTGCGATGCAGAAGTATACATGAATTTTAACTTATTCAGTAGAAACATCGGATCATTATTCATTTCTTATTAATAGGACGATT
>OY744523.1:71653287-71730787 GCA_963556195.1 Sepiola atlantica
ATATATATACATTTTCCTCCCTCCTTCTTTTGACTTTTAAGATACGACACGAGCGTGTGACAGAATAAATTCATCATTTTTCTTAAACCGTGTTGCGTGAATTAATTCAATAGATTTTTTTGCTTTGTTTAATTTTGTTCACTTCGAACAAGGCATATCGCCAATGAAGCGTGAATTACTACTGTGATAGGAGTCAGATTTTAAGAGGCAACATGGGTGGAGAGTTTAGCAGCAAGACGTTTGTTCATATTACATTTACATTTCTGCATGGTGGTATGGTTGGGGAAACAAGGAGCAGAGAAGGAATTTCAAAAGCAAGCTGTCCTAGGAAATAAGCAATTAGAGCATAAAGTGTTTCGGTATTTACGGACATCTACAGTGAAGCGTTGTGATTTTGCAGCTAGTTGGATGAGTCTGGATATTTACCTTTGGGGTACAGTTGAAACAAGTTTATTGGAGCACACTATTTTTTAGCTAACATAATTGGTTTCTGTCCTTGGAGGATGAAAACACACACAAGGGCGCGCATGTCGATTCCATCCAGCAAGAAAGCTCTTTTAGTTGATTCAAATATTAATTATTAAATGTATTTTGTAATTAAACGATAACATATGTTGACTTTCATCTCGCCCCTAACACAATATAGCAGTTCTTGCTAAACGCCATTTTTAGTTAAGGAAACTGTGCCATAATTTAGTAAATCAATTTCTTCCATGGATAATCGAATGCTTTGTCAGGTTTCCAATCCAACTGAAAAAAGTATTACGTACTACCTGACCTTTGAACTAGTTAAAACTGCAGTATCTGTTCATTCTTTGGTTAAAGTAACGAAATCCTTCTGAATTGAGACAATTTGTTTTTTCGCATTCAGCTAGATGTTTTAGACATTAAAAACCGACCTCTCTCGTACTTAGACTTTGAAAAGAAGTAAATATAGATATCATCACCCCAGATGAAGAGGAGAGAGGGAACCGACTAAAACATATGTCCTAATCAAGAAACTATGTTATAGTAGGTATATATTTGTCTTTGTTTACTTCATTGACGAATTATCTCCCTTTTATTCGATCTCTTTTAACATTGTTTAATATTTGTGTTATTCTTCCATAGCTGTTTATTCAAAGGTGCTTTTATAACTCCCTGTAAATTGTTTTTACTCTTTTCGTCTTTATTTTCATTTTTATCATCGCATAATTCATTTTCAGATTTATTGGGGTTGCATTTGATGTCCAACGTAATTATCCCCCTTTGTTGTTGTGTATTGTTTTCTCTTCTCTGTCGTCTTTACCAGCTTAAGTTTCTCCTAGAATAATATTTGTTTGTTCATATTTTATATGATAAAAATAGGATGAGAAACTGAATAACAAAAACCTGTATGTTTTAGACAAGAGGTAGAGATAATGTACGAATGAAAGACAATTATGAATGGAAGAAAAACAAAAATAGCAGGAAAGGCGACATAGTGAAAAGAAAGAAAAATAAGAAAAATGAATATATTAAAGAGATTATTAAGAAATAATGAAGTAGCTAATGAAGTAGGGAAGGAAGGGAGAAAAAGAATAAAATAAGACAGAACAAATGAAAAGGAAAGGATAGACAAATGATAGAACAAATAAATAGGGAATAAATTGCTTAGGAACAAATAAAGAAGAAAAACATGAAAACAAAAGTAAATACGATCGGAAATAAAAAAAAAGTTAAAGTATGAAACAAATGACAATAAGAAAAAAATTAACGCAAAAAAGAAAAGGAGAAAAAACACTAGAATGAGCGTTAAATGTTAAAGGAAACTAATAGAGAAAGAAAGACTAATGCAATGAGAAAAAGGGACGAAATTAAAAAGAAAGGGAAGAAAAGACAGAAGGAAGAGACGACAAAAGAATGTAAAAATAAAAATAAAATAAAATACAGATAGAAAGAAAAGGAAAAAGAGAGAACCCTAGACAGTAAGCAAAAAAGATAAGTAAAAAGATAAAACAAGTGTAAAAAGTAAAAGAAAAGAAAGTAAAACCAAAATAAAAAGAGAAAAATAAAATGCGTGTGGAAAGAAAAAAAAAACAAAAAGCATAAAGAAAGGAAATAATAAAGAAAGGCTAATAAGGAAAAGAATAAAGAGACAAAGGGGAATTAAAAAGAGAAAACAAAAGAAAAAAAAGAATGAAAAAAGAAAAGGATGAATAATGACGTGCGTAAAAAGGAAAAAAAACGAAAGAAAGAAAAATAAGCGGGAGGAGAAAAGAAAGGGACAGAGAAAAAACGGACGAAAAAGAAAAAGAGAAAAAAGAAACGCGGAAAATAAGATCAGAAAAAATAAGGGGAAATATAGAACAAGTGTAAAAAGAAAAGGAGAAGAAAGAAAGAAAGAAAGGCAGAACGAAAGAAAAAGAGAAAAATCAAAAAAATTACCAGAGTTAAAAGAAAAGGTGAAAAACGAAAAAAAAGAAAAAATAATTAGAACAAATAACTAAAAAGTTGAAAGAAAACGAATAATAAAATAGAAAAATAAAAAACGATGCACAATAAATAAAAAAGAAAGAATAGATTCACGTGAAAAAAAGAAAAGCGATGAAAAAGACGCGATAACAGACGTAGGAAAAATTGTTCTAACGACTTGAGCAGACAACCATTTCCCATTTTAGCGTTGACGGTAGACGCGCTAAAGATAATTGCGAGCAAATAAACGCGGTTACAGATACGAACCCGTGTTTCCTTCTCCTTCTAATCCCCTAAATAAATGATGAATAAAGGAAAATGAAAACACATCCGACAGTGACATTATCAATGTGGAAATGGCGAGATAATATGAAGTCACTTGTCACTGTCACTAATTTGCTAAACACAAATTAAATAAAATACGAAAAGAACGCACTAAAGAGAGTCAAGAAGCTAAAACCATAAAATTGATATTTTTTTATTTAAATGATCAAATTAGAAAGAAACTTCAATTTGCTCTGTTTGCTTATGAATTAAATTGATTTTTAAGTGTGAACAAGCATATCTATAAGAGGCTATGTCGGTCGGGCGGTTTGTTACGCTTCTTTCATCTATTATATAAAGGAGAAATGTATGTATGTATGTATGTATGTATGTATGTATGTATGATAATCAGGATTCCACCGCTACGAAAATTCAGGACTTTAATGCATGTTTACTGAACATTCTACACAATTTATACGATTGAAATAAACACAACGAAAACAAAAAAATCATGTGGTATTCGATACATGTTTGTTTCAACAGTATTAATTATGTAAAAGTTCAGTAAATATGCATTGCAGTCTTGTCTTTTCGAAGCGGTGGATCCTGATTATTATTTTTTAAAAACAAACAAAGCCACACCAAAAAAAAAAAAAATTATTTTGTATTGGATACGCGTTTGTTTCAACAATATTAATTGTGTAGAATATTCAGTAAATATATATTACAATCTTGTCTTTTCGAATCGATGGAATCCTGATTATTATTTAAAGAAAAACCAAACCAAACCAAACCAAACAAAATTATTTTGTATAGGATACGCATTTGTTTACACCATATTAATATGTATAATGTTCAGTAAATAGGAATTATAGTCCTGACTTTTCGAAGGGGGCGATCCTGATTATTAAACAATATATATATATATATATATATATATATATATATATATATATATTAGCGGGGCGTAAGAATTATTGGTATAGTATCCAGGCGCGATGCTACTCTACTCGGCGAGATGAACTCGTAGACGTTGTTAGATCATCAATCTACGAGACGGAAACTCCGATATAAAATCTGCGCTCTACATCTTCTCTCAGAGATCAAAGTGTAGTATCTGTTCCGATGGATACTGCACCCTATAGACTGGTATTGTCTTGGTCTTCGGGGCTTGATTTACGCCGGTCTATGGGATTGTCCTGTGCAGTTCTAGGAGGTCCACCCTCCCAGGCTTTGCCTCCCCTCTTTGGAGAGGAGTAAGTTAATTGCTTACTGCTTGAGGCGCCCCTACCGGGGAATGCCGACGGGGCTGCCCAGGCAATTTTTGATGGTCAGAGTGCTCACCTCTCGGGCGCTGGCTTTTCAACCCCCACTTTCCGACCCGAGCTTGGGTCACATCTTACTTGTGGGAGTAGGATAAAAACTGGCCTTGTGCCTAACTCCTGGAGAGGAGTAAATTACTCTTCTCTCAGTTATCTTTCTTAGACTTGCCACTAAAACTGGAGTTTGTATAAGGAGAGGTGGCTCTGCGTATACTACAAACGCAAAGCGTCATTATCTTACATGTACAGACATCCCTACAAATTCCACGGCGATGAAGACCTTTAAAAATAAACCGGGCCTGCTTAACAATATGGGCGACCACAATCGGACATTGCAATCATTGTAGGGATCGCCTTCTTCTGTAAAAAAAAGTGGCAATAATCATGTATGTGTGTATGTATGTATGTATGTTCAGCTAAAACTTGAAAAATACGCAACAAACTCCCACAAAAATGATATTCTTCTTTGCGTATCTTTGAAGCATGTTGTCAGCCAACAGCTTCACATATTTTTACACAGTCCTTTCCATTATTGTTGTACCTTGCAAGGTCTTTCAAGTAGCACCAGTTGGGCAATAAATGGCAGACGAGACAGTGTTGCATCGTATAGCCCACCCTCTCCACATTCACAGATTATTAAGTCAGTTTTGTAGGCCCATCTATTCATAGCAACTTTTAATCGCCCCATTGCCGTTCTCATGCGATGAAGTGTTTTACCACTGAAGCCATGGGGCCTCTGAACAGAAAGAAAGGGCCTTAGAAGGAGGGATTTCTATGTTTGGCCATTCTCTAGTAGTCTGGTCCACGGTTGTAATCTGGTCTCTTCATCAGATGTTGTTAGGTGTTTTTATTATATAAAGGGCAGTTTTTTCCGTGTGTCTAGCAGATATATCCTTTTTTTCATTGCCTCAGACAGAATATAGACATATTTTTGTTATAATATTCATTGTTTTAGTGGTCACCAGAACAAAAATTAGTCAGGAGAAAAGGGCGACATTGCTAGGGATTGTTTAATCGACTGTTGGTGTGAAACTCGAACTAAAATATTCTTTCTACGCCTTCAGACTACGATAAAAGTGTAGTATATGTTCTATCTTAAGTCGGAGGAAGAGAAAATATTTCTTGACTGGGGAGGAGCAGAGAGACAGCGGAGAGGTATAGCATGAAGGCGAGAGTGGGAAAAGTAAAGCGTGGAAGGAAGATAGGGATAGGAGGCGATGAGATAGTAAGATATATGGGGGGGAGAGGGGAAGGGGTTAGTATTTACTTCCTTCCAACCGCGAGAAAATCAGACACAAGGTCGAAAGGTGATGATTCAAAAGACAGCGCTCAAGATGCAGAGCACTCTGGCCTACAGGAGATTTAGATAGAAAGGCATAGATAAAGGTAGAAAGAGAGAGAGAAAGATAGAGATGGGTTTCAAAAGAAATACACATTCTAACTCTTTTAGTTTATTGTACATGCTCTCGGGCAACACCCGGTAGCAATGCTAGTCACATATATATAAAGCAATGAGGATTATTTGTGGATCTGTAAATAGTCGATAGACTCTAAAATCGAGCAAAGATGAAATATTTTGGGGGTACAGCAAGAACTGGCGTGTATTCGACTATATTCTAAAAGAAACAAAAATTTATTTCGAGTTGATATTCTAATCTTATATATGAAGTCGCTAGAACAGAGCTATAGAGGCATGATCTTAGAAGAGTTAGGAGATGTGAGGCCAGCAGTGGAAGGAGGGGAAAAAACATAGTCGGCAGCCGGCTTCAACAGAACTCTCGTAACTAGACACAACCTACATCTGTGACAACTTCAAAAGAGCCTGCCGATCCAGGATAGGCTCGCACAGTCACAACAGACGTTGCAATTCGGCAACGGACTTATCTGAGATAGATGGATGCCAACAAGATGTTTTTTATGGAAATCGCTCCAGATAAGGCATGAATCCAGTTGATGTAAAGAGCTTAGATGAATACCACTTCATGGTCAAAAACTAGCCAATGATAAGGGTTATATAGATAGATTCCGACCCAGAAAATAGCAATTCTTCCCCCTTTGTCAGAAACATCGCTCATGGAATGTGAGGATTAAAGTACAGAATAAGAGAAGCGAGTGTCACGAGGCTGCCAAAAGTAAACCCAAAGTTCAATATGAAATAAAGCCTGATTTCCCCATCTTCAATGACCGGAATCCCTGGTAACTGATACAGCATTTACCCTTGAAGCTTCTAAGAAATATTACATTCACAAGCGATCCTCAGTCGTATGTATATCCCGTTAGGGATATACATACGACGCTGTTTATTACAGTTTTTTTTTCATTTATTTTGCAAAGCGGTGTCGCCGCCGTACTACATAAAGTACCAAATATTCACGAATGGTCAACCATCTGCAACTCATTCTGTTTTGCTTATACATAAATTGATCTTTACTTGCTCCTCAAGCATATCTATAAGCGGTTGCGAAGGTCGGATGGTCTGTTACGCTTCATTCATCTATAAAACTGAATGGCTGTGCGTAACTTCCTCTTCAAGAGGTTTGATACACGATCAAATTATGTCTATTTACCTCCTCTCCAGAAGGCTTGACACAAGGTCAGGTGTGGAAAGTCAATGCAGTAAGGTTAGCGCGCTCTGGCCGATAAAAAGGCCCGATCAGCCCCGTTGTTATGCCCCGGTAGGGCCGCCTCAGGCGATTAGCATTAAACAACACCTTTCTCGAATAAAGGGTAAAGCCCGAGAAGGATGACCGCCTGAGACTGAACAGAAAGACTGAACAGCCAGACGACAAGAATGTCACTGTCGTATTGATGTCGAGAGTGTATCACCAACAGGTAAGAACACACCTACTCAGCATGGGCCAGGTAAGTAATGTTTTGGTGTATGTGTGTGCGTTTGTTTGATATTTGTGTGTACCCTATAGAAAAATGTTAGAAAATCTACATTAAATTCAAAAATGTATTCTTATCTAAAATATACCGGAAAAGACAATAGAAGTTTTCCTGAATCTCTAAGTTAACCCCTAAGGGAGCTATGGCGGCATAACCCCTATAAAACTTCAAATATATCCTTTTTTTATATAAAATTTAAATAATGCGCATAAAGTTTTCTGGAGAAAACAATGGAAGTGGTCCCGAATCTCTAACTGCCTTCCTAAGCTAAGGGAGCTCTCGGGACCGAACCCTCTTTAAAACTTCAAATAGATCTTATATGAATGAAATTTATATCATGTGTATTAAATTATCCGGTGACGACAATGGGGGTATTCCGAATGTCTAAACTAGCCTCATGTGCCGAATATCTACGGGCATCTAAGCGACAGAACTCCCTTAAAGCTTTAAATTCGTATATATCGATTTTAATTCAATTGTAACTATATGCAGAGAGTTTTTCAACATTTCAGATTCTTCCGACTATATTATTATGGGGGGAAGTAAAAACAAATCTCTATGTTACCATCTATGTGCCTAATATCTCTGTGCCTCCACCTCTAAGTGACCCATTAGGACAAAAAAACCTTTAAAACTTCAAAAGTATATCCGAATTTAACAGAATTTAAACTATATGTTTAAGACTATAATTCAGAGACTTTTCAACCACCTCAGCTTCTTCTGGTTATATTAGGGGGAGGACCAGGAAGAGGGGGGGGGCGGTAAAAATAAAGAAAGTAATATGGTGTTACTGGCTAGTGTAGACTAAATCTTAATACTAAAAAAAGTAACACTCGATAATTAGTTCTTGTTAATGGGATTGCAATATACTTGTGTTGAATTGATTTAAGTAGTTTATTTTTTTAAGCGATTTGTATAAGTTTAACGCAGTGCGTCTTTATATACGATGACCCCCTTAAAATAAAATCGTTAATAAAACTCAAAATCTTTTTTCAAAATCTAACCATATTTGGTAAAAATAAACATAGTCTCTGTCTGACTCGCCAACCAAGTTTATGTCATAAATTTCCATGAGTCCTTGTTTTATCGCCGTTCAATGGTGTGCGAATAAACTTTGGTACTCGTCTCATCAGCAGGAAGTGTGATCCTGAATCGGCTTCACACTCACCGTACCAAAATCTCTCAGGTTGTTATCTGCAACAACATATATCCAACAATCTTCAGACTATTACTGATTTGAAGTGAACCATCACAGCCGAAATCGCATGCAAATGTGCTTGCAACTCAGAGTTGAAGTATTATCAAAAAAAGATTGTTGAAAATGCATGAGTGAAACTTGGTGGGCAAGTCAGGAATAGATAGAAGTTTATTTGTACCAAAGATGGTTGAATTAAAGAAAGCATAGAACATGTTATTAACAAGTAGTGGGTAGCACTTAATGTAGGTCACCCTGTATGTGTTTGTGTGCGTGGTAATATCCGCGAATTGTAATGTGTTTGAGAGAAGCGACGTCTACGTGCGCTTTAAATGTTTTTAAAAAACCTAGATGTTTATCGGAAGCCATGCTCCTCTTAATTTCGAACGGTTTGCCCGGAAAACGTTTTTTTTTCTGGCAAGCCGAATCTAAATATTGTGCTTTGTTAAAGTAAATGAAGAAATGGAAATACTTCCGCAAACAAATTGAATGTTTTGTGTATAAGACAAAAAATGAAACATCATTCAACGAAGGGAAGTTGATTTTCGCTTTTCAATGGAATATATATATATATATATATATATATATATATATATATATATATATATATATATATATATATATATATATATAATTAGGAAAGATGATGACTCAGCATACAGAATTACCCGCGACTCGCACTCAGGTATGACATCATCAATAATCTTACAAAGTGGACAGTCGCAAAGCAGACATCTGAGGCAATTGCCTTATAGCAGAACTGTAGGATTGGGGTCTTGTAGTGTCGATGCGCAAAAAGATACTCGATGGTTTTTAGTCAAGTGGGAGCGAACCAGCAACCGGCAAATCAAACTTGATGAAGGGACGGGCACTTGCGCGCGTGAATACCGAAATGCTTTCTTCTCCACGGACAACCAAAAAGTCGGACGTACTACATTTTTTTTCCTGAATGCGTTTTTAAGAAGGGGTTCCATCATAACGACTGTAACATCATTAACAAGCGGAGAATTACATCAACATTTGTATTTGTCATGAACTGTAGTCGTATGTGTTTTTCATAATTACAGAACAGCAGTATCCAACGAGGAATTATTTGATAATATTAGTTGATGCCACTTCAAGAACATTAATATTCGTTAAACAATTAACCCTTACGAAGTTTCATCAAATTTGTAAAACGTGACACACCAAATATACGTCAAGTAGGATGTCTCCTCACGACTTCTCCCCCCTACACTGTTTTTATGATTTGATCATGACAATCTCTACTATAGGGAAATGCTTCCTAATAATTAACGCAACTATAGACTTCCTATCGAATGAATTCGTTTAATGATGTTGATTCAAGGTCGTTTATATAGAAATCTTCCGATATTTGGAGCTTTTCCTATCGGAATCTTCTTTCCAAAAAAAGTACAACGCTGATTCATGAGGTTAAAATGTAAATATAGAAAAGTTATGTTAAAACAAAATCTAGTAACAATTTGTTTTCGTCAGGTGTTTTTTGTGTATAATATTGCGCTAAAACAACATTAATGAAACACGGATGTTTTCATTTTTTTTGTATCTCACCGATATATTATAAAAGAAACAATACACAATGGTAAACTTTGAGATGAATATATTTCCATTCCTCTGATAGGATTTTATGGATTCATAGGATCTGAATAGGGTATTCCTGTAAACAGTAAATTACTACTCATCAGAAAGGTGTGATTTAATGGAATGGTTCAGAAATCACCGTAAAATGACGTAGCAATTTAAGTAAACATAATCAGTACTTACATACTAAATATAATTATGAAACAATTTTAAATATTCGTCACTGTAAAAAACGCAACAGGAAGTGTGTCTTACCAAAGGAAGTACCGAACCGGAAAAAATACAGAATCGATGAAAACGATTGGAATTTCTTTTATTTTATTTTAATAACAGATACTGTAATCTACGGAAATCATTGGTTAGAAAGAATGAAATAGAGATGTGTTATATGCAACGCGGTTTAGGTGTAATATCGATAATCCGATTGACATCTTTACATATTAAATAACGAAATTAAGTTTTTCAAAATGTTTTATGCTTCTATTATGTTTGAGAATTTTCTTAAATATAAAACTAATCTTTCAAAATAAAAATTTGTTAATTTTTATAAGATAAATTGAAGCGGGGGAAAATTAAACGGATATGTTACAAAGCTTTTTGTAAGACAAAATATTAACTATTAAAGTAATTGTCATTAAAAACATGAGAATATGAAAACACTTGTTGGCATCGTTACGGCTGACCTATTTTCTACTTTACTTTTTTATTCAGTGTTTTTTACATTATTTAATAGGACAGTTTTCCTCGCATTTTTCTTCTTTTCTTCCTATTTTTACTTCTTTCTTCTTACGCTGCTGGCGCTACTACTACTAATAATAACAATAATATTAGGATTTCAACTACTACAACAAATCAAATAGACATTTTTAAAATATATGACCCGTTAGCTCCCTCATTCAGCTCGAGAAAGATTATTTGAATCATGAAGATATGAGTTTGCAAAGCCGGTGTAATATAAAAAATCAAATTAGTCTCGCTAGATCCCCCTATCTGTCTGTCTCTCTCTCTTCTCTCTCTCTCTCTTTTTTCTTTCTCTCTCGGCTACGGGAGAAATTGGTGTACAACTGTTGTTATATTGCCTTTAAATTATAATAGCCTATGTCAATCCTATCCTTCTTTATTTGTTAATTTGTATTCACTTTTAAAGAACAGAATGAGAGAGAAAGAGACGGAAACAAGATTGATAAACGCCTTATAAAATAGGTTGGTCAAATATTCATCAGTGAGAGAGAGTGAGACTAATAGACAGAAACATAGTAACAGATGGGGCACTAAATGAATTATTTGTAAATTACGGCTAGTTAGAAGATTTAAAATGAAATTAAAATAAAAAGAAACCTTATCACAAATCTAAAGATTATCTTCGCATGTATGTTAGGTGATTAACATGCATAGAAACAAATGTTGATTAACTCAGCTGTAGTATAATATTAGATAGATGGCTGTAAGGTCTGCATTTAAAGCGGATATATATATATATATATATATATATATATATATATATATATATATATATATATATATATATATATATATACACTTCAATTCACTCCAAACAAAGCACACTACCACAAAGACGTAATGGGCTACTGTGGATTAGGGGCCAGCTTTGTGGTGGCATCCTAAGTGGGGAGTTGAGTACCGAGATACTTGTTTATATTACATTTAAATCTCTGCATGTTGCTATAGTCGGGCGAATGTAGAGCAGGGAGGGAATTCCAAAGGTCAAGTGGTTTAAAGAAAATCAGCTATTAGAGTAGAAAGCCTTCCGGCATCTAGATACCTTTTCAGTGAAGGGGTGTAATTTTGCTGCTTGTCGGGTTTTTCGGGGGTATTTACGTTGAGAGGGGCACAAGTGCAGCAAGTTTCTCAAGATACATTCCGTTGAAGTACTTGTAAAATAAGCACAGGGATGCAACATTGCGCCGATGGGACGGGGTTTTGAGCTTAGATACAGACAAGCCGGAGACGGATAAATTAACTATTCGATCTACCTATATGCTCCACCCTTTTATTAGTTACCCATTTTACTACGTATATCTACACTTGATACAAGACTATTATCTATCCAATAATGATCTCTAGCGTCTCTTGTAGAAGCTGCCAAGTATGGTCTCTCAATCTCGATGAATTCATTTCGTATGGCTTCGTTTATAGTCTCGTTCCAATTACGAAGCTGAACATTTTATTCTCGGGGCGTAAGTGCGCAGTTTAGAGGAGACTGCAAGAACTGCTGCACCACGGCACAAGAGACCAAATTTGCGAGCAGTTATAAACGATAAGCATCGAAAGGAATCACTTTCCAGTTGCTCTGGCCAAATATCTTCGAGGTGGAATTAAAACCTGGAATCTTCTTACATGCGTCCTTGCGTCTTCATAGGAGATTCTCTCCGTACACGTAATCTACATGCAAGATTTATAATAGGATGTATTTTATATATATATATATATCCACTGGCCAAAAGCTATTAGAGGATAAGGGTAATGAGATTGTCAGTCGGATGATGCACAATACTATGAGAGGATTAGAAACGATAGGTGCGGGGTAGAATCTCATTAATTAAGAGGACGTCTGGAAAAGTATTTGTTTACATTAGACTTTAAGATTACTATGTTGTAGTCAGCATGAAAGCAGTCCTGTGGTAATGTATTTCAGAGACCTGTTACGCTTGAGTTCGAAATAACATTTTCATTGGTCTGTCAGGTTTCTGTTTTAAATAGTATTTTTGTAAGTATCACACGTTTTTGTTACAAATTAGTTTTTTCTCTCTCTTTGACGATGATCTTTGAAAAGGCATTTTTATGGTATGTAATGATTATGTTTGAAAAAGGATTATTTTGTGGGTCACGCTTCGGTTTGAAATAGCATTTTCGTAGGTCCGTAACGTGTAAGTTTGAAATAACATTTTCGTAGGTCCGTAACGTGTAAGTTTGAAATAACATTTTCGTTGGTCTTTTACGTTCATGTTTATCGTTTTGGTATGTAACCCTACATTTTAAAATAGCATTAACGTAATTATGTCACGCTTTACCTTGGAATAACTGGTTTCTCCGTCTTTTACACGTATGTTCGAAATAGAATTTTGTTTTGTCTGTCAGGCTTAGGTCTGAATTGGCATTTTTGTTACGTTCATGTACAAAAAGGCATACTTCATCCGTCACGCTTCAGTTTTAAATAGAATTTTTATAGTTTGTCACGCTTAAGTTTTAAATATAATTTATATAGTCTGTCACGCTTAAGTTTTTAATAGAATTTATATAGTCTGTCACGCTTAAGTTTTAAATAGAATTTATATAGTCTGTCACGCTTAAGTTTTAAATAGAATTTATATAGTCTGTCACGCTTAAGTTTTAAATAGAATTTATATTGTCTGTCACGCTTAAGTTTTAAATAGAATTTATATAGTCTGTCACGCTTAAGTTTTAAATATCAATTTTTCTATGTTTGTCACGCTTATGTTTCAAAAAACGTGTTCGTCGATCCGTCTCACATTAGGGTTCAATAGTATTTACGTCGGTCCGTCACTCTTAAGTTTTTATATTTTTGTAGGTCTGGCAGGCTTCAGCTTTAAATAGCATTTACGCTTGAGTTAAAAATACGGATTTTCACGGTCTGTCAAGCTTATATATATATATATATATATATATATATATATATATATATATATATATATATATATATATATATATATATATATATATATATACACTTCAATTCACTCCAAACAAAGCACACTACCACAAAGACGTGATGGGCTACTGCGAATTAAGGGCCATATTTATGTGGGCATCCTAAGTGGGGAGTTGAGCAGCGAGATACTTGTTTATATTACATTTAAATCTCTTTATGTTACTATAGTTGGGGGAATGTAGAGCAGGGAGGAAATTCTAAAGGTCAAGTAGTTTAAGGAAATCAGCTATTAGAGTAGAAAGCCTTCCGGAATCTAGAAACATTTACAGTGAAGGGGTGTGATTTTGCTGCTTATTTTGGGTCTGTCACGCTTTACTCTGAAATGGCAGTTTCGTAGGTCCGTAACATGTATGTTTTAAATAGCATTTTGAAAATCTGTTTCGCTCATGTTTAAAAAAAAACATCTCTCTGGTCTGTCATGCTACAGTTTGAAATAGCATTTTCATCGTTTACCGCGCAGATTGAATGGACGTATCTTAAGGAGGCCAACCGTTTGTTATCTTTCAGAAGCGGGAAACACCTCCAATCGGGTTAGAATGGTTTGAGGGGGATAAGAAAAGAATACATAAAACCGAAAACACAACTCGTGTCCACAAATGTTTTCGTCACAGAAAAAAATGCGATCCGAGTTGAAGGTGGCATTTCTACGACTTTTACTTGTCTTCCGGCTTTTCTAATGTAAACGGCCACAGAATTACACCGCCATTTTCAAACCAATGCTGTGATGATAACAGCTAACCTGATTTACGATGAGTCGATCCTATTCTACGATAACAGATGGCAAGAACTCGGTCTTTTATACCCAATTTTCAGCGACAAGTAAAAGATTCATTAAGGCATGTCTGTAACGACGGCTTCTTGGCCTGTTAGTTGGGAGTAAGGTGTGGTGTCTGTTCTGGTGCTACGCTTCGTCTTTTTTTGTCCTCGATCGGTGAACGAGGGTTTCCTTTCTGGACTGGAGTAATGTTTTATATCTGGATTTCCCACATTTAAAACCAACCTTGTGTTTAACTCTTCACGTGTGTGTGTGGAGGAGATAGATAAAAATTATCCGCGTGGGTGAGTCAAATAAATACGAACTCTCTACGTGGGGGAAGCAAATATATAGGAACTGTCCGCGTTGAGGGGGAAGCAAATAAATAGGAACTCTCCACGGCGGTGGAGGGAAAATAAATGAGAACTATTACTGGATTTCAGGACAAGAATTCATCTGTGCTGGTGAAGTATCCAGCTAAGTTATGTTACTTGAGGTAACATCACTCAGGGAAAGGTACACCATTCCTCATATGTGTCAGTGTATAGCCGTGTCGAGAGTGATATTATTTGGGATTCAAATACTACGTTATTTTGAATATTTGGTCATGGTTTACTTGAAGGGTAAAGTATCCCAATGTGAGGTTGTCCTGACAAACCCTTGTACAGAGAGACCGAAGACACTCAATGGAGGGGGTCTTCTAGATAATTTAAACTGTGTGAGTGTGGGTGCCTATGTATGTGGCTATGTATGACTAACCGAAAATCTTAATTTACTTTCCATAGAAGGAAATAGATATCTATCAATTCATGAACACCCCCGGGATTTAAAAGGTATCTTTATATATATATATATATATTTGAATATGTTCTCTCTGTTATGATATAGTCTGATCTCGCTTAGATATTCGCAGCTTATCTCACTGCCGATTTTGTTATGATTTACATTTGTATTCGATGGCTCTTTTAAAGATAGTGTGATGAAGTGTGCGGGGCCCATGGGGATCAGGTACCCTGGTTACGCGCTAGTATGCATCTTGGTGATGATGCTAGACCCTGCATAGCGACGAAGTGGTGATATAAAACTAGTATATATTTGACGTGGAAACGAGCTTATTCAAAACAACAAAAAAGGCGCCGGTCTGTGTAGCAGAGTCGTGTTTGGCGTCAATATCGATCACCGCTGCAACAGGAAAAGCGGTCCAGATGGAAGTTAAGGATTTAGCAAAATTCATAATCTTAGATTTAAGTCCAATTATATCTATAGAGCGATGTTTTTTTCTTTTTAACTGGGCAGATAATCATCTAGGCCTGTCATCCTTTATAACGGCAGACAGCCTTCAGCCCACACAGCGAGAAGAAAAAGGTAATTGTTTTATGATAAGGTTAAGCCATACAGGGAATTCCATTTTATTTTAGGGGCAAGGGAGTAAGACGCCCATCCTCCCAACCCCTGAGAGAGGAATAGACGCAGAGAGAAATATGGCAGAGGAAGAGTGTGTGACGATAGACATTTTCAATAAGAGACTGTGCGTTTTGACGCACAAAGAGACAGAACCACGAGACCACAGAACGAGAAGGTCGGACGTTCGACGTCGAGTGCCGATGATGGTACGCGACGAAGAGAAGAAAACCGAGCAAACTCACCATCGTTTTCTTAGCCAGTTAATTTGTGACTACGCAACCACTTGTAAACGAATTTACACACACACACACAGATCCAACGAGATAACTTAGAGAAAACAATTTTTATGATACAGAGACATTAATCTAATGTAAAATCAATTCTTTCATTTTAATAATAATTACTCTTCAATACAAAAAGACCCGACCGAGTTGTTGAACATCATTCTTTTCCCTTTGTTCTGCTTTGAATAATCTTTTACACTCACAGAGCCAACCGATTGCTGTTCGCCCAGTGATGGCTCGAGGATATAAACAGTTTTAACGTGGGAGTTGGACGAAACGACGAGATCGACGAAGTCATCATCATCATCGTCGCCATCCCGGCCTAGAGGAATTTCGATCGACATATTTTTTTTTAATTGCCTCTACAACGATCGGCTGAAGTGTGTTCACGGTCTGGCAGGATGTGTTGGGTGGAGGGGTGTATGCAGAGAAGTGGAAGGTGGGGGAAAGAGGAGAGAGAGGCCCTGTGATTTTGGTGGGTGGGTAACGTCACGAGAAGATTTGAAAAAAAATGAGGTGGTTTAAGAGTGGGAAGTATGGGTGGGTAAGGGTGCGAGAGAAGTGGTCGAAAGGGTGAAATGGGTTAGGGGGAGAGGGGAGATTTATTGTGATTAGGTGTGAAATATTTGAAATATTTTGAAAAGTGGGAATGTTTGACCGGCTTGCTATGTTAAGAATGTGAGGGAAGAGTAAGTTAGAAAGTTCGGCGTGGTGAATGAAGATGTGTGTGTGTGGGGGGGGGTATGCGGAGATATGTTGGTGAGTATGATTGAGATCTGAGAGAAAAATGGATGTTATCCATGATCTGGGATGAGTTTTTGTTCGGTAAGTATGCTTTTACTTATTAAGGGCGATAGGTTATAGAAGCCATTTCGTTGCTTAATGGTGTTGGAGGCAGTGATTAGTGCAGTTTCCAGTAGTCTCCCCCTCACCCATTTCACCCTGTCGACCACTTCGCTCGCACCCTTACCCACTCATACCTCCCACTCTTAAACCACCTCATTTTTTTTCAAATCTTCTCGTGACGTTATCCACCTACCAAAATCACAGGGCTTCCCTCCTCGTCTTTTCTCCCAACCTTCCACTTCTCTGCATACACCCCCACACACACATCTTAATTCACAACGAACCCAGACCTTCCAACCTACTCATCTCTCACATTTTTGAAGCACCCACCTGGTCCAACATTCCACCTCCTCTTTCCCCACCTCTACACTTCTTCACTCACTGCCATCCACATTATTCCCGCTCACCCCCTCCCCTCCACTTTTTCACTTACAACCATCCACATTATCCCTGCTCACCCCCACTTTTCCACTTTTTTCACTCAGAACCATCAACATTCATTTCACTCCACGCGACTGACATCGCCAAGCCCGGACGTTGGTACTACTTCTTCCAGTAGTGGCTACTACGTCTTCCCATCAACCCATCATGTCAACCCAATATGTTCACGTACTTGCATGACATTTTTCTTAATATTATCATCCTGAAGAAGTCTTACAAATAAAGACTAAACGTTGATGAACACATAAAAATACATCCTTTTTGTTTTTTCCTTTTTCATATATATTTATATATATTTATGTGCGTGTTTTTTTATCATTTTAATTCAGTTTATTTAAAGAGATCAAGGAGCCCCCTCTTGAGGCTAACACTTGATTTCCCTATGAGTAAAATTTATATCCGAGGGTTCTCTTAAGGATAGATAGTTTTCCTTTTTGGGTTGCTATCTGTACTTCCCTACAATTTGGTCTTCCGGGGATTGTGTCTAAGTATTTGCTCAGATTTTTGCACTAGACCCGTTGACCCCTACAACCGGTATGATGTTTATTTCATCGAGGGGCCATGTTATTTTTAAGTCATTTTTTAGGTCTTGGTATTTGGTTATTTTCCCCGTTCCGCTCTATTGAGGCCATAGTCGTTTGGGATGGTTACATCAATGATGAGAGCAGTTTTCTGTGTGCATGCCTGTGTGTATTTAACCGCAAGCTGAATTTACTGTTCATAGAGAGAGATACACATATATCAGGTGAACAGTTGAAAATAAGTCATACACTATCCACTATGACTATGTAATCCTTACAACTACATATCTAGAAGACGAAGATGTTAAACCAGACATAGTGATATGGGACAAAAGGGGGAAAGTAGATACCCTAGTTGAAGTCAGTGCCCCTAATGATGCTAGCTTAAACAGAGTTGAAAGTGAAAAGATAACGAAATGTCAAGGTCTTATGTACAACATAAAAAGAAACTGTAATCTCAGGGTGATCTAAATCATTCCAGTAATTATAAGAGCAACCGGACTCATGAAAAAGAATGAAAAAAAAAACTACCTGGAGAATATACTCGGTGAACCTAGTACAATAAAGATATATACACTTGCACGTAAAGGGACGGTTAGAATTTTAAAAAGATCTCTCGACTGGAGTGTCTGAAATAACAGGTAAATGTCTGCCATCCGTTAGGATACCCCATCCTCAGCAAAAATTAAAAAATAAGAAAATTGAAACAAAAAAGGGTATTAATTCATAATCACCTCCGGCTTTTAAGAGGTGTCCTTATATATATATATATATAGTTCAGTATGTACTCTCTGTTATTATATACGTCTATCTCGCTCAGACATGCGCAGTTTAGCTCACTGCCGATTAAGCCAATCTCTGCGTACGTGAACAAATTAAACACGGCTCAATATTTGCCCTCAAACAATTGAGACAGTTACTTGAAACTGAGCCAAAAGATTCAGTTGTGGCTTCGATATACACAACGCCGATCATTTGGCTCCAGACTTGAGCCTACCAAGCCGATTACGTCCCTATTGATAACAAGACGTTCGCTTAAGAAATCATGAACAAGGAAGCTAACGACAAGCCCCGTAGTTCTAACATTTCGCTAGATTTTCGAGATGATTGCTTCAGCGCTCTGTGCGCCCACCAAGAAGGATCTGGCTCTACGCCAGGACGTCTAAGTAGGGAAGAGAATTTAACGAATTACGGGGTATAAGAGTATATATTTCACGGTTGATAGAATGCACCTTTTAGCAGATATCTAACGAAAATACGAATCACCATGCGTCTTATATATGACGCTTTCTGTACTTACCCGGCGTTGCCTGGTATATAGTGACGTCATTTTAGTTTTTAATTTTTATTTGTTTAAACTTTTTTTTAAATTATACTTCAAATAAAATTTACTTGTAAAGCTGGAAACGTTTATTATATTCTTTAATAAAATAAATATGAATTATTTCTGTTTCCGATTTTTTTTATTTTTCCGGTTATTAGTTAAACAGTATTCTTATAATTAGTAGTCTTGGTGGGACTAAGTCCTTTTTAAATTAAGTGTTCCGAAGTATGTTATTATATTGCTAATAACATGGTACAACTATCACAAATGAAAATTGGCCTTTAAAAAGTAAAATTTCATTTGTAAGCTTAAAAAGCTATGTGGTTCTAACGGTGAAAATCTGACATAATAACTCCATAATTAACGAAGTGAGTTCATGAATATCGGGATATAACAATATATATATGTTGTTTATAAAACTCACATTTTTAGTATATAACTAACAAATATATACTATTACGATGTGTGGTATATCTTCTGTATATTTATAAATAAGCCATTTGTTGCACTAACAGTATGCTTAAAACGCCACATTCGTTTTTATAATAGAAGAACAGCTTTCTGATATACTGATCATGTGTATGCGATTGACGTTGGAATATTAACTAATTTGAGTATTGCCTTGCAAAAAAGAACATCTTATTAATTAGCGATTTGTTTCTATTGTTTGGTTGTTCGATGATGGTTTTGATGTTAATATAACACATAGTTCTATTTACGAATATTAATCATATCGTGACAAATGCTTAGCATTTAATGTGAAAAAATATTTCCGGTAAACTTATTACTGGACGTTGCGAATCTTGATTTCCATCAGGTTCCACTAGTATAAAATAAAGATATCTGGTCGACTAATAACTCTTATCAAGACCGATTCTACGATTATATTGCGTACTCAGACGTCATAATTAGTATTTTTATGACTCATTTGGTTTTCTCAGTTAAGTCGTCTCCAGTCACCTCTTAAGTCCAACCATTTCTTCGCCGGGTAGGGGCTGGGGCGTTAGCAATGTGTCAGTCAGAGATATGCAGCCTGGAACTCCGGTTTCTGTCATGGCCAACCACATGGCACACAGGTTTGACATTAAGCGGTATTAAGGCCGAACCCGGTTAGTAGGGCACTTGTTAAAGCCCAGGGAGTGGTGGCATCGCAGTCCGTCATCCTATGGTCGTCTCTGCTTCTCTGTATGGCAAACAAGAGTTTCAGGCGCTAAATTACAAATCAATGGAGTGGAGTGGCAAAGTTGCTTCTGCGCTATATCTTTGTGTGTCCTGCGCCAAACCTTCCCTGACTTCGCATGCACCCAGTGAACATTGCTGTTTTCAGTGTCAGTAGTAAAAACCTGCAATTCTGAAGTATAACGAACATCTGCGATCACAGGAAGTCGTTGACGATTTAAATTCAGCAACGCTGGATGACATAATAGAACAAAATCGCATTACGTTAAGAATTTTAAAATGTTACCACTTGTTTCATATGTGATGTTATTAATTTTAAGTTGCTGTGTTTTTATATAGAGAGCTTCCTGGAACAATGCGAAAACGTTCTCTGTACGTTTCTCCGCTTACTTTTTTAAATTCTCTTCTTTCTCCAGATTTTTTGTTCATTTGCTTTTGACACCTGAGGATAATTCGACGAAGAATCGAAAACGTTCGTGAAACCTATGGAACATTTATTATGTTTTTTATTTTAATACTAAAAAGACAATCAGAAAAATTCAAAAAATAAAAAAAGGATAATTAAACGGATGAATTCTGTCATTTTTAACGATGTTTGCATAAATGAGAAAATAAATACACATATATATACACATATATATATATAAATACACATATATATATACACACACATACACACACACACATATATATATGTGTGTGTGTGTACATATATATATATTAAGAGTTTTCAACGCAAAACGCGATAATCGCCATTTAAACAATTACGAAGTTATCACTGCAAAAAATGTTGCATTTCAACACTCGAACATACCTTAAAATCATATTTTACATAATATGATACTAGCATGATTGTATTTTGCTTTTAATTAAAATAAGCTTTTAGTAGAAGTCTGGGTTTGATATATGCGTTCTTTTATTGTTTAAGGTCTAAATTTAAACACATTGGATTTATCGCGTTTTGCATTCGAGCTCTTCAATTATATATATATATATATATATATATATATATATATATATATATATATATATATAACTTCTTTGTGTGATTCGTTTTCTTTTTCATTCGCGTTGGCTCGTGTTTCAATCTGTCCGCAATAAACGCGCTATTTTGCTGCGTACTTTTATTGGTTTCAAATGTCCGATGGAAAATCGAAGGCAACAAAAGTCTGACAAATGCAAATAAACACAGAGAAGAGATCGGAAGCGGGAATTGCCAGTGGTCGAATGTTGGCATCAGATCAGATTCGAACCAAAATTGATCAGAAAAAAACTGAATGTTGAACGGTACGAGGAGGGGGTACAAGAGGGGGGGCAAGGGGGTGAAAAGAAGTAGAAACAAAATGAGAAGAAGAAGAATAACAACAAAACAATGAGAAAAGAAGAAGTGCAAGAACATGAAGACGAAAGACTAGAAGGGAGAAAAAGAAAATGAAGAAGAAGGAGAAGAAGAAAAAAGAAGAAAAAAGAAGAAGAAAAACAATGCCTAAAAGAGAGAATATTAAGAAGAAGAAGACGAAATAGGAAGAGGTAAAAAAAAGAAGAACAACAACGATAAAGAGTGATAAGGTAGAAAACGATATATAACTAAATAACGAAGAATCAATAGAAGAAGAAAACGAAGAAGACGTAACAATAGAAGATGACGAAGAAGGAATGAAGTAAAAGAACAACAAAACAACATAAAAACAACAAAACAACAAAACAATGAGAAGAACTAGAATAACTAGAAGGTAGAAGACAAAGGAGAAACAAGAAGAGGCCGAAGATGAAAGTAGAAAACGAAGAAAGAGATAAAACACGAACAAGGTAGATAAAGAAGTAGTAGATGGTGATGATGATGATGATCATCATCATGATAAAAAAGAAGTAGAAGATAATGTAGAAATACAACAGAAGAAGAAAAGAAGAAATGGGGAGATAATGACGAAGAAGAAGGTAGAAAAAGAGGAAGAAAAATATAAAAAACTACTACTTCACTATACCAACTACTACTCCGAGTCCACATAGTCGCTAATTTTATCTCTGATGATATCCACTGAATTACAAGATTAATATAAATACTAATTGAATTCCTCGTAAAAAGTTACACGAGAAAAGTTGTATTTGATTTATGTTCATCGTATTTTCAATTGCATCAATCAAAGCGAAAGATACATACAGAGATACAGATGTAACACATTCATATAGGGTGACAATGACCTCCTAAGTTAATCAAGTATGGCATTTAATACAATATGGAAACCATTAATTATGAATAATAGATTAGAATACAATTAAAATAGAAATATATGTATATATATATATGATAGTTTTATTTACACAGACATGTACAAAATCTGCGACACTGGCATGTCGATGTTATCGATCAACAGTTACTATAAACTGAGATCTCATCAGGCAGAGTTAGAATCCGATCTTAACCTCAGATCATATTCTAACTCTGCCTGATGAGATCTCAGTTTATAGTAACTGTTGATCGATAACATCGACATGCCAGTGTCGCAGATTTTGTACATGTCTGTGTAAATAAAACTATCATATATAAAGCTCTATTTTGATATTGAGCACTTTTTATAAACCCGGTTAAAATTCTCTGGATTACTACCCTGTGGATATTTTTCACCTGGATTATTACCATTATTATATATATATATATATGTGTGTGTGTGTGCGTGTGTGTGTGTGCGTATAAAGAAATTTGAGATTTAAAAAAATGTGAACATTGTTCCAAGAATTCAATGATTACCTAAATTTCAATGATCAAAATGGCAAAATTGACGATTGTCAAACAATTGTTTCGCAACGTTCTATAATATGGTACAGTAAAACTCAATTACATGTTGATCTTCAGAAACCACAATGAAAGCCATATATATAAAGATAACAAGTCGTTGATAAAGTTCATAAAAAGACAGAAAGCAGACAACATTCACGCATGACGAAAAGTTGGACATTAAGGTTGGGGGATGTTCCTACCGCTGCTTCTATTACTTTTTTTTCTTGTTCTTTGCTACGATAATTATTTACGTCATTTTCTTATTCTCTTTTTCTTACGCTTGTGTTGATGTTACTGCTACTATTACTCCTCCCTCTATTTCCCTACTCTGACTAACTTCCAATCCTCTCTTTTCACCACTTTTTATCTCACTCGCTCCTCTCCCAACCTTCTAAAACATTCAATATGCAAACAAGCAAGTAAACAGGATTATCAGAGTTATGTATTTTTCTGTCAGTCTCTGTCTCAATATTTCTCTTCCTCTATATCGCTCTCCTTAAAGTTCGTTACCCTCTCTTTTCCTTCTATTATCCATCCCCCTTTTCCAAATTAGCCGAATTAATTCTTTTCTTTCCTATCTGGAAGGACAGCTTAATGTAAAGTGGGTCGAGTTCTTGTAGAAAGTTATTCCCATGATTGCGGAAGTGAAACGGGCAGAGTACGTCGTGAAGAGCGAACACATCGATACGAAATCCGAGCTTCGAATTGTAGCAATGGCGAGTTGGTGAGAGCGCCCCCGTCTGTGTAAGCAACGCAGGAGAAGTGCGACCGTTGTTGTTGTTGTTAGTAGAAGACGGCTAGATGAGCGGGAAGAGAGGAGGGGCGAAGTCAGTTCGCGCTGTTGAAAAGAACTCGAAGGTTACGGTGAAAGCTAGACATGTCCGCAGGTGGCGAATCCAAGAGGCGACGTACAGCGCGAGTCGAGGGCGTCGGGTTGGTTGGTCGGTCGGTTGATTGGTCGGTCGGTTTGGAGAGCAGCAGTAGGAGTAGCTGAATCGACTGGGATTTGAATCGATGCTTGTGGAAGCGCAACCCCCCCCCCTCCACCGTTCCGTTGTCTGGATAAAATGCTAATGAGTGCAAATCAACCGCGCTATTTGCAACAAAGACAACAATCGCTACCTCAAACCTCAAACCATAAAAAAAAACGAGATTACCGATCGCCCTATCGCATTCGTACACACATCACACTTCACAGAAGAAACATAACTACCACAATCACGAGAACAAATCAGATAGAAATAATGTTTCCCAATCAAATCCACACAACGATATATATATATATATATATATATATATATATATATATATATATATATATATATATATATATATATATATATATTAATTATCTTTTTATAAATTAATGTTTGCGTACATAAAAGGAAGACATGGACACGTGTTTCTGCTATGAGCCGTCATCAGCATTAGTATCCGAGCAGGGATCAAACCCTCGATGTAAATATCCGTAGTCTAGTGTTTTATCATAAGACCAGAACCCCTGCCACATTTTATACACGATGTTTATCGCCTATAATGTTCCGTAAATTTTGTTTTTGTTATTGTTTTTACTATTGATAGGATACCGGTGTGTTTACCGCTGCGGTTATTATTTGTTCCCTCCCTGAGCGGTTTAAGAATATGCCCTTTATCGGACGTGTCATCAATGTTATATATATATTTTTTAATTACGTTTTTTATGAATTAATTTTTGCGTACATAAAATGAAGACATGGACACGTGTTTCTGGCTATGAGCCGCCATCAGCGTGACTACCCGGACCAATGAATACAGTCTTCTGCCTATTCTTAAACCACTCAGGGAGCGAAAAAATAAACGCACTGGTAACATACCTGTGTCGTATCGCTAGTAAAAAAAAAATAACAAAAACAAAATCTACCTAACATTATAGGCGATAAAAAGTCGTGCAGAAAATGTGGCAGAGTGTTATTGTTTCGTGGTAAAACACTAGACTACGGATATTTACATAGAGAGTTCGATCCCTGCCCGGGTAGTCTTGCTACACGCCTTTCTCTCCTCTTTTTATCTCATCTTTTAATTATTTACGTCATCCGCCTCTTCCCACTCAATTAATTGCCCATTATTTAAACGAATCAACAATTTTAGACGTATTTAAAGTCTCTAAAACAATATAAATACTCTAATTAATATGAAAATATAAGGATCAATTGATTAGAATTTGTAAACATATTACTTTGGTTCGGTAAAAAATATTGGATTAAAAAATAAACGTGTACTACTACTTCTACTATTACTACTACTACTACTACTACTACTACTACTACAACAACAACTAAAACTACTACTACTACTAAAACTACTAGCCTTGTATAATATTACGTTGAGAGATGGGTTTTCAAGAAAAAATTTGGTGCTTCAACAGTATTCTTATCAAACTTAATCGACGTTTGCCGATTAGATTTACGTAAACAGCCGAAAAGAGTAGAGTCAACCCGAGCCGTTGCCGGTCAAAATTTAAAAATACACACTCATTTGAATGTATTTTTCTTCATGAAGAAGGGTTTATTTCGGATGTAGGTAAACAATGGAAATACCTTATTTTTTCTCAAGATATTATTTTAATTATTAAAAGAAAACACTCGTCCTTGTATGAAGTTGTTGTTGTTTGAAAGGTTCTCTGTCGTCTAAAAACAATCAATTAGTACATAGGTTACGTTCGGGTTAGTTTAGGGTTAGGGTTAAAAACAACTGTCCTCTGTAATTTTTTTTCTCTCATATGTTATCATTTCTTACATGTGTTTGCCATGAGGTGTTTTCAATTGTTCCTTCGGGGGACTGGATTACCGGTGTTAACGCGATTAAATTATATTTAGGTTTGACGTTGTCTTTAATTTCCGTCTGCCACAAATTTATTTCGCGGCTTCCGATTCGTATAATGCTTCGTTTGTTTCCGACTGGTTCCTAAAATCTTCTTCGGTATAAGTCGATTACGTTTGGTTGGTATTGTATAAAAGTACCAATAATTCTCTCACTACCCTGTTTGATATTACGTCAAGAGAATCCTTTCCAACTAAGGTACCACCAATATCACAAACTGAAAAGGAACATTTCTTTAGTGAGGTGTCGGACAACTAATAAAAAACGTATATCTTTTATAAATCTCATCTAGAAATGTTATTTCTTGCCGACAACTTCATTATATAGCAGTTCTTTTAAAATATAGAAAAGCTTCCTGTCAGTCCACATGTGTTTTCGTAGAGGAAATTAATGGGAAGCGTATTTTACATTAATGAATTTTACCATTACCGACTGTCTTACAAGGTTTAGTAAATTATTACCAACAGATTATTAATAACAAAGTATTAATAATAAAATTATTCGTTTATGATCCGTTTCACAATATATACACGAATAAATGAACTAAATAAAGATTCATAATAACATAAACCAAGCCAATGACCGGTAAGTTGGATAGAAAATTAATTCATATTTTGGTAAATTCTGAAAACCCCAGTTAATTAGAATAATTCTGTGGATCTTAGTAAATAATTAAACACCGATCGTAGTTTTTACGAAGGCATTTATTTGAACGTGTTAATTGGATATGGGAAGGGATCTTTTGCGAATGCAATATCATACTCCATGTTTACGATACTTTTATGGCTATCGTCATCGATCGTTTAGCGGTACAGCTTCAACGAGTGGATGTGAAAACTATTGAAGCTTGACTCTGAGTGGTATAAACTAAATATAAATTGGATCATTACCTAGTTGTTAATAAATATAGTTGGTCATTGAATCGTTTATAAAATTCACGATCCTTTCTTTAATCAAACAATAGTTCGTAAAACTAAACCGCAGTCTATACTTGACTTGACCACCAAGTTTCATTGATGTATGCCCAGGAGTCTTAGTTGTATCGTCGTTCAATTATATAGGGCCACTTTGGCGATCGTCTTATCAGTAGGTGATGTGATCTTAGAATAGGTGCACGCTGACCGGACCTTAATACCCAGATTCGTATATGTAGAGTTATTGTAAAGTCTTTGTCTATCTAAACCATCTCCATGAACTGAAGTTGTCCATAACAGCCAAGATTTAGGAAGTGCCAAGGGACGAGTATGTCAGAGTTATTAACAATTTTGCCCGTCGTATCCAGGTGTGATTATCTTTAAGCAACGATAAAACAAAGACTCTTGAACGTACTAAATATGGTAAAGTATTGTAGGTGCTCTTCCAATATGTGATCTACCGAATATTTATAATCCAGTATGAATAGGGTTGGGGCTAAGGATTGCTAATAGGGTTAATATCGATTTGATTGTTTTGTTTTACAGTATATCAACCCTTTTTGGGTTATTTAATGCCGAATCCGGTCATTTTCGTAAAAGTTCTTATGCTTCAGGTTCTTTATATGTCTATGTATTTAATCATCGTGTTTGGTTTGGTTGTTTTGTAGAAGAACAATGTTCTTTGTGGTTGGCTTTGCATAACATGATTGAGTTTCGCAAAGGGAAAGGAAAATACAATAACATTAATATCTGGAGCATTTTTGGTCAGGAAGACGGTATTTTCAGACAACCTGGTCTGGTAGAACCCGAGGGGTTGTATTAACGTAATGGGTAATGCGTAAATAAAACATTGAAATGTAAACAACCCGGTAAATCACACATTAGATAAGAAACTATCCGGTGGATCATAACCCTAATCTAATTCTAACTCTAACAACTGGGTAGATCACATACTGGATAAGAAACCATTCGGCATATCACATATTTTAAGAGCACCAGATTGTTGAAGTAATTAAAGATTCCTTGGTGACATTTAGGGCGAAGGGCACATTATATATTTACGAAATTCGAATATTTTTAGAGGGATAAACTCAAAGCATGTAGTTTTGCGATACCCAATGTTAATCTATTGTAGAACTTGTTTCGAGTTCTGACTGTTACATTTTACTACATACGGTTATGAAACCTCCATTCTTTAGCTTTAGGGAGGGGGGCTCACCCCTTGGTTTGCTTTAATTCTAAGTAACCTTTGACTGGAAGTAGTTTATGCATTATTTATTTACCAAAATATACTCCAAAATTAATTAATCATTAACTGTTCATGTGCAAAATATGTGTGCAGATATTAAAAACGTTAAGCATAAAACTCATACCAGAATAACTAGATTTTGCGTTAATTAATTGGAAAAGTGTTAATATGTTGCAAGAGAAAACAATAAGAAACTCATTCGAATTGGTTAAGTATATATTGAGGCCGATGGGGCTTCTATGATACTTCAAGTTCAAAGTGATTTAAGTTGGGGGAACCTGTGCTTTTTTCTGCAGCCCTTTCTCAAAGAAGAGACGTCGCTAGACTTTCTCTACTATATAGTTATTTTGATGATAGGTACTCGACAGATCTTTAATCTCTGGTCTCCCTGTAAAATATTCACAGCAAAAAAAAACTTGTCTAACTACAACCATTGTAAAGAGTGTTCCTACAGGTAATCGAAACCGTCATGAACAAAATTAATTCCCCAGAACTGCTCATCCGTGGAATACGATACCACGGAACTACTTTCCATCTGACTACAATATGTTCGTTTTCAAGTCCAATGTTAACTACTATTTGTCGAGTCGTCTGCCTATCACAATCCTCTCAAGGTGTTGTTTATAGTCAATTAGTAATCTAATTAACTCTTACCCATGAATGGCTTTTACTCCTTGATAAGCGGTGAAACATTAGTAAAAAAAAACAACGCTCGAAGATGTAAGATTCGGAATATGTTAGTCCGCCATCGTTATAACATTGCTTCACCCCAAGAGCGAAATCAACGCAAATTCGATTATAGTACATTATCATTACTATTATCCGAACGGTCCGCCTTCCGCCTTCCGACTTCTACTCTCCACCCAATTCTCGAGGCTAGTGCCATCATATCTGATTTCTCCTACGCCTACCCCTGTCTCCTGCCGGAAGTGCTGCTTTAGCAGGCCGGGGGCTTTTAGCGCTGATGTCTATTACCCTACGAGAACCGTCTCCGCGGCCCACGGTGCTTACAAGATGCGGGCGTAGAGACGGGCGGTGACGGGGGGAGCGGGTGGGGTATGACGTGCAACGAGTCGGATCTCCGGGTCTATATATAGAACCACTTGTCTGCTCGAAACCTTGGCACGTTTCCGGCAACGAGCATTTTAAACATTTTCGGTGTGGATTTGAAAATGCTTCCCTCGTCGGCGCGCGGAACAAAAGTGCCGGGGAAAAAAAAGTATAAACTTCACGCCGGGGAGAAAACGAACGCGCCGCTCGGCATAGATTAACGGGACAAGACGCAAATATTTTCGGCAAGCAGTTTATTGATAGATTCGGAAGATGACAGGCTGTGATTTGTATCTATCGAGTCTCACGTTTATACGGTTGCGCGTGCACGCACACACACATACAAAATAATATAGTATATATCGTGGCTTGAGCCTGATGTCAAAAAAAAAACGGTCGAGTTTTGATCTCAGCTTGAAGCATGTGCTTGTCTAGAAAAACTGAAGAGCTGTGATACAGCAAAACAGTCTGTCCATAAATGACTACATATTTTCAAACTTTCGTCGGTTGAGCATTGTAGTAAGTGAAATCACCAGTTACAATGCTTGTAAGTAGTGTTGCGTCTCTCTCGTTGAACTCTCTCCTCTCATATATATATATATATATATATATATATATATATATATATATATATATATATATATATATATATATACAGGGTTTTCCAAAAGTTGTGGACACTTTCAAGTCCTCATATCTGCTTTCCTGGACTATGAATGGTAGTAAGATGAAACTGGTACCATTTTAAAGCTAAATTAATTTTTTGTAATGCTAATGATTTTCTCATATCTTTTCAGGCCCAGTAATGGCGTTCACTTAACAAGAAAAGGCATTTTTTCGTCCTTGAATTTTCAGAAGATCCATCATGGACACGTGTTCAACGTGCATTTTGCACAAAATTCCGAAAAGAGGCCATTCTATATTTTATATATTATATTTTATATTAATATTTTTTTTTATACATTATTATTATTTATTTATTTTTTTTTTAAATTTTTTTTTTATTCTTAACGGTCCACACCACGTGACTTTTCAAATCTAAATTTAAATTTTCTTTACTTTTTTCTTTATTTCATTCTTTCCAAATATGATCTACGGTTAAGATCGGATTCTAACTCTTCCTGATGAGATCTCAGTTTATAATAGCTGTTGATCGATAACATCGACATGCCAGTGTCGCAGATGTTGTACATGTCTGTGTAAATAAAAAATAATCATATATATATATATATATATATATATATATTACTACAGGTAGATAGATAAAATATAAGCGAATAACGGGCAGACTAATTCATTATTATATAGTTGTGAGTGTACAACTTTATTTCAAAAATCGCGGAAAATATAATGGTTCGTTAGTGTTGGCACAAGCATTCATATTAATATAAAATGAAGTCTCAGTCAGTTAAGTAAAAAAAAGAAGTAGGAAAATGTATCAAGCTGGAAAGTGTAAAAAAGGAAAAAAGAAAGTAAAAACGTATCAATCGATATAAAAAAAGCGAAGTAAGGAAAGTATCGTTATGAAAATAGAGTGAACAATATATTTCCTGATTCATCTCAGGCGTTTTAGACTTGCAACTTACTTTCTCCCTCTCTCTAAACACTTGAAATGGTTTCGTCCAGATGGTTTTACTCGCTCACTTTTGTGTGACAGGACGAATGTTTATTTATTTATATACAAATAAATGCACATTCGTCTTTATTATAGAATGGATGGTGCATATATATATATATATATATATATATATATATATATATATATATATATATATATATATATATATATATACATATATACATATATATATATATATATAGAGAGAGAGAGAGAGAGAGAAAGATAAATAGATACAAATATAAAAGAATATATATATATATGTGTGTGTGTGTGTGTGTAATTATTTTTATTGGTGATTGAAGCGTATCTTGTTTTTTGCTTACTATTATTTCGATTGTCTCACTTCCTATATGTATGTATATATATATATATATATATATATATATATATATATATATATATATATATATATATATATATATATTTATATATATATTTAAATATTTTCTTTGTAGTACAAAACTTTATAATGGCATGAAAGATACAATATTTATTAATCATGATACATTAATAATTAAAAAGATGAAACGGCAGCTGACTTGTTTCGTACCTCGCTCAACAGAGCCAAATATCGAGGTATGATGTAAAAAATATAATAAAGATGCTGTGAGAGGTATAGCGAGGGAAAGGGGTAACAAAAAAAAAAAAGAAAGTTAAATCAAATAGAAACAACATTAAGCCCGAGGAGATTTACTCTTTGCTCGCAAAGAGAAGGTCTCAAGGACTTAATATAGATTGTTTCCAGGATCTTGAGATTATAGGGAGAGTATGACTTACTATGAATGGAGAATAAGTCGACACTGAAATACGAGGCGCAGGTGCTGTTAGTTATAAGATGTTCGGCTATCGACGAACCATAAGTATTATGTAAAACGTCCGTTGGTGAATAATTTGCATTGCGAATTTTTGTGGGCACGTGTTGTTTGACCCGGATGTCATCCCAACGTAGTGCATACTGCAACAACATTTAAATAAATAAATAATAGATTTATTGTGATGTGAGGGAAGGACATCTTTTCGAATAGAAGTCAAGATCGGTCGGGAGGGAAAAACAACTCGTGTATCGCAGCAAAATAACTTTTATATATATATATATATATATATATATATATATATATATATATATATATATATATATATATGTAACACTAGTTAGACATATAAATAGATAGATAGATAGATAGATAGATAGATAAATACATACCTACATAGTTAAATTAAGCGACATGTATATAGATAAACATTATGAGAGACAGACACAAGCATGACATAGATAGATAGATAGATAGATAGATAGATAGATAGATAGATAGATAGATAGATAGATAGATAGGTATACTTACATTCATTCAGGCATTTAAAATAATAAAACATAAAATATGAAATGGGACTGGCACCCATTGACTGATGAGAATAAATAACTTGAGAGGAGAATTAAAACAATCAAATCTGAGTAGATACTAGTTAGAATAAGCACTAGTCACATATAAAAGAAATCGTAAGTCATACATGCACATCCTTAGTTTGATTATTTCCCTCGGGAATGCAAAATAAATGTTTCGTGTAGCTTACTTGCCATAAATACATTTTCATACTTTTACTGAAATAGTATCTCATATAGACGTGCATACAGTCATGCTAATAGCAGTAGATAGCGAAATACAAGAAAAGAATCTTGTATCTACATGATCTAAATAAGTCAGTATTAAATGGATGAATAGGGCAGAGGTTCACGTATATTTCTGACAGTTTTAAAGATTTTTGTATTGATCTGTCGATTTAGGCAGAAAGATTTCTATCAACTGATCAATTAATCGATTAGCATATCCGGAATTTCATCATCGCTGTATATTACTTGTTTCACATATTCATACTACAGGGCAGATATTTCTGGAATATATATATATATATATATATATATATATATATATATATATATATATAAATATTAGTTTTTTATTCAGCGAAAAAAAGGAAAAGAAAAGAAAGTCTTAGAGTTTACTCTGAGTTATTTTGTTAATTATTTCTCTGGTAAATGTATATGAGATAGGGAGAGAGAGAGGAAGAGGGAGAAGAAGGGGGAGAGAGAGAAAGAACTAGAGAGTTAAGCATAAAAACAAAACATTTGAAGTTTCACACCGACATGTTTAATCTTTGATGGGACAGTTTTTTTAAAGCAGCAGACAATTTGTCGCCAGTGAGTCTATAGATGTCTTTGAAGTTATTTTCTAATAGATTTGAATTGTTTTGTATTTATAACAAGGATGTTATTGCTGATTGAATAAATAAGCCAATTTTTCTTTTAATTCGTGTTTTCAGATAAAGAATTTTAGGTTCAATTATACAATAGGGGCCGTTGGATTTTCTCGCCCATTTTTCTCGGTATTGACCCAAATGTTCGATATAATCGATTTTGGGGGTTAAATGGTACATGTTGTCCTGACAAAAAATTCTAATTTATTCTTTAGCATATATCAAATTGAACTTTTCTGCCACATTTTTACTCGTCGTCTTTTCGGCGACATTTTGTTATTCTTAAATTTACGACTAGTGTGTTTTAACCTTTTCATGTTTGCTTTTAATTTCGTTAACTTCCGTTAAAACTTGCTTTTGTAAATAGAATGTTCAAAGTTTTTTGTGCGCGTAAATAAAATTGTTAAAGCAGTAGAAATATCTTTAGTCCAAGGAGAAAATATATTTAATCCAAGGAAAAAATATCTTTAGCCCAAGGAAAAAACAATGAAAACCAACATGGCCGCCATGAATTAAAGTTAGAGGCTCAACACTTTAAAAAGTAAATAAGAATTTTATTTTAGGACCAAAAATACAATTAAGACCAACAATCAGTTTCATCAAAAATGTGGGTCAATACCAAGCGAAATGAGCGAAAGAAAACAGCGGTCCGTATTCTACAATTAAACCGGTGTTTAAACTTAATTAAATTAAAGGAAATATCTTTAATATTAATTTTAAAAAGCAAATAATTAGACTTCTGACTAATGTGTTGTTTTTAGAACCGAAAGTAGATTAGATATTTTTCTTTATCTTAAAAAATCTATGATCGAATATTAAAATTGTAAACAGTTTGTTTTTTGTTAGGGATTTCAAATATAGACGTTTTCACCTTTTTTATTTAAATTTTTAATTTTTGCCCGACCTAGGAAAACTTGCTCCAGTTAATTTTTCGATGGAGAGTGAGAAACTTCGTTTAATGTACACAGTTCAACTTCATTTCTACTCTCGATCCACGGAAGTATTTTTTAAATGGCCCGAATTCTCAAAAGTAATTCCGAATAAGTGCGATCCACCTACGACTGAACTAAACATCTCTCTATTGGATTTACTTCATTCTTGAACTTTTTTCTATGCTGCCTTCACGAACCCCCTTATTTTCCATCTGTAAATCTCCTTTCATTGGACAAATCATCAACGGACATTTACCAACTGGACAGACCCCATATCTTTTTTAAACGAACTTTCTCACTCTCCATTACTTAATATTTTTTCAAATTTTGAATTTTGCCTTTTGCACTGCCAACTTATCTATCTATGTAATTCCTCTGATGATAAGATTTTAATATTTGGAAAGCCTTGGCTTAAGGAAAGAATAATAAACATATTTTTACCGAGTATACCTTGCATTGAACAATCGAAGTTGAAATAAATTTGTCAGTCGTACATGTTTATCCCTCTTCTTTCATCTCTCTCTCTCTCTCTCTCTCTATTTATATATATATATATATATATATATATATATATATATATATATATGTAAAAAATGTAATCTTGAAAATATCTTTGGTGTGCCGAAGTGTGCGATGTAATCAGGCTTCTCATCTTATATTCCCTAAAAACATAGTTCCCGTACCAAGAGTTGGGCCGCTACGGGGATAACAGATAAGGGTTAGAGTTAGAGCTAGGATCCGCCTTAAACAATAGCCGCGTTTACACCTGCCCGCAACCACTGGTAAAAGAGTAGGTCAAAGGCCCAAAAATGTCCTATGCTCAACCCGTTAAATCTACAGTGACTGAGCAGTGGTTTGGTTCCCAAAAGTTTTGGCGAATAGCAAACAGGGTCCTGAACAAATGTAAGACCTCTATTCCAACCATGATCAATGAACTAGAAGTGATTTCCTCAGCATCTGATAAAACCAAACTTTTGCAAAAGACTTTGCATCATATTCCACCAATTGCAATCAGAGCCGCTTACCTCCTGAATTTCGTCTATGACAGTAAACACTCTGTGCGACATCCATATATATATATATATATATATATATATATATATATATATATATATATATATATATATATATATATCTGGGATGTCGCCAAACTAATCAACAACACTGATACCAGCAAGGAAACTTGTCCTGACAACATTTCAATCATAGTGCTTAAGAAGTTGCAACCGGAACTAGCTCCTATCTTTACAAAACTGTTTAATCGTTGCTTAAAGAAGAACATTTAAGGCTTAAGCTGAAGGGATCTTAATACGAAATAGTAACCCAGCGAATCTTGAAAAATATAATGAAGAACTTTAAAATTTAAAAAATAACTGACAGAATTCCTATAAAAAGCCAGGATTCAAGATCACCATCGGTACCAATGTCACTAGCGTTGTTTTTATCGACGCAACTTGGACCTAACTAACAACTGCACTAAACTATAGCATAAACCCACTCAACAGCTCAGGTATGTCAACACTCAATCCTTTCTCCACTAGTTTATAAAAATATTATAACCAATATAAGCAGGAGTATCTCCCACTTTTCATGAAGCCCCGTGATCTTCCAACAAGCCGTACAATATTACAAGAAAACCCAGTAAAAACAATATCTTACATACCCACCTAACCTACCAGACGACACAGACGCAAAAGGAAAAGAAAGATTTTCTGGTTCACCTCTTATTCCCTTAATGTTCAATATAATATACGTAAACAATTCCTCTAATTAGTAGACAAACACTTTTCACAATCTAATAAGCTTCACAAGCTATTCAATAGAAATGCGGTTAAATTCTTGCTATCCCTCTGTAGGATCCTTACTATCCTAAAAACCCTACAACTGCAATTAATACACTAAAGCCCACTGCTCATGCAGGAGAGGTGAAGTTTGAGTTATAGGAGGAGGTTGTAGAATTAGATCCATAGTGTATAAAGCCAAAGGCATATCTGATGAAACTCCAAAGAGGGAAATAATTCATATCGGAATAACTCAAAGTGCTTTCCAAAGGAGACTCTACGACAACAATGACACTTTTAAATATACGGGAAAAATAGGCAAAACTTCCTTAGCAACCACATTATGAAATAATAGTTCTACTAACCAAATAGACTAATGAGGAAACACACATAACTCATTGAAAGCCCTAAGCCTCTACTCGTATATAAGCCTAAAAACACCACATCATATGAAAAATACAAGACCTATCAACCTGTCCATGGATCTTTCAAATTATACCTTTCTCATTATCAAAATTATTTTTTAATATACAATATAACACCCCTTTTCCTCCCAAATATATTATACATATCACCTCCACATCTCCATTACCAACCCTAATATAACCTACACTCTCATCCCCATAATCCCTACAAATATTTGTATCCTTCTTTTTTGGTTTTTAAATATATTAAAAAATGTGATGCGTTAAATCCATAGAAATATATTCATCGAATACCCTTAAAAAATAAAAAGATATAAATGACAAAGGGTTAAACCTAACCGATACATACAGGCTCTCTCATAAACCAATAAACGGAACCTACATAATCCCATACAAATACCACAGTATATTTTGGTTATAGCAAGTGTATAATAGCCCATTTTTCACCGATAAGAATAACCCCCTCCTCCAGTAGACACGAAGCCCTCGCTTAGCTAATAAACTACAAGTAAAATAACAGATACTCAAACATAAGCACCTCCTACCACAAAAATATAAATAATAAATATAAATATGATATATAAACCATTAAATAACAGTAATACACCCTAACCCGTTAATTAAACCTACGCGCTAATAAATAAATTACACTATGGACCATAACCCTTAACTATAAATACGTCAAAGAAACAGACAAATATACAGCATCCGTAATCAACAATTAAATTATTTCTTCATTATGCATGTTTGAGGCAATTCCTGTTTGTTTGTTTGTTTTTTATCCATCGTTTCCATGTTGACGGACTAATGATCTAATGTTCTGTTCGAGTGTGAACTGTTAACACGACACCCCACAAAAATAATACAGGGACATATTAGTCAAAAAAGCTTCCATCCTCGCTGTCTCACATTGCAACCTGCGCCTCCCTATAATTGAAGCCTTACTCATTCGAGCATAGAAATCCACCATCAATAAGGCTCGATATAAATGAGGGGGGGGGGGAAAGGCATACTGAAATGCCTTTTATGTATAATCGAGTTTCTGAATAAATTCACCGGGTTTAGTTTGCAGAACTCCTCACGTGCCTGAAGAAGACTCATGGGAGTCGAAAACGTTAGCAGTTTTGACGAGTTCCTGTTCACACTCGAACAAAACATTAGATCATTAGTCCGTCAATATGAAAAAAATGAATCAAAAAAGAAACAAACAGGAATTGTCCCTGTTGCTTAATCAAAATGCATCAATATATATATATATATATATATATATATATATATATATATATGTGTGTGTGTGTGTGTGTGTGTATGTGTGTTTGTGTGTGTGTGTGTGTGTATGTGTGTTTGTGTGTGTGTGTATGTATAAAAAATACTTGTTAAAATATATATTTTAATATATCTTTTATTTATTTGCTTATATTTTGACGTGTAATAAAATAAATTGTCCATTACATATAAAAAGAAGTTTCTTTGAAAAGAGAAACAATATTTCGGCCGCTACCCTTCAGCCTTCGTCAGTGTAATAGGGGAGTGTGTACGGTGGGAGGTGGGTGGTGGTAGAATGTGAAAAAGGAGGAAAAGGGTCAGCGAAATGATGAACAAATATATACCCGGCTCTGATAGCTGGGTGGCAAGAGTCAAGTGGTAATAAACATGGTTCAAGTGTACTTAGATATAAATAAATGTAAATAAATGAATATGTAGATAGATACACACGTGAGCCTGTGCGTATACATACCCACGCCTACACGCAGGCATATCGGCACATTCACCTACGTATGTCAGCTTACATGTATACAGCACACACACAGACATACATACATATACACACAAAGCGAAAGAGGGAAAAGGGGGAGAGGGATGGGTGAACAGACAAATTAGCTGGAGTCATGGAAAGTTCACGGTGAGGGTTACAGTACACGGGGCGTTTGTGAAAAATTTAAAATAAAAAATGAAAATATTGTGGAAATGGGTACACGCATACACCCGCACACACACTTACACATATACACACACACACACACATATACATATATATATATATATATATATATATATATATATATATATATATATGCACATATATACATACATATCCGTACACACACATTCACACACACATTCATGTGGAGAGAGAGTGGGAGAGGCATAGACAGATACATGTGCATAAGTATATACATACATATACGCACTCCCACAGGGACATACGTACACACACATATATATGGAGAGAGGGGGGCGCACGAGAGAGAAAGGGGGGGTAGACAGATGAATTAATACAATTTACTGGTTGACCTGGCAAGTATGAAGTAAAAATAAAAAAAGTGAACATTGGGACTCTTAAAGTGAGAAAATGTAAACATCCCACTATAACTCACATTTGTTCTTCGCCTGTTGAAAAAAGTTGCTTGTCAGTTCTTATGTTTGTAGAAAGAATAATAGTTGAGAGGTCGTAGGTCTATATTTTGTCCTGAGGTATGTGCGTTGAGTTTCAGAATGAGTTTTGTCTCATATTTTTGTCTGTGTTATTGTGATTTGAATTTGGATGCTACGAGGATGCATTCCATATCGTCTGGTGTGGTTTGGAAGATTGAAATGCTCATCTACTGGGTATCGTGTGGATTTGTCTCTCTCACACATACACTCTCTCTCACACACACACACTCTCTCCCTTTCTCTCTCTCTCTAAAATCGAAAAATATTCATGAATCAGCCTAATATATATATATATATATATATATATATATATATATATATATATATATATATATATATATATTAGGTAGTTTCATGAATAATTTTCGATTTTATTGTTACAATTTAGAAGGCTAGTAAACTAAAATTACAGGTGTTTTAAAATTAAACACCTGTAATTTTAGTTTACTAGCCTAAATTTTAATGAAAGATCTCTTTCTATTTTTCAGAGCTGTTTTATGACTTGTATTGATATAAAAGGTTATAACTTTATAACCATTAACATGGAAGGACTGAAGCTTCATATTCGACATGCAATGTTGTGGGAGTTTAAACAAGAAAATGGTGCTGCAGAGAGAGCGACGAATATATGCAGCATATATGACCAAGATGTCATAATAGATCGACAAGTAAAAAATCGTTTCATGTTTCGTTTCGGGGTTTTGAGATTATAAGATAATCGGACATTGATGAAGACCTTTTAAATACGTTAGTGGAGAATGAGCTTTGTTCAAGCAGTAAGTGAATTAGTAGTAGAACCCAATAATTCACAGCCCACTATATTATGTCACCACCTTTAAAAGAAGGGTAAAGTTGGAGAACTAGGCGTCTGGGTTCTTCATTCATTAAGTGAAAACAATACGGCAGGCCGTTTTTCCATCGGAAAAAAGTCATCTTTCCCGTGGGCGAAATGAGCGCTTTCTTGATCGTGTCAAAACAGGTGATGAACCCTGTTCTTTCTGTGACAATATTTAAAACAAAAGACAGTGGGTTTATAAAAGTAAATCTCCACAACCCACCCCGAAACCTGAGATCCATTAAAGAAGGATTTTACTGTACGTTTGTTGGGGATACTCGTGGCATTATCCATTATGATTTTTTCGACCGTATCCAAATGCTAAATGCAAACTTCTATATCGAGCATTTGCCGAGTGTGAACGAAAACCTGAGATAAAAAAACGCAGAACACGTGTAAATAGGAAAAGGATTGTCTTCCATTTGCAGTTTAGTTGGTTTATTCTACCCAATCCACCATATTCGCATGGCCGATTGATTTTCACTGAAAACAAACAGGAGAAACTCACATTAAAAGTATTATTTAATAAAAACCGTCTTTATTTTATTCGGATGGCAATAAAATGTTAACCGATAAATGGGAAAAGGTCATTGAAAATAATGGCGAATATACAATTGATTTAATTTTGTTAATTCGATTTATATTATAAATTGAATTACGGATCATAAAACGGTAATTATTAGTTAATAAATCGACCCAATATATATATAATTATAATTCAGTAGATAACAACGTTTATGACATAATAAATATTTTATAATATTTTTATTTTCAAATCGCTTAACAATTTATATCCATTTGTACGTACGTTTCGTCAAATCTTTATTATCACTATTACACCAGAGCAAAATCTGACAAACTTGTCTGATTTTTCTCATCACCATATCGACTTCATCAATACCAATTCAAACAGTTGTCAGTGGTTATAATCGCAACTAGTTAAAGAACAAAGTTAAATCTAGATGCATTAATCCGATACAGCATTTTTCCAATAATAGGGGCATGCAGAACAGTGAAATTAACATGAAAATCATAAACATATTTAACGCTAAAGATCCCTTTTACGATTATAAAATAATAATTATGTCATAAATTGTGTATATAAATATAACATCTTAACCATTGAAACTTATTTTATCTGCAGTATTTAATATATCTTGGCGATTCATAACATCTTATTTATTAATATATTTAGTATTATGTAATCTCCTGTGAATATCAAAATTGTTTTTATTCTTTAATTTAAACTTTACATCATATATATATATATATATATATATATATATATATATATATATATATATATATATATATATATAACTAAATATCCATATAAAATCACAGAATTACATGAGTCATTTAATCTTTCTTATACAAATTATATTATCGTCGTTGTTTTGTTTTAGAATGGGAGATTTCTTTCCGAAATCATTTCAGTCTCTGGGTTGGTTTTATTTCTTCTTTCACACTTCCCCTCACCACTTGAAATGTTTCATTTTCTCGAATACTAGAAATAGGCAAGAGGTTTTTTCTCGCTAACTTTTTCTTACTTGATCGAAGTACATATATATATACATATATATATATATATATATATATATATATATATATATATATATACATGTTTCTCTTTATTATAGAGTGGAGAGTGTCTCCATATGTAGATTATAATACAGATACTGTATCAGTCCTTCTGTAACGGAAACTACATTAATATCTACGCCACACTTTTACTTCTTATTTACAAATGTACAATTATATAATTTTAAAAATAATCAAGAAATAATGTATTATATAATTCTCCTATATGACCTGATGTACATGCTTTTAATATTAAATTCAATTCATATATATACAATATAATATTACTTTTACTTGCTCTATCTTACTTTTTCATAGGGTATTTATAATTTGTGTAAATCTCTCTTCTCACAATTTTTTCTTCCGTTCTTTCTGTCTCTGTCTGTCTCTCTCTTTCTGATCTCTCTCTCTCTCTCTCTCTCTAATCTCTCTATCTATCTCTGATTTTTTTTCTCTCCGTCTCTCTTTGTCTCTATCTTTCTTCATACAGAGTATTCCACTATAGTTTACATTTTTTTTAGATGAGGATTTATAATTTGTATTATTTTGATCATTCGGATTAATCTTTCGGTCGATATAACCTCCAACCTTCTTAAGGTGCATCTCGTCGACGAATATAAACGCTAAGTAATAATCAGTTCTAAGTGAAAGTCTTCTGGGAGTTGAAGCTTAAACCTCAGTACGGGCGATATTAAGAATACAATTACGAATTACTTAAGACTTCTATATGGTTATGGCTGACTGGACGAGAGAGAGCTAGCCATGTGGATTAAATGAAGCGTTCCGTTCGGAATTCCATACAGATTTCTGAGTTAGACAAGACACACCTGAAGAAGGTCGGAGACTAAATCGGCCAAAACGTAGTGAGAATAATAATAATAATAACCCAAAACATACATATTCCACTTAATTCATGTCTGTTTGTCAGGCCTGTCTCTCTGTTTGCCCTTTTATCTCCCCCCCCCCTCTCTCTCTCTCTCTCTCTCTCTCTCTCTATATATATATATATATATATATATATATATATATATTTATCTCTCTCTCCATCGCTAACTCACTCTCACACACACTTTACAAAGAGTATAAGTAAATTTGTAAAGTGAAATAAATGTATACCATGAATTAATAATTTAACATATAGAGAACTACAGAGTGGTGCGCCAAGATCTGAAAAACATATAAGATAGAAAAATTGTTTATTTAGAATGAAAAGTATTCACATGAGAAATTACTTCATAACACTTCATAACACTGTTGCCTGATCTCTCCTCTTTCATATTATTCAATCCAACACCATCCACCGTCAATCACAGCCTCCACACGAGACCGAATCTTCTTACAGGTGTTAGTCACCTGCTTCCTGGACAAGGTGACCACGGTCTTGATGATGACAGTCTTCAAGGAATCGACAGTATTGTGTGCATGTTAGTTAGACTGTCTCTCAAGTGTACCCCATAAGTAATAGTCACAAAGATTCAAGTCTGGACTGATAAGGGTCCAGAACTCCTTTGACCAGAACATGTCAAAGTTCTTGTCACACCATGTTTCGACAAAATTGGGCGTATGAGCAGGAGCTTTGTCCTGTTGGAAGATCCATGGCCTCTCTGCAGCTACCTGACCATACCATTGCTTCAAAATATTCTTCATGACATATAGGTGGACTTCCTTTGATTCAGTCTGACCTTTGCCAAAGAAGTACGAGGGCTTGATATTATCTTCACTGGAGTTCATCTCAAAAACATAGAGTGCGACAGAAAACTTGGTTTTACCAATCACAGGAACATCATATAGGTATTTATAAATCCATCTATGATTCCAACGATTGATTTTTGCATCAACACAGAAGAGCTTCTCGTCAGAAAGAAGGGGATTCATCCAGCAGCTCTGTGATTCGAGGAAATGATGAGCAGCTCACATCGCTTAATTCTGTTAATCTTTATGGGCTCTGAGGGCATCGGCCTCAACTTAAGAAAATAGCTGTTGTATCGGAGATCCTCATGGATGGCACACAAGACCGCTGTCTTATGCATATTCAGCCTTGTCGCTATTGTCTGCATGGACGAGCTAGGGTCTACATCGATAAGGATCTGAAGCTGCTCCAGGAAGACCCTGTTCCTCTTGCTAACCTCGAATTTGTCGTGTGTATTTCGCTAATAAGTGAGGGACTCATCCTCAGCCGCAGTGGACTTTTTTAATGTAATCGCAATGTCGTACACGGTGGATTTTGGGAAACGAAAAAACTCAACAATCTTTTTAGGCACGCGGTCACAACATAGGGCCACAATAATTGCAGTACGGCGCTTGAGTTCACTGGACATTTTACTTAGTGTGTTCTTAATTTAACAGCTTATTGTAATACAAATCTGAAACAGAAAAAATAATAAATTTAATATAGTTTTAATTTTACTTTTTAGCGCACAACTTTGTGTACTTAAATAAGTTGGGTTGGGGTGTCTTGACCTTTTGGCTAGGAGCAAAGTGTAGCATCTGTTTTAAGTCTATACTTTATCTGTTCTCTCTTGTTTCACTGAAGGAAAAATCCTTCTTCAATGAAGAATTTTTTTTAATGTTTGTTCCAATCCAGAGTCAACCTGTTCGAGGGTCTGGATTATCCCAAATCAAAAATCGGCCTTGTGTCTAACTCCGCCTCGTGAGGGAGGGGGCAAGTAAATAATAATAGTTGATTTTCGGATTAAATAAGCAAACAGATTGATATGTCGTAAAACCAAAAAACACATTTATTTAATCTAATTTATTCTTTTCCTGTCTGTCTGTCTGTCTGTCTGTCTGTCTCTCTCTCTCTCTCTCTCTCTCTCTATATATATATATATATATATATATATATATATATATATATATATGTATATATATGTGTGTGTGTGTGTGTGATGGGGGATCTGCATCTCTCTGTTGGACTTTTTCTGCGTGTCTCCTTCCAAAGAGTATTTTATGTTTTCTGCTCTCTCTTTCTCTCTCTCTTTCTCTCTCTCTTTCTCTCTCTCTCTCTCTATATATATATATATATATGTATATATATATATATATATATATATATATATATATATATATAGGTATATATATATAGAGAGAGAGAGAAAGAGAGAGAGAAAGAGAGAGAGATAGAGAGGAGATAGAGAGAAAGGTAGATATTGAGATAACAAATCAGAGTCTCAAATAGATAGATAGATATATAGATAGATAATTGCATGCACATTTCTATAATTCTCTTACTCTATTCGTCTCTTCCTAAAGAGTATTCTATTTAATTAACGTGTCTGCTTCTCTCCCTGCTTTTTGACATATTGGTCCACATCATTAAAAAAAGAGTTTGCAAAAACAGTTTCCAATAGGATCTGACTCATTTGAAATCATGCCTTCTGAAAGGACAGCCCGTAGGCATTAATCGTGACAAACTGACGACTTGTTTCGAAGCTAATCCTAACCAGATTTCCCAAATCTTTGCGTTGAGTTTTTCTCAAAGCTTTTCAGAAAAAAAATACTTCAATCATTATATGCATTTGAAATAAATCCTTCATTTTCAAAAAATTTTTTCATCAAAACATTTCATTACCTTTTACGAGAATGGGAAAGTATCTCCCCTTACCTTAACAATTTTCAGCATTGCGAAATATAACGGGGCTCTGAAGAGAGCCGGGGGATACGACTTCAGATCTAGAAAAGGACTTGATAGAAGGAATTAGTTGCATTCATTTTTACCAATGCAAATGATTAAATGGTACTTATGAGCGGATATCAAGCCAGGAAAACAAATTCATTAGAGAACTATCTTTTTACTTTTACTCAATTAACAATCCTGCATCTTTATATTGAAAATTATAATATCGTACTAGGAAATTTCTCTTTCTTTCTTAATTTCTCTGAATATTTGTCATTGTGTTTTTCTATTCCTTCCTCTCTCTCCCTCTCTCTCTCTCTCTCTTTCTCTCTCTCTCTCCCTCTCTCTCTGTCTCTCTCTAAATATATATATATATATATATATATATATATATATATATATATATATATATATATGAAGAAGAATGGAAATGAATTAGAGAAGCAAAAGCCAAATCAAAATTCAATTCAATTGCTCAGAGCAAGGTATATTCCGCAAAAAGGCAATTTATTCAAGTTAAATTTTCCTTAAGCCAGGCTTTTCAAATTTATATATATATATATATATATTCAATTCCCGAAACATTTTACATGGTAAACAACTGATGACCCCTTAAATAATGTTAAGACTAGCGTAAATTGTTGGAAGCAAACTAATATAGTGACTGTAAAAATAAAATTTACTTGCAAGAAAAGTAATTTTCCACCGAACGACTTGGGACTAAAGCGTTTTTCTTTATATATATATTTTTTCATATAGTTTTAATGATTGAAAAACTTCCGCGACTATATATATAAGTAAACACTTGTATTTTAAATTCAAACGACCAAGTCATTAATAACTAAAATTATAATTACATAATGGCTGTTTGTCTATTAATGGAATCTTTGGTTTCTTTAAATAACTGATTTTGATAAGAAATTCATATAAATGGTTTTATGATTTCTTTTCTCGATCATTTTTCTCCGGGGTGTTCTGATGAGCTGCATAAACGATAGAGCCTTGTTATAAAATGTTTGTGCGCAAGGTATCAAATTTCAAAAAGGACAAAAAAGCTCAATATTTAGCAATTATTACAGCTGATAAGTATCCATTTTTATTTTGAACATGTATTATTATTTCATTTAATAATATATATATATAACCTCATGCGGTATTACTGGGCAATTACTTAATATAATTAGATCCTTCCTAGACAAAAGGAAAATCCAGGTTGTCCTCGATGGCCGCTCATCTATGCAACATGACATAAATGCTGGTGTACCCCAGGGATCTATCATTGGACCCCTGTTGTTCCTGATCTATATAAACGATCTCCCTGATGTCATAGAGTCTGAGATTGGTTTATTTGCTGATGACACAACCCTTTACTCTCGCCATGTTGGCAAAACCGACGCGATCATATCCGAGGCAATGGCTGAATCTTTAGAAAATGACCTCTAGGCTGTAGTGGATTGGAGTCATAAATGGTGAGTAACTTTTAATGTCGCAAAGACAAAGCTCCTTTCCTTCAATAACTACAAGGAACCTTTGCAACCACCGATTGTCATGGCAAATAACACCCTACCTGAGAGTCCATCATTCAAACTCCTTGGCCTAACCTTCACAGGTAACATGAATTGGAACAAATACATTGAAGATATTGCCAAGGCTGCCACAAAGAAGGTTGGCTCCCTCTACCGTGCTAGTAAACTCCTCACACCTGGCATTATCCTGTATCTCTACAAAGCCACCATCCGCCCATGCATGGAGTATTGTTGTCACATCTGGGCTGGTGCATCGTCTACTAGTCTCTCCCTCCTTGACAAGGTCCAAAAAAGAATCGCCAACCTAATAGGTCCCCCACTGTCAACCAAGCTCCAGCCTCTGTCCCATCGCCGCAATGTAGCATCCTTGTGCTTGTTTTATAAATACTTCAATGGATTATGCTCCGATGAATTGGCTACTCTGGTGCCCCCTCGACGTAAATTCACTAAACTGATAGCACATATCAAATCCCCATATATAGATTAAATATAACTCTGGAGTTATTTGTTTTTGGTAGTGGAAGGTAAATGCAATAAAACGTAATAACTTGAAATAAAACTTCATTAGTCGATAGAAGTAAGTCAAGATGGGCGTGCACGTTTTAAATATGCACTAAAAAAAGTGTTTATAAAAGAATGATAGAATTTCGCTGTTACCGTGAAAAGGATCTAATGAATTAGAACATTACAATTGTTCCAAGAATTATAACATCAATATATATACGAGGTATTTCTATAAAGTATCCGACCTTAGGCCAGAAAAGTATGTCAAATACCTTACGGGGTTGGGACTCTAATCCCCTTTAAATTAAGCCCATTGTGCTTGCACACACATAGCCCAACGATCCATCCACTGCCGGAACCACCTCTGGAAGTCTTCTTTTAGAATGATGTTCATCTCCGCCGTCGCGTTCCGCATTATCTCTACGCTAGTCTCAAAACGGGAACCTTTCAGTGGTGTCTTCAATTTTCGAAACAACCAGAAATAGCAAGGAGCCATGTCTGGCGAGTATTGATTTACTCCTCTCCAGGAGTTAGACACAAGGCCAGTTTTTATCTTACTCCCACATGTAAGATGTGACCCAAGGTTGGGTCGGGAAAGTGGGATTTAAAAATTGCCTGGGCAGCCCCGTCGGCATTCCCGGTAGGGACGCCTCAGGCAGTAAGCAATAAACTTACTCCTCCCCAAAGAGGGGAGGCGAAGCTTGGGAGGGGTGGACCTCCTAGAACTGCACAGGACAGACCCATAGACCGGCGTAAATCAAGCCCCGAAGGCCAAGACAACACCAGTCTATGGGGTGCAGTATCCATCGGAACAGATACTACACTTTGATCTTAGCCAAAACGACTGTAATTCCATGTTTGGCGAAAAAATGTTGGATCAATTGAGATAAATGTGCGAGGATATTGTCGTGATGCAATTGCAAGTTTTTCATCGTCCACATGTCTAGTATTTTACACCGAACTGCGCCACGAAGACGCCGGAGAACATTTTGATGGTACTCCTTTGTCACTGTTTGCCCTTCCGGTGCGTATTCGATCTGCACAATTCCACGGATAACAAAGATAACAGTCAGAATCACCTTGATTTTGCTTCGCATCTGTCGCGCTTTTTTTGGCCTTGGAGACTCGGGATGCTTCCATTGCGACGACTCATTTTTTTTTCTCTGTGTCGTACCCGTACATTCATTACTCATCACCAGTTATTTCAGTGTTCAGAAACCCATAATCAGTGTGGATGGTTTCAAGAAGGTCCTGTGCAACTTTAAAACGGAGGTACTTTTGTTTCTGCGACATCAACTTGTGCACAAATTTTGCAACCACTCTGTGCATGTTCAAATTATCACGCAAAATTGCATGTGCGGAATCTTTATTCAGTCCGACCTCTTGGGCGATCTCCCGCACGGTTGAACGACGATCTTTCATCACCAACTTTCTGTGCGGCCATTTTTTAATAGGTTGAACCACTCCTTAATTTGTGTTACACCCATCGCATCTTCTCAAAACACCTGCTTGAGAATCACCAAGCTTTTGACAACATTTAATGCAGTACCTTTGTCATCTTAAGATTGAGAGAATCGGTAACCCGACAAAAACATCGTGTACCACCTCACTCAGCGACCGACGGGCAGCGACACATGTGCAGTTAGGCGGTGATAAAATTCACACATGCGCATGAAGGTGTCTTCATCACTGTGTAGAGTGGCGCCGCCCTATCGTCTCTATTTCGTACGGAAAAAATAAAGCTCGGATACTTTTTAGACAGGCCTCGTATATATATATATATATATATATATATATATATATATATATATATATATATGTGTGTGTGTGTGTGTGTGTGTGTGTGTAGAAAATAATGTAATAATAAAACAAGTGTAAAGTTACATACGGTACAAGTTTATTATAATCAAATATTGCAACAAAGAATAATTTATGAAATGTTAATTATCTATCCCTAATATTGAACATATTTTTAACATTTTATGTTTAAATATAAAATAATTATTTTATAAAACTTGAAAGACAAAATATATGAAAACGAAGACATTGGTACTGTTATAGATGACGCGCCTGATTTCCATGACTTCGTGTCAACAACGATCGGGAAGGTCGCGGAAGCGCCCGAGCGCTAACGGAATAATATCATTTTTTTTTGTTCTTTTATCTTATAAGAACATTGACAAAATTTTACCCCCCACCCCAAATAAACATTATTTTCACAAAAAAAAAATGATTTTAATCTATGTATTTTTTCTTTGAATTTATTAGTCTTATATTAGCGTCTGCCAGTCTTCCAGTTACAGTTTAGCAGTTTGAATGCAGGGCTTGGCTATTGCTAAGAACGGGTGCCCTAACCCTAAACCCTCACCCTAACACTAACCCTAACTATAACAATATCCCTAGCCCTAAACCATAACTCTAAACCCTAACCCTAACCCTAAACTCCAGCCCTAAACCCTAACCCCTAAACCCCGTATCAAAACAGCGAATTGATGAAGACCACTAGCCTAAGTAGTAAAACGAGCTGAAACAAAAGAAGCAGAGAATAGATAATATATTTCTGAAGAACACGTGCCATAATAGTATTTATAGAAATAAATTAAGACTAGCAGCATAACTTCTGTGTGAGAGAGAGAGAGAGTGTGTGCAAAGAAGAAGTAACGGGTATGGCCACTAAATTACAGATATATTTCTTCACCTTATCAAGAACCCTCAAATGGGACAGAGATTGACCAGTCTAAATATGACAACAGTATTCCATACGTGGTCTGATTGTGGATTTGTAGAGGTAGAGAATAGCCTTAGGTGTTAGAAAGTGTTTAGAGCGATAGAGAGAGCCAGCTTTACGAGACGCAGAAAGAGCGATTGAGATAATGTATGAACTTAAAGAAAAATTTGATGAGAGAGAAAGACCAAGAGGTGTCAGAGTCGATTTCTCCTCAAGCGCAGAGCTATCAATGAGAATATCAGGAAACAAAAGGACACGCCTACGATTGAAAGACATGAGCTGAGTCTTAACAGCATTAAACGAAACAAGCCATTTCGTACTCCAATTCACAACTGGAGCCAGGCCAACTTCTAGACTAGCTTAATATTTCGACTGATCCAAGGGTTTATAAGTGTACTTTAAGTAAAATTTAAGGTATGGCTAAAATCTGACATCTGAGAAAAAAGGGCGTTTTTTCATGTTATATTTTGTCTGGAATCTAATATATATCAGCATTAATTGTGGGTACGACGTTTGTGCATTCTCAGTTATTAGTGAAATTCTTGATAGTTTGTGATGAAGGGGGTTATTTATTATAGTGTGTAGAGTTATGGGTCTCTAAGTATTAGTAATAGTGAGCGTGATTTTTTTCTGTTTGATAGCCGTGTATGTATTAAGCGATTTTCGTTTCGCTTTTAATATAAAATAGTTGTTAGTATTCCAGGATTTTAAAAAGAATTTCCAGTTTTTTAAATATTTTTCGTTGAAGTGTTACAGATAGATTATTTTAAGATTCTGTAGATAGAAACGCATTATGAGGCCGGTTATAATTTTGTTGTTTTTATGGAATAAGAAAAACTAATTGAAAATTCTTTAAAAACCTTACAGAATCACACATATTTGATGTTAATAATCAAATCAATGAAGAATGACGTCATATAATATGAAAAATAGTAAAAACCTGTTTCTTGGTTTAGTTTTAATTTGTATTCTGATGTGCCATAGGAGTTAGCATTTAATTGCTATCCCTCTGAATATTGCGGGGTTCATAAAGCGACGATAAAGTGTTAAAATAAGCCACATTATTGTTCAATACAAATAACATATGGCTAAAAAAGACCAAACTGAAAAATTGATGTTGCGATGTGAGACCACAACGGTGCTGAGGTATGTAAGTTAACAAAAATATATATGTAAGTAATAATCTTTTATTTATAGTCAACAAATAAATTATTTTTTATTTACAGGGATGATGAGCTCGTTTTATTTCATAACACATTAGGCAGGAGTTCGGATGAAATAGTAATAAATCAAATTTAGAAACTAGGGTTTCGACATAGAAATAAGAATTTATTTAAAAGAAGTTATTTTTTAATCATAATCTTCAAATTAAACATTGAAACATATACGCCTTATAGAAAATTAACAATATGCAATTAAATATTAATATAAATACTCTAAACATCCTCACGGAATTGTCAAACAAATCACTAGGTCAATATGCGACAGACAAGCCATTAATTTGAGCAACGTTGATATATAAATTAAAGCACAAGAAGAACAAAACGGTCTTAAGTTTATCGAATATTATAATAAATTAACATTATTATGAATAACAATAGAGAACGAAATTTAATTTTTCAACTCGTCTTAGGATAAGAAAGTAAAAACACATATTGTTTAAATACTCGGTAGAATAGTAGCCACACATTTAGAGAAAAGCAATAAACTATATACAATTTCAATAACAAGACATTAAAATTAGCTATTGTTGCAAATTTTAATACTATTGCTATTGCAATCTATAATAACTATACACAATAAAACAATACTGAAGAATAGTAACAGTAATTGTAGTACAAATGCTATCAATGTTAATAACAATAAATACATTTTTTCATTGTAGAATAAAATTAATTGCGTACGAATAAATAAATGTTTAACAGTAAAGTCAGTAAATAAGAACGTCACCAATGAACAAAAAGTATATTATTAGGACATTTGTAAGATAATGAAAAGTGGTAAAAATGAATCGTGGACGAGTCCATTGTGGGTGAGATGTGAAAGAAAGAAAGCGACTTGATAACTGTTAAAAAGGAGAAGGTTCCGCAGTACATGCGAGACTTGTAAGGCGGCGGTTTCAGAAACACGAAAAGCCGGAGCGTTTGGTGATCGGAGTATCGAAGCACCGGAAGAATGGGAGTTTACCGATGTTTATGGCACCGATAAAGCTTTATTGGCTATGGTGCCCAAGCCCGTCTTGCTGTTAGGCTTTCGTGTGCGCTGACTAAAGATGCGACTTGTACTTCATCAAACAGACAATTAGAAGTGCTTGTGGAACAATTGATTCAGTTCACGCTTGGATGAACATTGCAGAGCAAATTGCTTTCCAATCGGATGTTTATATGAACGAGTTTCTAGCGGAAACCAAGTCTATGACTTCAGCAAGAAAAAGACATTCATGAGACAAAAGTATGTCAAAAGATTTTTTTATATGTGTGTGCGTAGCCGGCGTAAACCAGTGATGGGAAATGAAGAAAACCAAAGTGTTTTCCGTATACGTTCTGTTATTTTTCATTCTCGTTAGATCCTACCGGGTACCACGAAATAACGGGTAATGCAACACATTCAGGAGCGAAAAAATATAGAAGTAGCGCAACATTGTCTAAATATATATGGGTAAATGCAATAAGTTTTTATATAAATAATTAAATTAACTTCTCTTTTTCAACATAAATAATAAGAACTGTTACTTATTCTTAAAGGAAAATATCAAATCATAAGCTTAAAAAAAACTAATTTATTAAACGAACATCCAGAATTTATAGCAAAGTTGGAAACATATAAACAACTACTAAGTTATGAAACCATTGTAGAATATAAGACAACTATTTTATAATTATTTTATGAACTATAAATAATAAATCATAAACTATTTTATTATTATTTCATAAAAAGCCATTGTAGAATATATGTCAACTATTCAAATTATATAAACAACTATTTTATAATTATTTTATAAACTATAAACTATAAACTATAAATTATAAACTATTTTATTATTATTTTATGAACAACCATTGTAGAATATATGTCAACTATTCAAATTATATAAACAACTATTTTATAATTATTTATAAACTATTAACAATAAATTATAAATTATTTTATTATTATTTTATAAACAACCATTGTAGAATATAGGTCAACTATTCAAATGTTATAAACAACTTTTTTATAATTATTTTGTAAACTATAAACTATAAACTATAAACTATTTTATTATTATTTTATAAACAACCATTGTAGAATATAAGACAATTATTCAAATTATTAGCAATCAATAATATATAGAAAACAACCGAAAATTAGTGTTCATTAACGCAGTGATCCAAACGTCTGGGCCGATGATCAATTATTTTATTATTTTTGTGGGGCCAGCGCCTACACCAACTAATTAATTATTCTGTTTTATCTAGTATCTGCATCTGATCTTTTTTTCTTTTTTTCAGTGATTTAGTGAATTAAAAATGTAATGAAATTAATATTCGTTTTTGTGTTGTATCTGTATCTTATTTTAAAGGCATTTTAGAGACTAGTCAGAGGGTGTTAGGGCAATTGTCGCTATAGAGATGAGAGGAAGAGGAGATCTTGTTAGTCTAAACGGGTAAACAAACACGCAGCAGACTTATCTGATAGTTCAAACTGATAACTACTATCAGCTTTTGAAAAAATCACAATCTTAGCGTACCCCGGGTTGTGGTAAAATTGTATAGCGTTGACCGGTCCACGTTTGTAAAAATGTTGGTGACCACTGAATTAGTGAACAAATAACAATTAATAAATAAAAAAAACAGAAGTAAATAAATAAAAATTGCAATATGAAAATAATTATCTATCAGTGATTGAACAATTATAAACAATAGTAAATAACGGAGAAAATAGTAAAAAATAAATAATGAATTTTTAAAAAAGTAGATAAATAAGTTATTAAATGAATATTAGTAAATAACTCCCATGTGTCCAGTTTCAGCATCTCGGTCGCTACCTATGACAGACACCTGATTTAAATTGATGAACACCGTGAAACTGCAGTGAAGTGTTAGTGTTAAGTATATTTAATATTATTTATACATAATATAGCTCGATCCAATAAGATATTTAATCCTTTATCTGTTCGAGATTTGCTCTCTAAGTTTTAGTTAATCACTATGTTATAGATCTGAACTTCTTGTATATATATATATATATATATATATATATATATATATATATATATATATATATATATATGTATACATATATATGTATATATATATATATATATATATAGAGAGAGAGAGAGAGAGAGAGAGAGAGAGAGAGGGGGGGGGGGGAAGGAGAGATAACAGAAAACAAAAAATAGAAATAAATTAGTCAGGCCCGCACGTGTTTAAAAAAGGTCACCTGTTAAACAAAAGAAGATGTCAAGTAAAGGTCAGTCCGACCTTTGTTTGAGAGAAGCTTTGCCATTGGTTAATGAAAACATTGACTCGTGGGATAGAATAACAACGAATCTGACTGGTTAGCTAGCAAGACTAAACACCACATGAATATATAAAAACACTCAGTAACACGAATTCCATGCACTTAGCCTGTCGATTCCTTTTGGGGATAAAACGCAGACGCCTATGTGTAGCTTAACTGCCAAAACAATATTTGTATAACTCAATAACTGCGGGAATGAAACATAGACGATTCTGTGTATATTACTTGGATATTGTGTAGAATACATATTTTCATATGTCTACTTTGTTTTACTCACATATCGAGCACAGATGAAGTAAATACTGCATATATATTCACAATATGTTATATAATTTATTATTATATTATATGTGTATATACATGAAATAGTAATCAACTATATATATATATATATATATATATATATATATATATATATATATATATATATAAGTGCGCTTATACATTTTCTAACCTAAAAACATTAAAAATATAGCTACATGTGCATTTAAGAGCTCATATTGTAGAATATATTATATATTTAAACTAGGGATTTTCAAACAAAATTCTGGGAATATGTGTGCATGACAATTTTCGTATTTCGCGTTACTTCAAGCCTTCCTGAAAGAGCCAAATAAAGTAGAAAAATTGTAAAATTATGCAAGACATAAATCGAAAACTAAATAAAACAAAATAACATTGAAAAAACAGTATATATATATATATATATATATATATATATATATATATATATATATATATATATATATAAAGCCACTTGCTCGAATGAAGAGCAAAATATCCCTACTTAGATTCACAAGAGCGAAAACCAAGCCCGCTGGCCGCGGGCAGTATTATTATTGATGGGAAAAACCGAGAGAGAGCTTCCGTGACTCGTGGCTTTTTAGCGCTCTGCAATATTTTGCCTTAGATGATTCGTTATAGCATTTGCCTAAAAGATAAAAAGAACGAACTGAAAATTGAGGAATTTCAAATGACAAAAAGAAAAAGATTTCCAATATCCAATTGGAAAGTTTTCGCTAAGCCCAAAAATTAACAAGCCAAAATATTAACAGTAAGAATTTCGTTTCATCTGACGTTTGCATTTACTAGCTGTTTCAATCCTGGCGTTGCCCGGGAGTTAAGGTTGCGTTGTTTTGATGCCTTTTTCTAAAAGTATTCTATGTAAATAACTTATTCCTCGGAGTCAAATCAATTTCTCTCGAGCATATTTAAGACTGCAGATATTCAGTAGTCATTGAGGACCAGATATCAAGAATAAGGAAGGGACAGAGGCAATTCCACTTGCAATTCATATACTTTTGTAGCACGGTGCATTGTCTTGGTGAGATAGCACATTTTTCTTCTTCATTTGTGGCCGTTTTTCTTGACGAGTTTTTCCTTCAAACAGCCCAATCATGTTCTATGGCTAGTTCTTTCGATTTTGAAGGTAATTGATGAACAAAATGTCTGCTGATATTTGCGCCTTTTGTCTCTTTAAACAGCTTTCACCTGCCTCTGTCCACTCAGGTGAATATATATATATATATATATATATATATATATATATATATATATATATATATATATATATATATATATTGGGTGTGTATTTATGCAGCATATTATAATTTATCAAATAACACGGAGTGTTTTTTGCTTGATAAGACTTCTTTTTTTTCAATTTTCCGAAGGGCCCTATTTAGTGTTTCGGTCAAGTTGGTGTATGTAAGTTCCGTGGGTTTCTTGTTCCATTTTCTTTCCTTTTTCGCGATTATTTTCGATTTGATTTGTCAAATCATTTTAAGGCGGTATTAGTCTTCTTGTCTTTAAAAACGGCCTGTAATTTACAACTTAAAAAAGCGTCGATAATATTGCGATGTTACATGAGAGTGTGATTACGTTCTAAAAGCGTGCGAGATTCAAAAGTTTGATTGTTAACTGCTAAGAATTTGATTACATTCAAGATTCGAACGTATAATTGCTTAATGGCTAATAATTTGGTAAGGTTAATTTCTAGACACTGTAAAATGGTGTTACTGATTTTAATCTAGACTGATGTGGTTAGTCTATGTTGCATCCATTGTCAGATATTGACGCAAAATCTCCTTTTGTTAAGCAGTTGGACAACAACGCCCTGAATCCTACAAGCGTTATTGTCTTTGATCGACTGTGAGCAAATGCGGAACCCACTCTAAACACAGCTTTCTCATTGACAAATATTCATGCAAAATGTTGAATATACTGCCTTCTGATATCTTTAACATCTCTGCTTTCTCTCGAAAATTCAATTTAGGATCGACCAAAACGAGTGCGTGAACTTTTTAAATGTTTTCCGGAACAGCTGCCAAATTTGAGCGTCATTTTTTTTTCTGTACGACAGTGTTTATAGTTTAAATACGACCCTTTAACCGTTGTTTCATATGAAGCGGGGCCAGTACAGCACTTATCAAGTCATTGCTTTGCTTGAATAGTATTTCTTCATCAGAAATCAATGATATATCAACAGAAGAAATTCAAATTTCACCATTGTTTGAAAAATTAGCAAGAGCAGCTTCACTTAAATAACTGTAATTTGTAAAAATAAATAGTCTGAGTGGGCAAAGATTTTAATAGGTGCCATTTGAAGGTTAGTACTTTATATAAATTATATTTGTTTTTATTCGTAATGCACTCTATACAACAGGCCTAGAACTTATTGAATAATGTATATATATATATATATATATATATATATATATATATATATATATATACATCATTCAATAGTTATATCATTATAATACATCAGTCAATAAGTCCCTACGAAAACAATGTTTGAAAACTATGCTTACACTTCTACTGCCGCGCTTACAGACATTATTGGAGTGTTCTTTCTTACACCACGAATTCCACATGCTATCGGACAATGAAAAGGAAAAAAACGTTTTGCTTTGACAAGGAAAAGTTTAATTTTCGAAAACTTAGATTAAAATAAATTTTCTTCATTAAAAAAATAAACATTGTCATGGTTTTCTCAAATATATATATATATATATATATATATATATATATATATATATATATATATATATATATATATATATATATATATATATATACGAGCTTCGTTAAACACCACGGAGCTCTATTGTTTCACATTTTTTTCTTCGTTAATCTCTCGACGCGCCGAGCAATTTTTTGCCGTTCTCGGATGTTAATTGGTATAATGTTGCACCGCGTTGTGTCATGAAGAAGACGGTCGAGAGACAGAAAGCGTTTGAGGGATGGCATATGACACAACAATGAACACCCGAAAACCGCAAAATTGCTCGCCGCGTCGAGAGATTAACGAGAAAAATTACACAACGAGAGAGCTCCGTGTTCTTTAACGAAGCTTGTATAAATAACAACTTGTTGCCTATATATATATATATATATATATATATATATATATATATATATATATATATATATATATATATATATTAGTATTAGTATTTGTGTTTCATGTATCCACATAAATTTTTATAAGGGGACATAATTTTTTATGTATCAATTTTCAGTATTTACTTCAACAGTGTTCGATACGTAAGTCTGACGATTCCCCCCAGGGATAAAATACGGGGGCCTCTGTGTAGCTTAATTGCCATGAATAGATTTTCATAGCTTACTATATATATATATATATATATATATATATATATATATATATATATATATATATATATATATATATATATATATACTCGTGCTGGTCAAAAAAATGGAACATATGTATAAAACTGTAAAAATAATTCCGTTTTAGATAATTTTCGGCTTTTAAATTCTGTAGGCGAAATATTCTATATGTAAATAACAATTACAACTATTTTTAATCATTTGTCATATTTGCATATATCAGACTTGATTGTCACAGAGTAGTTTATTGTCACATTAGGAAATTCAACGTTTCAATTTAATAGAACCTTATTCGTTGAGTAATCTCAAACTCAAAAAATGTATGTGTTTAAAAAGATTTTGCAAGTAATTTAATCATAATCTCTCATTCTTATTGAGGACAATCTGTGAGATGTAATTGGTGCTAAAATATTTCTATAATGCTAAACTAACTGAAATAGTTGGTTTACGATAGAAACTTTTTTTCATATCAATTGCAATGTCAGTTTTTCAATATTTCGCGTTTAAAAATAATAGAACAAGACAGCTAAGAAAACAAAATAGTTTTTTTTATTAACTTAAATACAGATAAAAATTAATCAATATTTAGTAGCAGCACCTTTTGCCTTGGTAACAGCATCAATTCGCCGGGCATGGAATCAACAAGCTTCTCGCAAAACTGTGTAGACACCGAATCCCATGTTGTATGTGGCGTCACTGTCAAACTGATTATCCAGCACTTACAGTAAGTTAGCTTCCATTATATCTTGGTACACTGTTGCGTTTACATTTCCTTTGATAAAGCAGAAATTACCAACACCCTTAGCACTCATACAGCCCAAAACCATGCAAGACTGCGGGAACTTCACAGACTTCTTGACGCATTCTTGGTTATACCGTTCCGTGGATCTTCGCCAAACACGTGGCCCTTGGTCGCCGAAGGAAATACAAAATCGAGACTCATCTGAAAAGATCACACGCCGCCATTCGTCTGTAGTCCAGGTTTGATGAGCAGTTGCCCATCGTAGCCTCTTCAACATCTGATTTTTGTTAAGGAGCTGTTTGGTGGCAGCTATACGATTGTGGTATCCCAGTTGCCGGAGCAACTGGTAGGTAGTGCTTCGTGAAACGTCGGCACCAGAAGCCTGTTTCCACTTTTAGTAATGTGACTTGTTGACTGGAATCGACTTTTCTTTGCCACCTTGTCCAGTGCCCGGTCTTGTCTTTCAGTGGTGCTTTTCTTTCGTCCGCATTTCTTGCAATTGCTGTTGGAAACACCCTTAACATCTTTCTGGAGCACTTTGATCACTACCGATTTTGAACATCCGACCTTGGTTGCGATTTCCATGTGTGTCTTTCCTACTTCCCGCAAATCGAACATTCGCTGCTTCTTAAACAAAGATATGTCTTTAGAGCGACCCATAATGAGAGATTATGATTAAATTACTTGCAAAATCTTTTTAAACACATAATTTTTTTGAGTTTAAGATTACTCAACGAATAATGTTCTATTAAATTGAAACGCTGAATTTCCCAATGTGACAATAAACTACTCTGTGACAATAAAGTCTGACATATGCAAATATTAAAAATGATTAACAATAGTTGTAATTGTTATTTACATATAGAATATTTCGCCTACACAATTTAAAAGCCGAAAATTATCTAAAACGGAATGATTTTTACAGTTTTATACATATGTTCTTTTTTTTTGACCAGCACGTGTATATATATGGGTGAAGATATGTACGTTGTTATGTCTACAGGCGTATATGTGTGTATATATTTATGTGTGCATATAACATATATATATATACATAATAAAAAGGTATATATTTCTTTTTCTCTCTCTCTCTCTTTCTCTCTCTCTCTCTCTCTATATATATATATATATATATACTAGCAAGGTTACTTGGCGTTTTCCGGGTTAGACTGTGGGATTGCATCATATGCAACAATATATTGTAGAGAATTTACTTTTATAGCAACCTTTATGTCGTCAGCCAGATATCTTACCCACTAAGCTATTCTAGTTATGTATATATACTTGTACTTTTATGCTAACGCTTATGAATATATTAACTTTATTTTGTTTGTCATTAGCTCCATTATGGAGCAGATAAGGAGACGCAGAACTACTTCCATTATGTTCACATGCAAATTGTGCATGTAAATTCGCTTATATTAAATATATTATCCTTAGCATGTCTTCGTTTTAAGAGACAGACAAGCACACAAACAGAGATGTGTTTTATTTTATTATATATATAAATATATATATATATATATATATATATATATATATATATATATATATACATATGTATATATACATATATATATATATATATATAAATATATGTATTTGATGGGTTGACTTTTAAAATACTACTCATAAGATAAATCGGATATACGTATTGGAAGTTTTATGAGGGTTCTATCCCCATGTGTCGCTTAGATATTCGGCACATAGAGATTAATGTACACATTCGAGACACCTTCCATTGTTTTTCCAGAAAATGTTATACATTTGATTTTAATTTCATCAAAAAACAATTAAGTTTTAAAAGTGTTATACCTGTATACCTACCTTAGATTCGGGAACACTTCGCTTTCACTAAATTTTACATGAGAATACGCTTTTAGATTAAATGTAGATTCTCTAACATTTCTTTCTATAAGGAACATACAAACACACGGATATTGAGTTATATATATAGAGAGAGACCAATATATATATACATTAATACATGTATATATATATATATATATATATATATATATATAAATAAGGTGTCTATATACATTTACATATATATATAAATACGAATATATATATACATATACATATATCTATATACTTATATTCAAACACACATAAATATATATATATATATATATATATATATATATATATATATATATATATATTATGTAATGTACTTGTTTTCTAAATCTCTTGTCATGAAGCAGTCAATTGCTTCCGCTGTGCTTCAATTATAAAGTTCGGCCTAAGTGCTCTTTTTAATTGTTTCACTTTTAGATTTCCATGATTGATTTCTCTTACTTTTTTCAATTTCTTATTTTTTTTCCCCCGCTAACATTGCCCCATTGTTATTTACTCCCGTATATATTTCCCTTATTTTACAATCAATTACCCGATGTTATTGTCGGCGTCATGATCGCCATTATTCAACTAATTTTATACGTTGCTTTCGTTTGTTTTGTATTGTTCTTAAAACAATATAACAAGTACAAGGGAACACACATTGTATATCTGTTTTATATTTTTTATAAAGTGTTCGTGTCTTTTTTAACGTTTTACTGTTTTATATTTTATATGTTTTTTCGTTTGCTTTTTCTTCTGTTTTTTTTTAAACCAATTATATTCGGGAAATTTCACTTACTTGGTTTTAAAATGAGTAAAAACAATTTACGCAGAAAAAGATTCAAGTCTGTACCAAAGTAATTCGACATCATGCGATCATCAAAGAATCGAAAACTATAGTTTGTCTTTTATAGAAAGGAAAATACTCTTTTAACTTCGTATTCCGTTTTCAGTTTAACACAACTCATCAAGTTTGCAAGACGCAATGAATGTAGACCAACCTGTGAATGCGTGACACTCAATAAGCTTAAATAGCTTTTAAATCTATGTAATAATACGCTAGGGCATTTCATGTTCGTACGTATGTTATCACCTTTCATCCACATTTTTAAAAAATGGAATCTCCCGATGAGATTGAGATTGGTGATTAATATAATGTCGCTAAGGTAAACAATTTCAACTTTACGCATTTTAAAATGAATTGTTCCAAAAATAAAAGTATGCCGTCTCGTCCACAAAAACAATCTCAAATAAATGCATTTCAAAAAGTGACTTTTGTTTTACTGATTTGAAGAATATTTAGCTGACAATTAATTTTACCGTAAAAAACATAGAATATTTATTGGTTGTTAATAATTTAATTGCTACAATTTTAAATAAATACATAAATAAGAAACATTTTCATTTTATTTATTTAAAGGACTGTTTGCTGAAAATGTCAATTACTTTTACGGAAAAAGAAAGAGTTTTTTTCTCAATAGTATTGCCACTGACAGACTTGTATTATTTCAAAAGAAATATTATCATTAATAGTAAATTATACAGATTGATGTGAAAAGTAGTGATGGGACGATTCCAATATATTTTCCGATTCCGATACAATTACCGATTCTGTTCTAAATTCCCGATTCCGATACATTTACCTATTCTCATTCCGATTCTTTTGAAATGTCTACATGTTTAACAATAGAGCTGTATTTTTTTTTGGGGGGGGGGGATTATCGTAAAAACCCATGTAATGTGTGTATATATTTTTGCAAACGTAAAAATACACTTGTAGGGGGTGATTTTTGTTTTATTAGTAGTTTAAATAAATAAATATTTATCATTTTATCATAAGTAACTAGCAATGGAAAATTAAGTTTTAAACAGAAACAAACAAAAGAAAACAATTGAAAGACTCGTTTTTTTTTCATCAGAAAATAGGCCCATTTTTGTTTTGCGATTCTGATATCCATTCCGAAACTTGAAAAAGTTCCGAGTTTTCCGTTTTCCGATTCCGATTCCGACCAATCGTCTCAACACTAGTAGAAAGCATGCTAGTTCGGTAATATTTTACTTGTACATTATTTAAGAATTCATCCAATTCCATATTAATTGTTTCTACATTATTCCTGTTCTTAATCTTATGTGGCATATTTTTCAAAAAATCTATTACTCCATTAGAAAAAAATGAAATTGGTTAATGCATTTAGCTTTTAAAATATACCTTAACGATAACTTTCATGATCAAGGAAAAATATTTTTAATATCTCCACCATAGTTAAAAAGGCCATTAATTATTTTAAAAGTTCTAATAAAATCACCTTTTTACTAGTTAAACATGCAATTAATTATTATTAAACTTTCAATTAAATCACCATTTTTTTTTCTGTAGTAAAGTAATTAATACTAATTTTCCAATATTTCCCTGTAACTGTAATATATTTTTAATTAGTTTTGTCAGTGTATGGATGCAATTATCTCCCTTGGGCATAATTGGCCTTCCCGTAGAGAGCTTGCAGAGAGAATTGCAACCTAGAAGGTCATATAATCGATATTTGAGAACGAGACGCTAACTATCGCGCTCGGTCGCTCTCAACTCTTCAACAAGATAAGTGTAATATGTCAGGGTACTTTGTCAAGCACACCTCGTGTATTCTGTCTTCTTTTGTACGCGTTTTGTATCATGTAAAGACGTGTAATTGTGACTCAGGAACAAACAGTTTTATATCTCTAGAGAAGTCGCTACATTTCCTAAGAAAAAACTATTTTGGTGCAAAAGCAGACCCCAAATTAAAATATTTGATTAATTTATTTTTGACCAACCAGACAACGTGTAATAAAACGCGGTTCAATGAATATGAGAAAACTTGTTAAAAATATCGCCAGAATTTTCTTTGAGACTCTTTGTCACTATAAAAAGCGAAAACTCCAAGGTTTAATTTATCTTTAAGTTAACAGTATAGTAAATTTTCTTTATAGAATAAGATGTGGCACATTGGGTGGGGTGGGATGATATTCGCCTGTCGTCATCTAGGTCTATTCTCTTAACTAATTTCAGTCACCAAAAAACCACATTCACTCTAAGGGTACTTATACTTAACATTATCCTCAATGGTGTGAAATTACTTATGTACAAATTCATCGGTTTGGTGGTGGAGTGCTAAAAAACAACAGAGATTGCTGAAAAATGAAATTCTAAGTGTGGTGGTTAGTAGGACCCTCTTAAATCGATGTAGGTATGATCTGCTCATTTTTTTTCAGGTTGTTTCAAGAGCCGAAAACAAGCAAGACAGTTTCTAAGTTTGGAATAATTTTTTAAAAAGTGTGAGGACTCATTTGTACTACTAGTTAAAAGACTTTGCTAGGATGGTGTCTTATTAGACCTCAGGTCGGCGTGATTCATGTCTAGACATGGAACTTGTACTCAAACTGTGCTCGTCCAAACACACATAAGCTGGCGTAATTCAAATATACTGTCACATTTGTTAGCTAGTCGTCTTCGGTTTTGTAGTAAGCTGACATTTCATACACACATTCATGAATCACTGTTGATCTGTTTGCCAGTCGCTTACTGGCATACATGAAACTACCGACTAACCGAAAAACCACATAGTGTACCAGTGTTAACGCTATTACCACAAACTACACAAATAGATCAAATACCTACTCATGCAGCGTCTCTGACTAGCGCTAGAAGTACGTCTTATCTGCTGCAGTTAAAAGGAAACTGCACTCCCTTTCGTTTAAGAAACATTGAAAATAAATAAACTCGCAAACTTTTAAAGTTTTATATCAATAAATCCTTTGAATTTTTGTAGTAATATATTTGTTTAAGCCCTACTAATTAATCATCTGAAATACCTATAAAATGCATACATACCAACGTAATATGTTGGAGTATAATTACAATTATAACTTTATATCATAATGAAGAGTCCTACACAAAGTAAAGTATACTTTAACTAAGTATAGACAGATGTATGTCTCTTTCTGTAAACATACAATTATTGTATGAATGTAATGGGCAGAAAACAACGGAATCAGAGGTGAATACTCGCATTTTACAAAGTTTCATTTCTAAAACAAGTGTTTTATTAATTTCAGATATGTATTCGATTATTATTTATGCAGAAACTTTTATATTTGTCTACTCAAAGTTCAAATTGTTTACTACCTGGTGGGAGTTCCGGATACAACTTACAACATAAGTAAAAAGTACTTGAAACTTTTCATGTTAATCCAAAAGGTTTTTATGAAACGAATTTGAAGGACAAACAAAACGTAATGCATAAATGTATTATTACTTAAACTGAGTTAAAGCATGGTCGTATCGATTACGTTCATTCGATTATAATTGAGTGATGCGAAGCGCCCATGTCACATCCGCTCTATAATAAAAACATATATATATATATATATATATATATATATTAGGAAAGACAGATTCACATTATTTCTTCAAAAAATGTTTTTTTAATTTTATTTCCAGCATAGAATTGTGTCTGCTTGCTATCAAGATATTTGTAAAATGCTCCTATATCCTATGTATTTATTTTCTGGTATGATTATCATCAGTGCTCATATATAAAACAGAGAAACACAAAGAAAAACAAGGCAAGCAAGCCTGGATTACAATCCGTACTCATCATTATTAGCATTAACTTTATTTATATATTTCAATCCATGTGTTTTGGGGTTAATATCCAAGTTGATGATGAACGATTAAAGATTATAATAGCGAAACGCATATGCGGTGTGTATATTGACAGTTCTATTACAAATAAAGTGAATGAATATAATGATGTGTACGGATTGCAATCCAGCTTTGGCTTGCTTTGTTTTTGTTTTTTGTTTTTCTCTGTTTTATATATGAACACTGATGAGTCTCATACCAACAAATAAATGCATAGGACATAAGAACATTTTACAAATATATTGGTAGTAAGCCGAAACAATTCTATCCTGGGAATTAGAACATTTTTTGTGAAATGATGTGAATCTGTCCTTCCTTACATTTGACCTGGTTTAATTTTTTTTTTAAATCTTATATATACACACACACATATATATATATATATATATGAGATAATTTATTTCATTTTGACGTCAGGTCATGAAAAATAATGAATTTTCATGACCTGACGATCGGGAGTGCTTCAAATCGCTCTCGTGAAACAAAATCAATTTTGTAGTCAAAATGAAATAAATTATCTCATATATATTTATATTTCTGCTCTATATTTTTATTGAGCACTCTCATAAACCCGGTTCAACTCCCTTGGATTTATACCCTGTGGATATATACCATACCCGGATTATATATATATATATATATATATGTATATATATATATATATATATATATATATATATATATATATATATATATATATATATATAGTGTATATGTGAAAAGTTTTAAAAACACATTTCATAATGATTTCAAATATTTGAACTATGCTCGGGTAATAAATATTCAACCATGTCAATTTTAATATACATACGTTTCTTAAGTCCATTTATATTAGTAAAATTACATTTAAGTAAAGATACAGGATGCAAATGAATGTATTCATCAGGATATTAAAATTCATCAATCACAATCATAGGTAACACTATATATAGATACCAGAGACTTTCAAATTATAGTTCGGAGTTATGACCGAATATCGAATAAATACAAGATTTACTATAAAAATAATCTCCGGCGAACAAGATAGATAAAATATAGTAGTTCAAACGAAAATGTAGTTCTTTCTACTTTTTAAAGAAATAGATATTTTCATTTCAATAAACTTTTTGTTATAGTCATTCCACTCTTAGATTTTATATTTGTTTACATATACAATGATAACTGTATTATATTACTACTGTGTCGAGTTTTGATGAATTGCCTCCCTTTGATTTGAGCTAATTGAAAGTAATGCATTAGTCTCGATATCATTTGCTAACGGAAGTTGCGCAAAATTATTTCTGCTACATTGTACCTTAAGCCTTCTCGTTCAGTCTCTTGCTCTATTTTCCCTCTCTTTCTCTCACTCTCTCTCAATCTCTCTTTCTCTCTCCCACTGACCAGACTTCTAAACAACGGTCCAAGTAAACCGGAGGGATTTAATAAATAAAAGAATGAGTTGATTAGTAATTTACCTGTTTTTTTTTTGTTGTTTTTTTTGCTACAATAACATCTTACAACAGAGGTATAGGTGGAGAAACATAATAAGATGTAATTTAAAAGCTACTTAGACGAAATGAATCTACACAAGAAAACAAGCACAAATCAAAAAACGTTGAGACCGATTTTTAAGTAAATGCAATGTAATTCTTGCACGTGTTCTTAAGTAACGAAATATTTCTACTGATTTTCATAATTTAATATTTGGTTGAAGAAAGCAACAGGTATTGCCAAAAATATCCAATCCTGGAATATGGAAAAAACGGAAAATACCTATATATTTCATAATATATATATATATATATATATATATATATATATATATAATATTAAAAATTATATATATATATGTGTGTGTGTGTGTGTGTGTGTATGTGTTATACTTCTAAAAACAAGCGTAGATCAGATATTATAGGAGGAAGGGGCGATGTAAGAGTAGAAGAAGAAAAGGTGGGTTACTTGATTTAGTAGATATTTGCAAATGAATTCAGGATAGAGAGAGTGGGAACGGTGTTGAAAACTAGTATCAGCCAAGTGGTGAGAAATGGGGAATGGAAAGAGTAGGTCAGATATGAAAGGAAAGCATGTGATGAGTGGAGCGAGAGGTAAAAATCGAGCACACTAGTTACTTGGTTTGAGTCAACCCGTGTCAAATTTCGTTAATTTTAGTTGGACGAGAATTTGTCTTAATATTGTCTTGACAATTGGAAAAACAGAACTTTGTGTGAATCTTTTGCTAATATATATATATATATATATATATATATATATATATATATATATATATATATATATATATATGAAATCAGATGTATAGGTAGATAGATAGATAGATAGATATAGATTGCTGCTTCCACAATGTTTCCCTGTCCTTTTATCTATTTTCCATTGCACTTGCCGTCATCAATTATCAATGCCGAGCCAAAGGCAAATTACTGATTTCACTTTTGTTATTATTTTCTAAAAAAAAGTTTAAATGAATAAAACATTTTCTCAAAATATAATAAGCTTAGCCAAATGAAATAGAAAGGTATATATCACATGAATATATAAGTAAAAGTATTTAAAATAAATTTAACACAGAATAAGCATGAGATGGGATTACCACGAGGAAATGCTTCAATAGAAAAAGCACAAAAGAACGAATTGCAACATCTAAATAGATAACAAGCAAAGTTGTTTGCAGGCTTCGTCGAACACATCCGCGCATGAGAGAAGAAAGAAATAATGAAAAAGGAAAACAAAATGGCCGCCACGCATGCGCAGTTCCGGTCTTAAATGACGTTACAAAACTGTGCGCTTCATATAATCACTCCAGTTTTCTGAAAAAAAAACATCGGAAAAAATACACCCGGAAATATACCATCAATATTTAAAAGTGATAAATTGTATTAATGTATTGACTTGAGCGTGTAATATTTTTTATCGTTTAAGAATATGGGGAACACAATCGGATATGGAAAATATGCAGAGAATTATTGTTCAGTTCAGAAAACGGGAAGATTCGATAGATATTGTGCACACACACACACACACACACACACATATATATATATATATATATATATATATATATATATATATATATATATATATATATATATATATATATGAGGATAAAATACATGATATATGATAAGATTAAACATCGTGGAGACAGATTGTAGGAAAGACAGAAAGCAAAAAAAACAGTTAATCACAAGAAGAAATATGAGGTTCGTTGATCAGAAGGAAACCGGTTAAATATTACGTTTTTTTTTTCTTCCCGTTTTCAATTTTTACATTTATGTATTTCATACATACATACATACATACATACATACATACATACATGCATACATACATACATACATACATATGTCTGGATTAACTTCCACTTCACTTGCTTCATACTGGTAATCTTTGGATTTGATTAAACGAGTTTTCCATGCTTCTTTAATGGTGATAATTTTCTATGCATATTGTAAACTTTTCAAATTGTTTATATTTTTATATAATTTATATTTTAAAATGTTTGCATTACAGTAAATGTTACTGACTAATCCGTCGAATTTCCTCTGATAAAAAGAAAATGTATTTGTAAATCCAGGAATAAAGGAGAAAAAGGTTGTTTTCTTTATGTATAACGATTGTTTGAACAATTGATTATTTAATAAACATTTCCTTTATCTATTCTTTATTCTCATCACTTATCTTCTTATACTATTGTTCTACCTCGAACATCAAGCATTGGATAGGTATGAGTATATTTAGTGGTGTGTGTGTCTTAGAGTGCATCCACATATGTTTGAGTCTTTTGACTTCCATATTCTGAGCATGTAGAATGTATGTGCATACTTATAAAGGTTATCGGTCTGGCTTACTATTGTCTAGTTTTAAGTTAGCACATAACCATAATTTCACCCTTTCGAAATGGTTAATTGTATATGTGTAGATTGATTTGTATGTTTTATTTACATGTCTACCGAAGTATTCGGTTATATGTATCCTTTAAAAGACGCAATCGAATTCATGTATTGTTTTTATATATACTCCATTTCCTTTTTATTTATCGTATCCATCCTATCTTATTTATAAACCACATGATAATCATTATTATTATTATTATTATTATTATTATTATTATTATTATTATTATTATTATTATTATTATTATTATAATATATTTTTTTGTACTCACTAGGCGTTCACTCACAGATCATTGTCAGTAATTGCTCACCGGCAACAGCCAGTGGTACTTCTTGGGGTCTGAGTGACAACAAGCCTCCCCAGATTTCCAGTAATTATTATTATTATTATTATTATTATTATTATTATTATTATTATTAATAATAATAATAATAATAATAATAATAATAATAATAATAATAATAATAATAATAATAATGTTATTATAAGTACATTTTATTTATCACCATAATTCCTATTTTTATTTTTTATTATTAATATTGTTATTATGATTTTATGAATGTTTATCATGTGTACTCAGTAAGTGTTCTCACACAGGTCACCATCAGTGATTACTGACTGATAATAACCGGTTGTGTTCCCTGGAGTTTCGGTGACAAGAAGTCTCCTCAGATTTCCATTACTCTTTACCTCTTTCGATAACTATCGCAAATAACTTAGTAATAGCTACTTACCATTGATTTCTCGCTGGCAACGACAATTGGTCTTCTCTGGGATTTTGGTGGCAATAAGCCCCCTTCCCCTAAGGTCCCACTACTCGTCGCACTTTTCCAGCAGAAGTATGGTTAGTGCTATTTTCCTTCCAATTTTCCATTCTCCTTGATTTTTCATAATTATTTTGTGTGGTATCAACCGAGAATTATGCCTTTTGAGGTGTGGTCAGCAGTTTATTAGATTTCCTGAATATTCAGTTCTCTGTAATCCGTGTGGTGTTTCTATCATGTTTTTTTGGTTTACGTCTGTTGCAATTTCCATGTAGCTGGTTAGTATTTGTAATTTATGTGAGTTGGTTTCCGCATTTGAGCATTTTCCTTAAGATTTCAGTTTTTTTTATCATTGCTGTCCATTTGATTCCAATTTCTTCTTTTTCGAAACTATTTCTAGTGCTTCTACGATTATTGGTATGTTATTGACTGTTTTTATTGAATTTTTGGTGACAACAAGTCTCCTCAGATTTGCAGTACATTTCACCTGTTTAGATAACCATTGAAAATTACTTAGCGCTATCGCAATAGCCGCTTACCATTGATTTCTCGTTGATCTTCTCTGGGATTTTGGTGGCTATAAGCCTTCCTGAGGTCTCAGTTCTCTTCACACTTTTCGAGTGGAGGTATGGTTAATGCTATCTCCCCTCGGGTTTTCCATTCTCCTTGACCCTTCACAATTATTTTGTGCGGTATTAGCCGAGAATGATGCATTTTGGGGAGTGTGTGTAATATCTTTAGATTAAAACTTCTATATCTCTACCTATCTTAATCGGTCTCTCCATCTTTTATTCCTCCCTTATCCTTTTTTCACATTCCTCCTGCCTACCACTCTTTCACCTCCTCCCAACATATTCCTTATTTGTGTTTTAATTTATTGAAAATAATAATAATATAAGTCATACACCTGAGCTTTCACTTTTAAAGTTATTGCTCCCGGCAAACACCGAGCTTCTTCCTCGCCTACTTCCTCAAAAATATAATTGAACTTATATTTGTATGAATATATTCCAGTGCAACGTGATGTTTTTGTATTCCTCCTCCCCCTTAATAATATAATGAAACCTATATTTATTTTAGTGTATTCCCGGGTAACGCTGAGATTATTGTCTTCCCCTTCTACATCAAGCATATTCCACATTTAAAATGTTTTACTGTATTATTGCACATACATGCTCTTTCTAGGATAGTGAACACTGACGCCCAAGTAACGAAGAGTACCTTTTTTCTGGTATACAATAGTATAACAAAATACAGTGAAAATCTTTCTGCCGGGTAACGCGTCGTTTAAAAACACCTACTTCATTTAGAATTGCTATATCTAATATATAGATGACTCCCGAGCAAAGCCGAGTAAACACATCTCCTCTATCTATGATATTGAGCACTTTAGATAAACGTATCCCACTTACCAAATATAATACTATATTATTACTATCATGGCTCACGGGTAACACTGAGTTAACAAAATACAAATAAGTTCTTTCCCCAGATAAAAAGTTGCGTTTAAATACACTTTCTCTATCTAGGATGTTTAGCACTTTTGGATTACAATATAACACTTACCAAATGTAAAACTGTAATCTTACATGTATTACTCCCGTTAAAGGCGCTACTGAAACCAATAAAATAAAATTATGGATACCCCCAGAGCACTACTAAAAACACCCTTTTCGAGTTTCTTGACACCCCCTCCTCACTTCGAATAGAAACCTAAGAAACTTCTATAGACCCCTATAAAAAAGTTATAGAGTGTACATGAAATCGAAAAGTGTATTCTCATGTAAAATTGACCGAAAAATATAACGGAAGTATTCCCAAATCTCTAAGTGCACATCTAAGGAATCTATAGAACAGATTTCGTCAGTGGGGTCGAGTTATTCAGTCAAAATTTGGAAAGAAAACACTATAATTGCAATGTATTTCTTCTGTTCGGCATTTTCTTTCAAAATTATGTAACGTTTCTTAGGTTTCTATTCGAAGTGTTTGCTATATATGCGACAATCATTTCGACAGTCGCTTTCTTTTGTTTTATTTTTTTGCCGTCGGGCTGACGTACGTTTCTGTTCTAGCCTTGAAGATCCAGCTTCTGAAGCTCAAACTCCTCCCTGGAGAGGGGTTAGGTTATTGCAAATCGCTGCTCAGACATTTTTGTAGGCTTGAGTGCATTTCACCTAGTGTGCTGGCATTTTAAAACAACACCTGACCTTGTGTATTACCTCCTGCAGAAGAAGTAAATAAACATACACTTGAATCGCACAGATATAGACTTGGTCGAAAGCAGGAAATTTAAATTATATATTTAAAATATATGAAACGAAAATATTCGAGTTGTTTTCAATCAAAGTATCATCATAATCATCAATATCATTATTATAATTATTTTGACAAAATTACGAAATCACGATCATTTACTTTTTACGTATTTGTAAATAATATGAAAAAATATTTTTCACTTGACGTAGATTAAATCAATTGTTCTGTTCGAAACTCCGTATAGATTTCCGAGTTGACATAAAGATTCCCAAGTTCGGAAAGATGCACCTGAAGGAGGCCGGAGATACTGAGACAAAATATAATATGACAAGTATCATAATATCAGCTGAAAACAAAATAAATTTAAAAAGATAAGTTAATAACATATCTATGAATACTCGCTAATATATACTACCTAATACATAAATACAGACCTTAATATTTAGCAGAGGTTTAGTATAATATACTGGTCGGATCTATGTATGACAAGTATTATTCAAAAAGATAAGTTAATAACATATCTATAAATAATCGCTAATATATACTACCTAATACATAAATACAGACCTTAATATTTAGCAGAGGTTTTATATAATATACTGGTCAGATCTATTTATGACAAGTATTATTTAAAAAGATAAGTTAATAACATATCTATGAATAATCGCTAATATGCACTAACTAATGCACATACCAGCGAACGCACCCACCTTAATATTTAGCAGCGGTTTAATATGGTGTACTATTCAGATTTATTTATGACAAGTATTGTTATATTAACTGAAACAAAAATATATTTAAAAAGATAAATGAACGACGACATTTCTGTACGCATCAATTGAGGCTAAACAAGGAAGGAAGAGATTTTCTGGAATTATTTTATAATGAGTTTATAGAAACAACAATAACTACCAGCTGCGGAACGATGTGGAATAATACAGGGCGACAACCGGGATTCCAAATAAGACGGAAGGATCGGTTTTAAATGTCTTTAAAACGGTTTCTCTCTTTTTCTCTACTTACCGTGGAATTAAGGAAGCGATTGTTGAATTGACTTTATACTTTATTTCGGAATAGAAACTGATTTCCCTTTCCTGGACAATCAATGATTTTCGTATGAGTCCGATTGTTTCTTGACTGCAAGTGCACGCGCGTTATTCTTCGCGTTCATCAAAGACAATGTACATGCGCGAAAAAAGACACTCATTAATATAAGAAAAGAATGAGAAAAAAATCAGAAAAAGAGGAGAAATTAGACGAACGAGAGAGTAGAAAAGAGAAAATAAAAATGAGATAGGTTAAACAAGAAAAAGTTCGACGACGAGGAAAATGGAAATAGGAAAAAGAAAGAGACGAGATATGAAGTAGAAGAAGAATATAAGATATAATCTAAGAAAAAGAAAAAGAAGTAGCAGAAGAACAAAGAAAGAAAGAAAGAAAAGCGGCTGCATTAACGAAAAGAACAGAAAATAAACAGATTTAGTAAAAAGAGGAGAAGAACGAGACGAGATATAAGATATAATATAAAAAGAAGAAGAAGAAGAAGAAGAAGAAGAAGAAAGAAGGAGATAAGCGATTGCATCAAAGAAAGAAGAAGAAAATAAATAGATGTAGTAAAAATAGGTGAAGTAAAAGATAAAGAAGAAGATAAAGAAGATAGATAAATCACTTCCATCGTCTATGATGGGCGTCTGACTGTGAAACTGACTAAATTGACTGTCCCAATATCTATATTATGAAATATCTCAATATCTATATTGCATACTCTATAAATATCTATATTGAAGACTATGTAAATATGTATATTTTATACTCTCTCAATACCTATATTGTAAACTGCACAAAATCTATATTGTGTAATATCTAAATATATATATTGTTCATTGTCCTAATATCTATATTGTCTACTTTCTCAATATATACAGGGTGTTTCAAAAGTCTTGGGAACATAACGATTTTTAATAACTCAAAAACTATTAGGAGTTGAAAAATGAAATTGGTACCGTTGGAAAGGTTAAAGTTTCAGGTTTTGTGGAGAATCTTCAAAGTTGCTCAATATGAGCACCATTCGTCACACGGCAGATATCTAGTCGATAGTCCATTTCCTGCCAAACGCGTTCCAGCATCTTGACGTCAATGGTTCCCACAACTGCCGTTACTCGAGCCTTTAGTTCGTCAATATCTCTTGGAAGGGGCGGCACATAGACTTGTTGCTTGACAAAGCCCCAAAGGAAAAAGTCACACGGGGTAAGATCTGGAGACCTAGGAGGCCATGGCATGAGAACGTCATCACCTCGCCCAGATCTCCCAATCCATCTACCAGGCAGCCTTGTGTTAAGAAACTGCCTTACTCTAAGACTCCAGTGTGGTGGTGCACCATCTTGTTGAAAAATGAAGTCATCAGATTCTGCTTGTTCCAACTGAGCCATTGACCAGTCTTCCAGCATGTTGAGATAGGATTCACCAGTGATAGTTGCCTCTTCAAAGAAGAACGGTCCATAGACACCTTTCTTGGAAATTGCACAAAACACGTTCACTTTTGGTGAATCTCGCTCGTGCTCAAGAAGTTCATGAGGATTCTCAGTACCCCATATGCAGGTGTTATGCTTGTTAACTTTGCCATTCAGATGGAAGGTCGCCTCATCGCTAAAAACAAGCCGGTCATCAAAGCCGTTATCTTCCAACTTCTCTTGCATTGCAATGCAAAAGTCACGGCGAAGTGGCGTATCAGTGTCCTTCAACTTTTGGACCAACTTGAGCTTGTAAGGTACCATTTGCAGTCGTTTCCTTAAGACACGCCAGACAGTTGCTGGAGCAAGCTGAAGTTCCCTGCTGGCTCTTCTCACTGATTTACGGGGGCTCCGCTGAAAGGCTGTCCGAACTTGCTCAACTGCATCTTCTGAAGTTGAAGGGCGACCTGTTCGCTTACTTGGGCACAAACACCCATCTTTAACAAATTTAGCATGCCATCTGACAATGGATTTCCTTTCAGGGGCTTCCTTTTTAAATTTCCTGCGAAATGCACGCTGAACACATGTCCACGATTCATATGTATATATATATATATATATGTATATATTTATATATATATATATATATATATATATATATATATATATATATTGTATACTCAATAACTATATTGCATACTGCCCAATATCTATATTGTACACTGTCTCAGAATGTATATTGTAGATTTTTTCACTATCTATATTATATACTTTCTCAATATCTATATTGTATATTGTCCCAATATCTGTCTTGTCTAATCTTTCAATATACAATTGTATACTGTCTTAATATATATTTTTTACATTGTTTCAATATCTATACTGTATATTGTCTGAATACATTCTATAATACGTCAATATCTATATTGTACATTGTCTCAATAACTATATTGTATAATATATCAATACCTATATTTCATTCTGTCTCAATATCTATATCGTAATTTGTCTCAATATATATTCTATCCTGATCTCAATATCTATATTATGTATGTCTCAATATTGATATTGTGTCAAACACATTCATTGTTTAAATGACGCACGGCGACGGAATTAAAAGTCGAAATTGTGATTGTCAGTTAAGACATTATTGTTTTGTAAAGTAAAAGTGAAATAAGCTTTTCAGTGTTCTATCTTTTGTTATCAATATAGTTTTTTTTAATAACTATTATTAGAATATTTTTACTTGGTATCAGTGGGGTGTCATGTAGGGTCTGTATGACACCATATTTCGGTGGAAAACAGGCCAAAGGAGACAGTTGAGCAGAGAATAAGTTTTCAATTTAACAATAAAATGTTAGTTTCAAATGTTTTGCTAGCTTTTTTTAATTTTCTAGTATTACTATTATTACTTTTTTTCTATTTTTGTTATTTTGCTATTTTTGTTTTTTATTATTTTATTTATTTATTTATTTATTTATATGTCCGTTCTTGCGTTCACTGTTTAATTTTTAATTAATTAAATGTATTTGTTTTTTGTTGTTTGAGGGCGGACTTTATGTAGGAAAGGAAGTCACACTATTCGGTCAGTTGGGAGTTGCCTCCCGTTTTGTAAAATGTAAAATAAAAAATGGAAAAAAATAATGATAATAATCACGGCACACAGCTTCACTTTAATATATACTAGCGGAACCCGTCGCCCGGCGTTGCACGGGAGAAAGTACTACCTATTGCATAAAAAGAAACCGCCTATCGTTCTTCCCCCCCCCCCCTCTACCGTGTTGGTGAATGTTTTAAATTAAAAAAAAAAAGAAAGCAGAATGGGATCGAACGCCGATACTGGCGATAATGGCGAAAATGAACCCTCCCTTCTTAACCATTGCGCCACAGTTACAACTTGAAAAATACATGTGAAAATAGGCCACTTAAGCTAAGAAAATATAAATGTGTCGGGGTCTAACAGCATCTTGGCGGCTATTGAATTAAGTAGGAAGTCGATTTAATGAAGGAATTGTAGCCGTCATGTTTGAAGAATAAATGTTGCAGGTACTGTGTTCGTTAATGTCATTCGCTTAAATCCGGAATGAATGTAAATGTGGAAATCATAGTTAGAAATAGGAAAAACGTAATCTGATATTCGCGGAATATCATCGGATTCAACGGGAGCGGTCATTATTTGTTTGCGTATTGCTTTATATTATGTAGTAAATTAATACCAGGCAAATAATAAATAAGGACGGACTGTTTTGTGAAAAGTAAACTGTGTTATTACTTCCCGGTGTCGATGAGTGTAGTGGGGGAAAAGTCTTTGCTACCACCTATATGGAGTTGGTTTTTCGGAGAGACGTTGATGGTGGGCCAAATATAATATTTAGTGTTAGGTTGGAAAAAATAATAACAACTTTACTGAAACACGCTCGAGTGAATAAGTGTAGTATAGCGGTGAGTTTAGTAGCCTGTGATGTATGTGGTTATTTTCCTATACTCCGAGAAGGTACAGGGGAAAAAACGTCTCTACTTTATATATTAGATTAAGTAAAAAAAATATATATATATTAAAATAGAACATTATATAGTCAAAAAATAAATAAGAAAAAATTATGAAATATAGGAAATATAACGATCCAAATATAATAACAATAAAAATAAAATAATATCTGTAATAGTGTACAAAATAATAGCATAATAATAGTTATCTATCTAATAAATAAATCGATAATAAAATAGAAAATTAAAGTCAAAGTAAAATATTAAAAAATAAATAAATAAAACATGATAAAATTACTAAACAAAAACGCACACATACAAATTAATATGAGAGTATTGATATGATAATAATAAGACAGTTAAGATACAATATATTAAAAAAAGCAAATCAATTATATTATAAAGCAAACATTATAAAACATAATGATAGACAACACATATTTTACATACAAGCAAAACACATACTAACAAATAATTGGATTACGTATGGGAGCCAGCCTGTCTGGATTGCTCGCCTTCGCTTACATGTATCAATTAGAATGCTATGCCCTCGACTCCTTTCAGAACTCTTAGAATATTATCCACGCTCTATGTGAACGACATACTTATTGTAGTACCGTCCCTAGATGAGACCAAACACAATCTTTACTACATTCAACAACACTGACCAAAACATAAAATACACAATTGAACACTGCGTCAGTTCTGGATCCTTGGCACTTTTGGATTTCAACCTCGACGTCTTCGAGGAAGGAAACATAATTACTTAATTCAACAGGAAACCTGCCTGTAGTAACATCTTCATACATTATGAATAGGGCCTCACTCATTAAGCTAAAATAAGTTATGCTGATAACGATTTCGCCCGCAGCCGTAATAAATGCAGTAAAGAGGTTAATAAAACAACCTGCAGCAAGAAAATCCAGCAAGTGTTTAGATAGTGGCCGAGGAGAGTTCCGATGAAGAGGCTTCCAGAGGGCCCTTTTGTTAGGATTGAAACCGGCGGT
>OY744523.1:71735787-71875787 GCA_963556195.1 Sepiola atlantica
TAAGCCCTGCTCTGCACTCGACTGACCCGCGTTAATTCGCGCAAGTCAAATCAACTATTTCCAACAGATACGTCCATTCCCATAGGGCCATTATCCAACACCTGCAGAGGGGTGTGTAAAAATAAAAATCTTAGGATTGTTTTTTGTATACGGAGGGAGGAATGTTGGATAATGGCCCTTTGGAAACGGACGTATCTTGAGGTGGACGTATCTGTTGGAAATCGTTGGTTTGACTTGCGCGATTTAGTGCGGGTGGACCCGTGCAGTCGGGTGCAGAATAGGGCTGTTCACACGGTTGGAGCTCACAGGTACTGTCAGAGCGAACGTTGACGAGCACCGGGTCAAGAGGTCAGAAAACATGAGTAAAGGAAATGTTTGTGCATGAGTGTCGCCCGTGTGGATCCGTCACGTCACTCGTTGTTCGTGAGAAGCCGAGAGTTTTGCCAGTCTGGGTTTTGGAGGCGAGCCTATGAGACGTGATTTAAGATGTAGTCTGCAACTTGATTAAGGGAATTGATTCCCTAAGAAAATAAAGGCGAAAGATCTCTTCCCCCCTCTACGAATGGTTAAGAACTTAATTGCTAAATAATTACGAAAGCAGTGATTTGCTCTCTCTCTCTCTCTCTCTCTCTCTCTCTCTCTCTCTCTCTCTCTCTCTCGACGTTGGTGAATATCTCCAAGCCGATAGATAACTAACGCCTGTAATAAAAAGAATTGAAAGTTTAAAGGATTGTTTGTCGATTGAGTCGGTCATGGAGCTTTTGTGTTGCAGCGGTGTGGTTCACGGCAGAGAGAAAGAATTCAACTACTAGACGACGCGCGCTTCCTCCACGCGGCGAGGAAAGAAGAGAGGGTACGAGAATTTAAAGGTATGAAACATATATGATTTTTGGTGTTAAAAATGACGAGTGTTTAAACGAGAACTACCACGGCTCATTCCGGGACGATTATACAAAACGAGAACTGCCGCGGCCCAAGCGGAGGCTATGTAACAATCACAACGTTGTAGTAATTTAATAAATTTAAATATTGATATATAAACTATATTAAATAAACCAAAATTAAACTGAAAAGCAGGAACCTAAGGCGCAACGGATAAATGTTCTAAGTTATAATCAGTTCCCAGTGACAGTCTTCAGGAGGTTTAAGTTTTAATGCTCAGTGCGGCCAATACTATGAATATAATTACGAATTCCCAAAGACTTTTACCCGGTCATGGCTGACGGAACGAGAGCATGTTACTCTAGTTGATTAAATGAAAGGTTCCGTTCGAAATTCTGTATAGATTCAAGAGTTCGACAAGACGAATCGAATAACGCAAATAATACAAACGGCCCACGTGTTAACGATTCTCTAAATTGAGTATCAGTCGTGTCGACCTCATATTTTTGGCTACAAACTTTAAATAGATCGTTGCTACATATTTCCCACCTCATAGGCCCCGAACTGTGTACCAAGCTCCAGCCCCTGTCACATCGTCGCGATGTTGCCTCCATCAGCTGGTTTTACATGGACTTTCACAAAGTGTATATTTATACAGATAAAAACGAAATATTCAAACAGATAATAACGAAATATTCAAATAGATATAAACGAAATATTAGAACAGATAATAACGAAATATTCAAACAGATGAAACGAAATATTGGAACAGATTAAAACGAAATATTAGAACAGATAATAACGAAATATTCAAAAAGATAAAAACGAAATATTAGAACAGATACAAACGAAATATTAGAACAGATAAAAAACGAAATATTAGAACAGATAAAAACGAAATATTCAAAAAGATAAAAACGAAATATTAGAACAGATACAAACGAAATATTAGAACAGATAAAAAACGAAATATTAGAACAGATAATAACGAAATATTCAAAAAGATAAAAACGAAATATTAGAACAGATACAAACGAAATATTCAAACAGATAAAAACGAAATATTCAAATAGATAAAAACGAAATATTAGAACAGATAATAACGAAATATTCAAACAGATAAAACGAAATATTCAAACAGATAAAACGAAATATTTTTTAAAAAAACGAAATGTTTAAACCGGTGAAAACGAAATGTTTAAACAGTTAAAAATGAAATATTTAAACGGAAACAAAATATGTTAGGAATTTTAACAGTTTAAAAATAAATAAGTAAACATTAGACAGGAAATATTTAAAGGATTTAAACAGTTAAACACCAAATAAAGAATTCAAACGATTTAAAACAATTTTTAAAACAGATAAAAAAAAATTTATTTAAACAGATAAAAACGAAACTTGTAAACAGTTCAAAACAAAATAATGACCCATAAAAAACGAAATATTTTAACAGTTAGTAACGGAATATGTTAGAAATTTTAATAGTTAAAAACGAAATACTTAAACAGGTAAAACTGAAATAATTAAACAGTTTGAAACAAAATTTTAAACGAATACGAACAGGTAAAAACGACTTATCTGAACAGGTACAAAACGAAATATTTAAGTAAGATAGTGTCAAGGAAAAACAGGCAAGTTACCGAATGCTGTGAGATATGAGGAACGTTTATACGTTACATCTGATGAGGGTAGTGAGTGACGTTATATGCTGTTACAGTGGATTTTCAAAGCTTCCAGAGATTTCCTATGTTTTTGTATATTTGTTTTTATCCTAATAATAATAATAATATACTAGTGGAAGTCGTGGAAGTGTTTGTGACATAGTTTTAGTCTGTGGGCGCCTGGTTAGAACACAGACCCTACGATATTATAGTAACAACATAACGTTTAAACATACTTATCTATATACTCTTGTTAATGTAGTTCTAGAATATATCTAGTTATAGGAGTCTACCTCTACAAATAATTAGAGGGGGTTGTGACGAACGCAGACCCCGAAATATTATTGCACTATCTTTGGACAGAACAGATACTAGACCTTGATCCTAGCTCGGAGGCCAAGTAAGTGTACATTTGTTTGACAACAGCGAAATAAGTACTTGTTGCTTTTTTTGTTTTTGTTGCATCTACAGCGATCGGGCGATCCGAGCTTTAAAAAATAGGTGTGAAGGGTGATAACGTACATACGAACATGAAATTGACTTAGGGTATTATTATGTAGATTTTGCATCATATGAAATACAAATATTCTTTATTATTGGTAGGTTCATTTGCTGCTAAAAGCAAATATTGCGGCCATATTATTTTGTTGCTGTTGACAAACATGGCTCCTGTCTGAACAAATTGCGATCATTTATGTCATAATTGGTAATGAAAAACAAACGGCATGATTTTAAAACAATCGAAACATATATAAAAATAAAATAATTCTTGGGAAACTCTTGATAGGTATGATAGGAACGGAAATTTGTAAATACAACTAACGAACGAGAAGGAGGAGTAAAAATGGTGATAAGTAACAAATGCGTTACGTGACGGCAATAATAACTCGATACGACTGAGCCCATAGAGGCAAGATATGTATTTGCTTGTTTGGGCTACTTAAAAGTGAAAAGAGCCAACAGCTTTTAAAACTAAAAGAGTAAAATTGCTTGGTTTTACGAAATAAATAAGTAGTGAAACGTAATAAAAATTAATGAATACACTGCTTTACTAAAAAACGATCCCATATTGTAAATCCATATAGCCTGATTATTTTCCTCTTGAATTAAAAAAACGAACTTTTAATAGCTAACTTGCTCTGAGTATAATATATATATATATATATATATATATATATATATATATACTGCATGTATCACAAGTCAGTTTTAAAAACCATCAAAGTGTTCGATCGGAAGTTCTACAAGCGTTAATATAAATTATCTAATATAAATACTATACATTACAGTGTCTGTTGGGGGAAACACGGGTTTCGGCGATCTGGTCATCGCAAAAACGATCGTCAGTCACTCTTGGTATCAAAGGTTTCGAAAAAATAAATTCGATACAAAGAGGAACTTACAGAACTTTCTGCGATGACCGGCCGGCTTTTATCTGAAAGTTATAGTAACCATATTGATAAAACCAGCTTATCTTAAACAAAGGCGGTAAAATAATATATATATATATATATATATATATATATATATATATATATATATATATATATATATATATATATATATATGCATTCCATTATGTATTCCCATATTTTAGTAGCCTCTGTGAGGACTTAATTTCCAGGAAAATACAGGGTGTTTCAAAAGTCTTGGGAACATAACGATTTTTAATAACTCAAAAACTATTAGGAGTTGAAAAATGAAATTGGTACCGTTGGAAAGGTTAAAGTTTCAAGTTTTGTGGGGAGTCTTCAAAGTTGCTCAATATGAGCACCATTCGTCACACGGCAGACATCTAGTCGATAGTCCATTTCCTGCCAAACGCGTTCCAGCATCTTGACGTCAATGGTTCCCACAACTGCCGTTACTCGAGCCTTTAGTTCGTCAATATCTCTTTGAAGGGGCGGCACATAGACTTGTTGCTTGACAAAGCCCCAAAGGAAAAAGTCACACGGGGTAAGATCTGGAGACCTAGGAGGCCAGGGCATGAGAACGTCATCACCTCGCCCAGATCTCCCAATCCATCTACCAGGCAGCCTTGTGTTAAGAAACTGCCTTACTCTAAGACTCCAGTGTGGTGGTGCACCATCTTGTTGAAAAATGAAGTCATCAGATTCTGCTTGTTCCAACTGAGCCATTAACCAGTCTTCCAGCATGTTGAGATAGGATTCACCAGTGATAGTTGCCTCTTCAAAGAAGAACGGTCCATAGACACCTTTCTTGGAAATTGCACAAAACACGTTCACTTTTGGTGAATCTCGCTCGTGCTCAAGAAGTTCATGAGGATTCTCAGTACCCCATATGCGAGTGTTATGCTTGTTAACTTTGCCATTCAGATGGAAGGTCGCCTCATCGCTAAAAACAAGCCGGTCATCAAAGCCGTTATCTTCCAACTTCTCTTGCATTGCAATGCAAAAGTCACGGCGAAGTGGCTTATCAGTGTCCTTCAACTTTTGGACCAACTTGAGCTTGTAAGGTACCATTTGCAGTCGTTTCCTTAAGACACGCCAGACAGTTGCTGGAGCAAGCTGAAGTTCCCTGCTGGCTCTTCTCACTGATTTACGGGGGCTCCGCTGAAAGGCTGTCCGAACTTGCTCAACTGCATCTTCTGAAGTTGAAGGGCGACCTGTTCGCTTACTTGGGCACAAACACCCATCTTTCACAAATTAAGCATGCCATCTGACAATGGATTTCCTTTCAGGGGATTCTTTTTTAAATTTCCTGCGAAATGCACGCTGAACACATGTCCACGATTCAGTCTTTGCAAATTGGAGGACGCAAAATGCCTTGTCTTGTTTAGAGAACGCCATTACTGCACCTGGAAAGATAACACGAAAATCATTAGTATGACCAAAAACTTGATTAAGCAAGCTTTAAAATGGCACCAGTTTCATTTTTCTACCTGGAATAGTTCATGAGATATACGCATTTGTAATGTTCCCAAGCCTTTTGAAACACCCTGTATTTTCATAACTTACCATATATATATATATATATATATATATATATATATATATATATATATATATATATATATATATATATATTCAGACAGGTGTTCAATCGTCACGACAACTGTTCAGCGTGGCAAAACCTAACGTAATTCGAAACCTGTACTTGAATGACAAACATGCGAGACTCTACAACTTAGCCATGAATACCGCTACTAGTAGGAGGCATGTATCGCCTATATGAACGTTGCCATTTATTTATTTATATTTTGATTTAATTTTTGCGATTAAAAGTTCATTTACATCAGATTTCGTAGTTTACTGTTCTTTCCTATTTTCCCTTTACATTTAAAATTAATCAAGATCCATTCCAATCGAACCTCGCTTATCATGAAAAAGTATTAAAATAATAGACATAGACTGTGGTTTTGATAGTATACATCGAGTTTGTAGACACGTAATAATTTTTACCAAGATAAGGATTAGAAAAATGTTGTACATAGCTTGAGTACGCAACCAATATATATATATATATATATATATATATATATATATATATATATATATATATATATAGCTAGAGCAATAGCCCACGACACAACGCTAGGTGCCATACTCCACCGGTTAATACCCGAGAACCGAAAAATCGCTCGCCGAGTCGAGAAATTGACATGAAAGATCGTGAAGAGAGAGAACTTTAATGACGCTTGCATTTGCATAAAAATGTTTTGCTGCCGAACTATATATATATATATATATATATATATATATATATATATATATATATATATATATATATATATATATACGTCAAAATTTCATATTTTCTTTAACAAATCAATCAGGCAATTCAATAATATAATTTGGAAAATTAAATTGAACTATTCGTGTATAGTTTGGTCATTAGATTATTAAACTTCCCAAACGTACCAGATTGAAGCCTCACCCCTGGATGACGTTTAGTGAGTGTGGTCAAGTGGGTAACGACGCGGTCTGATGACCTGGGTGTGCTAAGTTCGAATCCAGTCGGTTTCATAATATCACTTTCACTTAGATATTGGCAACCATCACGTCCGGCAAGATTGCCCACACCGGTCAACAAAGTTGTACCATGTTGATTCACACGAATTTACTTTATATTACGTAAGGGTTGAGATAAACAAGGTTTGGCTTTATCATAGGGTTAGTACGTGTGTTAGGCGAAAAGATTATTTAATATTTAAAACTTAAAGGGTAGAAAACGCTGTATTTCGCATGGTGGTCAGTATTGAGGCAAGCATCTTTCCCAGCGGTATCCGAGGCAATTAGTATCATACCCAGAACTCTAGCAAATATATACGCTCTCTACGAAAGCAATAGCAAATCACATGTGTGTCCACATTATATAAATTATGCTTTCATTGTCGGATGTCATTTAAAATTATACACAGTACAAAGTGGGTATAGACGGGGTTTGTTGTTTTATAAGGGTTGGAAGTATTGTAGGCGAAAAATTGTTCTGAAATTAAAAATATAGAACAAGGTGGTGGTAGATTATGGGGCGATCATATCTCCTAAGGATTTTCGAAAGAATTTAGTGTCGTACCCCGGACCATGGCGGATGTATATGCTCTCTCCTTAATGCTATTTTCGTTTTAAACAATGTTTGTCCTTATAAAGTTCATTATAATCGTTTTTTGACAATAAAGAAGAACGTGACGAGGAACTCCCTACCCGATTATTACTTCAAAAAATCTAATTCTCGTGTTTTCATAATTCACATTTTCTTTATATTCATCGCCCCATTATTATAAATATGTTTTTTTATATAATTGTTTGCGTTTTATTCACGGTTCTTTGTGCGCATGCACGCTCGTGTGTATATCCAAGATGGCCGACCGAATAGTTTGCGTTTTGTTAACAAAATGCAAATTTCGCGGGTTTGGGGGAGAGATTGGAAACATTGATGGGTTTATTTTTATGTCTGCAGAGAAAGGTTCATTTTTTGCCTCCGGCATCGCAACACGACAACAACTATATTAATGGATCGAAATGGTTGGTTTACTAATCATCAACGCCATCTTTATCGCGATCTGCTACTCCCTTGTCAGCCTCGTCTTCACCGCAACATTTTTCTACTTCCTGCCCGGCCCTAATCCCTCCCCCGTCTCTATTCTTAATCTTGCAATTCTTTATTTTTCTTCACGCTCCATATTTTCCCATTCCTCTTGCTCCTTTTCAAAATTGTTATCCCTTCTTTTATTTACCTCTTTTCTACGTCTTCGCTTTTCGCTATTTCAGACTCTTTTTTTGTTTTCTCTTTTTATTACTGATACTAAATACGACTCTCATAAAATTGCAATAAGGACACCTTTTACAAGAAGAAACATTGTTATAGGGGGTCATTACTTATCAAGGTCGAAGGCTACTCGAGGATAAGGGTTAATGAGATGCAATGAGAGCTAGTTGGAGGGTGATGAAACTCGTGAGAAGAGTGAGAAGATTTACTAAGCTTGATCACTTGTTGGGACGGTAGATGACAGTAATCTGTTTACATTAGATTTGAAGACGACCATGTTGTTGTCTGCAGGCAAGCAGTTTCGCGGCAATGTGTTCCACAGACAAGAAGCCTTTATGAAGAAGCTCAGTTCGTAGAAATTTCACCTGACGCTAGACATGCGGAGAGAGAGAGAGAAGAAAGTTATTTTTCGTTGTGGTAGAAAAGCGAGTTCTTGCTGTGAATGTTTTGCAAGAGGGAACCAGAGATCGAGGCTCAGTTGAGCATTTTCCACGGAAATAATGATTGTGCAGAGAGAGACAAGCAACGTTTTTTTTTCTGTGACAAAGAGACTTTAACGAACGCAAGATATCATCACCCACTAGATTTCGAAGTCGATTTTGAATTCTGTCTCTGCAACGAAGAATTCTCTTACCGGCTCCTCCTTAAATGTGACAGCAGTACCCCATCTTAGGACGTAGTTGACTCGTATATAGGTGGAGAATTGCATTAACAACTTATAGTATATTTTAAGAAAAACGCGCGAATTGCACGATCACGTGATTAGGTAATCCACTTTATTCCGATTTCGTCTTGATGATGGATGTCAATTATAAACTCATTTCGTATCATCGGTCCTACCGTGAAACTGCAGTACAGTGTTAAAGCTTGCTGAGTTTTATTATAATGTATTATTCATCTAACATACTTAGATATCTTGTCGAATTTTTTAAAGTCAGACCTAAATAGCATTTAAGCAAACAATCAAACTGTGCTTCTGACAAGACAATTTTCATGTCAGTGTTGCACTTTGTTATTGCACATATTATCACGTACTTAAGTACATTTTTTTTAATTAATTAGTCTGATCAAAACGACTGATAATATAGAATTTATTTCACTGCGTAGGAAGAGTATTAATACGTGATGATATTATTTGTTATAATGGGTTATTAAAATGTCATGTTTTATTACATTTCACTATTAATAAACACGCAGAGAGAAAGAGAGAGGGAGAGAAATGTAGAGAGGGGGACGAATACGGGAGTGATATATACTATATAACTGTATAAGATGAGTGCATGTGTTAAATAACATAAAACGGTGAGAGGGTTAGAGTAATAGACAGACACTTTGTAAAATATAGAGTTTCTTGGTGAGCAAATTGCAAATTACGGCTAATTAGAACAATTAAAATAGATTTATTTCATATATACCTTAATCCCGGTTTAAATGTATAGGGAGAAAATCCGCAGGGAAGCAAATGATAATTAACTCGAAACGCCAAATCACTCCCAAATGTGATTAGTATTGTTAGGTATTATACCTTCGCGCTATATTCTTCTATAAGTCTGAATATATTAAAATATCACAATATAGTAAAATCTTCATTTCTAAAGATATTTATCGGACAATCTCACTTCATATCTAGTGCAAAGTTATATTTCATACATATTTAAGGAGAATTTGTAACATTGAAAGGAAAGGGCATTATTGATTTATCACCATTGGTTGGGTCGTCTGGTAGGAAGGGTATAATGTTGATAACCCAAACGCTTCAGTGACTTCAAGTCTGTAACATCACTGTATATGTTCTTTCACAGTAGTTAACTGCATTTCAAGACACCCTCTTTTCCACATAATTGCTCACTATTCTTTGCTTTTTTTCGATGTCTTAAAATGGATTTTTTCGCGGTCCGTTTCTCCAAATTTTCAAGTTGTTTGCCATTCGTTTTAAGTTGCTTCTTTGTATGCATCCACCTTTTTGTAATGAAACTGCTTGCTATAATTTCGCCTCTTTCGCTTTTACCACCATTACCACCACCACCACCACCACCACCATCATCATCATCATCATCATCATCATCATCATCATCATCATCATCATCATCATCATCAAGCATCAAGCATCAAGCATCAAACGTCTGAGTGACTTCAAACCTATAACGTCACTATATATGCTCTCTCAAAGTAGTAAAAATTTAAAGTAGTCTACCATAGTCGAGGGTGAGCGGAAGACTCCATTTTAATTAACTACTACACCAATGCGTATGAGACGGTGCCACTTACCCTTGATCCGTCCTTTATAATTCTGAGTGTTTGGCAAAGGAAGTAGCAAGTACCAAATTTTTACTCTTTGGTAGTACTTGAGCGAAGATTGAACCATAGCCTCCCGGACCTTTAGCGGGCACTCTTACCATTATAGCAGTTTTAACTGCATTTTCAGACAACCTTTTCCATATTATTATTATTATTATTATTATTATTATTATTATTATTATTATTATTATTATTATTATTATTATTACACTCACTAGGAGGTTTCACACAAGGCAGTATCAACGATTTCTCACTGACAATAACCAATGGAGTTCCCTGGAATCTGGGTGACAACAGTCCCCAGATTTCCAGCATTTTTAACCTCCTTTCGCAAATCACTTTGCATTATTGCAACAACCGTTTATCATTGATGTCTCGTTAACGACGACCGTTGATTTTCTCTTGAATTTGAGTGGCACTAAACTGCCCCAAGGTTTATGTACTCTCCTCACCTTTACAGTTGGGGACCTGATCGGTGCTCTCTCTTCTAGGTCTTTTCACCTTTCTTGCCCCTTTAGGACATTTTTGTGTGGTACCTGTCCAGACTAATGTCATCATATGCATGACTGATTTTTTCTTTTATATATTTTTTTCTTTTTTTAATTAATCCCCTTTTTCTTGCATTATTATTATCATTTTTTTTAATTATTATCATTATTATTATTATTATTATTATTATTATTATTATTATTACTAATATTATTTTATCAAACTCAGCTTTTTGCAGTAGCTTTTATGTCCGTTCTAATGAAGGCCTATTTAATTTCTAATTTCCCCCTACTCACACCGATCAGTAGGATTTTAAGATTAAGGCCATGAAACACCAGGAGAGGGAGAGAAAAACCGCAATCCCTATTACTCATAAGACGAATCTTAACAACGGAGGGACACGAAAAATTATATTTCTAAGGCCTCCCTGTGTTCTGCTGGTTGAGGGAGAAGGGTGCAGATTTATCATTTGTCTCCGACACAAATGTACGAAACCGAGGATCTACAACATAGCGAGGAAACAGAAGCCAGAGAAATCACCGCGCAAGAAGCTTTGTCGCAAAACGAGAAGGATGTATTGGTGTAAGTTAAGCGCCGGCACACCTAAGTGGCCCAGTGTTTCCAACGTGTAACAGCGTTAATCTTATAATCTTGTCATTGTCTCTTTCAATGGCAAGCATACCGGTTGAGGATACGTCCTCAACACTCAATCCGACGTATTGTGGGCGATTTTGATGACTAGTGGTTTAGATCTGTTGGGCTGAGGTATGGTTCTGTGCAGTGCTAAGAGGTCCACCCGCCCAGGCTTTATCTTCTCACACTTTGATAATTGGTTATTGTATTGTTAATCGCCGCCTGAGGAATGCCGACAAAGATGCTCAGGCCCTTTTGTAGACCAGAGGTCAACGCCTCTTGTGTTTGCTATTAAATATCCACCTGTCAGACCTAGTGCTATATCTTCCCGGTGCGAGAGGGCGGTAAACACCATCTTATAATTTACTTGTATATATCTTTCATGGCGAGTGGTAGGGTCTATGAAAATAGTTCGCTTCTTTTACACATTGTTCAGCGTTAACGCTGTATTTTCTCGATAATTTCACAGGAACAGAAAAATCACAAACACAGTTTAATCTTAAAATATAACTTTTATTAACTTACATATAGATCCATTTTCCTTACCAATGAGTTGTTTTTCTGGTTACCATTCGACGAAAGGATAAGGATTAAAACCCAAATATCTATCTGGATTTCATCTGAGATTTTGCCAATTCACAAACTGCAACAGTCTTAACTAAAACTCCAAAATTTTAAATCAGTAAACCTAATCAATGAGCTATTTTATTTCGTTTATGTACACATTCAAACCATGCCAATATTTTATAAATAAACATTTTCATTAAGTAAAGTAGAATTTACTGCTATAGAATAATCCTTAAATACCATTGAGGGTACTCTCTATTTCTAAACATTCACATCTGCATCATAGACACTTTGTATATCTAAATCAAAGTTTTATTCATACGCCTATCCGACATTATTATATATAGATACTTGCTGATAGATCTGTCTATATGAGCAACTATTTTGTGACCAATATAAAAAGGACTTCCTAATTTTATTCTAGAGTCATTTTTATACTTAAGCAGTTCCTATAAAAACTGGTAACAAGCAGCGTCCTCAATTTTGTTACCAACTCACTGCTTATTCTTTTCTTTGCTTAAACAGGTTTTGGGCGTACTTCACTTCTAAATGTGTCGATCAAATTAAAGACTCTCTTGCCAAGATAGGCACAGAAGTGCTGACTACTAACTGCATTAACGTGATTATTTTGTTGGCTATACCCAGTTTTTCTGTCAGTCTACTTTACATCCTAAATTATGAGATTTAAGATGCATGTTATCAGTTTTTTATATCGACTTTATATTAGATTTATTGATTTTCTATTTTAATTTTCATTTAGGACTTTTTATTTAATTAGTTATATGCGAAGTAAAGTTTATTTTGTGTCTACAGTTAGTGACTATTTCACTTCTACAATTAAATACGTTTAAATGTTTAAATTTTGAGTTTTACCCTCAAACGTAAACTACACGTACCTCTTAAATATCTGTATAACCTGGCGTAACTTTAGATTTTCAATTAGCTAACAACGACTGTCTGCTATTTTAAGAACACTGAATCGTTGTCCAAGGGATACATAAATAATTGAGACATTTGAGAAAACAGAAAAAAAATAAAAATGAGATTAATCTTTTTCATTATTGTAATATAATTTGGAAAACTGATGATGAGTTGACGTTGCATGATTTATAGATTTCTTAGAAAGCGTTTTTCTCTTTTATGCTTTGCTCTCGACATTTCGTCTCACTTCATAATTTTCTATGTTTCTCTTTCTACTCCCTTTTCAAAATAATCTTTTACACCCAAAGCAGAAGTTTTCTTCTCCCACTTCCTTTTTTTCATCACAAAGTTCTCTACCCTACTAACATCTAAACCTGAAGTTTTCTCCTCCCACTTCCTCTTCCTTACATTAAATATCCTACCCCTACCAATAAAAGTGTGACACAAAAGAAAGAAACGAATTAATGTAAACGCATATTAATATTAAAATTAATACATAGATTCTTAAGCGATTTTCTTACGGATGACTTTATTGATGGCGAAACGATATCTTGGTGGAAAGCGTATTTTCTCGTCGTTGCGACCTGTTATTTTTATTAGAGTCAAACAAAAGGCGAAGCTGTTATTCGAGTAGGCGGGTAAAAACGAAGAAAAATCTCAAGTCTTGGTTGGCATATGATGATTCATTTTGTGGCAATTGTCGACGACGTTTGCTTTTGACACGCAAGGCGAAGTTGCTCATGGCCATTATTATGATTAATTAAGTATTCTTCGTTTCCTTGTTTTCTTATTCCTCTTCTTATTACTCTTTTTCTTCGTCTTCTTCTTTCTTTCCCTTTTATTGCTATTTTTTTCTTGTTTCTCCTTCCTTTTCTTCTTTCTAATCTTTTTCATTCTCTTAATTTTCGTGTTGCTCTACTTCTCTTTCTTGCTCTTTCTTTTTCATCTTTTTTCTTTTCCTCTTTTTCTTCTTCTTTTGATCTTTTAAAATTTATTTTCTCCTCTTGTTTATAATTGTTTTTTCTTAGTTCTAATGTATTTATTCGTCTCTTCTTATTATTCTATTTTTCATTTTCTTCTTATTTTTCTCTTTATTTTTCTTCTTTCTAGTTCCTGTTTCTTTTCTTTTCATTTTCTATATCTTGTTTTTTTTTATTTTCTTTTTTATCATCTTCTTTCACTACTTTTCTTCCTATGTTTTTTCTATTCTCTCCTTTTTTTTCTCCTCATCTTTTGTCTTCTATTTTCTTCAGTTTAGTTTTATGTCTTATTTTGGTTTGGCTTTTTTGGGGCTGTCGTTGTCTTCTTTTTCCTACTACCTTTTTTTCTTGTTTTTATATTTATTCTTCAAATATTTGCTCTATGACTACGATTAAGGACGACTAACTCTGATTAGACTAAGAGTTTTCTAGCTGTTATCGAAATATTAAAAAATATTAAATTGCACAGAATAACGCATAAAGGATACATTACAATAAGAAATATGATAAGATCTTATATATGATTGATATTTAGTGTGTATAAGTTTCCTATTCGAGTTTATTTTTCAATTTTGTTGACGGGGTTTCGCTTATTATGTTCGATCTCGTGATTAAATATATGACCCAAGCATAAATTATGGAGTTTCTGTCTATAATATTCTATTTTAAGACCAATAAGAGTAGTGTGTTAACCTTTTCGTTTATTCAAGTTTTTCCTAACTCACAATAAGCAGGAACTCTCTCGCTTCTCTGTCACGTACTTATTACCATAAAGCAACTTCCGGTATACGTCAGCCCAAGACTAGTCTGTTAAATTTTTCACTTTCTGATTTTACTTTGTTCCATTTTTTTCTTCCTTAATGATCATATTTTTGTTTTGTCCTCTTTCATAATTACATTGATGCGTTTAACTTCTGCTGTTCATTCATAAATGAGTTCCTCGGTTTTGGTATGCATAATTAAAACAGTTAAACTGTTTTTAGGGTACCAATAGTATACCTGTGAATTTTGATTTGGTGTAATGTCCAATTATGTTGTACCTACATTTCCGCTTTTTTTATGTTTTTTTGTTCCGAAACCATCCTCTCTTAATGATGCTTCGCTTGGTTCGCAATTATCTGCTTTGTTGAATGAAAGTTCCATATGCTCGTCATGTGTTTCTGGTAGCCTCTTTGTGTCGGGTTACGTTTGTAATGATGAGACAATTACCAAAGTGCCCCGTTCATCTGTGAACAGTGCTAAATAAGACTGTTGGACATTCATGGCTGAAATTTGATTGACAAGTCAGGTATAGTCTGAAGTTTATTTGTACCGGAAATGGTTAGATTGTAAAAATGGTTGTGAATTTTATTATTCTGAGTAGAATTCTGAGAGGTTCATTATACAGAATGTTTGTAGCAACAACTATTTCTAGTTTATTTTTTCTTGTAGTCTATTTCTTCCTCTGGATGATCTTTCTATAGTGTTCATCATTTTACTAACCTGAATTCTGTGCTCTTGTGGTAGCCGAAATAAAACGTGCCAACATTCACAGGATGCCTATCGGATACTCCGCGTTAGCTATCAAAGCATGTCCTGCCAATCTTCACACTCTGATATTTCTTCTGAATCCAACGGTTTTTATTTTATTGTAATGCTATATCTCATGGTTGTTTGGGTGTATGGGACCACACCAGACCCAATATTATTTATTTTATGATGATGTTACAAGGATAGTGTTTATGTTTCTCATATGTAAAAAATGTAAAAAATGTAAAAGAATCACTGTGCAATATAACACAGATGAGCCACAGCATCCACTGAGAGACAGTAGACAAACATCTAGAAACAGTAACATGCATAGACTGTATAAGACAATTAAACAGTGGTAAATACTGTTTTGAACTAACAGGGTAAAAATTTAAGAATAATTCTTAAATACAGACAAATGAAAAACATGCTTTCAAACTAAATTGCGTTAGATTTAATTCGTGTTTTTCCTTATCCGACTTTTCCCCCTTCCTCAATTGAAATTTAATTCATAGTTTAGTTTGAGGCTACTACAGCAAATACACAGTATGAGTTTTATCTTTTTCTTATACGTCCAAAGCGAAAATTATTTTACTGCTTTTCTAGCACATGCACAACGAAAACTTTTCTTGGTGATTGGGCGCAAAATAGTTATTTTCTTGTTGAAAGGAATCTTGTATTTAATCATGTTTTACTTGTAGAAATTTACAATAAAATATCACAAGAGAAACATTTAAAATTCCAGAATTAAAATGACTTGTTTCACTATTCGAACGGACAACACAGCTTTCCACACTCTTGTATCTCCTTATATTATTTGATTAAATCTACGTACAATTCAGTTATTATTTCAGTAAAAAAGAATTAAATAAAAATAAAATAAAAATTCCAAAAAATTTAAAGGATAACAAAATTTAAAAAATAATAACTACGCTTAATAACTACTTCGTGATATGGTAGTTAGCATATCAAATTATATAGGTAACATAAATATTTATTTTCAAATTCAGAGACGCCAGAATTTTATTTTTTATGTTTGAAAAGAAAATGACTACATTCCCTATAATTTTAAAACAAAATCTTGTTAATAACACGAAAATATTACATTATGAAGTTTATTTTTAAAAAATTAAAAGTACTTGAAGCTATCTTTATTAAACCCCAGAAACACACAATAAATAAGATTGTGTTTGAAATGAGTAACATTTTAAAATGTTTACCGTAAATACAAATTATCCTTTTACCTTAATTCTAATCATGTTTTATGTCACCTGATAATGATTTGACGAAGAATGAAAAGTGACCGTGTTACTTGTGGAACACACATTTTTTTATGTTTACACTAGTAAGATAATTAGAAAAATTCAAAAAATCAAAAAGGTGAGGATCATGTTGTAGAATTCTGTTATGTTTAACAATATTTGCAGACACTTCTTTACGGGGATTAAACGCGGAAGCCCCTGTGTAGCTTAATTGCGATAAATATATTTACATAACTTATTATATATATATATATATATATATATATATATATATATATATATATACTAAGCCTGTGTAGACAACAGATTTTAAAACATCAGTTGGACATCTTCAATGATTTAAATCTACCATAACGTTGAGAGATTTACCGTTTTTTTCTTACTGAAACAATTTTTCACCTCATATCTAATTCGATTTTCTTAGTTTTTAATTTATCATTCTGACGTCTCCTCTTTTGTTACATATTAAGTGTTCGGTCAATAAGAGCGAACTTTAGTGTTTCTGTATGGGCGATGTAATTATTATCTCAAAATCCTATTACGGGACATTTCTACAATAATAATTAAATATTATTTATTTATTTACAGACAGGCCTTTTTCGTCTTTTCAAAACTTATCAGTATAGATTTAAATAACTAGCCTACTTAACATCGGGTTCTTTGGCAGCATGTCAGCTACGATCGAGACAAGTTTATATTGCTTTTATACAAGCTAGCAAAAGTCCGTTGCTCCAGAATGAATGAGAAACCCTCTATTATTCAGCGCCAGGTCCCGGATCCCATATTACAATGTCTGTACTGGTACAGCTTTTGAACCAGACAAAACCGACTTTCGCCGACGCAGAATTACGTAAAAGCCGGAAAAGACCGTAGGAAAATGATGGGGTGTTCCAAAGGAATAAAAATAATGAAACAACATTTAAATCAAGAAAAACATTCACCGCATAGCGTTTTTCATGCAAATAGTATTTATTTTTTGACGGAAAATATTAATGAAACCATTTTTAATTATTTTTTTTTTGTTTGAAAAGGTTAATTTTTTTCTTTTAGGTACTGATCCAGTATTTGAACAAGACAAAAACCGAACCGTTTTTACTCTAACCCTAAACCAACCCTAACATACTATTATTGTCTTAGTTTACAGTTATTTTTTAAATATTGGGGGGGGGGTCACCACTTTTTTCTCTGTTGGAAATTTTTGACAATCGACAATTTACGATTTAATCAATTTACAATTTAGCTTGTCTGTTTTTCCAGCCTTCTTATTGGATAAGCGATTCAGCATTGTTTGGCTGTTTACGTAAACAGTCAGAAAAGCCGTACGAAAAGTCGGTTTTGTCTATATCAAAAGCTATGTAGTAACACAATTTTGTTATTCTATTTATTTAATTCATATTAATATTATCATTAAAATAGGCAAATACTATAAAACACTTTTGTTACTGCTTACGACGGACTTCATGGTGGCTGAGTGGTTACCGACGGTGACTGAGGACCGGGGTGTGCCGGGTTCGAATCTAGTTTGTTTCACAGAAACACTATCATCAAAACCCACACTTGACTTTGTGTCTAACCTCCTGGAGAAAAGGTAAATAAAATACTACAATTAGATTCTTCGTAAAATTATCGTAAAGTTATGTGTTATCTTCATATAGGACTTTGTTTTTAGTTTCATCCATTTACAGAGAGACAGAGACATCACAAAAATAGTACAGTTGTCGTGTTTATCAGCTAGTATATAGAGTATATCTTGTGATACTATTTAGAAATGACACACACCCTCTCCTTCTTTCTTGCTGCTATTGTTCTCTCTTCTTGTGATTCCAATCTCTTCCCACTTTTCCTTACCAAATTCGGAATCTATATCATCTCTTTTTTTGCCCGCCTTTTAAGTCTTCCCTCCCGCCAATCAGCTTCCTTTTGTTCCTACGTCACAACATCAGGAAGAGGATTCAACTCCGAATACAAGAAAATAAACCAAATCAAAATGAAAAAGAAAGACATCAAGAGAACAACCCTCGCCACTCAACTGAATTGTTCGGAGATTATCGGATTCAATTACCCGCGGATAATTCCACTTTTCATTTCCTCCAACTGTTTACTACAATTAATTAGTCAAAACGTTAGTTGCTCATCTCAACTGGTGACGGCTATGCTATTGTAACTCCTAGCTATAAAGGGACTTGTTATCTTGACAGGCGACATTTCTTATCGCTACTGTTACCTTATATTATCGCTAATTTTTTTCTACTTTACTAGAATGAGTTTACAAGATTTTCTATTTACAGACTTTGTTCTCTCTGCCAGCCCTCAATTCGTTGTTTAACGTTATCATAACACATATTAAGACTTTACTATCTTATATATATATATATATATATATATATATATATATATATATATATATATATGCCCTCAGGAAGTGATGGAAGAGTAGGAGCCATTTAGCCCTGATATATATATATGTATATATATATATATATATATATATATATATATATATATATATATATATATATATATATATATATATATATATACATATACATAGACATATGTATGTATGTATGTATGTATATATATGTATATATAAATATATATATATATATATATATATATATATATATATATATATCAGTTCTGATTTGGCTCGTACTCTTCCTTCGCCTCCTGAGGGCATATCTCACTGAATAATGACACTGACGTTAGAGCTATCGCACGAAACTCGTGCTGTTTTTGTTAGTTGTTATGCACCAACCTTAGGTAATTTTGATCAGGAAAACGATGATTTTTATAGTCATTTTCAAAATGTTATGTAGAAAATTCGATATAAGGATAAGATCATTCTTATGAGAGATTTTTATGCTCGAGTTCGCAGTGATTTCCAGTCGTGGGAGAGAGTTTTGAGTCATCATGGTATTGGACATATGAATTCAAACAGACTTAGACTTCTTTCTTTCTGCGAAGAATTTGACATGTGCATCACAAACATTTTTTCCACAGAAAAAACTGCTATGAAACCACATGGATGCATCCACGCTTCAAAGACTGGCCCATGATTGATTATGTGATAACAAAAAGACGGGATAGAAACAACTTTAAATCAACAAGATCTTTTCATACAACATGCTACCTCTCAGATCACGCTTTGCTTCGTAGTAAAACACACATTCGTATAGATCACAGAAGAGTGAAAAAATATTCTGCTCCAAAGCGCATAAATACCTTTGAAATCTATTGATCAACAAGCCAAACTTACTGAGGAGTTGGATGCAGCACTGGAAACAGTTAAAATCAGTTGTGACATTGAATCGTCCTGGAAAGCTTTGCGTGAAACTACTCACTCAACATCTCTTGAGGTGCTTTGGTTGCTTATTCGGAAGCACCAGGATTGGTTCGATGAAGACAATCAGGAAGTATAGTCTCTAATAAAAAAAAATGCACACTTCACAAAAAGCTTGGATTGGGGATAAAAACTCGTCTGACAAAAAGAAGGCTTATACAACCTGCAAAAGTCAGGTTCAAAAAGCCCTACGTTTAATGAAAAAGGCATGGTGGTCTGCACAGGCTGATTTCCTTCAGGACGCATTCGATAGGAAGGACTCAAGAGACTTTTGCGAAATTATGAAGGAAGTTTTTGATCCGCAGGTAAATTGTGTTGGTCCCATTAATTCGGAAGATGGAGACCTGCTGACGGACAAGGCTGAAATTTTGAAAAGGTGGAAGGAACATTTTGATATTGCCTTCAACAATACTTCTTGTACTGACGAGAGTGTTCTTGACTCAATCCCGCAACGTCCAGAAATCTAAGAGCTGTCGTTTTTACCGGCCTTTCAAGAGGTTTCGGCAGCTATTAAGCAAATCATGTCAGGAAAGGCATCAGGTGAAGATGCAATTCCACCGGAAATTTTCAAGTACGGTGGAATGAGGATTGTTAAGAAATTGCTTGGGCTATTTATTCAAATTTGGAGATAAGAGAAGGTCCCTCAAGATTATAAGGATGCGCTCATTAATCATTTGTACAAACACAAAGGCAATAGAAATGTATGTGACAACCAGCGTGGAATTTCTGTTCTCTCTATAGCTGGTAAGATATTTGTCAGATTGATTTTGAACCGGGTAATAAAACATGTAGTTGATGATATTTACCCTGAGTCACAGTGTGACTTTCGTGCAGGCCAGGGCATTCATGGACATGATTTTCTTGTTTACGCAGGTTCCTAAGAAAGTTCGTAAAAAAAGACAGGAAATTTATATAGTGTTTGTAGACCTCACCACGGCATTTGACACTGTGAACCGGACTGCTTTGTGGGAGGTTTTGTGAAAACTCGGTATACCTGAGAATATGCTGCAAGTGATAGTTTCTATTCCACGATGGCATGTAAGTAAATGTTTTCTTTAATGAATAAATCTCTGATTTATTCGGTGTTACGAGTGGCACGAAACAACGATGTGTTATGGCACCGGTACATTTTACCCTCTATTTTTCAGTAATGTTGAAACACGGATTTCCTGAAAGTGAAGTTGGTGTCAAGATTCAATTTAGAACAAGTTGCGGCCTTTTAACTATCATAGGTTCAAAGCCAAAACTCATTGGTATAATCCGTGACTTTCTCTTTGCTGACGTTACTGCACTTGTAGCTACGTCTTTCGAAGAAGCTCAACAACTGATGGGCAGATTCTCGACAGCTTGTAAAACATTTGGATTAGCAATTAGTATCACAAAAACTGAAAGAGTTCACTAGCCTGCCCCGTCACCGAAGAAAATAAGAGGAGTGAAACAGAATCCATTTGTTCACGTGTTTCTTGAAAAGCCAATCAACGTTGACGGCCATAACCTTAAGTATGTGAAAAACTTCAAGTATCCTGGTAGCAAAGTTAATGCGAGTGGAACCTTGGATGATAAAATAGTTAATCGAATAGCTAAAGCCTCTAGCGCATTTGGGAAGCTTCGTCATCGGCTCTGGAAAGACCGAGGGATAAAAATTGAAACCAAGATGCAAGTCTACAGGGCTGTAGTTCTGTCAACTCTTTTGGTCTTGGACATTGTATAGGAAGCACATTCAACGGTTGGGTGTTTTTCACAAAGGATGTCTCGAGAAGTTTGTGGAATAACTCTTAGTGATGGGATGACCAATGCTGACCTTTTCACCATGTGTAGTATTGATGGTATTGAGTGTTTTCTCATAAGATCACAATTACGCTGGGCCGGTCACGTGATACGCATGGAAGATAACAGAATTCTAAAACTAGACAGTGGTTATAAAAACGTGGGTCGACCGTTGCTTAGATATAAAGACAAACTAAAAGTAACCTTATAACCACGAATATAAACCATGTTCCTTTGAGAACACAGCAATTGATCGTGATGAATGACGGAGGGCATGCTATAATGGCATCAGGAACAATGCAGCATCGAAAATTGTCAAACTTCGTGAAACTAGAGAAATAAACAAAATATCTGCCGCTGTTCCAGCCATATACTCAAGCGATTTACACTCTTGCACAATCTGTGGACTTCTCTGCAAATCACTCGCAGGACTGAAGAGTCATTTGTGACTAAAACACGATGTTCAATAAACAGGGTTGACATAACTTCATACGTCGAAACCAACGGGAGAGTCTATCATATATTTACATATGCTCTGATGAATTCTGGATTGCATCTGGGTACCTTATAATAGAACGGTATACACTATATCAGAGATAAAGTCTAATGTGTATATCTCACAGAATATCTGAACTACATTAGCTTCAAATGTTCTTGAACTCCGTTGACGTCTCCATAAAATTATTAAGTGAAATCATATTTTTTAAAGATGTCTTATTAGATAAGAAACGTAAATAAGTATGAATCAGCATGGTATGACTTTTGACTCCGTTGTTGGCATTGGTATTCCTCGTTCATTTTAGAATCAGGTACTTACACGTTTATTTTTTAACGCTTTTTTTCTATTCATTTTTTTACAGATAATACACGTATAAATATTACAGTTTTTGGACTTAGTTATGTTTGAAAGTATGCCATTTTAATTCTTCTAATTAGCTGTGATTTGCAATTAACTCACCAAGTGAACCATCTCATACAAAGCTTTTCATACTCACGTCTTTATTCTCTGGATGTTGATTGATCGCCCGGTCATATGCATCCCGCGCGAATCCGTCACACAAACACACACACACTTTCTCTCTATATCTCCCCCCTCTCTCTCTCTCTCTTTCTCTCTCTCTCTCTCTCTATCTCTCTCTCTCTCTCTCTCTATCTTTCTCTCTGTTCATTAACAGTCGAAGTTAATAAAGAAAGAAAATAATAAACCGGTTTGAGAATATCATCGCAGTAGTAATACTTTTCAGTCCGGAGCTGTAGAGAGAAATAGAGAAAGAGAAGGGATATATAACGAGCAGAAAGAGACTAATTGTGTGTGTTGTTTTTATTTTTAATATTTAACTGGTTTCCCAAAATTACTTTTTCCTGGTTAAACAAATCTAACCCGAGCTTAATAAGTGACCAAACGGCCACATCTTTTCTTGTATATATGTATCTATAGATCGAGAAAGAGGGAGAGATGAAGAATAAGGGGATAGATAGATAGATAGATAGATAGATAGATAGATAGATAGATAGATAGATAGATAGATAGATAGATAGAGACGGAATGAAAACGTGTGATAATAGCACACGTGGATGATTAAAAGCTATAGCTAGACGCTCATTGGTCGCAGGCGGAGGTAATTGCGCGTAGATAATGAACCAATCTGATAAAAAAATGTATATGTTCCGAGATATTACTAGACGATATAATGTTACAGTTTACATAGTTTGTATAAATAGGGAGAGAATAGCAATCTATAAGCTACAATACACCGAATAGTTTCCCGAAGACACACACACACAATAGAGACGCATTTAAAAAACATTGTTTGATGGGAAATTTGAACCATCGGCATTAAAATCTCGGACTCTGGTTAGAGTAAAAATAACAACGACGAATCGTTTCAGATAAATAGAAAAAAGTAAGAGAATCAAAATGAATCCATTGACTTCATTATAATTCTTACTTTTATTTTTTCATGAATTGCGTTTGTTTAGAACCGGCGAAAAGAAAAATATGAATATGAAAATACGCATTAAAAAAGAAAGATAAAAAAAAAATGAAGCCACAAAAATAATGCGCAAATAAAAAATATCCTATTGTGTAAAGGTGTCAGGCTGCCCAAAAGAAATTGTCCCCCGGGGTAAGTCTTGCCTTGAGACTTTGAATGCCAAGGGGAGACAATTTTAGCCGTAGGCACGAAAAATTAGCGCCTCAAGGAAAAATCGCTCAACCATATTACATTACTATCGAATCATTTTGTTAAAGTTTTTTTTTTAAATTTAATCTTTAGTTTTAACTATCTTTTTTTGTTCATTACTCAGGGATTTTTCTTTTGTTTAATTCCTTTATTTATTGATCATAAACTTTCTAATTTCTGGATGAGTTAATTGGCAACATGAATCAGTTGATACAAGAATACAATGGATGTCCAGTAGAGATTTAGAGGGAACAAAATGAAGTTCAGAATAGGGTGCGATGCTATCCAAAAAAATTTTGCTGAGAAACGCCTAGCCGGTAACCAGCTGTAACGTTTTGTTCTTGTTTTTCTTATTCAATTAAAATATTTGAAAAAAAGAATTCGGACATTAATTGAATGCAAGTTAAATCATATGGAATCAAATTTATAATAACATATGATTCTGTTCCTTTTTTTCTATTTTTACTCAAACATAATTGAAATCTGATTCGAAAATTGTCATGACTAGCAAAAATATGCTGCCTCTCCGATCGCATATTTTTGCTAGAATACATAATGTAAGTGTTGAGTTTGTTAATGAAAAGTCGGGTGTGATAATTTCGCGTTTTACTTACGCTATCCCGCTATCGCCCAAAGGAGGAGGTAATTCCTTAGGGGATAGTATCATGAAAACAGAGTAGATATTACACTACCCCTTAAAAGAAGAAGTAATGTCTTGGAGAATAGTATCATGACTACAGAACAAATATTACACTAATATTACAGAAAAGATAAGGTAATGCTGTGGATGATGGTATCATGACACAAGACAGATACTCTACTTCTTACCCAAAAAAGGAGAAGGTAATGCATTGGAGAATAGTATCATGGAAACAGAATAGATAATACACTATTACCCCCAAAATCGGAGGTAATGCTTGGAGAATGGTACCATGACGAACGAACACATACTACATTAGAAGAAGTGGGTAATGCCTGGGAGGATAGTCTTATGACAACATAACAGATACTTTCATAAAAAGAAAATATGTCACAAATTATTTCCAAAAGATTTGGAGATAGACCCTCTTAGACATACGCATTCTTCAATTACATTAGCCAGGGTACTTAGATAAGTATATTTCACTTTTATTAAAACAGGGTACAATAATATTTCGGGGTCTCTCGTTCGCGCCAAAAGTTCAATAATTAGGTAAATACGCCACAAACGTTCCCTAGGGATGTGTAGTTTGAACCTCTATTCTATAGTCTAACATTTTTTAACTTTCAAAATATTACTAGTTTAAGATTAGCTGACTTTTAAAAATGTTGGTGCGCTGATTCCGAATGTTCAAACCGTTTTTATCTCAATTTTTTGTAACTCGCGTACTAAAATGTAACATTTCCGTCAATTTAATGCATTTTTGACTAAATACCATAGTTTTACTTAATTAATTTAAATAATTTGAATTGGAAGTTTTAATGATTGTTTACGATATTTTTTTTAATATATAAAACTATACTTAGATTTGCAAAGAAAATATACTATTTTAACTAATTATTTTCACGATTTCACATAAAATGTTTCAAAAAGTTGTAAAATTAACTTAAATTGCATGAAAAATGCCTAAACGAAACAAATCTAAACTGGGAGCTGTGTTTTACGGTACTAAGGATGTTTTATGTGTGTTACCAGGCTCATCTTCTTTAGAATGTAGCACAAAACGGATCGCTGATCTAAGATTTGGGTATTCGATAGATTTTTCTTACTGATTCCTGAAAAGAAAAAAAAAGACATTGATAACATTTTACTTAATTAAGAAGGCTATTAAAAGTAAGGGTAAACTAGAATTTAATTAAAAATTTAAAATGGATATATATTATACTTGTGTTTTAATAAGACAAAAATAGTAATCTTCAGTGTGATTCATGTTAATCCCGAGCTACGTCGGGGCTCCGCAATGTTTGGCTTTTGTCTTCACTTGACATGACACGATCACATTATTGGTCGGGGTGAAGTTCGGTTTTTCCAGAAATTCGTGAGTGGGGCGTCTTATAGATGGCCTTCCTCTGGATCGTTTCTCGACTTCTAATGCAAAAGCAAGTTTCGTGACGGTGTCGTCGTCGGCCCTCAGCACATCTGTAAACCATCTGATTCGCCATTCTCTTATATTGCTCCCATTGCATGCGATGCCGTAGCGCCTTCGGATGTCCTCATTGCAGATGTGGTCGAGCAGTGTAATTCTAGACATTTAGCGAAGCATCTTGGTTTCCATAACGGCGTATCTTCGCTCGGTCTTCCTCGTTGTCAGTAAACACTCAGAGCTGTACAAAGCGATGCGTCTCACAACAGTCCGGTAGTTCTTCGAATTTAGACGGTCGCTAATCTTGCTGGCGTAAAGAGTGCCCGTAGCGGTGCGCTACTTGCGCCACGTCGCATTCCACCCTCTGTCTGAATATAGTAAAAATCCTCTACTTTATCATGAAGAGCAATGTATATTTATTTTGAAATATATATATATATATATATATATATATGTGTGTGTGTGTCAGAGAAGAGTCTGCACGGTGAATAGGGGATGAGAGAACGTTTACTTTCTTGCTTTCCTTTTTTTTCTATACTGATTTATACGTTTTTTCCTTTCTTCTTTTAAAAAAAAACTAACAAAGTTATAGTTCACCGGTCGCATATTTTTGCTAGGCTGGGATGATGATATCACGATAAACAGAATACATACACTGACTCCTAAAAGATGAGGTAATGACTAGGAAGACTATATCATGACGAACGAACATTATTCCCCCTAGAACAGAGGAGTTAATGCCTGGAAGGATGATATCATGACAATAGAATAGATAGTACACTACCCTTCCCCCGAAACAGGAGATAGTAATCCTGGGGCGATGGTATCGTGAGGAACGAACATATATCTTACTCCCAGTTCCATATAAAAGAAAATAATGCCTGGGAAGAATGTATCATGACGAATAAAATTATACTACCTGGGAGGATTTTCCTCTTCCATTCTTAAAAAAGAAGTGGTAATGCCTGATCGGTTTATATCATAATAATATAACCGATACTACAATACCTGTTCCAAAATAGATGAGGTAATGCTTGGAAGGATCACCCCACTAACGAAGAAGGTAATGTCTGCGAGACATGGCACTTTGTGTAGGCAATTAAGATGAAAATGTGTTGCAGACATGAGACAGAAGATAAACTGATTAATATAAATGTATTGAAAATTGCAAACACCATGATTTTTTAAATTAAAATATTGTTTATGTTTTGTTTATTGTATCGTCAGCTTCAGTGAATTGTTTGAATAATAATTGCGACAATAATAATACTTTTTGTAACGAAAAAACATGGATATTTTTCTCCTTAGTATTTCTTAAAGAATATGTATTTACATTTCTTCAAAATAGAGATCGAAAAAAATATGAAGTTTAATTGAAATTAAAACGATTTCTTTTAGGATTAAAAATACTCTCGTCTTCGCGTTTTTGTAACATAAAGCAGATATTTTTCTCATAGTATGGTATGGGACAATTAAAATAATGTTCAACGCGAGTGATAATGTTTAACTATTATTTTTTATCATTTGTTATTATATTAAATATTAAGTTGTGGTTAACGCTAATACGTAGTTAAAGCATAATAAATTATTTTAAATAAGAAATTTGTAAAAAATGAAGTATAATTGAAATAAAAACGCTTTCTTTATAGAGTAAAAATACTCTCGTTCCAGATTTTTGTAACGATAAACATGAATATTTTCCTCATTTGACTAAAGGTCTCAAGGTTTCGATTTTGATATCCGGTCATAGCATTCACCTTATTTCTTAGAAATGTATTATTCACTATCAATAGAATATTCACGTTAAGATATTATTAATATTAGTAATATTAATTTCGACGATTCAATTAAAACTATATATTTTAACAATGAATATCTATCACACTTCGAAAAAAGTCCAATAAAACCGGAAGCATTAAAAAAGATTATTTTGAAATTCGAAAGATAATTCCGGTTATTGTTTTTGTTGTAGTTGTTTACGACGGCGACCATGACGACAACGATGATGATGCTGATGCTTATGCTGCTGCTGCTGATGATGATGATGATTATGTTATAAAGATAGGTATTACATTTGCCATTAAAAAAAAATAAAGAAAAAGAGACCCCTCCTCTCACTTATTTAAATTACAAAAAAATAGAATCCTTTTTTTTTTTAAATTGTCATTAAGTTTTATATTTCTCTCTTCTAAATGAATAAGTGTGGAAGTGTCTTTAATAAGAAAGTAATAATTTTAAATTACTCGGGAATATATATTTGTTTTATTTGACCAATTGACGTTTCTCATTGTCAAAAATAGCCAATAGAACGACAAGGTTCGCAAAAACAAATTGTAAACAAATAACTGTTACCAAAGGCAATAAAACTTACTTTTCTACAAACATGCCAAATTTGTTTGTGTTTTAAAGTATTTTAAAGCGTATTTTATTACAAAGTTCGGTCAAATGTATTGGGTTATATTGAAAAACAAAGATGGTGGACAGTCGTTCGCCGACCGTCTACGAAGTCTACTTATTTGTTTGTTATTGTTGTCCCTTCAATTAGGTAGAAAAGTAGATTTTAAGGCGTTTCGGACAGTTAGTTGTTTAAGAATTTTTTATAGAAATCGCTCTAGATAAGGCATGAAGGCACATGATGTCATTTTTTTTCATTTTCAAAGTATTTACATCCAATAATTAATATTCAATTGTTATTGATCAGTCTTTCTGACGATAAGAGCGATATCTTTGAAAAGCCAGGGTTTAAAAGACAATTTTTATTTGTGTCCTCGTATATTACTTGCTTGAACAATACATGAGTTAACAAACTTGTAAATTATGCAAATTTATATCTACTTCATCACTTCATTATTTGTATTATATATTAATGATAGAAATAAAACTATATATTTTAACAATGAATATCTATCACACTTCGAAAAAAGTCCAATAAAACCGGAAGGATGTAATTAAAAAAACGATGAGTTGCAGCGATAAGTTACTGTTTTTTGTTATTTATTCCATACAGTAATTCGTACAGCAGAAATATTCGTGGACGATCATTATTAAAATGTATTTGAATATCTACATGGACGAAAACAATTCACACAAAACACGAACAAATCATAAAACGGTTGGGACTAATTTTAAAACAATGCAACTCTATTCTTGCACGTGTTTTTGTTTTTAAATAACGCCATTTCTCTACTGATTTTCATATCTGGTTTTAAAAAGCCAACAGCATTTTGGGACATTTTTTAATCTCGCAATGGGAAAAGAAATAAGAAATTAAACTATATATTTCACAATATATATCTATCATAGTTCTCAATAAGTTCAATCGAACCGGAAAGATTTAATAAACAAAACGATGGGTTACAGCTATCTGTAAGTGATTTGCTGTTTTTTATTGCCTACAATTACATTAATATATATATATATAACTATATTAATCATTTGATAGATTTATCAAATGTTTTTATTTCACTTACCTCTCAATTAATTTCTCAAATATATACATTTCCACCCGTTTGATTTTCTTAGTTTTTATAATTTCTGAAGTTTCTTGTCTGAAAAGCGTTTTAGACATTGTATTACTTTTTCTCTGTAAAATCTTTTTTAATCCCTTTTCATTGATAAATATGTTTCCTCTTCTTAATCCAATTCTATATTTCTGCTGTACTATATATATATATATATATATATATATATATATATATATATATATATATATATATATATATACATATATATATATATATATATATATATATATATATATATTAACATCCACAGACTCGTGTTTCGTATTTTCGAAACTGTTTAGTGTGGTTTTATTCAACACATCTTATCCTAAATGTGCCTTGTAAAGAAGTGATGGATCAAAAACAAACAAAAAACTTAAGAGAGAATTGACTAAAAATAGTTCTTCATACTTAGAAGATTGTTAACTACGTTTCATCAAGAAGTTATTTAAGAAAACTATCAAAGCTTGTGTTAATTCGGAACTTTCCTTCTCATAAACGAATGGTCTTACGAAATATTTAGGTTTTAGCTCTCACTACGATATGACCAATAACTGGAGATGTAATATATTGAATGTCCATTGTGGAACCCAAGGAAAAGCCGAAGACGGCATTGCCATCGCAGTTAGAAGATTACGGAAGATAGATGCACGGAGTCTGCCAACAGTTCAATGACAAGTATATATGTGCAAAGTGAAATAATCACACGTGTGAAGAAAAGGCATTTTTTCTGATGTTGGTCGCTGTTGATATAAGTGAAGATAGAGGACTTATTTAACAGCGGTGTTCAAGAGACAGACGCATGACAAGAGATTTTTACTGAAGCCAATCAAAATGAAAGCGAGCAAACTCTCACAGCTCTGTTTGATATTGCGTCTACAGAACCATTCCTACAATAAATATCACAAATGGATAAAGGACACTTTATTTCGAGGCTTCTCTGACAAAGAATCAATAAAGTGTTATATCTTGTAGAATGATGTATTAAATGTGTTTTCATGTTTACGACCTAACTATGTAACAGAGAGATGATCGACATATTAATAAAATTACTACAAGTATTAGTGAGAGAATAAGATCTCTATTTATATAAAGTTTTATATGTGTATATTTTTTATATATTTCTATGTATAGGATTCACTCCTATAAAATAAACCGATCATCATAAATTTAGAATAGGAGCTGCTAGGCATAAAAGTATCATGAAAGTTGGCAAAAAGGGAGTAGAAGTCCTTCATGAAAATTCAGATATCCCCGACTTTGTAAATATTTTTCAATATGTATAAAACATCAATTAGTAAATATTCCCTAAATTTCCATTTCTTGGAAATATTCCAAACGATTTTAGGGGGCGTAAGATGGGCATAACCTTTCATTTAAAAACAAAAATATTTCAGATTTGCATTAAAAGTGATTCTTAATCATTAGACACCAATTAAACAAGATTCTCTTAATTTCAAGATTAAGGCTTATATTTTAGATATTTTCTAAAATCAAAGCCATGTAATGAATTTTGACGAAAATTGAAATCAAGATTCTAGCTATAAGGTTTAGTAACATCATGTCTTTATTTTAATAATCGTAAAGTGACAAAAAAGTAGTGTACCAATATTTTCTTTGATGAATTAATCTTATCCGTCTTAGGATGAGTATCTATACAGTAGTATTGACAGAGCTTGTCGACCAGTCGGCAACTTAAAAACCAACACCCTTAAACATTGATGTCGCCTCCACTTTGGGCTCCTTTCCGATGCAGTCTAGCTTTATTCAGTCTAACTTAGATATCACCAAAACAATAAGAAACCTGACGGGGAAGGAATCCGTTGCTTTCGGTCGAAAACGTCCGTAGACGAGGGATTCGCTGCATCCCTGCAGTTGTTTGGGTTGAGGAAAGACGGGCTTATTGTTGAGAATAAACCGCATTAAAGAAAACGCCTTTGTCAAATTTGTGCCAACGGTGTAAATTTCGGTTGAAAGATGGCGGATAATGGGGCGATAAAACAATGGCAAATATGTTATTGTTAGACTTGTAAATTGTCTATAAACCTCACTGTAATCGACTAACCTTCCCAATCCCCACGCTAAACATGCTGTGGCGATTATACTCAACCATAAATAAACAATTGAAGGCACACTTCGATAGTCATCTGTTAATAGAAGATATTAGCTTCTCTTCCATTCCGTCTCTCTATCTCTATCTCTATCTCTATCTCTATCTCGTCCCTCTTTCTCTCTTTCTCTCTCTCTCTCTCTCTCTTTCTCTCTCTGGTTATATATATATATGTTATGTTATGGATAAAACTGCTTTTTGTTAATGCGCGGATAAGGTTATTAAATAAGCAATTACGTTATCTGCGTGGCTGGGTACAAGTAAAAAATACAACAAACTGAATATTAGACTAGCACAGAATGTGTATAAATATATATATATATATATATATATATATATATATATATATATATATATATAAATATATGTGTGTGTATGTATATATATATATATATATATATATATATATATGAGTGTGTATATACATATGAATACATGCAATTAAAATATACTTATCTGTAATACATGACATACTATATTCGTGGAAATGAATGTTCAATTATATATATATATATATATATATATATATATATATATATATATATATATATATATATATATATCACGAATTCCATACACTTAGCCTGACGATTCCTTACGAGGATGAATAACGGGCGCCACTGTGTAGCTTAAGTGCCATAAATATTATTTCATAACTTACCATATATATATATATATATATATATATATATATATATATATATATATATATATATATATATATATCACAGTTAGGCTTATGCGTTCTTAAATAGCCAAAACACATGGATTTAGGCGTAGCTTAATTTCCATTTATTTTTCATTACATACATACATACATACATACATACACACACACTCTTATATATATATATATATATATATATATATATATATATATATATATATATATTGTGTGTGTGTTTTTTTGTGTACCATTTTATTATTTAAACAAATGCTGTTTAACATAACTGAATTCCTTCGCTTTATTATACCCTTTTTTCATGTTTTCTATTTTACTAATAATGTTTGTTTGTTAAAAATCAAAAATATCAATAAATGTTCCATAAGTATCACGAGTACTATCGATTCTTCGTCGAATCATCTTAAGCTTTTTGTTCATTGCTCGTTAGAGCAATGAACAAAAAGCTTGTGAAAAAGCAGAGAATTTCTAAAACGACTGAGACGGCTTTATGTAAAGTCGCAAAACGTGAAAACAACAAACCGGTGTTGTTCCAGAAGAGCGCTTTACAATTTACATCACAGTATGACATAGTTATCGTCCTATGATAAATTGTATTTACATTTTAAAATATTATAACTAGTTTTCTATGTAATTTTATTTCGTGTAGGTTGTTGTGTTTTCATATAAATGGCTTAAAAGATATTAAATTATTTAAAACCATTTTCATGTTGTTAACTAAAAAGTGGGTTAAGTCAGATGGGTGCAGTCATGCTTTTATAAATACTGGTAAATTGAACTAACATTTTAAAATTGCATAGTGAGCTTACGAATAAGTTTAGTGGTATTAAAACCAATGTAGCTATTTACTTTATTATTATTATTATTATTATTATTATTATTATTATTATTATTATTATTATTATTATTATTAGTTGTTTGTTACTACACGATTGTAGGTCTTACATTTCTTGTAGTACATGATTAGTCTACTGTATTGTTAGTGTTAGGAGGAGATATATATTATTATACAATACTTTAAATACTTTTTCTCTAATCTAAAGTTTTGTCGCATTCGATTGCAATAGTAGAGGTTAATTAAGTGAAAGCTATTATACTGGATATAAGTTGTAGTACGAGTATTTTTAAAATGTTGAATCAATAATATGATTTGTTAGTCAATTATAATTAGGGAATTTATTATTTATACGGACATGTTTTATATTTAGTTAATTCAATAATAAGTGTTTGTTGGTGGAGGAAATTATTTTTAAGTACGTTTTTAAGCATGGCTATTTTGTAGCGATGGAGCTATTTGCTTTTGTATTTTAAGAGATTAAAATTTACGCTGGTAGGTATTTGATAAGAAGGGTTAAACGCATTATGAGAGGTGTCACTAAAATGTCATTATTCATGTTTAGTTTGACTGTGAATTCATAAACAGAGTTTTCTTTTTAGAGTAGGTACTGTACGTTGTGTATCATATCATTATTGTCGGCCTGAATAAAACATTTATTCGACATAGCGTACGTGATTAAAGGGTGTTTAAGTGCTATACAATATTTTGTCGTCTAGGTTTTTCATACATTGCTAAAAGTTGATCTGAGGACGAATCCCATCGAAACACCGTCAATTTGAATGTAAAGGTGTCCTTTGATGTCATCTGAAGATTCTTCAGTGGTGTAAATTAATAATGTTTTTTTAGTATTTATTCATTGATTTTAAGTGGAGCGAGGCACGAGATTTTCTTTATGTTATTGATAAATATATTGTTTTTACGGGTATATTAGTGAATAAGCTTTTTACATCAAAGGAAGCAATGATTTTATTGTCCGGTTGTTTGGTTACTAGGATTTTAATAGTTCTTGTGTGGACATTACGTTGTACTTACTCGGTAGATACGGGAGGATAAGTTCATTTTAGGTTTTTGGTAATGAATATATAAGAGTAGTCATTTGGGATATGATAGGTCGGATAGGATAATTGGTTTATGTATCTTAAGTGTTTCGTATAAATAACCAGGTTTGTAATCTTCGATTATTTTGTGGTGTTGGTAATTATCTATGTGTGCGTTATTAAATTACAAATATGTCTGTTTTATCCGCTTTTAAGGGTGACATCTGGGTTATTACGGAGTTCATTAGAATTTTTTTTTGATTTGAAGTTAGTCATAAAGTAGCTCGTAATTTTATTATGTCAAACTTTGAGAGCTTCTGTTTTTAGGAGATCACGTGTGCCAGGATGAGTTGTAATTTAATTTTCTGTTTCTAGCTTAACGTTTTTTCATATAATAATTATATTGTGCTTATATATATATATATATATATATATATATATATATATATATATATATATATATATATATATATATATATATAACTTCTTTGTAAAATGGTAGGAAAAATCCCAGCAGAGTGCTCGATTAATTAAGAATTAAAGTTAAAAATTAAGAGCATAATATTTATTTATGCTGGTACAGAAAAATTAGTACAACATTCGTACCGTCGGTTTCAAGCACGGAAGGTCTTACCCATCCGGCTCTCTTCAGCTTCTGTTGTCATGACAACAGAAGCTTCTGTTGTCATGACAACAGAAGCTGAAGAGAGCCGGATGGGTAAGACCTTCCGTGCTTGAAACCGACGGTACGAATGTTGTACTAATTTTTCTGCACCAGAATAAATAAATATATATATATATATATTGATTATTTTATTGTTTTTAAAGACCGTTGGATATCATCCTTAAAGTATTAGCCTATTATTTTTTCCTTTAACTACGGTAATATTTTTGACGCTACAAAGGCTTTTATTAAACTATCTTAAATTTATTTTTTTGTATTTAGCAGTCTTTAATGTCATGTGGTTTCGTATCTTTAAATGTTTAAATAATTTCATTTTTAATTCAACACTATATTGCGAATCTTATCTAAATATTATTTGTATATACTTATAAAACATTATTTTATTTATTTCAACCATTTATTTCAACCATTTAACAATCACCTATTCTAGCATTTCTACTTGGGTAATAGTGTACGTATTTTTCATGGTTTTATTTGTAAGAAAAGATGGCTTCTTGAAAAGGTAGTGAATTCTATGGTTTTTCTCGACTGAAAAAGTATTCAATGTAAGCTATTTCCTTTTATGTTTTTTTTTGTTTGCGAACTTTGGATTTCGGAAGATCCGGAATTGGCATATTAATTTATTGTTTTTCTGTAGACGAAACGGTTCGTCAAAATTCACCGAAGTTTTTGACTTGGAAAAAATTACCAATAAAATGAATAAAATCGTGATCACTAGAATTTAGCTTGATATTCTCTCTCTCTCTCTCTCTCTCTCTCTCTCTCTGTATATATATATATATATATATATTTAGAAAAGAGGGTAGCCTTACTCCTTTACATATATATATATATATATATATATATATATATATATATATATATATCGTTAAAAGTCGATTAAAAGGCACTACGTTAGGGGATAAAAAAATAAATAAAAAAAATAAAAATTGGGAAGGAGTTCAAAGTTCCCCAACTCCTTCCCAATTTTTTTTTTTTTTTTTTTTATCCCCTAACGTAGTGCCTTTTAATCGACTTTTAACGAAATAATTAAATTGAATTTTAATCGCTTCAATATATATATATATATATATATATATATATATATATATATATATATATATATATATATATATATATCGGGCTGGTGGCGATAACGACATGTTCCAAATTTTATCAAAATCCGCCCAATAGTTTTTTAATTAATTTATTTTAACGGAGACGCTGCGTTCTTTTCCTTTTGCTCCCCTTGAAAATAAATCAAACATAACTCAGTAAAATTCCATTCATGTCTCGTATATATGTTTATAGCCCCATAAAAAATTGTTTTTAGTCTTTTCAGTAGTAGTAATGTTATCATTATTGCTAGTATTAGTATTATTATTAGTAGTAGTAGTATAATCAGTAGTAGTAATAGTGTTTGTTGTTGGTGGTGTTGTTGTAGTAGCAGCAGTAACAGTAGCAGGTGTAGCCTGATTCATAACATTCCTGGCAATTTCAGGATTCTCCATGACACATTTGGTGCAATTCTGCCGAGTAGTTTGTGATCATATACATGTTTGTTGTGAATTAGTATTGTTTTTAAATTAAATTATGAGTATTATGTATGCAAATGATTACAGAACATTAAACAATATAATAGTGAGAGGTTTAAAAATGAACTGTTTGCATAAAAACCTTTCAAATTACAATCATAAATAGTAGGTAGTAATGAAGTCAATTAAAGAAAAACTATTACTTACTTCATAATTTATATCGATACATATAGTTTCCAATTGAATATTTAATAATTTTACATTTTAATTCGATTTTTTATTATGTTTTTATAAACTGTTATTTGTCAATAGGAATGCTAAAAATAAGAATTACTATGTATTGACAAAATTTGGCACATTTTTAAACACATTATGCGATTATTTCCTCCAATATTTTGTACATTTTTAATTTGGCACGTTTTTAAACACATTATGCGATTACTTCCTCCAATTTTTTGTACATTTTTAATTTAGTATATTTTTAAACAATTATGCGATTACTTCCTCCAATTTTTTGTACATTTTTAATTTGGCACATTTTTAAACACATTATGCGATTACTTCCTCCAATTTTGTGTACATTTTTAATTTGGCACATTTTTAAACACATTATGCGATTACTTCCTCCAATTTTGTGTACATTTTTAATTTGGTACATTTTTAAGCACATTATGCGATTATTTCCTCCAATTTTTTGTACATGTTTAATTTGGGAAAATTTTTAAACACATTATGCGATTACTTCCTCCAATTTTGTGTACATTTTTAATTTGGTACATTTTTAACACATTATGCGATTACTTCCTCCAATTTTTTGTACATTTTTAATTTGGGTACATTTTTAAACACATTATGCGATTACTTCCTCCAATTTTTTGTACATTTTTAATTTGGTACATTTTTAAACACATTATGCCATTACTTCCTCCAATTTTTTGTACATTTTCGTACTTTAACTGTTTAAGCTTCTTCATTCCCGTATTTTGCAAAAAAATATTTCAGGTAAAAATATATTCATATTTGTTTCTGTCATTAATATCATTTGTTTGTTTATCTTCGTTCCAACGAGTACTGCGTGTGTTTCTGTTGGGTTGTCATAGCTACATTGGCAACGGTATGATCGAGAAAAAAACTTACATTTATCGGATGCGCCGTAGAAAATTGTTTTTTATTACATTCAGACAGAAGCTAGTAGTTTGTGTCATATTTCCTTAATAAGTAAAGTCGTGTCATATGGATCAGCATGGTACGACCGATTAGAGTCTGTTGGTGGCATAAGTGTTCCCAAGTTTTCAAGATTCAGGTACTTAGAAGCAAAGAACATATGAGAGATTTACAACGTCTATTGCAAATGCCTCAATATTTTTCCAAGATGAATTTAAACCTGGATATGGTAGGAATCATCATAGCCTCAATTTGTAGTTTTTTTCTCCACAGGGTAGAAACAGATAATCTGCAAACGACGTCTAGGCTAGCTCGAACATGCCTTAGGACTGGCCCCAGAGCTTCAGTGGACCCCTGATGGAAAAAGAAGAAGAGGAAGACCAAACATGAACTGGAACACAACAACCGAGAGAGATTTGATCACAGAAGCTAGATGGACGCAGTGGATCTTGCTTCAAACCGAAAACGATGGTTTATATTAACTGCCTCATGCCTCACAGGACGCCGAGGCTCATAAGTAGGAGAAACGAACAGAAAATGTTGCTTTTCTTCTACTGAGACAAAATAAGAAATGGAACATCTTGTGTGGAGTTTCATGGAGACTGCTACTTGATGCTTGGTTAAATAAACTTTCCCAAAATAGATTTAAATTCCCTTTGAGTATTCTGTAGGATATAATCTGATCCCCTCTCATTTCTCGTTGATCAGGTGAGAGGTAATCATCCACATTTCATTAGCATTGTTTCTGAATTCATCTTATTACATCTTAAAATGTTCTATACTATTGCTGTTTTTAATCTGATCTGGCAAAATGTCATTACTCTATTAGCAAAGCAATCAATTAGCTAATAGATATGTTCTGTTTTTTTAATTCCCTTGACAATACATTCAAGGTCGAGGAGAAATATGTATTTTACTAAAAGGGACAAAATAAAGAAGCAGTTCAGTTGAATATCACCTTTGTCACACTAAGGGCTGTTTTACTAAACTCATAAATTTGCATTATTATATCGATATGTGAGGTATATACTACTTGTACTTTTAATGGCTGTCACCAGGGTCGGGTTGAGCCGGCTTCCCCCCACCGCGCAAGCATAGCGTCTATGACTATCACAGTCCACTTTCGCCGATCCTGAGCTAGGTCACGCGATATGGCTAGCCAGTATAATTGCAACACATTGATATGTAAGCTGTATTTCAAGAATTTAAATGTTAGCGAAAATTAAAAGCGATTTATTTAGCGGAAGAATTTTTTTCTAAAAGAATTATCGGAAACTGTTTTATGATCTTTGTAAATAAAAAAAAAGTTGTTTACTATCTTGTATAATAATTTTTATATTTTAAATTTAGCAATAAAATCGTTGAAAACCTCATATATACGATGCCATTTTTATTTCATTTTTTTTTTCATATTTTTGTCTTAAATCTTTCGGAAAATATCTCCTTCATCAAGGACGGGCGTTGTTTCATGATAATAATGTTAATATTATTCTCTTTTTTAGATCTGTTTTCCTGACACACTGGTTGTTGTCGTGTTCCGCATGTTGCCATTAAGCAGTGTATTTGAAACAGCCCTTAACAACTTTTAGAAGAGTCAGTTAAAAAGAGAGATGATTCAAACTGTTTTTTCTGTAACAATAACCCATGATTAAAGATCCAAAGAATTAGTAAGAAAATAAATAAAAAAGGGTACTTATGCAGTTTACAGAACGGGCTGAAATAATAACGTTATAATTTAGAAAGCCATTCTTAACATGTGAAAGTGGGGGGGGGTGATTAACTACCACATACTTTTACCTAACAATTGAACATACTAAGAAAACAAAAAAGATGAAGAACGCCCATTTTCCATACACGCGGGAATATATGCAATACCATGTTGTTACTGTGAGAAAATTAATTCTTGTGTACTTCAATGTCCCTTCTTTCCTTACTTCTCCACCCACTTCTCTCCTCGCGTACTCAATCACTACATAAGACACCTACTTCGCCCTGCCCTGTTACAACTGTTTTCTTCCTCGCCTTTTATTTCACCGATTCACTGTATTGAATGTTTAGTTCTGTTTAATAAAGTTCCTTTTACCAAATGATCATGGTAATTCATTTATTTCATATGAATTAGAGTATTTTATTGTTGACATTAGTTTCCCCTATATCTTCTGAGTTATTATTCTTTCTAGAAAAATTGCGTACTTACAGTAAGAAAAACAACCTGAAGGTTGCCAACATCCGAAGCGAAAGTGTTTCAGTGGAACGAACTGGATTCGAACTTGGCACACCCAGGTTGTTAATCCGTGTCGTTAACCACTTAGCCACCGTAACCTCCAAAAATACGGCTGAATGCACGCGGTAATATATACAATACCATATCGTGACTGAGAAAATTTAATTTAGTGAGACTCAACGTTCTTTCTTAGCTTACTCCTCCACAAACTCCTCTTATTGCATACTCACATACTCGACTTACTACATATAACATCTATTTCCACCCGCTCTTCTTTATTTTTCAACGCTGCACTTTATAAAATGTTGAGTTCTGTTTTATAAAGCTCATTTTACTAAATGAATACGGATGAGCAGAACGAAGGAAAGGAAATATATTAGTTCAGCTTTAATGGTGGACGTGCGTGTGTGCTTTTTTGTACTAGTATGTTGCCTTGATTATTCTCTATTTCCTGAACTAATTTCCCATACTGCTTACTGTAAATAAAAAGAAACCCTCTGAAAGCATTTTAAAACACGAAATGGATATGTGCTGCCACACTTAATAACTTTTAAAATCGCTGTCATTTAAAATAAGACGACTGCAAAAAAAAGAAGGAATATAGAAAGAAAGCAACATCACTGCGACGCTTGATACTGCTACGTGTCATCTACACAACTAGACTCCATCTGTGTGTGTGATCAGCCGCCGTCCGCATCATCTGCTGGAGGTAAAGCATATATATTTACAAAACATTTTTTATTAATTTTAACAACGATTCTAGCATTTTCACTTGGGTAATATTGCACGTATTTTTCATGGCTTTGTTTTGAAAGAAAAGATGGCTTCCTAAATGGGTAGTTAAATCTATGTTTTTCCTCGAGGGATCATGTATTCAATGTAAGTTGTGTAATTTTGTGTTTTTGTGTTTGCTGCCTTTTAATATATTTTTCTGGGGGCGAATTTTAGATTTCTGAAAAGCACGTGACTGAAAGATCCAGAATTAACATATTAATTTTGCTAAATAGTATTGAACTAATGCAGGATTATTTTCTCCAACCCAGACTGTCCTACAAATAAGCAGAATATACGAGTAACTTTTACCAAATGATAGAACATTTTATTTTCTATCCACCTGTCGAGTTTTAAACTTTTGAAACGGTAAGTTTTGTTATTTAAAAATTAGTTTCGTTACTTCCACTTAACCGAATTTGTCAATCAAAGATGACCGCCGATTTATTTTCAGGTTTTTAATACTAAAACAAATTACTTTAACTCGATTGCTAACTACATCTGCACTAAGGCTTAGTAGTACCATAAGCTTACTTTTTAACTATCTTTTAAGCCTGAAATTAGCGATCTCCCTACCCCCCCCCAAAAAAAAAAATCGACGACTATCTTTGTTTGACGAATTCGTCTGAGTAACGAAGTAAATTTTGATTCAACATATCTTGGCCGAACATGGAATTCCAGTCGTTCACCAACCTCCCTACTCCCCAGGCATGGCTCCTTGTGAATTCTGGTTGTTTCGAAAATTGAAGACGCCACTGAAAGGTTCCCGTTTTGAGACTAGAAAAGAGATAATGTGGAACGCGACGGCGAAGATGAGCACCATTCGAAAAGTAGACTTCAAGAGGTGTTTCCAGCAGTGGATGGATCGGTGGGTTGAGTGTGTGCAAGCAAACGGGGCCTACTTTGAAGGGGATTAGGGTCCCAACCCTATCAGGTATTTAAAATAGTTTTCTGGCCTAAGTTCGCATACTTGTTAGACAATCCTCGTATAAGAGTCAAATAAGTCATAAGATTAGGTACTGCTGTAACATCTGAGGAGGTGCTGTTCAGAGCACACTTCCTGGTTCTTACTCTGACATAATACAAAATCGACTTCGCAATCTAGTGGGTGAAAGCTGTTCTGCTTTCTAAAGTCATGTTCCCTTAGAAGAGACGTTGCTAGACTTTCTCTACTTTATCGTTATTTCCATGAAAGGTGCTCGATGGAGCGCCAGTCTCAGTGTCCTCCCTGTAAGAGATTCACAACAATTGCTCGTATTACTACCACAACGGCCAAGAACTTCTTCCTTTTTCTTACGTATGTCTAACATAAAACATAATTTCCATGAACAGAATGTCTCTCCATGAAATTCTCATCTGTGTAACACAATCACCACGGGACTGCTTCCATTGAGACTTACATTGTCATCTTCAAATCTATTGTCAACAAATACGTATTATAAACCGTTCCGATAAGCAAATTTTGTCTATTCATCATTTTTAATCCTCTTATAATATTCATCATCATTTTGTGAAAACGGGGCTGTAAAGAACAGAAAATACATTCACCCTACTTGATTGCGAGGGTGATTTTGTAGTATGTTAAGGCAAAGACATGAAAGCGTGCTATGAACGGAAGGAGAAAGTTCTGCCATAACTAATCAGCTGAGCGTTACGACTGTCGAGAAATGGGAAAGTTTATCAGGCATGTGTACACAGTGTGATTATGTATGGAAGTCAACCTAGCCAGTGTGGGTTGAGGACATACGTTTCATGGAGAGAAATTATAACTCAATGATATGATGTGTGTTTCATGTGAACCTTAAGAACTTGGTTCTGATGACATCCGATGAAGATTACATCTGAAGTAATTTTTCTTTGGAGAGGGTAGATTCTTGAATCTTTTGGGCCAGGAATTCATTGGATGTTTTGCTCCACTTTTCAAACTTTGAGTAGTGGTAGCAAAACAATAGCACCTTCTTTTTGTGCAACAGTCCATAGTTGGGCTTTTAACCCTCTTATGTTTATTTTTTGTTGCTGCATTTAGTGGAGATAGGGGGCCAGGACCCTTTGTCTCAAGGCCTGATGGCTGACCCTGGTTGGCCACTGTCATGGCTGGAGCACCATTTTCAGAGGCAGGAAGGTTCACACCATTGCTTACATTTCCCCGCCTAGTGTATGAACGGGTTGATAGGCCCTTTTTATCCTGGGTATCGGCCTGCCAGTATTTTTTATTAATATTCATATGTTTTATCATTCATTTCCTCATTGTCAACGGCTTTTAATTCATTATTCGAAGCTGCCCTCTATTAATAGAGGGGGTGCCCCCGTCCGCAATTCGGGAGACGTGCTGGATAGTTTGAGGAGACAGCACACCATTTTTTGAATATTTGGTCAGGGTTTACTTCAAATAAAAAGTATCCTCATATCAGAGTCTCTGACAAACCCCTGTACAGAGAGAGCGAAGACACGCGAAGGTGGTGTCTAGTAGCCATTCAAATCCTCCCCTGAACAGTATAAAGATATGTGTGCAGCAAAAAACATTTCGATGGTATACCCACGTTGAAAAGATGGATAAGAGTTATTGGGTTAATAGCACGATGTAGAAAGGTTGAGATAGCAAGTTCACAGCATGAGAAACGGACGTTAAACTGATGATGATGATGATGATGATGATGATGATGATGATGATGATGATGATGATGATGATGATGATGATGATGATGATGATGATGATGATGATGATGATGATGATGATGATCTAACTAAATATCACTTTTTCTTTGATAAGTGGTGACTCATTAGTTAAAAAAACATAACTGGGACCGACGGACAAAGCCTGTCGTAAAGATGCAAGGACGTATCTGATAGTGTCTTAGTTTTTTTTTATTAAAACGATAAAGTTCCTGAGGATTGTGTCTCCGACCGTCAGTATCGCATAGGATTTCCTTCATAATAAATGTGCATTTGATTATAATTCTGTGTCTATTTTAATATGACTGAAAGTGATCTTTTGCTATACGAAAAACGGCGAGAAAGGGATGGCGGGAGAGGGATCGCGGGAAAGGGATGGCGGGAAATAGATGGCGGGAAAGAGATTGCGGGAAATAGACAAATAGAAATCGAACAGACGAGGTCACTGCACTGCTGTCATAAAAAAAGCGCGAGAAAAGATCAGCCATTGCAAACATACATTGAACATGATCGATATTTTATAATGATTGATACCTTTTTATTTTCCATTTTTTCTCACCTTTTCTCTCTCTTTTTCTTTTGTTCTTTATTAATTAATCTCGTTATTGTTCCTTTTCCTTTCTTTTTCTCTTTCTTTCTGTGCATCCTTATTCTCTTTCTTTCTTATTTCATTTTTATTTTTGTCTTTTTGTTACATCCATGTATTCATATATTTATTTATTCCCTTTGTTTATTGATTCATGTTATTATTATCATTTTTTAAATTTCTATTTCTTTTTTTTCAGTTTTGTTTTACTTATTTCTTTCTTAATTTATTATTAAATTCATCGTTTTTATTGATTTCTTTATTAACCATTTACTCATACATTCACTTTTTAAATTTTGTATTTACTTTCTTTTTCTATTTTACTTACATATTTTTTTTTTCATTTCTTTTTTATACTTTTTTCTTTGATCTGTTCTAATTTCTTTCTATACTTCTTTCTGTATTTCTTTATTTCTTTCATTCTTCTGCAAACAATTGATTATTTTTCGTTCATTTCTTTTCCATGTTCCTTCTTTCATTTAATTCCTTCTTTTTTTATTTATTTCCTTCATTTTTTCATCGATTGTTTCTTTTCTCTGTATGTCTTATTTTCTTCTTTTTCAAATATTTATTTCATTTTTTTTATTTATTAGAGAGGTAAAAACAATTGATAATTTCTCTTTTCTCTGTTTATTACTTTTTCTTCTTTTTCAAATATTTATTTCATTTTTTTCTTTATTAAGAGAGGTAAAAACAATTGATAATTTCTCTTTTCTCTGTTTATTACTTTTTCTTCTTTTTCAAATATTTATTTCATTTTTTTCTTTATTAGAGAGGTAAAAACAATTGATAATTTCTCTTTTCTCTGTTTATTACTTTTTCTTCTTTTTCAAATATTTATTTCATTTTTTTCTTTATTAGAGAGGTAAAAACAATTGATAATTTCACTTTTCTCTGTTTATTACTTTTTCTTCTTTTTCAAATATTTATTTCATTTTTTTCTTTATTAGAGAGGTAAAAACAATTGATAATTTCTCTTTTCTCTGTTTATTACTTTTTCTTCTTTTTCAAATATTTATTTCCTTTTTTTCTTTATTAGAGAGGTAAAAACAATTGATAATTTCTCTTTTCTCTGTTTATTACTTTTTCTTTTTTTTCAGCACTTTTTATTATTTTTCTATTCTGTTTTCGTTTATTTTAATAAAATAAAACATGACAGCATGTTTTATCAAACTTTTTTCTTTCTTTCATTTTTTCGTTCATTTTTTATTACTTTTCTTTTGTTTCTTGTGTGCCAATAATTATTTTCTTTTCGGCTATTTTATTGGTTGAATTGATACTGGTTTCGACAGGAAAATCGGCTATCGGATATATCGCGTTCATTTGAAGACTATAACAGTTAGGAGACGTTTGAATTTGCAATTCACCCCGGCTATGTGTCAAATATGAGCTAGTTTCCATTTAATCGCATGCAATTAGTTACATGCTGACCAAAATGTAATACCACAAACTCCTGGAATCGTTAATAAAATTCGCACTACTTTCTGCAATCCAACTACATATGGTACAAGTTAACTTAAGTCTCTGCATTGCTTGTCCAGCAAGTTTGGGTCATAAATGTCCAACATTCTAAGTTTTATCGGCGTTCAATATGCTTCAAATGTGCACCTTGCGTTGCAAGCAAGTCTACATACGACTGATTCAGGCTATAGTTGCCCTCTCTAGTTAATAAATATTCTGGGGATTTTTTTGAGAGATTACATTTTTACTATAACATCATAGATAAAAGTATGGTAAGTAAAGATCCGGTGAGTGAAACGCTAATAGAGAATCACACCTTCTATTGATGATACGATCACAAAAGTGTCTCCGAAAATCATGATACAACGTGTCCTCGCATAACATAACGCTTGGCATGAAGTGGTATATGGATATACCATTTCTTCTCCAACTTCCGTTTCTTCGACGACTCTTTTAGCGATCATTTACACATTTCAAACGTTTTTTTCATAAGCTTACATGCGTAGAACTAATTAGACGTGAACTCTGAATTGTTCCAAATTTACTCATATTTAAAAAGAACAGCATCAGTAAACAATATTTATCGCTTATAGACATTTTTAATCGCATTATGTTCAGAACTCTATACTACCTTTTAACCACAATATATTTAATGCAAGCCGCATGTGTTTGCAAAGATGCGTATGCTTGTTGTAAGGGATCATATGTTTATAATAGTTTATTTTAATCTTTTAAATTGGGTGATTGAACGACAGTATTCTATCTGCATTAAGAATGTTTTGCCTGGGTATCTCAAACAAGAGAAATACAAGATTTAATTAGAAAAGTTCTAACATATAGACATTACTAAACAATAAAACAAAAAACAAAAAATCTAATTGATTGTATTTCCGCGCATAACCCCTTAACGAGTTCAGGTTTATTAGATATATCAGAAGTAATGATGCGCAAATGATAATTAAAAAATACTAAGAGCTAAAGTAAGATTGAGTTTTTACTTGTTTTTTTTGTTGATATTTCTTTTCCGATCTTTTCTAGAATCAGATACTTACAGGAGGGACCATGTGAAGGTTGCCAGCATCCATAAATGAAAATTGTTAGATAGTACCAAGTCGAGTCGAAATTGGCACAACCAGGTTGTCACTTCAATACTGCCACCTCCCACGTCCCTAAGTGGCCGGATACAGCTCTTTAATTAACCTGGTAAACATACATATATATATATATATATATATATATATATATATATATAAGTATAAATCAATCTATTGCTGACTTGATATGTCTAAAATAAATGGTGGAAGGGTGCAGAAAATCACAGAGAGGACGGGGTGATAACTTATGCTTGTATACTTCCAGACGAAGTCCTTGAGAAAGTAAATATTATGTTGGATCTTCTCTTTCTTCTTCTTCTTCTTCTTCGTCTTTTTAATCATAACCCCCTTCATTCTTGTCCTTTCTCCTTTTTTTCGATCCGTCTTTTTTTCTTCTTTTTTTACCTTATTCTTTTTCTAATCTTTCTTGATTTTCATATTTTTCCTACTTTTTCTTTTTGTTTCATTTTCTTCTTTTAAATTAGCTGCTTTTTATTCTATTCATCCTCTTCTCCTTTTTCTCTTCGTCATCTTCTTTTTCTTGTTATTCTTCATCTCATCCTTTTCCATTCTTTTTCCTTTTCTTTTTCTCCTTTTTCTTTATCTTCTTCTTCATATTCTTCTATCTCTCTTTGTTATCCTTCTTTTTGTTCTTTTTTTCTTGTTTATCCTTTTCTCACTGTTTTTCTTATTCTTATTCTTATTGTCATTATTTTCCTTTTTTCTCGCTCTTCATATTCTTTTTCTTCTTCTTCTACCTCCTCTTATTTTTATTTTTCTTCCTATTATTATTATTATTATTATTATTATTATTATTATTATTATTATTATTATTATTATTATTATCCTTCCTGTTCTTCTTATCCGTCGTTTTCATTTATTTTCTACTCTCTCTTTTATTCTTCTACCCTTTTTCTTTCATCATATTCTTTAACCTTTCTCTTATTCTTATCTTTCTACTGTCTCTTGTTCCTCTTTTTCTTATTCGATTTCTTCCTTTCCTTTTTTAGTTTTCTATTTTCGTCTTGTTCCTATTATTATTCATGCTCTTCTTCCCCTTCTTATTCATATTTTCTCCTATCTCGTCTTATCCTTCTTCCTTTTCTTTTTCCTCTTCTTCTCATTCGTCTTCTTCCCATACTTTTCTTTTTTTACCTCTACCTCTTTAGATTTTCAATTACTTCATTTCATATTCCCTGTTTATTTTTCTTTCTCTCAATATTCTTTTTCATTTCCTTCTATCTTTGATTTTCTTTTCTCGCTCTTATTAGAATTCGATTTTATCAACTTAAACAACCTTTCTTCATCCTGCTCTTACCTTCCAATTGATTACCATCTTCATCGTACCACTTTTATATACTTCATCTATTTCTTTCATCTTTCTTCTTTAAAATCCAGTCCCCCCTCCTTCATTTTCATTTCCTTTTCAACCATTTCTGTTCCACTTTCGTAACTCTTACCAATCAGATTTTCTAAATTAGTCAGTGTCTCCAGACACCATTTGCTCGCTCCACTGCTTCCCATGTGTCAACACTTTTCGATCAGATTCGAGACGGCATTTACCCCCACGCGCAACCCCATCCCTTTAATATCTCCTCTTCCCGTCGTTCATTTGGATCCGTCTATATTTGTAGATCAATTGCGCTTTTTGCTTTCGACTTGTTTTATGTTTTCGATTTCTTCTTAGAATGATACATTTGGGTCATATCGCTTCTTACATTCAACAGTTCAGCACTACTACACAGACATCATCTCTGACACTCAGCGTACTTATCTACAAATACATTACCGCCTTGCAAGGAAGATAGGCACAAGGCTAGGTGTGGGTTTGAGAAGCCAGAACACTAGTTTAAGCACACTCTGGCCTACACAAAATGCTTGAGCACTCCCGTCAGCATTCCCCAGTATAGGCGACTCAGCCGATTAGCAATAAACTAGGCCTTACCCAGAGATAAGGTAAAAACCTGGAAGAGTGAACCTCATATGAGCGAACAGAATCATACCTCAGCTCGATAACAACAAAGCCACTTCCAGACTGAGAAACGTTTTATCAGAATTTGAATCATACAACATATATATATATATATATATATATATATATATATATATATATATATATAAACTGTGTTTCTCGCTTCATTGCAGATCATAATATTGTTAATAACTTCAATAATGTAAAAAGCACACGTTTGAAATTTTCACACTGAAAGAGTGCTCCTATGTAGGTAAGATACCAAAATATTTTGCAAATCTATATCATATTTCTAAAGTTATAGACATTTATGTATTTGTTAGCCATTTTTACTGTTTCTCGCTTTATTGCAGGTTTGTTAAAATACAGTGCATAGGTGATAAAAAAATTGACTTAGCAGGGTAAATTATTTTAATCATTTAAATCATAAGTAACAATATGAATGAAATGTAAGGAAGAAATCACCAGATATGCACCACAAAATTGAATCATTTATCAACAAATCTCTCATTTATTGCAATTACTCTCTGCAGTCTCTCACTAACAGATAAAGTAAATCTGTTGATTTTGGGAAGGTGTTATGCGACTAGCAACATCAACAATGTTATTCCAGAGGGCATCTTTTGATGTAAATTGTTGTCCTCCTTCATAAACCTTCCTCTTTAAAATTGACCAGAGCTGCTCAATCGGGTTTAAGTCAGGAGAACAAGGCGGCCAAGTCATGAGACTCTCTCCCTTGATGCCCAGAGATGCGAGGAAGGTAGTCGTAGCCTTTGCTGAATGAGATGGAGCATTGTCGTGCATAAAAATCAGTTCACGTAAACGAAGTAAAGGCAGGTCGTCCAGCCAAGGTGACAAATGCTCATCTAAGAACGATATGTATGCTTGGCTTGTGAGTTTCACACCCTCTGGCACCTAGAAAGGTCCAATTAATGTATCCCCTATGATACCCGCCCAAAACATAACTCCCCCGCTACCTTGTTGGCGACGAACGCGATGTGAGATAGCAGCTCCGGTAGGACTCCAAACTTTAGCCCATCCATCCGGACCATCAAGTGTGGCTTTAGCTCCATGTGTGAATAGAACCTGTTGGAAGCCCGTTTTCATGTATTTTTTTGCCCACGCAATGCGTTTTCCCTTATGAGTTTTGTTCAAGGGAGGCTTGGAAATAGGCTTCACGTTTCTGGCCATCTCATTCAAGATACTGCATCTGGTCTTCCTGAACATCGGAACAACGCCAGTTTTGCCAAAAATGGAGGCGCTAGTGCCATTTGGTTCCCTAATAATCTGTCTGCGTATTTTTCGCATATCGCATGGGGAAATATTCCTTCTTGTACCCTTATATTTCCTTGGTGCAGTGTTGGGCTTCTCCACAAAAGAAACACAGGTTCTTTTATCCCTTCTCAGTTCCTTGGCTAAATTCAGAAGTGGCAGTCCTTCTGCAAGGCCAGCTACACCCCTTTGCCTTTCAGTAGCAGTCAAACGTCGATTTGGGGGAATGTTTACAAACCTGCAATAAAGCGAGAATAATATAAATATATTTTTATATATGTCTTTTTGTATAAGGGATCGTCAGTTGTTTACCATGAAAACTGTTTCGGGATTTTAAAAACAAAACAGTATTTCTTTATCATGGCATCAGCAGTGTTGATCAGACACCACCTCCCTATTTAATAATTATTTTTTAATTAAAAAGTTTACGAATTTTTGATTTTGTTTTGCCTCCAGATTTGTTTTTCTAAAGTTATTAAATATAGTTTCTCCTTACCTGTGGTGTTCCTTTCAAAGTGAGTTTACTATTTTACAGAACATCTATTTTATAGAGTTAGATGATTTCATTATAATAACCCCTCTTGTTTGTATATATATACTAACATGGTAAAGCGGAATACCTAAAACTCAACGATTCGCCCAGCTGTTGCGTGGGCGTTACCAAAGAAGAAAAAACTAAAAGTGGCAAAAAACGGTGTTTGCGCATTTTAGATTTTACCTCTTGATATAGCCCACACAACAGCTGGGGGTAACGTTGAGTTTTTAACTGTTTACTTTTAGGTGTTCCGCTTTTCTATTTCAACCGTCGGATTTATTTTATTATTTTCTTGTCATATATATATATATATATATATATATATATATATATATATATATATATATATATATATAATGAAAATGTATTTAGGTGAGATATTTTTGAAAATCAACACACGGTGCAATGTAAATGAAAAATTATTTATCTAATTTGTTTTTGAAAGCTTTCTCTGTAAAACAGCTTTGTCAGGCGAGACTGTCTTATAGTTTTTTTTAATTTTCTTCTACTTCATCTTGATGGTATTACCCCTGAGGGGTCGAATTACGGTAGAGACAGAAAAACATGTTATAATAAGTAGAGACCGGTCGATATTTGGCACAGATTGGCGCTTTTTGAATAAGGAAATTGTCAACATCTTTGAGGCACACATGAAAATGTATTTAAGTGATATATTTTTGAAAATCAACACATGGTGCAATTTAAATGAAAAAATATTTATTTAATTTTTTTTGCAAGCTTTCTTTGTAAAACAACTTTGTCATGAGAGACAATCATATAGTTTTTTTTTCCTTTTTTTCTTCTTCCTCGCTTTATGAATAAGGAAATTGACAACATTTTTTAGGCAGCTATGAAAATGTATTTAAGTGAGGTGTCGAATCACGGTCGTCCTCAAAACCTATTAAACTGTAGAAGTGAAATAGCAAACGACTGCTTATATGAAACAGATTCCTAATTATGTCGAACGTAAGCGAAGCAACAACTTTAGCAACGAAGTGAAGTTCAAATTCCCAAATGAATAAGACACCTATAAAAGTATAGGTATGGTTGAGATATAAGCATTAGAACACTTCAAATACTGTATATAATAGTATCAGCTCAATGGTTTATTATTAAGATCAACCAAAGTTATTTTTAAGTAAATTGAGATAAACAAAATTAGAACATTATTTATATCAGTTCCAACAATTCAAACACAACGAATATTTGCTATACGATCGTTTCTAAACCAATTTGGAAAATTTTATTTCGTATTTTAGATTATTTCAAAAGATAACTTCTCTAGCGCCCCTTATAAGATCACATACAAAAGTCAAGTTAGAAAAGCATGAAATTTTAGTATTATTTTGAAAAAAACATACATCCAATCATATTATGAAAACAGAATTTCTTATCATGCAATTTGACAGTACTCAATTTGTAAATTCGATGAACACCATACACCTAACCAACATTACACAAATATTTTAAACACCAAATCATATATTTAACATAATATTAAAATAAAACTTAATTTAATTTATATCCCTTGCGAAACTGCTTTTTTTGCTGCGGTCTATATCTGGCAGCCATTTTGTTTTGTATTATTCTCTACACAGTCGGAGAAGAAAAATATTCTTCTTCTGGTCTAATATTTTTGACAAAGGGATGTCTTTTCCCGAAATATCAAATAGTGATTTTTAATCACCCGGACATCACACGAACAGCTAAAACACTCTTGCTGTTATGTTATGTAAGAAAAAAAAAAAAGGAAAAATAAATAGTAAATCTTATATCGTATTCGATTTATTGTTATTGTTTTTGTTCCTTTCCTTTCAACTTGCATCTTACCCGGAATTGCATTGCCCACAGCCTTTCAAAAACTTACTACTACTATACCCACCAATGCTTCAAGCAAACTACCATTCTCTACTATATATATATATATATATATATATATATATATATATATATATATATACAATTTAACAATATTGAACTTACTCCTATTATCATCAATGGTGAGATTAGTCTTTTATCTTTTAATTTATTATATCCTATACATCACAAATGTCAACTTTCGCTAGTGTGCTATTTATAACTGCCAACCTTATTGTGTGCGTTTTTCACATAATTCTAAGAGTTTATTCGAAAACATTTATAAAGCTGTGTAAAAATTATGCATTGTAAGTCTGTGTTTTTTTTGGTCCGGGGTAGGAAGTATTTTGTGATATGTTGACTTATTACGATAGAATAATTATTCTGTAGTTAAATGTTATTCTCAGTTATACTTAAACTTGCTACCTGCATGAATAAGATACGAGATGCGTTCAATAATTAAGGCTCCTGACCCACTTCCAGTTGTCTAATCTAAATGAAATTTGGCATGTGTAATAATTTATATCTATATGGGTTATGTTGCAAAAAGAGCTCTGAACTAATCGTGGTTTCTGATTTACAGGTGTTTGAACTGAGTCAGGTGTGAAATGGAGCCAGTTGAGTGTCGCGCAGTGATCCGGTTTTTGTATTTGAAAGGACGCACACGAAAGGGGACTTTTGATGAAATGACAGAAACTTATAATGATGATGCCCCATCATATGACCTTGTAAAACGCTGGCATCGTGAATTCAAACATGGCCGTAAGTCCCTCTTCTGCCATTGATGAGACATCTGTCCGTCAAGTTGAGGCTGCCATTTTGGAAGATCCACGCATTACTATTTGCCAAATAGCCCAAGAGGTCAAAATTAGTACAAGGTATGTGGAAATTATCATTCATGACCATTTGCATATGCATAAGGTGTCTGCCAGATGGATTCCCAGGTTGCTCACACCTTTCCAGAAGCCAGAATGCGTCGAGTGCTTGAGGATTAATTTGGAGATGTGCCAAAACAATTGAGTCAAAGTTTTTCAAAAGACTGATTACACAGGATGAAACTTGGGTCCATCACTATGATCAAAAGACCAAAGCCAAGTCAATGCAGTGGAAGCACTTGGACTCACCACCTCCAAAAATAGCAAAGGTTCAGCCCTCCGCTGGCAAGGTCATGCTCACAGTCTTCTGGGACCAGGACGGAGTAGTTATGACAGATTTCGTGGTAAAGGATACCACAATTACAGAAGTCTATCAAGCTTCACTTTTGATGAAATTAAGAGAAGCTATCAAAATCAAGAAGCGGGGCAAGATCAGCGAAGGTATCCTCCTCCTGAAGGACAACGATCCGGTCCACAACTCGCATGTCGCCATATCAGAAGCACGGGTGTGGGGCTATGAGATCCTCCCATTCCCCCTTACTCTCCTGACCTTGCACCCTCTGACTTTGATCTCTTCCCAGCCATGAAGTTGTTTTTGAAAGGAAAGTGCTTCCCAGATGATAAAACCTGGATTTCTGAAGTTACAACGTGGTTGGAGGACCAACCTGGGGTGTTCTACAAAAACGGTGTGCAAAGCTGCATCAAACGATGGGAGAAATGCATAACTGTGGGTGGTTCATATGTAGAGAAAGACTAATAACTGTGCCAAGTTTTATTAATCTACTGCTATCGGAAATTTGTCAGGAGCATTACGTATTGAACGCCACTCGTATCTACGGTCCTACTGATTATTTTGTCGGTATGGCTACTTAATTTGTCACTATTATTATTGTTGAACTGATCCTGTCTTAACCTCGGGTTCCATAATTATGCAATTAATATTGAACGCCTAAACTTAATTTCAAAAGTTCATTAAAATTTTAACTTTAATTCTTAATAAGTTTTAAAATTGTGACACAATATTAACTGTTTCTGTAAGTAATGTTACCATATACTTTATTTTTTAATTAATCTTTTAATTATCTTTTCTACCACTTCTGAGGAATTTAGAATGGTGTTTAACTTGGTATAAAAAAGTTAAAGTAAGATCTTTAACTTTTTATACCAATTGCTCTACCACTGATAATAAACTTCAGAGTCCTTATAAATTTTTTCACATTGTTAGATCATATGTGTATAGGATTTTTTCTTTTAATAACTTTTATATTTTGTATAATTTGATAAATATTTTGCTGTTTCCGAGTGTGTGTTACTCCCTAGATGTAACATAGCATCTGTTTTCTTTGTACCCCTATACATGTATCCCTAAACTATGTTTCAACCCAGTCTTAGGAATAAATTCATCAACTCCTCTCTCTATTTCTAACTTGCTGTATAAATGAGTGTATGGGTATGTTATTCAATTGATGCTGTCTATATGCGTTTAATTTTGTGCATATACCATGTGCTGACGATGATATCAAATAGTAATGATGAAATTACATGGTTTCCGAAACGATCGTACACAATTCTGTTGTTTGATGATTTGGAACACAAATTGATCATTTAAATATGTTTACATACTATCATGCTATATATATATATATATATATAGCGCTCAATCTATCACTCTGTCTATCTACTACTCTATATATCTCACAGAAATATGTATTTTACTGCTACTCTTTACCTACGTATCGGACACACATACACACAAACGAACCATCTTTATATAACTACCCTTCTCTCTTTCTATTTCTCCCTATCTCTTCCTTCTCTCTTTCTTCCTATATCTCTCTTCTCTCTTTCTCTCTAAGTATTATATAGTTATCCACTGGCACGTGTTTCGTCGTTTCTACGACTCATCAGTGCGGCTTGGCGAAGCGAGATTCAAATTCCGAATCTCGGCGGTTGGCGTTCTGTGCTCTACTGCCTGAGAAATATATGCCACTATAAATTGGGTGAAATTTTATAGTATTTAAATGGGACTATTCATTTATTTACATTGTTTCACTATACATAAAACAGAAATACTCAATTCTTTTTAAAGATATATATAGAGAGAGAGACAGGAAGAGAGAGAGAGAGAGAATGTTTATCGCACACTCTTCCCCTCTCTCATTACCATACTTCAGTTTCACTTTTTCTCGATTTCCTACTCTTCCTTTATGTCACACCGTACCATTCCATCTCTCTCTGTCTCTCTCTCCCTCTCTTGTTCTCTTGTTTTCTCTATCTCTTTTGTTTTGTCTCTGTCTCTATCTGTCTGTCTGCCTCATTCTGTCTCTCTAAGTCTTTGTCTGTCTGTCTGTCTGTCTGTCTCTCCCTCTCTCTCTTTCTTTCTCTCAGTCTCTGTCTCTGTCTGTCCGTCTCTCTCTGTCTCTGTTTCTCTCTCCCTCTCTCTCTATCTCTGTCTGTCTCTCTCTGTCTCTCTGTCTGTCTCTCTCTCTCTCTCTCTCTCGGTTAATTACTTTCTCTTTGTTTCTCTGAACAACTGCCTCTTTCTGCAACTGCCGTTTTAACTAAAGAGCAGAGACGTCAAATTGCACTTCCGTTCGAATAAATATTCTATCAAATATTCCTGCCGAATTTCACCCCGGGATTCCGCCAATATTTTCCTGAGGAAGATTAATGAAAGACTGACATTTATTATCTTTTTTTAATGTCATTAACAGCATGAACGCAATAAAAATAAGTTAGAGCTTCTTAACCAAAACAGTTCTGCTAAAGGTCTCGTCTTCAAGCTGTTGGTGCTATTACATTTCAATTGATTTCGTGCTTCATGTCATCGTAGAATCATTTCACAGTTCAATAATTGCTTTTGTGTACATACATATATATATATATATATATATATATATATATATATATATATATATATACATTTTTATTTATGCAAACATTATTGATTACATATGTGCATACATGTTTCGGTTGTACTCTTCACAGAGAATCAATCTCTTCTTTGGTCTGAAGACGTCGACTCTCTGTGAAGAGTACAACCGAAATATGCATGCACATATGTAATCAATAATATTTGTATAAATACAAAGTTATACTTAAGAACAGCTCTACTTGTTATTGAGCACTTTTTATAAACACTGTAGTTTCAACGGATTTACATCTACAGAAACTAATACAATACGTATACTATATATAGAGATAGATAGATATAAATAAATGTTTGCATGCACAAAATGTATATATATATATATATATATATATATATATATATATATATATATTTATATATATATAGGATGAAACCAACATTGCACCTGTATAACCATTACACACACACACACATATATAGAGAGAGAGAATAGAGAATACAGAATGGTTCTTGGATGTAGTGTTTAGATAGTATTAGTATTTTTATTTTTATATATTTTTTTATTATTGTTTTAATTAATGTTATTTGATATGCAAATTACTATATCATACGGTAGTCTTAAGGGTAATATATTATTATTATTATTATTATTATTATTATTTTATCATTATTATTATTTATTTATGTATATATTAGTGATATTCTAAGCTGAAATTTTTCGACACTTGATTATTGGGAAAATGGTCGTATAATCAGTACCATTGGAGAGCCATGAATATTATAACTGTCCTGTTTTTAAATCTCCGAAACAGTTACATGGTAAACAGCTGATTATCCCCGTGTTAATATTAGACGCTTAAGGTCTCCTGTTTTTGTTTCACTCTTAGATAATTAACCCCCCCCCCCCTTTTTTTTTTTTTTACTTATATTTTTTCATTTATTAATTTTCCAACGAATGTTAAGTCTGCAATATTTTGGATTTAGTTAGTTTGTCTGGGAATTTAAACTGCATTTTACATTTTTTTTTTATGACTCAGAGCTTCTTTAGACTATATATATATATATATATATATATATATATATATATATATATATATATATATATATATATATATATTTATAAAGTATTTTACTTAAACAGTATACATTCCAGTGTCTGTTAGGTGTACCGAGGTTTCAGCGAGCTGACAATGCCAGTTCTGGGGTAAAACCGGCTTATAGTCGCATGATAACAGTTCAGCATCTTTCAGTAGACGAGAAAATAACGAAAAAATATTATTAAACATAATAACTAGTATATATATAATTCCATGATAAATGTGAGTATACTGAAATCATATGCCCTTAATAGGGTTTATGGCTACATATCAACCAAATCATTTCATTATCACATCACTACAGTATTAATCTCTATGCATGAGTGGATGAAGTGTGTTAGGTGCGCTGAAGAAAAATTCCTACCAGTAAAATACATAGCCCTGTTGTGCTTGCATACCCTTAATGACAATAAAAGTGTAACAATTTGAGAATTTCCTTGCTTTTGTACATTTAGTGTATATGAATTTTCATCTTAACCTTATTAAGGGCATATGATTTCAGTATACTGGCCTTTATCATGGAATGTCAATTCTTTTGTAAAGGCTATGCCTCAATACAATGGTCATTTTTAAGTTTTTTTGGAATTGTCTGGAATACTAAGGCATATGGTAAACTGAAATTAAAATGCCATCAACTAGACCCTAGAACATTTATCTCTGCCAAATAACAGCTGAATCCATCAAATAGTAGATGAGATAAAGGGTGGCACATACGTACGTACACACATATAACACAAAATCATGCCTGAACTTTCTGGATCTCTGGGTTGCCTTGACTAATGATGCTGAAATTCTGCACACTTATAGAACCTATAAAAAAATGTGTGCAAAGTTTTAACTAATTTGGTTTATTGGTTTTTGAGTTATGATTGATCAAATAAATGAGATTTCTAGCATAGGCCGTTTTTGAAGTCTATTAAGGGATAGAGCGCTCTCGCGCCCCCTTGATATATATTACTATTTCATGTATCCACATAAAATGTTATTAATTAGCACTTGTACAACCTACAATTGAGCACTTTTTTTAGGAAACGGCTCAGGAAAAATATACATTACAGTGTCTGTTGGGTGTAATTTTGTTTCATCAATCTGGTCAACGTGGATCTGTAGTAGAATCCGGCTAGAAAGGATCGGATCGATTTATTGGCACCGTTGAACAGGCGAATGTTGAACATGCGGTGCCGATGAATCGATCTGATTTCTACCAGCCGATTTCTTCCACAGATCAGGGTGACCAAATCGATGAAATTCGAGTACACTCAACAGACACTGTAATTTATAGTTTTTAAATAATTGTAGAACTTACGACAGAGCACTTTATTGTTTTTTGCAACTTGTAATACATGCTATATGCATATTCATTGTCATAAGAGGACCCAATTGTAAGCTGACACCCGCCACAACCTCTGTTTGAAACATTTGGTACATCTATCCCGTCGTGAGTGCTGCTGCATAGCAGGCTAAACACGGAACTTCGACGTCGTATGTTGGATTTTCTATCGGGTGTAGAGTCGATAATTAGATCGAATTTAACGTCGTATGTTTGAAAAATTCCTATGTAGAGGTTGGACTATATATATATTTCGTTGTACAAGATAAACTTTTTAACTAATGAACTGATCACTATGAATTTTAGAACGATACTGCGTGGCCTAATGTTGGGTAATATGGGTTATATTTAGTTTAATTTAGTTTCGTTCAAAGAGAGCAAGGAGTTGGAAAGCCTTCGGGATAATTCAGATACCCCCTGTAACAGCAAGCTGGAGCAAAAATTTCGGACACGAATTATACTGATGAATATGTATTTATTTGCGCGCACGTGGCTAACGCTGAACTATAACATCTTTTCACCGTAAAACTGGAAATACATGAAAATAAAAAAGTCTTACAAACATGTTCTAAGACAAAACAAAGCAAATTATAAAAGAGTAAAAAATTCAAGTAGGTTTAGAGAACTATGCGTTGCTTACCTCTATTTTTGCCAAGCTACTTGCCCCAGAGCCAACGTCCAACACAAGCGGAACAAACGTCCGACTCTCATGTTGACTGATTCGAAAAGACCGCCTCTGGACAAGCAGGCGGTGTAGAGGCATGACAGTTACCCCGTGCGCATGTCTTCCGGAAGAGGACGGTGCTGAATACAAAATGTCCCCTTCCTGAATTATGACGGACCAACATGTGAAACTCCTACGTTTACACCCCCGATTGTTGTGAAATTTTAACAACAAGTATTAGATATCATTTAATAAATATTCCCCAAATTTCAATTTTTTCTAGTATTTTAAAAGAGTTTTAGGGGACATAAAATAATTACAATCAAACGAGGAAATTACATATATATGCTTAACTGAAACAAAAAAGAACTTTAAAATCGGAGGCCATTTGAAAATTCCTTTGGTTTCAGAAAAGCATTCCCTAAATTTCAACTTTTTATTATTATCTCTTAAGCTTAAAATTTAAATTTTAGACATAAGGTTTATTATCATTATATCGTGATTTTAATCTTCGTTAAGGGAGATCAAAGTAGGGACAAAATTGTTCTATTTGGAGAATACATTTTACCCGTCCTGTGAAAGGCACTGTCCTAGTATATATATATATATATATATATATATATATATATATATATATATATATATATATATATATATAACATTGAATACGAATTTAAAGATAAATGATGTGTATATGATTATCAATCGTGAATATAGAAAGCTCAATATAGTGAATAGAGCAATAATTCAAGAAGATGAATGATCAAAATAAAAAGTTGTACAAATACAAACTTTATTAAAACATCAAAAGTTTAAAAGCAAAGAGTCTCGTTATCCTTAATCCATGGATTTTGAAAGAGAAATTCTTTTAATCAGAGAATAAAAAATCGCTCATGCAAATATTACTGGTAACATGCAACTTTATATATTGCATTCTGTTGGCAGATATTGTCCTAACTTTAGGATCATTATAGGCAAAAGTTTGTGCATATATATATATATATATATATATATATATATATATATATATATATATATGTTTACATTACCGATGTAAAGATTTTTCCATGGATTAATGGTTTACGAGACCTCTTTGCTTTTAGAACTTCTGATGGTTGAATAAATTTTTTATTCGTACTTTTTGTTTTCATCATTCATCTTCTTAATTTATATATGTATAAATAGATAGATAGATAGATAGATAGATAGATAGATAGATAGATAGGGGTGCTTCACTTTATATAGGGAAACAGATAATCATTGTAAGTTTAATTAATGAGAGAATCTATTTTGAATACCATTTCAAATTGTATGTGAATAGTAAGAGCAGTATTAATCTTAAAATAAGACAATACTTCTCAATGTCTCAGGATGTAAAAATATCTTTCAGAATATGACGGAGATTCGATTACAGACAGATGCCAATATCCATTACGATCAGACGAGGGAGTTGCTTTAATTTTGTGTATAAATGTCATTAATTATTTTTTATCAACCCATACGCCCTTTTCTTGTGTGCTGTTGTCTCTACCGCCGACTCCCCCCCCTCTCTCTCTCTCTCTCTCTCTCTCTCTCTCTCTCTCTCACTCTCTCTTACTCTCTCCGTGTGTAATGATGCCTATTAGCCTTCCTTCGTCTCAATACCTCTCCTTCTTCCTCTTTAATATCACCTCTGTCTTGTTTCTCACCCCCTCTCAAATGCTTCTCTCCCTCACCTCTTTTCTGTTTCTCACTCTTTTTCTATCTCCCTCCTCCCCCATCTCGCTCTTTCTTTCTCTCTATCTCTCTCTTTCTTTCTGCAATGATATTTCTTCCTCTTTCTTCGTCCTCTTCCTTGTTCTCGTTCGTTAACATCACAGCTCTCTTATTTCTCTCTCTTTATAGAAATATATATATATATATATATATATATATATATAGGTGATGTATATATATGTATATATATATGTATATATATATATTTATATATATATATGTATATGTATATATATATATATATATATATATATATATATATATATAGTCAAGGCGATATTTAAATATATATATACACTCTCCCCCATCTCTATATCTCTCTGTAATAATATTACTCCCATTCCTTCGTCTCCCACTCTCCTTCTCCCTTTAAACATAACCTCTTTCATTTTTTTAACTCTTTCTCTCTCTCTCTCTCTCTCTCTCTTTCTCTGTGATGATGTTTCTTTCCCTCCCTTCGTCGTCTCTCCTTTACTCCCTCGTCCACATCACCTCTCACTTCTTTCTCTCCTCCCTCCCTCGCTCTCTCTTTAATGTTTTACTTTTCCTTTGTATACCTAAATCTCTCTATCTCTTTTACATGGCCTGTATTTTATTTCTCTCTCTCTCTCTCTCTCTCTCTCTCTGTCTCTCTTTCTCTCTCTCTCTCTCTCTCTCTCTCAGTTCTTTCTCTTCCCTTACCCTCTACTAGACTTTATTTAATAGCGTATCAATTAGCGATTTGCTTTAATTTCGTTGACAATAATAATTAACTCTTCTCATCTTTCCAGCCATTCCACATCACTTACTCCCCGTACACCCTCTCTCTCTCTCTTTCTCTCTCTCTCTCTCTCTCTCTCTCTCTCTCTCTTTCTCTACATCCCTCTCACGCTCGCGTTGTTTTTCATAACACTTCCCCTTCCATTTCGCCTGCTAATTATTTCCTCTTGTATTTTTTATTCGTGTGATTTAATTTATTCTTTTTATTATTATTAATGTTGTTTCTCTCCTGTATTTGTAATCGCGCAGTCTCAACCAGCGTCGCTTCCGGTTCGTCCCGAGCGAAACACACACAAAAAGCGTTTGTACACCTCATAATGGAACGCGAACACAAAGAAAAATAAGATGCAGACAATTTAGAAGGGGAGAGGGAAACGGAGAAGAAGGAAAAAAGGAAACAAAACCGAAGAAGTAGAAGTACAACAAGAAGACGAACAAGAAGAGAAGCAGAAGTTGGAGGGGGGGGGCAAGAAGAAGAAAAGTGAATATACAGTTAAGAAGAGGTGGGGGCAGAAGGAGGAAGGACGAAGCAGAAGAGCATACAGAGATGATGATGATGATGATGATGATGATGATGAGGCTGAGGCTGAGGCTGAGGAAGAGAAGGAGGAGGAGGAGGAAAATAGAGAAAAAAGATATAGACAGTTAAGAAGATGGGGGGGGGAGAAAGAGGAATGAAAAAAAAACAGAAGTAAAAGAACAATAACAAGAAGGCCAAGAATAAGAAGAAGAAGGAGGAGGAGGAGGAAGAGGAATACAGTTAAAAGGAGGTAGGGAGGAGAATGGGGGAGTAAAAAGAAGAAAATGAAGATAGAGATTATGATGAGAAGGAGGAGAAGGAGGATGGAAGAAGAAAATAAGTGATGGGGAGGAGGAGGATGGGGAAGAAGTATAAAGAGGAGAAGAAGATAAAGAAGAAAACAGGAAAAAGTCGGGAAAAAGGGGATATAAGAAAAAGTAGAAGATACAGCGTTAAGATGAGGGAGTATCATAGTGAAGAAGAAGAAGAAGAAGAAGAAGAAGAAGAAGAAGAAGAAGAAGAAGAAGAAGAAGAAGAAGAAGAAGAAATAATGGAGAGTAGAAAGTGGACCGTGGGTTTATTTTCATCAGCCTCGTAACTCTCGCTTCTCTTATTTTGTTCTTTAGTCCTCACATTCCATGAGCGATATTTCTGACAAAGGTGGAACAATTGCTGTTTTCTGGGTCAGAATCTATCCATATAACACTTATTGTTGGCTAGTCCTTGGCCTTTAAGTGGTATTTTTTTCCTTAGCTCCTTGTCTGGAACGATTTCCATAAAAAAAAGTATCAAGAAAAAAAGGAAGTATAATTACAAAGAAGAGAAAAAGACGAAAATATTTACCAACAGAAGAGAAGGAGACCAAAGATGTGATTAATAAAATTAAACTAAACGATAACAATGATATTACACTTCATCTTTTCTGTCCTCCGTCAGTGAAGGAGAAATCTTTCTGGAGTGAGGCAATTTTTATTTTTGTTCCAATCCAGTGCTCGTTTTGGGGAGCTGGATTTTCCCCACATTAAGAATCGACCTTGCGTCTTACTCTTCCATCGAGGAGAGGCAAGCAAATAGGAACAATAAAGGAAAGCAAATACATTTAAAAATACAACGTATTGCACCCTGCAACTCCACACTAAAAAAAACACCCAATCAACAACAACTGCCATTGTTGTCATTAATGTAATTACTGTGCTTATGATAAGGATGATATTATTATTATTATTATTATTATTATTATTATTATTATTATTATTATTATTATTATTATTATTTCTTTTTCCGCTTCGTTGCCAGATTAAGAACTGAACATTTTTAATGGCTAAAGATGTGTAAAACTGCTTTAAATGCGAACAAATTCAGCGCGAATATCGCTTTGTCCGTGCAACCAGCCGACGAGCGACGGGCAGAATTACGGACGGACGCCCGGCTGAACGAACGAACGGACAATATTGGACCATTCTTTGCGCGGCGGCCATGTATAAGAAAATACAAAAGCCGCCGGCGATGAAGTCCTCGCAGGACAGCAAATGCGGAAGGACGAACTCTTTTTTTGTTTTGTTTTTTTGTTGTTTTGTTTTCTGTATCTATTCTGTTTGTGTGTGCGTCTGTAACCACAACGGTACTTAAGGCAAAGGGAGGGGCAGATACACAGAACGGAAAACGGAGAAAGAAACAGAATTGTTTGTTAATCTAATATCGGTTTCATAGATGACATGTCTTTCACTGCGTAATTAGAGAACAATGTTTTTATTTGACGATTATTAGTTTCAATTTATCAAAAATAACTCTTCTTTTGCCCTCTCTCTTTATCTCTCTCTAATAAATAAAAACAATAACAATACTAACAATAATAAAAATAATTATCTACTCCTCTCACTCGCACTCTGTCTCTGTCTCTCTCTATTTAATAAATCAATACAATAAAAATAATAACAATAATAGTGTATTGTTAGCAATCTGTATTGGTTTGTTAATCTAATATCATAGACAACATGTCGTTAACCATGTAATTAGAAAGCATATCTTTGTATTCAACGATTAATAGTTATTTATTAATGATAATACTAATTTATGTAATTGTAGAATAAAAATAATTGCCCATTAATGAATAAATGTTTAACAGCTAATGCCATATACAAAGAAACAGTGAATAATATCATCAACATTGAACAAAAAGTATACATAATAATTCCAAGTCCCAATATACATGGTCACATTCAGGAGTGAAAAATATAAATATTCGCTCTAATATAAAATAATCAAATATTTTACTTTGCTCCTCCTTACAATATAAACAGTAGAAATTGTAAATTATTGTTGACATAAACAATATCACATAAACTTTCTATGTATTTTAATCATACAAATTCCATGTTAAAATAGACCTTAGTTTTGGGATTGAGTTATAATTGAAAAAAATTTGAATCGATCTAATTAGCTGTAATTAGCAATTAACTAACCAGGCGCCCCCTCTCTTACTTAACTTATGTCTATCACTATTACGTATGTTGTTTCGCCCCACATCTTTCTTCCTTCTCTTTTTCTTTCTCTCTTTCTCTCTCCCTCTCTTTCTGTGCGTGTGTTTAGTAACAGAAAAAGGAAATAAAAAAGGAATAAATTGATCTGCGTAATCCATTATGAACAAAAGATATACTATTTAATGTGTAGCTCAGAAAGAAAGATAAAAAGCAGAGAGAAGGACAGAGAGGGTGGATGCGTACAGCGAATAAAAAGCGACTGATTTGAAATGTTGTCTTTTTAGGGCTTTTTTATATTTAACTGGATTCACAAACTCACTTGTTTCTGAATCAAAGAATCTAACCCGAGTTGAATGGACGAAGAAAGGGTTCATATTTTCTAATATATTAATATATATGAAACTATCTATTTATTATTTATTGTCATGATTATCTTAATATCTGATGTGTATTCATATATATGACATGGAAATAAACTGTAACTTTAAAGAGGTTTTAATCATTCCAGTAATCGTAGTGCGCTCATGAAAAATAACTTTTAAAAATAACCTGTGAACAAAGTGTAAGAATGATCCAAAGAATCGCACTTAAAGGGACGGTTAACCCCCTAAAACAATCTCTCGGTTGGAGTCTCTGAAATAGCGAGTAAATTCCTGACATCTGATAGAATGCTCCAACCCTAAGAAAAAAGAAAATGAGAAGAATATTATAAATATATTTTCTTATATCTTTTCATATATATATATATATATGTATATATATATATATATATATATATATATATATATATATATATTATTTAATTTTAATTTTAAATTTTAAATTTCTTTTCTTTTCTTTTCTCCCCATTTCATTCTTTCCAAATATGATCTAAGGTTACGATCGGATTTTAACTCTTCCTGATCAGATCTTACATTATAACAGCTGTTGATCGATAAAATCGACATGCCAGTGTCGCAGATTTTGTACATGTCTGTATGAATAAAAATAATCATATATATATATATATATATATATATATATATATATAAGGATGAAAAGAAATTAGAAAAACAAAAGTCAAATTCTTTTTCAATCCAGTTGCTCAGAGCAAGGTATATTCCGCAAAAAGGCAATTTATTCAAATTAAATTTTTCCTTAAGCCAGGCTTTTCAAAAATCAAAATCTTATCATCAGAGGAAATCGCTGGGATAGATAAGTTGGCAACGGCCAAGATTTAAAATTTGAAAAAGTAAAATAAAGATTGTGGGGAAAAAAAACACGAGGCAAAACTCTACCCGAATGCAAGCAAATGTCCGATTGCAAAAAAGTCCGGTGTCAAAAAGTCCAGCGGAGAAAGTGAATTGTAGATAGGTAGGTCGTTAAAAGGCACGAGAAATGACATGAGAGGATTCAGAGTTAAATTCCAAAAACCACATCTTCAGGTGCGGCGAAGATAGATAGAATTCAGAGGGTAAAAGGTCCAATAGAAGGTACGTTCGTGGATGCAACAAGGCTCAGTAAAACGTGAGGTGGAAAATATACGCCATTTAAAAAAGACTTCCTGTACCGAAAATCATAAAATAGGTTTAAATTGGCAAAAAGACAGCGAATTAATATTTAAATGCTAGGCCAAAATTCCTCCTCCCTTACACCCCCTACACTTTCCTTTCTTGCCTACTGGTCGCATATGAGTTTTTGCCATTCTTCAGACTAGTCTTGTTTTTCAACGGGCAATCTGGAATTTTGGCTTCGAATATTATGTTATTTTATATATTTGGTGAGGGTTTTCTTGTAAGGTGAAGTATCTTAATGTCAGATTGTCCCTGTACAGAGAACCGAAGACACTCGAGGATGGTGTCTAGTAGGTAATTCAAACTCTCTTAATATATATATATATATATATATATATATACACGTATATTTGGAGAGTTTACCAAGATATTGTTTCCCTTTTTTCCAGAGAGGATTCATCACAACGAAAATATCTTTTATTTTATTATTTATTGATTTTGTAAAGCTATAGTTCCCTACACGTGTTTCGCTTCCTAGCAAGCCCTTTGCTAGGCAGTTCATCAGTGGAAGTACAAATCTAAGATATTGACCTCAACAATTGACAATACTCCACAATACCTCTCTGGAAGAAAGGAAAAAATATATTGATAAACTCTCCAAATATACGTATAAATGCTCTGTTCGCTATAATCGCGGCTCATCGAGCTTGTTTTTTATTGGTCTTTTCTCGGACTTTACTGAATTTTCTCAGTGAAACATCAAAATGTATCTATATATATATATATATATATATATATATATATATATATATATATATATATATACTTTATTCGAGTGGTGTAACTGAATTTTCTTACAAGCTGACCTGTGTCCCGTCGTTACTTAGGAAAGTAGAGTTACTAAAAACATTTCAAAACGAAGATGATTTATAATAGATTTAAAGAAACTAATGTCTAGTGAGAAATAGTTTGGGAATTATATTTTTTAATTTATGTACAGAAAAACGAAATGTTAATGTTAATTAAAATAGAAAAAAATGTTTTTATTTTTTATTTTGATTTAATAAAAAATATCTGCATCTAACACATGGTTTCTTATGAAGGCATTTTGCCTATATCTTTATGTTTAAAATTTAAAAGATGCTTGCAAAATTAACTTTCCCAAATGTATTACTACCAACGACCATACGCGATTTAAGTTCAATTTAAAAGAGACATTTGCATCGTTAGTCCACACAACATCGGGCGCCGCTTCTACAAGACCAGGAAGGATTATTACGAAAAAAAAGGTTAATACATTTTATTTGTCTAAAGCTTTGTCGAGGCTTGTTATATCAAGCGAAATATTAGATAAAAAACCAAGATGAAGAAGAAAAGAAAATGTTTTGATTTTTTATTTTGATTTAATAAAAAATATCGGCATCTAATACATGGTTTCTTATGAAGGCATTTTGCCTATATCTTTATGTTTAGAAATTAATTAATTTCATAACATTAATGCTATAGTAAAGATGAATTAATCAAGGTTAGTTTCCCTGATATTTTTTACTTCTATATTGTAATCACACAGAATAATTCCTGAAATATTTTTGAATTTTGTAGAAATTAAAAATAATAAATCATATTACGATAAGCAGCAGAACTTTAAAAATAGAGATAACTAATACATTTCTGTTCACATTCATAAAGAAAGCTTCGCGACGGTCCTACGTCCAAACACGTTTGCCTAACATTCAAAACAACATAAATTGAAATAAATACATAGAAAATACTACCAAGTCTGCTGCAACAAAATAGGCTATATCTACCGGGATAGAAAACTTGTCACACCTACAAGTATGCTATATCTCTATAAAGCTACTATATGCCCATGCATAGAGTATTGTTGCAACATCTCAGCTGCTGCACCAACCACTAGTATCTCCATCTTGGACAGGGTGAAAAAAGTATATATATATATATATATATATATATATATATATATATATATATATATATATATATATTAAAAGTTCAAACCTTTTTTTAAAGCATCCAAATTAAATTTAAAAACAAGGAGTAAGGTAAAAAAAAATACCTTTTAAAGCATGTTAAAGATGCGATGATATTTTATTTAAAAAAAAGAAAAATCGATACCGATTTTTTAATTTTTTTTTATTAACTTTCATTTTTAGTTCATAGTACAGATAAATTTCGCCAAATAGAATTGGTCACTTCAGTGTAGTTTGTAAATCCGATCTTATTGGACAGCCGGTTTCAACCACGTGCATGCGTGATCTCGTACCGAAAGTGAGAAAAAAACACCTCATAAACCGGTTGCACCAACTGAAACCGGCTGTCCAATAAGATCGGATCTACAAACTACACTGAAGAGGCTAATTCTATTTGGCGAAATTTATCTGTACTATGAACTAAAAATGAAAGTTTATAAAAAAAATATTTTTAAATCGGTATCGATTTTTCTTTTTTTAATAAAATATTATCGCATCTTAAACATGCTTTAAAGGGTATTTTATTTTAACTTACTCCTTTTATAAATTTAATTTGGATGCTTTAAAAAAAGGTATGAACTTTTAAAATATATACATATATCACGTGCATGCGTGATCTCGTACCGAAAGTGAGAAAAAAAACACCTCATACACCGGTTGCACCAACTGAAACCGGCTGTCCAATAAGATCGGATCTACAAACTACACTGAAGAGGCCAATTCTATTTGGCGAAATTTATCTGTACTATAAACTAAAAATGAAAGTTTATAAAAAAGATTTTTTTAAATCGGTACCGATTTTTCTTCTTTTTTAATAAAATATTATCGTATCTTTAACATGCTTTAAAAGGTATTTTATATTACCTTGCTCCTTGTTTATATATATATATATATATATATATATATATATATATATATATATATATATATATATATATTCGGGTACAGGAAAATTAGTACAACATTCGTACCGTCGGTTTCAATCATGGAAAGACTTAGCCATCCGGCTCTCTTCAGCTTCTGTTGTCATCTGTTTCGGAAATGTGAAGTCACGTGACACTCTCGTTGGGACGCGTTGTTTGCTCAGCGTGTTGTGTATGTTTGTTTGAATTTACATTTAGTGTAAGGAAATAATTTCATTATTCTATTTGCATGACGTATCAGGCATATTATTACTAATAAATTTCTGTTCACATTTATAAAGAAAGCTTTCACGACTATAAATATATGGGAGTTCGAGAAAAAGTTACTATCAAATAAAAGGAAATTTAACAAGAATATTGAAAAAAAAATACGTAGCAAGAAATCTCAAAAAAAAATTAAATAGTAGAAAACGATTAAAAAGTATAAATACAATAGCAATATTCTTAGTATAATATTTTGACCCCTTATAATCTGGACAAAAGAACTTGAATCAAAAGACTGTAGAAACTAATGACACTAAACAATGCACTACGTCTGACGGATTATACTGACCTACTCTACGTGCGGATTACACAAAACGGTATTAGAACAACACATAAGTCAGAACACACAAAGACTGATAAACACCGCAAAAGGCATCGTAAAAATGAGCAATGCAAGGACAGTAAAACTGGAATCAAAAGCACGAGAAAGGAAAATGGGAGAAGCAGCTACATGGACGATTTAGAAAACCGACCAAAGAAAAACCTGAACGTGGCTACAAAGAGGACACTTGAATAGAAAAACGGAATCACGATTGACAACAACGCAGATGAACGCGATCAAAACGAACTATATCAAAGCTAAAATAGATAAAACCAAGAAAACAGTAAATGTAGACTCTATGAACAAAGAGAAGAAACGGTGAATCGCATAATAACCAATGCAGTAAACTAGCTCAAAATGAATGCAAGAACAGACATGTCTGCATGGAAAAGGCAGTCAACAGGGAACTATGCAAACGTCTGCACTTTTAACATTCAGACAAATGGTACGTGTACTAACCGGAGAGTATCGGAAAATGAAATACAGAAAATCTTTGAGACATAGAGTTACAAACAAACTCATTCAAGACAGGAGAAAAGACGCCATAGTAGTCAACAAGAAAGAAAAATCTGCTAAATAGTAGATTTTACCATCGCAGCAGTCACAGAGTTAAGATCAAGGAGGCAGAAAGACGAAGCAAATACATAGAAGTTGCCAGAGAACATAAAGAAAATCACTATAATACTAAAAAATGTGAGAGCACTAGGAACATTCTAGAAAAAACTAGGAAAACACTAGGAGAAATTGGAATCAAAGGGAAGATTGAGACTATACAACGCACAACAATTATAAAACAGCTAGAATCTAATCAGGAGGATCCTTGAATAAGAAAGGAAGCCACATAACGAAAAAACGCTGAAAAACCATATATACGTCGAAAAAGATTTAGAACAAAAAAATATTGTTTAATAGTAAGCAATTATTGTGACTCAACGGGTCACTGGCTATCTTCTAATTTTTTATTCTTCATACTAAATATTAAGTAACAGTTTGCTAGCATCCAACTCGTGATTTAGATTCGTCGGCCAACGTTGACACATACAAGGTGGACTTGGGTAATCGGATTATAGAGTGCATTCAAAGCCATCTGGATCCTGCCGTGTACTGGAAACGGACGTGATATCACAGAGCTAGAAGAAAGACGGAGTAAGAGGGATAGAAAATTGGTTGGAAGTTTGTGAGGCGAACACCACTTGTAATAAATGCCTTACAATCCACAATAAGTTTAGGACTAATGGACCTAAAAGGATGTTGTCGGAATGCGCCCCCCTCTACTAACAGAAAAGAAGGCAATGACAACAGACGAATAAAAGGTAATTTCTTCGAATTCTACTTTTCCTTGTTAAATGACTGCTAAAGTCACGGAAGATTGCTGTAATTTAACGTGGGGAACACGAGGTATGTTTATGAACGTCCACGTATTTTATTTGGTTGTAACTTGTGAAATATTAGACCTCTTCTTCGAAGGGGCTATACGTAACAATGAACAGGATCCAAAAGGTACTGAAACTGTCAGAAAGTCCATGAACTGATAACCTCCCAAATAAAAGAAATCACACACTCACGTTACACAAGCCTCGGTTAGCATCAAACAAAATTGGGGTGAAGGGTTAAGGAGCATGGAAAGATCGAGGAGGGAGAACATTAACCAAATCTACGCTGAACGAGTACAGAGAATACTGAAACCTTGTGGAGGCTTATAACTAGTAGAATTCTAGAATAGGTAAACAGCCTTTGCAAGCAAGAAATGAACGGTAAACAGTTGTTTCGATATCAACAAGTTATTTGCAGCAGTTATCGAAAGTGGTGGAGAGTGATGGAGATTTGTAGGAGAATTGTTGTCACTCGACTTCAGGTAACATGGGTATTTTAATTGCCTATGAGAAATTACTGATAATGACCCATGAGAAAATTTCTAGTACGTAAATATTGATAATAATGATAATAAGAAGAAGAACAACAGGAAGAAATAGTAATTCCATAAATAGAACAAAAGTTAATAATCAAGAGAAAAATGTAACTGCTAAATAAAAGCACATTGGCCTTTACAAAATAATTGCTGAGCAAAATGTATAATCTATCTAGTCACAACATATTTTTTTAAACATGATTCACCCCAAACAAGGCAGGCCGCCACTGTAAACGTAAGGGGCTACTGAGAAAAAAGAAAAGGGGAAAAGGTTTGGTGGTTCAGCTTAAATTGGGATCTGAGCAGCGAGATGTCTGTTTACATTAGTTTTAAATTTCTGCATGTCAGTACTGTCGGGGAAACAGGGGGCAGGGAGGGAGTTCCAGAGGCCAGCAGCACGAGGAAAGAAGCTATTTAAGTGGGGACCTCCACAGTGAATGAATGAGATTTAGTAGAATGTCGAGTTAGTCTAGTGAATTTACGTCGAGGGGGCACCAGAGTAGCCAACTCATCGGAGCATAATCCATTGAAGTATTTGTAAAACAAACATAAGGATGCTACATTGCGGCGATAGGACAGGGACTGGAGCTTAGCTGACAGTGAGGGACCTATTAGGTTGGCGACTCTTTTTTGGACTTTGTCAAGGAGGGAGAGACTAGTAGATGATGCACCAGCCCAGATATGGCAACAATACTCCATGCATGGGCGAATGGTGGCTTTGTAGAGATGCAGGATAATGTCAGGTGTAAGGAGTTTACTAGCACGGTAGAGGGAGCCAACCTTCTTTGCGACAGTCTTGGCAATGTCTTCAATGTATGTGTTCCAATTCATGTTAGCTGTGAAGGTTAGGCCGAGGAGTTTGAATGATTAACTCTCAGGTAGGGTGTTATTTGCCTTGACAATCGGTGGTTGGAGAGGCTTCTTGTAGTTATTGAAGGAAAGGAGCTTTGTCTTTGCGGCATTAAAAGTTACTCACCATTTATGACCCCAATCCACTACAGCCTGGAGGTCATTTTCTAAAGATTCAGCCATTGCCTCGGATATGATCGCGTCTGTTTTGCCAACATGGCGAGAGTAAAGCGTGGTGTCGTCAGCAAATAAACCAATCTCAGACACTATGTCATCAGGGAGATCGTTTATATAGATCAGGAACAACAAAGGTCCAATAATAGATCCCTGGGGTACACCAGCATTTATGTCATGTTGCTTAGATGAACGGCCATCGAGGACAACCTGGATTTTTCTTTTGTTTAGGAAGGATCTAATTATATTAAGTAGTTGCCCAATAATACCGTATTTTCAGGAGAAGCCCTTTATGCCATACCTTGTCAAAGGCCTTGGATATATCAAGCGCTACTGCCCTAGCTTCACTTGCCTTGTCGAGTGTATGATACATACGTTCAGAGATGACCGTTAGGATGTCTGCAGTAGATCGTGCTTGTCTAAATCCATACTGGCGGTCAGATAGAAGTTTAGCATTAACTAAGTGCCGTACTATCGCTAGATTGATTAAGGATTCAAAGATTTTAGCAAAGATCGGCAGTAGACTGATTGGGCGATAGTACTGAGGGTCGATTCTATTCCCAGAACTCTTGTAGACTGGTACCACAGAGGCAATTTTCCAGCTATCGGGGAAGCAAGATTCGGCTAGGCATTTATTGTAGAGGTTGGAGAGGACAGAGGCCAGTTAAGCAGAGCATTTCTTTATTACTATTACAGGTATAAGATCAGGCCCACAAGCTTTTGAGGTGTCAAGGTTTTTTATGATGTCTCTGACCCAGGATGGGGTGATGACCAGGATATCAAGTGTGGCTTCGGTCCGCAAAGGTAATTCAGGGAGAGGGTGGTTATCTGAGTCTAAAGTAGAGTTAGAAGCGAAACGCTGTGAAAGTAGTTCAGCCTTATCAGTGGCCGTGCAAACGACATCATTGTGGTTTGAAAGTGGGGGAATCGTAGATTGACCATTATTCACTACACTATTGTAGATTTTCCAGAAATCGCGAGTCCCTAGTTTCTGTGACTGGGTGCGTTTTTTTGTTAACTCATTATACTTTCTCTTCGCTTCGCCTATATGAAAAGCGAAATAATAAATATTGTTTTATAAAAGAAACTGCAGTAGAATTTAGTAAAGATATCATTACAAAAGCATATTCAATAACAAAAAATACAATTATAGTACTTCATTATCAAAGCATTAATGGAAACTTATAAATAGGGACGGGCGTCTATAGTCTAATTGAAAATATTAAGATGAGCCAGTGCATAGAGATATTTAGATGATCCGTATAAATTATGTTTGAACGAGAAGCTAGAGATTATAAAGTTTAAACATTTCACAGATTACTAAATCATAGAAACGAAATAGCAACTAGGTAAAGATACAAGGAAAATTTTACTTTGGGGAATAAGTTAAAAAAGAAAAAGAAAAAGAAAAAGAAAAAACTCAATTAAAAATAATAAATAAATAAAAACAAGTGAACGCAATGCCTATATAGTGCCAAAATACTAATTCTTAAGTAAATCAAAGATGGCGATAGTTCATAGGGAAAATGCGACAGGGAAATTTTCTTAGTTTTTCTATGCGTCAGAATAAAGTCATTTTTTGTTTATTTCCCACACTAAATAGTAGAGGGCGCCAACAAATGAAGTGACACACATTAGGTGAAGTAACTAAATATGTAATTAGGAGTATAGAACCAAGCACATTGATTGGTTAGAAATTAAAATCTACTGCTTAACTATTAAAATTATCATAAAATGTAAATTAATGCAATTAACCTGATAACTTATTTCTAAAATGAAACACAAACGTTTCTGTGTAGCTTACGGACCATAAGTATATTTTCATACTATATATAGATGGATGAATGCATATATACGTTTATCTCGTAGCTCCAATGTTCGCTGCTTCTTTAATAAAAAAAATATTTACGAAAACTTAATATTCCGATTTTAAAAGGTCGCGGAACGTGTTTCGATAAAAAGGCTGTTTGAGAATTCGCACGTCTTCATTTAAAACGTACTTTTGTTTCCGCTTCGTGAATAGAGTAAGAAATTGGAGTGGTTGTTTCTAAAAGAATTTTATCGTAGCTTCTTGAATGTTCCTCGTCAAATATGTCCAGGAAAAGGTTGCAATATTATAAATATTATCGCCATTTGTTTTCGTTATTATTATTTATTTCATAACTTGTGTTCTTTCTACTTGCTATCTTATTTTCTCATCTCCTAATTTGTTGTGCCTTTTTTTTCTTATTGCAATGTATTTGATGAAAAATAGTTGGTTCATCTTAAACATTAGAACAAAGGACTACAACTGAAAAGGTTCATAATGTGTTTGTGAATTCTGAATAGGATCTAATAGTTTCTTTTACATATTAATATGACATTATTTACAGATGAATTATTTATATCTAAAATATCTGGAATTAGGTTGTCTATGAATTGCATTACATAATACTATTGTAGCCGTTTCCACTTGCAAGATTATCTTGTATTTACAAATAGTCAGGCAGCGAAGTACAGATCAAACACAAATTTGCGTGATATGGCAGAAACGGGTGTTTACTGCAGCGTGCCAGCGTGTGTGCTACACTCGGGCGCACAGAAAAACACATACCCCATTGAGAGATTTCGTGATCTATGATCGGCCTGGCTGATCGGTAAATCTCAGCAATGAAAAAGAAAACAATAGAAAAAATAGTTATAGACCTTGAAGAAGACATGTTTATGCGAAATATTTGATTTAAATAAAAATAATCAATGTTTGATTTATTGAAAAAGATCTCGCATCGCTTTGCTGATTTTTCATTGTCATTACACACACACACACACACATATATATATATATATATATGTATGTATATATATATATATATATATATATATATATATATATATATATATATATATATATATATGATTTACTTCGATGTACTTGCATGACATTTTTCTTCAAATTATCATCCTGAGGAAGTCTTACAATAAAGACGAAACGTTGATGAATATATAAAAATATGTCTTGTTTTTTTTCTTTTTCTTTTCTCATATATATATATATATATATATATATATATATATATATATATATCCCACACACTTTACACAGTTAACTCAACTTCTACCATCTATTTGCAGCTCATAATTAATCTTTTCATAAGAGGTGTTTAAGCTTTTCCTTTACTACTACCATTATTTCAAATATGGTGTACTATGTGTGTTGCTTTCTCCAAACCAATCGTCCTGAGAAAGTCTTGAAATAAAGACGAAACGTTGATGAATACATACATAATAATTTTAGTTTTCCTTTTATCATATATATATATATATATATATATATATATATATATATATATATATATATATATAGGTGTGTGCGTAACAAATCGGGCGATACTGTATATCTAAGGGAGGAGACTTCTAAATACTCAGTGAGCAGTAAGTACCAATAGCTACAGTACAGAAATTTATCGCTAACATTAACAACAAAAGTAAAATCATACATTAATAAGCAATACATTATCACGTAATTTTAGACAGGCCCTTCATGGCGTATTAGTTAACGCACTTGATTAAAGTTCCTCTGATCTAGGGTTTGAATCATGTGGTAGTCAGCCACGCAGAAGAGCCGCAGTAACGGTGAAACACGTTTCCGTGGATAACTGTAGTATCTATAATATATATATATATATATATATATATATATATATATATATATATATATATATATATATATATATATATATATATATAATCTTAGTTATTCAGAAGAACATTTCAAATTTTAACCAAAACAAAGTGTATTTACAAACAATAGTGTCTGCCCATTTCCAAAATATACATTTTTATGGTATATAAATTTTAGCAAACCATATAATGATAGATGGCAATGTGATAGATTTTTACTCGTTAAGAGAAAGATAAAAATGATAAAAAGCAGTAAAATGAATAAAAAGGTTAAATAAAGAATATAACGGTTGGTGTGAATTTATTATTCATTTATGTGTGTCTTTTGCTATATAGTTTTTATTAGTCATAATGAAAATTTAAAGGGAAATAAAGAATAGTGTTAACATAATATATCAGGAACTTTTAAATGAAAATAAAAACGTCTAAGAAATGTTTACTTTTGATTGGAGTGATAAAAAGAGAGCGTAAAAGGTATATAGAAATATAGAAATTAAATATGTATAAATTAAATTAATATTGGACGCATCTTGATTTTTCAGCTAGCGAGTTATACACTTATATTTGGTAAATGGTGTATACTATAAACATGTATATTCTTGAAATTGACAGAAACAATTGTTTGTAAATAAAGTGTTTTTGGATGAAATATGGGATATTTTTCTGAATAACTATCTCCTTTGCAATACATTGTGGAACACATTACCGCGTGACTACTTCCTTGCTGATTATAATATGGGTGTCTTACATCCAATGTCAACAATTTTAACCAATCCAACGCAATTAATACCATTGATCAATGTTAGTACTCCCATAGTCTTCGTCATCTTGCGACTGAAAATCTTTCCATCTAATTAACTTTCATCCTCGAGTGATTCTTTGCTTTTATATGTTAATTAAACCACGTTGTAATATTTCTTTATGTCTCTGAGCCGGCTCTCTTTACATATCACTAACACGTATGTATATTAGATGGCAAAATAATAAGTCTCTTTACTTCGATATGAGAATCATGAAGACTAATAATAATAATAATAATAATAATAATACTAATAATAATAATTATAATAATAATAATAATAATAAAACCCAGAAAATGCTTACAATTTATGGAGCTTTAGCAAAAAAAGAAGATGCAAATCTATTGTATCTACCTAGTAAGGGAGATTGTCGAGGTCTATTTAGTGTTGCATATGTTGTGAATATAGAAAAAGGGTGTCTATATAAATATATTTCTGAAAGTAATGAGATTCTTCTTCGTGAAGTAATAAGAGAGGAAAACTTAGAACTGGGATGAAAAAGAATCAAAGGTTACAAGAGAGAGGGTTAAAATTGGTTGAAAAGAAACTACACAGTGTATTCTTTAAGAATACTGTATTTAGAGATAATGACAGCTGAAATTGGTTGGTCAGGGGTGATCTCAAAAGATCTACTGAGAGCACATTAATGGCAGCCCAGAAACAAGCCACCCGCACCAGGTCCATTAAATATTACATTGACAAAACTGCAGAATCACTGATATGCCGATTGTGTAATGAAAGGGAAGAAACCTTAGCGCATATTGTATCTGAATGCCAAATGCTAGCACAACACCAGTATAAAAAATGGAGACACGACAAAGTCGCTCAGGTACTACACTGGAATATATGCAAACTTTATGAATTGGACCACAATGAGACGTTGTATGAGCATAAGCCAGAAGTGGTACAGGAGAACAACAATGTCTAACTTCTTTAGGACATGTGCATACGGACTGATAAGGTGCTTGAATATTTAAAACCCGACTTAATCTTTCTAAACAAAAACAAGAGAACTTGCTTAATCATTGATATAGCCTGCCCCTTCGATATCATAGTACAGGGAAAAACACACGAAAAAATTATCAAGATCTAAAATGGGAATTAGTGAGACTATGGAAATGTAAAGAAGTAAAGGTGATTCCCGATGTAATTGGAACGATTAGAACAATAACGAAAAACCACCATAGATGGCTTAAACAGATTGACGAGACAATTTATTTTACAATTATGCAAAAGGTTTGTCTTTGAGAGAGAGGGGGAAAGAGAAAGAGAAAGAGAAAAAAAAATAATAAAAAGAATGTACTTAACCCGGAAGTTTAAAATGTAATATCTCAGTTAATACTACCTAAATAATAATAATAATAATAATAATAATAATAATAATAATAATAATAATAAGAAGAAGAAGAAGAAGAAGAAGAAGAAGAAGAAGAAGACGACGAATGATATTAATAATAATAATAATAATAATAATAATAATTGGTTCATTTATTTTCAGAAACAAGACCACTGGAAAAAATAGGTAAATAGCCTCTCTTATTCCAGGTATGACAAGGACACGGGCCAAACACAAGAAAGCAGGAATGAAAAGAACAAACCAAAAAGCAATAAAAAGAAATGGACCACAAACTTGAACAGACTAGCAATAGAATGCTACTACAAAAGCCGCTACACCACAGAAAGAGGGTACCGGAAACGAATGAAAGAACTATGGGGCATTTCTACTGACTACCATACAATGGAACAAAGGATAGTGGATCAAGCAAGACAGATACTCAAGAGAGGGTGGAATTAACGGAAATTAACGGAAATCAAACAAAAGATAAATGGCGAGACAGATCAAGAAACACCACGTGACGAAAACTCCCAGGAAGAAGACGGGAAAAGACTAAACACTGTAACTGAAGTGGACGAAGACTACGAAACCACACAACTAACTGAGGAAGAAGCAAAGAAGTGGAAAACATAAAACGGTTCATGTCCGAGAACAAAACAAAACTCTCATCCCTAAGGAACGAAGATTGAAAAGATAAAAGTTGAAACAGAGAAAGTAAACACTCGCGTGCATCTAAACAGACACTATCACAAACCTAAACAACTTGATATATGCGAGAATTAAATCAATAAGTATGAAACTAAAATAGAAAACAAAACTGGCCAAAAGAATGGGCAGACGAAATATGGATGGGAGATCAGACTGGAAACCCAGATCACCAAACTTCAAACGGACGCTAAAACCGTAAACAGGATGAAGGAAGAGCAAAAGACTGGATCGCAAGGAAATACTAAATAAGAAATATGAAGAACTAAAACAAAAGATATAAGCAAAAGAAGCAAGATTTAGACGATACAGATACAACTCGGAACAGTACAAACATTACAGAACCTTTGAAAACAATGAAAATCAGTTTTACAAAAACGTAAACGGAGTAAGGACAACAGAACAACCGGACCGACAAAAGCAGACACTCTTGGAGCAAGATATGGGAAAAGGTTCAAGATCACAAAAAATGCTAAATAGCTAGAAAACGTGAATGATAAACTACAGGAAATTGAAGAAGGAACGGAAACTGAAATTAATGAAGAAACTATTAAGACAACACTAAAGAAAATAGAAAAGTGGAAAGCACCCGGCCACGATGGAATACATGCGTACTGGTTCAAAAAATTCACGACCCTACATGAAAGGCTAGCACAGAAATTGAGAGGATGTCTCCATAAAAAAGACGTACCAGAATGGATGACGAACGGAAGGACAACGCTCATACAAAAATACGCCAACAAGGAAACGACCCCAAGCAATTACAGACCGATAACCTGCTTACCACCAATGTGGAAAATCCTAACGGCACAACTGAGATAGCAAATTTACCATTCCCCGAACAATCATTGGCTACTTCCCGAGGAACAAAAAGGATGCCGGAAAGGGGGAAAAGGGGCGCATGATCTGTTATACATAGATTAAAGCATCCTGAAAGAAGTCAAAAGCAGGAAAAAGAACATATCTATAGCATGAATTGATTACTAAGAAGTCTACGACAGAATCCCTCAAGTATGGATAACTGTATTCTTAACAATATACAAGATACACGATAGGATTATTAATATCATCAAGAAAGCAATGGGAATAATGAGATTAGAACTGGCAGCTGGGGGACAATACCTGACGGAGATCAAAATACATTTTCAAATGAGACTCCCTATCACCACTACTGTTTATCATAGCCATGACTCCACTTAAGTACATACTCAGGATGTGTAATGCCGGATACAAGTTCACATGCATAGAATTAAGAATAAATTATCTCCTATACATGGACGACCTGAAGCTATTTGCAAATAGCAATAAGGAACTGAAAAAGCTGGTAAATACGACTGGAATCTTTAGCCAGGACATTCAAATGGAATTCGGAATGAAAAGGTGTGCACCACTAGAGATAAAAAGGCAAAGCTTGAGACGACTGAGATCAGGGAATTACCCAACCAAAAGCAGATGAGAGCGCTATGCGAACAAGACAGCTATAAATATTTTGGAGTTCTGGAAGTAGACACAATCAAATCAACTGAAATGAAAGAGAAGATTGGAAACGAATATCTGAGAAAAACAAGGAAGCTATTAGAAACAAAATTATATAGCAAACACCTAGTAAAAAGAATAAATACCTGGTCAGTATCACTAATAAGATATTCTGGACCATTCATAAGCTGGACAGAATAAGAACTCAGGCACTCTGGCAAGAAGACTAGAAAATTAATGACCGTGCACAACGCACTACATCCAAAAGACGATACAAACACACTCTATGTGAAGAGAAACGAATGGTGAAGAGGACTGTTAAGTATAGAAGACTGTGTGGACAATACTAAAAAAGAGCTGGAGAAATATATAACGCAGAACACAGAAAAGCTTATCACCGCAACAAGAGACACCGTCCCAACGAAAAACTCAGAAACACCGAAACCAGAAACAAACAAAAATAGAAAAGTGGGAAGAAAAACAACTACATGGACGTTTCATAAGAATGACAAGAAAAAAGACGCACGAAAATTATTGTGCATGGCTGAGAAAAGGACACCTGAAGAGAAAAACGGAATCCCTACTGACAGCTGCAAAAAACAATGTCATTAGGACTAAATACATTAAAGCTAAAATAAATAATACCCAGGAACACAGTAAATGAAGATTGCGCGGACAAAGAGACGAAACAGTAAATCACATAATAAGTGAATGCTTAAAACTGGCCCACAAAGAATAAAAAGAATAGGCATAACTGCGTGGGGAAAGCAGTACACTGAGAGCTATGCAAATAAATGCATTTTGAACACCTAAACAAACGGTGCAAACATAACAGTAGTCGGTAACGAAAAACACAAAATCCTCATACAAGCGAGGAGACCGAATGTCATAATAGTCAACAAGAAAGAAAAATCCTACCAAATCGTAGATTTTGCAGTCCCAGTCGACCACAGGTTGAAGCCAAAGGAGACAGAAAAACGAAGCAAATACACTGAACTCTCCAGAGAATTAAAAGAGATATTGAGTATGAAGAAAGTAAATATAATACCAATAATCGTAGGAGCACTAGGAACGGTTCTGAAGAACCTGGAAAAAAGACTAGGAGAAAGTCGGATCAAAGGGAAGACTGAGACCATACAACGGACAACAATGATAAATACAGCTGACATCTTTAGGAACATGCTTGAATGCGGAAACCTTTTCATATAAGCTACCAAGATTAACCAATCACATTCAATGAGCAATAGTAAGAAAACAAAATAACATAAAGAAACCCACAAAAAACCCAAGGAACAGAAACTGCAAGAAATTTCATAAACGACCCACCACAAAAAAAAGTGATGGCATCAATCTCGGCTGACACCACACAAAACAGTCGTGAAGGGTCAAGGAGGATGGAAAGACCGATGAGGGATACACTAACCTCCGATAGAAGAGTGCAGAAAGTACTTGGAACTGGGGGGGGGGGGCTTATTGATATCCAAATTCAAGAGAAGGCAAATAGTCGTTGCCAACAATAAATCGATGGGAAGTGTCTGTTGTGATAACGCAAATTCATTTGCAGTAGTTATCGAAAGAGGTAGAGGGCACTGGAAATCTTGGGAGACTTTTTGTCATTCAGACTCCAGGAAACACCACTGGTGATTATCAGTGAGCAATTACTGATGACGACCTGTGTGAGAACTCCTAGTGAGTAATAATAATAATAAGAAGAAGAAGAAGAAGAAGAAGAAGAAGAAGAAAAAAGAAGAAAAAGAAGAAAAAGAAGAATTTAAAATAGGTCCCACACTATCTACCAAACTCCAGCCCCTGTCCCATCGCCGCAATGTTGCATCCTTGTGCTGGTTTTACACACACTTCAATGGAGTGTTCTCCGATGAACTGGCTGCCCTAGTGCCCCTTTCGATGCAAATACACTAGAACAACCCGACAATCAGCTAGGTCCCATCTATTCACTGTGGAGGTCCCCATATGCCGAAGAACCTTCTACTCCAGCAGCTTCTTTACTCGTGCTGCCGGACCCTGGAACTTCCTCCCTGCGCCCTATTTCCCCGATTGTACTGACATGCAGAGATTTAAAACTAATGTAAACAGACACCTCGCTGCACAGCTCCCAACTTATGATGACACCCAAAACCTACTCTCTAATTCTCAGTAGCCCCTTACGTCTACAGTGGCGACCTGCCTTGTTTGGGGTGAAATATCATAAAAAAATGTAAAAAATAAAAATAGATAGGTAATTTTGTATTGAAAACTAAGAATCATACAAACAGGAAGTAAGTTAATAAAAGGTTAATATCGGACTAAAATAGGAAATAGGAACGGCGTATATATGGCTTTGTAATTTTTTGATGAGGAAAAAATGAGTAAGAACAAAATTAGTAAATTAAGGAGTAATAGCAAGATGAAAGTACGTGTTTTATGAGGATTTTTTTTTTACTTTATTCATGTTTTTTGTGTATTCTCTTAATTAAAAGCCTAATGGCTGAAAATATGAAAAAAAATGATCATATTTTTTTTCGAGTGTCTTCTAATATGAATTTTGACATTCACTTAAAGAGGAATGTATTTAAAAAAATAATAATTTATCTTCTAGAGAAAAAAAGGGATACATAAGTACAATGAAGGAAACATCTTTTACTGTTAACGGTTCTGTCTATTATATTAATTTGATTGAAATAATACACTGAAAAAGCGTTTCCAAAACATCTTGAGTTTGTTATCAATAGAATGTATGTTTTGAAATGGGCTGAAACAATTGTATTAATTACCATGTTTTTTTAAAATACATTTGGAACATTTATTGAATGATATTACATTTTGAGTTCTAGTATGTTATACACTATCTAGCTGTTACTCCGACTTTAGTTCGAATTTTGAAGAATTTATAACATATATATATATATATATATATATATATATATATATATATATATATATATATATATATATATATATGTATTTATTCATGTTGACGAGTGTAAAGGAACATGGAACATATATATGTCTATGGATATCAAAAATATTTATTTATTTAAAAAATTATTATTAAGCTCCGATAAGTTGAGCCTTTTGAGGGAGATTCAAATTTAGCCACGTTGCGAGGTTCTCTCTTTTTACGAAATTGGAAAACTGCCTGAATCACATTACTTGTGTTTACATTTAAAATACGAGACGTATTTCTCCCGCATTTAAACGCGTGATCGTCAGGGCGGCCTGACGGTAAGATATCGGGGTTCATAATAGTTGGATCCGGGGCTCGAATCGTCCGACTGGCAATACGGTTACATACATATATATATATATATATATATATATATATATATATATATATATATATATATATTATAGTAACATTCCAATGGCCAAAGGAAAATCATTCCATAACAATAACATCAATAACAATAAATAATCTGATCTTTCATCCATATATGTCGTCGAACAACCACAACCAAACTTAACCTCTGCAGTTTAAATAAATATTTATGAAAAAAATGTATATATATATATATATATATATATATATATATATATATATATATATATATATATATATTTAAATAGATTTTTCGTGGTACAAAATTTAATAACGGCGAGGAATACGGACGTTTGGGACATTTAATTTTTTTTTGGGGGGGGGGGCGGGGGGTAGAATGAAATTGAACAAGTATAAAAACGAGAGGAAATAATTTCAAAAATCCATGAATGTACTAAGCCGGCTTTCGTCCACACTCATCAGAGTATTAACGTGGAAGTAATTAAATACGACTAAAAACTTTTTAAAAATTAAAATGAAAACTAGTGACAAGTTTAGGAGAAAAAATATGGGGAGAAGGGTCACAAGTTGATCACATTAAGTCCTAAAAGCCACTCATTTTGTTTACAAAGGGAGGGTTTGATTGACTTGATATATATAGCTTCCAGGACTTTGAGGTGGAATAGAGAATGCGATCTACTCATGACAGAAAACCAGTCACTAGTGTACGTCGACGCACATTCGACGCTATTTATAAGATGGTCAGCAATAGCAGACCCGGATGCGTTGACTAAATTATTTAAATTATTTAGTCGGCCCCGGCGTATGGCAGGGGGGATGTGTTGTTTTATTCTGGATTCAAACCTTTGCACTGTGCTTCCCACGTATAGGGCATCGCACCGACATTTAAATTGATAAATAATATTACTGATATGTTGGGGTGGGAGAACATCCTTATTAATAGATTTGAGAAAAAAAAACAAGTCTAGGATTAGATGCCTGACAACACCAATGCACAGCTACAGAAATTTGATTAGCAAATGTTATGCTAATATTACCCAATGAAGGTAATCTGAGGTACGCCGGGAATTTTGGAGGACCAAAAAGTTTAGGCTTGTTAAAGTGAGCGATCTTAGTAACGATATCAGAATTAACAATATCGAGAGGGTAACCTCTTTGATAAATTTAATATCCGAATCAATCAGGGATTCAGAGCAAATCTTTAAGGCACGATGAACCAAACATTTAATCCAATTTATTTTTCTTTGGATGGGACAAAAAGAGTCCCAGTGACAATATAAACCAGTAAATGTAGGTTTGCGGTAAACAGATGTTAGAAACAATGAATCAGATTTATGCACTAATACATCCAGAAAAGGAAGAGTGGAGTTGTGTTCCATCTCACAAGTGAACTTTAAGGCTGTGTGTAATTGATTGAGTGCATTAAAAAATAATATGGAATCTGACTCTTTATTATACACGCAAAATGTATCATCTACGTATCGAAAATATGTAAGTGGTTTATTGATACGGGACAAAAGATTATGCTCGTGAAAACCTACGAAGATATTGGCCAACACAGGACCAAGGGGTGACCCCATAGAAATGCCGTCGATTTGCTGATACATGACATTATCAAAACTGAATTCGACAGACATGGTAGCAAACCGCATCAGTTCTACGAAGACCTCCTCAGAGATAATAGGACGAACTTAGAAACCACGATATAAAACATCAGCACAAATATCGATGGTTTCTTGTAAGGGAACGCATGTAAATAAACTGCTGATGTCGAAAGAACACATGAACTTATTCTCAGCAGAAAAAGGGCAATTGCGTATATATTCAGCAAAAGTGAATGAATCTTTAATACAGTTGGCCGAATATACTTCAACTACAGGTTGAAGCAATTCAGCCAACCATTTAGCTAACTGATGCTGAACCGACCCGACCATAGAGAGAATCGGTATTACGGGTATAATTTCCTTATGTGTTTTTGGTAGGTCGTAAAGACGTGGTCTTATAGACCCTATTGGTCGGATTATATCGTATATTTTCCCAGGAAGAACACCTTTCTTAACCAATTTAAGCAATCTTTTTTGAAAATTACTTTCAATGGAAAGGGTCTTGTCATGCGTATTAACAGGTCCGAGTCTTTTAAATTTATCGACGTCATCCAAGATCACCATCATTTTTGCCACATAATCGGCATAATCTAGAATCATTACTCCCGAACCCTTATCTGGTTTGGTAATGATAATTTAACCGCAGAGATTTGATGGCAAGAAAATGCTTATTTTGCCAATTGAAATTAGAGCGGTCAATGGGAGTGCCTGCATAAGCGTAGGCAAGATCATTAAGTCTTGTCTTCAATGCTAAGGGCTGGTCGACTGAAGACGAGGACAATTTCGAAATTTGTGAAAATAAAACTTCAAATTCCGAAAAGATGTCTTCACGTTTGATAGATACGGGTGGAATACAGAATTCCAAGCCATGAGACAATACAAATTGCTCAGTGTCCGTCAATTGGTATGTTGAAAGATTAAGGATATTTTTTAAGTTAGTCGTAGAACGACCAAATCTCTTCAGAATAAGAAACCGAAGTTTTTTATGATAGTTGGCATTAGACAAAGTAAAGAAACGTTGGTCAAATGAAGAAATAAACAGGAGAAACGGATGTAATCAAAGAAAGATAAGTTGTTTTTACAAAATTTCCATAGCGGACGAAAATGTCTTAAAATTTAGCCAATGGAAGATGACAACTTATAAATTTCATCCCGTAAAAATATCCCCTCAATGTTGTGGCTACGAACTAAATTCGCCTTAGTAATGCGAAAACTTATATATGAAGGGCAAACTCGATTCGTTAAACATAAATTTAGAAAAGTAGTTTTGGATCGAGTTGAACGAATTTTTACTCTCAATCTCACAAACTGGTTCAATTTCATATATATATATATATGATGAGACTAAGAGAGCCCGAAACGACGTCGTCTGTAGGTGGAAAACACTTCAATAATAAATAAATAAATATATATATATATATATATATATATATATATATATATATATATATGATATAGTCACACAGAATCACATAATCACCGGTGCGATAATTTATTTCGAATATCCGGCCTTTTAAAGCACCCAAACGAGGAGATGACATGTTTGGAATGCACACACACACACGTCTTTTTTTCTTTGCAAGCAGAATTACCATAGCCACAAAGTTTCAGTAGTATGGTTTATCACCTATGACCCGTTGGTTCAGTATTTGTTATATATTTATTAAAAGATAAAACTAATATTGTGATGTCCATTTTTAATTAAATATTTACATTTCTCTCTTGATACCCAGTCGTTTTTTTATCAGATCTTCGACCTCTATCTTTCTTTTTCCTCATCTCCGTCTCTTCCCCTATTTCTTCACCTGTCTCTCTCCCCTTTTCTCTTCTCTTTGTTCTTCTTTTTATTTTGCTTTTATATCTCTCTTTTCCCTTTTCTTTCCTCTTCTCCGTCTTTCTCTCATTTTAATTAGTATTCACATCATGCTCCCCATACCACTACTTCTTTTATGATACGCCTTTTATTAACGTCATTTGACAATCATTTAATTCATTCAATAATTTTGTTAAATTTTTTTCATAGATTAAAACGCAAATTATATCAAGTAAATACGTATATTTTGTTTAACGGCAGGAAATGAGAGTTCAGTTATTAATCAAACCCTAATTCTAAAACGACTAGACAATTATACAGATAAATGGTTTGTTTCACTTTCGCTATCGTCTTAACATCATTACTATGTTTTATTGAAAAAGCGTGTTTTCGTTTCATTTTATTTTTATTTTTAACATACATATTTATACTTTTATTTGACAAATACAATTTATTCATATCTAATATTTATTTAGCATGACTTTCAGTTTCTACATTAGAGACACAACGTTCATTAAACATAGAGAAATGCCTGTTTAGTATTAATAAGGCGTTTAATTCTGTTTCTATCATTAACGCGCGTCACCAATTATTGTTTTTACAGTCGGTTTGCGTTTATATATTTTTAAATTCTGTAATATTCTTTGACATTAAGATTTTTAACTATTGTCTTGAATTCATTATATAAATATATTATTTTTTGTAGACTTCATCATGGGTTTTAGTATGAGTAATTCGATAGATTCTTACTTTTAGTTGAACCTTAGCAAAACATTTTACTCCCCGGACGCAGAATTGCGATTATGGGTCACACTATCAAAACGTCGGCGAGTAAATCGTTCATATTTCGTGTATTTAATCCTACTGGTTGAGTTTCCAGTGTTGCTTTGAAACCGAAAGTACCGATAAAAGATCAAACTAATGTCCATTGAATAAAGAAATATATATGATCTTGCGCAAGTAATTGAGCACTCTTGTCATTTCTCCAATGACACTGAATCACACTACACACACACATATATATGGGAAGCTTGAATTACTTACTGGGGAGCTTGAATTACCTACTTTTCGGGGGCTTGAATTACCAGCTTGAATTACCTACTGGGGAGCTTCAATTCCATACTTGGACAGCTCTCATTACGTACTACACACCATCCTCGAGTGTCTTCGGTCTTTCTGTACAAGGGTTTGTCAGGATAACCTGAGATGAAGATACTTCCCCTACAAGTAAACCCTGACCAAATATTCAAAACACTGGCTTATACGAGGAATGCTGCACCTTTTTTCCAAGTAATGTTACCTCAAGAAACACCACTTAGCTGGATACTCCACCAGACTAGATTAATTCTTGTCCTGGAATCCGGTAAGACCAGAGACCACAAGAAAGATATACTATAACATAGTTCACGGGTCAATTGGAGAGGAAAATTAATATTCTTAACTTATTTACTAACTCAACGTTTGATAGGTAAAGGGGAGCATTAATAGAATATTCGAATATATATGTATCTGATATAGAGATCAAGTGTTAGCCCCAGGAATGGGGTCTCTTGATTTCTGAGAACTTCGACTGACGTAAAATAAAATAACCTTACATGACGATACTTCCCCAACACTGACCAAATATTCAAAATAACATAGTATTCGAAACTCAAATAGGATCATCTCGTCATGGCTACACACTGGCTTATACGAGGAATGTGGCCACTTCCTCCTAGTAATGTTATCTCAAATAACAGCACTAAACTGGATACTTCACCAGACTAGATGAATTATTGTTCTGGAATACGATATGACGAATAGACCACAAGAAAGATATACTATAACATAGTTAACTAGTCAATTACGGGAGAGGAAAACTAATGTTCTGAACTCTTTTTACTAATTCAACTTTTGAGCCGTAAAACAAAACTTCGAATATTCGAATATCTATGTATTTCATATAGAGATCAAGTATTAACTACAGGAAGGGACCCCTTGATTCCTAAGAACTTCGACTGAAGTAAAATGAAACAAAGAGAAATATATGTTCACTATTTTAAATTTTATTCATCTTCCAAGTATTTTGATATTAAATTATTTTAAAATGGTACTTCATTTTATTTGTTCTTATTGTTATTTTTATTTATTTATTTATTAATCTTTATTTTTATTTATTTCATTATTTATTCTACTCTATTTTATATTTAAAACAATATATACTATACATTATTATAAGTATTATTATTATTATTATTATTATTATTATTATTATTATTATTATTATTATTATTATTATTATTATTATTATTATTATTATTATTGATATTATAAATAAAGTGGTATAAATTATAAAATACAAAGTTCTATTTTCCTATCGTAACTGGATATATGTATTTTGAAATAATACTAAAGTGTGATGTCGTTCTTGCTTGACTTCTATGTGTGATTCATGAGGGGCGCTGAAAAAGATACTTTTTGGAATCATCTAAAGTAATAGACAAAATACAATATTCCAAATCGATTTAGAAAGGATCATACGCTAAATATTCGTAGTATAGAAATTCTAAAAACTAATATAAATAATGGGATAATTTTATTTATCTCAACTTACTTATATATATATATATATATATATATATATATATATATATATATATATATATATATATATATATATGCGCATATCATAAAATCAAATTTTAGTATGATATGAAAAAACACATATATTCAGTCAATATATGTCATTTTATATTAATAAAAATACATAGGATGCACCAAATTAAAATATTTAAATACAGAATGAACAAAGTAAAAAAAAAGTAGAAAAATAAAAAATATTAAATATAATAATAATAGAAAATAAATAATAATAATAAATCATAAATCAAATAAAGTAGAGGTTAAAATAAGTAAAAATTCAAATAATTTGAAGATAAAACAAATTATAATAGAGAACATACACATATTCAACGAAATAAATATTTAAATTATTATTATAAGAAAAAAACCTATTATAAGAAAAAACAGGATTTTATTTATTATAAAATATATACGGAAAAAATATAATTTGTTGTTTTTGTTTTAAATTCTCCAGATAACCTTAAAAATGTTTTCTTAAAGATGTGCAACTGCTTATATTCAAATTAACGCCAACAACGCGATGAACACATCGGACTTAATTTTCCCAAAACGTTAACAAGATCGGACGTACAATATGGTATATCGACGAGGGGGTCAACCTCTTGCGGTTAATATTAACAAAGTTTTTGAAAAAGGAAGTATTATCTTTGAAAAGGGTGTTTTACACTGAAAGTCTCAGATATATACAAGAAAAAATAACATTTCTTGGTTTTCTCAAAGATGTGCGACCCTTTATATTCAAATTACCGTAAACTATGCGATGAACACATCGGACTTCACTTTCCCAAAACGTCAAAAGGATCGGCCGTACAATTTGCTATATCGACGAGGGGACAACCTCTTGCAGTTTATACCAACAAAATTCGAAAAAGGATGTACCTTTTGAAAACGGGTGTTTTAACACCAAAACTCTCAGATATGTATTTAAAAAAATGATTTTATCCAGTATTAAGTAGATAAGAAAAAAACATCATTTCTTGGTTTTCTAAATCATCTAAATATATATACATATATATTAAAATATTATAAGAGTTTCCATTCGACTATCGGGCACCATCTATTATCTGTACGTTCTCCAAATTAGGCAGCTTGTGATATACTATATTATATCTTCATTAATTAAATGTACTTTTGTGATTATAATATCTTTTTAAAAACCTAATGCGGTTTCCCCTATGTACTATTTTTTGTATTACAAGGTTTCAGTAGTTTATATTATAGTTTAGATATTTAAATATTTGGATGGTCCGTGTAGATTATAAACTTTTAAAATACTGGATATTAACTGTCTATTTAATCTATTTGAGAATCAGATTTCAAAGCACTAGCAAAAATCAGTTAAATTGCATTGACCGATTAAGATGGGTGTAAGTGTTTTGTATAGGCAATAACACCCAATAGCTTTAATTGCTATGATGTGAATGTAAAACATTATTTGCGTAGGCCTGAAAAATTCATTTGAGGAATGAAACACAAACGTGTCTCTTTAGCTTACTTGCCATACGTATATTTCATACTACTCTTTTCAGTCTCGATAAACAATGGATACCTTTAATAAGGGTGCATTTACAGAAATAGTACGTCATATACGGCATTATCACGTTGACACACCGGTTCTCATTAGATCACCGAAGTTATTTGGGGATACCAGGCGCTGTATGTAGGAGGACGTTGACACTTCTTTTCAAGAACTGCAAAAATCTAATATCTACATCTCTCCTGACGGGGATATACGTGCGACTGTAGACCGCTTCTGAATTAGATATTCCCTAGAAAATTCCTCATTTGAGAGAAGCCGGTTCAACCCGCCTAGGCTGAAGTTCGCTTCATATGCACATAGTTTATAGTGAAGCTAAGGATTGCTCAATCACCACCCCTCCTGAAGTAGCATGGAGAAGTCAAGGACGACTGGAAACAAGGTCGGAATTGGAAGAGAAAAGTTGATGTTATTTCTGAATCATTCTTTCTAGTACCCAACCAAAGTTTTTAAAATCTAGTCTAGTAGACTATTTAATAATCCATAGTCGGAGAAAAGATATGTGGATTCATAATTTTCCCAAGAGTATTCGTAAAAGTAACAGTAGCTTCGAAATCGATGGATGGATGCTAGATAAATACTTCCACGTCAATCACAAGGAATACGACAATAACTGCTGCCTGTTTGTTGTCTGCGAAAACATTCTTGCATGCCTTCAGATAAACATGCATTTTGTGCACGCATAAATCTGCAATAGACTATTTATAAAAATTCCACTGATTCATGCTCAAGTATTTGTCTTTCTGCCCCCCCCCCTTCCCGCCCTTTCTCTTTCTCTATCTAAAATTTCTTCGTTCACCTTCTCTCTATCTCTGTCTTACTCTTTCTCTCTTTCCGTATCCGTTCTTGTTTATGTTCTGTTACCTCTCCTTATGAGTTTTCTTATCTCTCTCTATCTCTCTCTTTCTTTTTCTTTCTCTCCCTCTCTCCCTCCCTCTCTCTCAATGTATGTAAATATCTGCCTAATTTTACCTCTTCATCTATATATACTTTCATCTCTCTTCTCTCGTTATATCTCGCTCACTCTATCTCTCTCTCTCTCTCTCTCTCTCTCTCTCTCTCTCTCTCTCTCCCTCTCTTTGTTCTTGCTTATATTATTTTACGTTCGTCTCATTATTTTTAATGCATCTATGTCTGTCTCCCTGTCACTTTCTTCCATTTTCTCTCTGTCTTTCAATCTATCTCTAATTTTCTTCTATCTATATATCTGTATCTCTTTTATCTTTCTCTCTAATTTTCCTATCTCCCCCTCTATCTCATTCTCTCTCTCTATCTGTCTATCTTCATCGCGTTCTCGTTTATGTTCTTTTTATTTCTCTTTAATTCCCCTCATTTCTCTTTATATATATATATATATATATATATATATATATATATATATATATATATACGGATCTCCCCTCTTTCTCTTTTGCGCTCTCTTTCTCTCTCTCTCTCTCTCTCTCTATCTCTTTCTTTCTCTCTCTCTCTCTCTCTCTCTCTCTCTACCGTCTTGTTTATGTAATTTCACGTTCGTCTTTTTATTTTTAATTCATCTCTCTCCCTCTCTCTATCTTTCTCTTTCTTTCTTTCTTTCTCAATCTCTCTAAATTTCTCTTATCCCCCTCTCTCTCTCCCTCTCTCTCTCTCTCTCTCTCTCTCTCTCTCTCTCTCTCTCTCTATATATATATATATATATATATATATATATATATATATATATATATATATATATATATATATAAAAATTTCTCTATAATTTCCTCCTCTCACTATTTATCTATTTTTATCTCATTTTTGTTTATGTCATTTTAATTTCACTTTAAGGCGACATAACTTTCTCTTCTCTATCTATCTCTCTCCCTCACTCTCTTCCTTTTTTTATGTCTTTTTAGTTTCTCGCTAACCCCCATCTCTCTCCTTACTCTCCTACTCTCATTCTCTCTCTCCTTACTCTCTCTCTTTCTCCTGGCTCTACCTGTCTCTCTCCCTCTCTCTTTCGTCTTGTTTATGTCCTTTTATGTTAGTCTCTTTATTTTTAATTTAAGACTTTTCCCCTATTGATCGGTTATTTGCTCCGTTCTTTACACAGAGGTGAGCGAATGAAGGCTCCAACAAGAAAGAACCCACTACCTTACCACATTTGTTAATTTTATGGGATTTCTTTTTATTACCATCCCCACCACCAACACCACCATTATTATTATTATTATTATTATTAAGCATCTGCTATTTTATTTTTTTGTGCGGTTGATTTTGTAACTGGCAACAAAGAGGAAGTCGCGTCAATTCCTCAAATTACGCTCCTATTCAAAACTGTTGTGTGGGTTCTGAATTGATTATTAAAGATCAAATCAAAGCGGCCTTTTTAGAACGGTAACTTACTTTAGGTGAGTACAAGAGAGGTCTAATGAAATCGCTGCCTGATCAGCAGGAGGCCGAGGATTTGGCAACTCGACACAGCTTCCAAGAATGACGTAGTCTAAATATGGCGGGCGATTTAACTTCTTCTCCTTTATTTATTAATTCTTGTTCCTGGCATTACTCTACATCGCCGCTTTGATAAATACATATAAAAAGAATTAGATAGATAGTTATATAGTTAGACTAGCAGGAAAATCCGATGGTGTTCGGGATTTAATGAAAAATATATTAGGTTCTTCTTCAGTATTTTCATAACACCATGTTACTTTCCTTTCTGTTTTCCTGTCTATTATTTCACTCTCTAATATAGTCAGAAAAACTGAAATTTTAGAAAACTCTCTGAGTTAGTTTCTTACGCAGAGTGTTTCGGCCCATTAAGGGGCACGTAGAGATTCAGGACCTCGTCCATTGTCTTCCCCGGGTAATGTTATACCTATTTAAATCTCATAAAAATATAATATATTTGAATTTAATGACCACAGATCCTAAATGATCCTTCCATTTTACACATCAAATTCGCTCACCAGACCAACAGACTGAAGTGTCACATATTTAATAAACACGTACATATATGTGTTTATGTTTGTATGTGTAAACACATACATACATACATACATAGATGCGTACACACATGCATACGTACATAATACATACATACATATATACATAATACATACATACAACTTTAATATATATATATATATATATATATATATATATATATATATATATTAAAAAAATATGTATTGAAGAATATGTGTATATATGTAAATATACATATACATATGATGACTGCAACGTCATTCAGAAAAGTGTCATTGTCTGAAGGACTATCCGTATTTGAGATTGTTAATATAGAAATCTAGCTTTGTACGACAGCTAGATCTCTATCTTGGTTCAAAAAGTTTAGTACCCGCAAAAGCAATATAACAAGTAACAAGTTGAAACTGCAAGCCACCATGGTGAGAGAAGTGCTCTTCGAAATTTCCTTTATACATACACACATAAACACATATATGTACCATACTATATGTAATTGCATATTGGTTTACAATTCAATGTCGTTCTCTTAATATCAAGATTATTTTTCAATGGCATCAATTAAGGCTGCAATTACTATCATTTTAGATGTAGGGACTATGTAAGAAAAATATATATTCAAAATTATGATTAAATTTATGATACTAATTTACTATCTATCTTTTAGGGTTTATATTGTTTAATATAGTATTAGGGTAAATTCCAATGTGAACCTATGGGACCGTATAATAGTTGTATTGGAATCATGTCGTATACATACAATTAGTGATCATTTCGTCTATTTTCTTTAATAGGTTACGAGTATGTTTAATCATAGATAATTATTCCTCCACCCACAAATCTAAAGGCTTAGAAGATTTTGCTTTTTAGACTGTGAACCATTTAATATGATATAGAATTTTTTTTATTTTTATGATCCCAGTAAAATGTTAAACGTGTAAATTATTGAATGCATGTTTATGTTTCAAAATCCTTGGCTTTATAATACCTACCGTAGCTGTGTTTTTTATACGGTATGATTTTGTATCGTTTTCCCTATCAATTTTTTTATATTCATATAATCAAATCAATATATTGTCTATTTGTTATATATTCTTCTTTGGGTATCACGTCTGTTTGCAGACATCTATGGTCATGGCTCTCCATTCTTTTCTGCGTATAGAGCCATGATATTGTTATGTAACTAAAATTATAAACATTGAACTCGACTTTTCTCTAAACACATCTACACACACACACACAAACACACACACACACACACACATATATATATATATATATATATATAGTCTCGGAAATTTCTCAACCATTAAAACTATATTAAAAAAATTTTAAAAACCTGAAGTCCCAAGTCATTCAGTAGAAAATCACTCATGTAGGTCAATTTAATTTTTACAGTTATTATATTAGTTTGCTTCTAACTTTATTTAAGGGATCATCAGTTGTTTACCATGAAAAACTGTTTCGGGAATTTTATTTATATATATATATATATATATATATATATATATATATATATATATATATATATATATACAAGTGTATACCTCCATTAAAGATTACGGAAAACGTAATGCTTCACTAGTGTTAGTACTCGCAATTTATCTACATATATTACTAAAATATTCATATAAAATCATAGAATTATGCCAGTAATTACTTTTTATATATAAATTAGTATTATCATTTCTGATGATCTAAAAAACACCCACCGTAAACTTGTATTATAAAGCGAAGGATTTGTACCCGAAATCATTTCAGGCGGTAGAATTAATATGGGGTTCATGTTTGACTTGATATTTGTTTTTGCGCTTCCCAAGTGCACTTTAAATTATTTCATCCGGGGGTTTGTAAAACAGGTGTTTTACTCGCTTACTTTTCGTGACAGAACACATATATATATATATATATATATATATATATATATATATATATATATATATATATATATATATATATATGTATATATATACATAAAAATAAATACACATTGATATAGTATGGTAATTTGTCTAAAGCCAGCACAGTGAAAGAAAATATTAGCAAAATAAATAACTAGTGGTAATTTATGGGAGAAATATTGAGTGTTGAAATTATTGGAGCAAGATTACAAAATATTAATGATGTAATAAATTGTGTATTCTACTAAATTTTTAACATGCATATATATCGATATATATATTTATATAACATGATATAATGCTATTTCATTCAGAAACATTTTTTATTTCGTGTTAAATTAAGAGCTCTGGTCGTACTATCCACTAATGAACTAATATATAACCCGTTTGTGCGAAGTAATAGCAATGTATATGATATATACAAATATTTATCTAAACTTAAATTTTTATTAACTTCTTCCATATGGGTAGAGCCTACAATTTGGATTCATAGTTGGGATTAAATGTGTTTGTTTCTTAACGCTTAAATTATAAATTCCTGATTATACAGAATTACACATACCTAGGATAATATACCCCTTACCCCCATCTTAAGATGTGTTAATATATTCTGTATACTCCTAATATTTACCTAGTACCGTGGAAACTTCTCTCTCCATATATCACAACTCTATATACATTTTTTACTGTTGATATACTTTTCCTGTAATTCCTATTTATTATCATTTCGACCCGATGTTCTGTTATTTAAGTCTGGTCTATATTAGTAATTTATTCATGTGGTTTATTTTGTATTTTTATTTTCATATTTAAAATTAATATTTTGATTTCTGATTATATACATTTTTATTTATTTATCATGTCTTATAGATAATTATGAATGCATATTGTATCTTTAAGCATTAGATTTTATCCATAAAGGCACCATATATTTTTATTTTCATGATCTTTAATAGTCAATGTACTTTTATAACAAATATATTTAATTACCATTAGTTTTTTTAAAACTTACATTATAATATAATTTGTCTTTTGAGTAAGGTAGTTTGAAAATATATATACATATATATTTTTAAATATCATTTTTTTTCAAACGGTGAATAGTATTATTTACATTTTATTTTTAGATTTGCTTTAATGGAAATATTTTAGTTGAACAGAGCAGGGTTATTTTCCTTTAATAAAATGCCGTTACTTTGACCTATTTATACTGGAGTTTGAATTTCTTCTCGGAAAGATCGGGGCAGTTATTTTCTACTAAATTTTGGTTGCATTAATCGTAATTTACCGGGGATAAAACTATTATTCTTGGAAATACTCTAACAAGACTCCATTTTCGTTTAACTTTGAACTATTAACATATTTAAATATAAAGTCTTATTTTGACGTGATTTAATTTACCCACGCCACATACACCAATATAGGTTGCCATCTACTTCTGTAGTGAATGGATATTTGATATGGAGAAATTATACATAATTTTGATCCAAGAACTATGTATCTTTAAGTATTCATACTGCAATGGCGTTTTTTTTTCTTCTTGATTATGTTGTGAATTTGTTAGACAAGCCCTTTTGCCGTTGTTCTGCATATGTTTGAACCAGGTTCATTCTCTGGTTTATTAAGAACGCTTCTCCTGATTTCCGCACTCGTATATGATACTAAACATTGGCAAAGATAAGGCATTTAAAAGTGTAAGCACTCAACTCTGACAACTTAAAATCATTGTCGTGTTTGTTAACTACGCTAGCAAAAGGTGTGTAGTCTTCGTAGATTCACCTTTTGAGATTCATGGATTTGAACCTTTTGTTAACAAGACGTGTTTGGGCTAAACAATATAGTCAAAAATTGTATCGCTTCAACAAATGTAAGGTCACTGTTTTTAGTGGCAATATATAATTGCTGAATTTGGTGTGTTCAACCGTACCAAATTTTCTTAATAGCAAAATAAACTTTTTAAAATCGGTTCAATTCACTAAGTGCATATTATAAATGTCCTTGTATTGTCTAAAATACGAAGTAAACGTAATCTCGTTCTCAGAGTCGAAATTAAACTTATCAACAGTGCTTCAAATAGTGTTTGGTGAAAATACACTTTGATCTTTACAATTTTTATCCCACTTCGATAATTGGTATGATTAATTCTGTTCTTGATGGTTATGAAGAATCATTTCTTCAAATAGTTTCATTTGTTCCAGTTTTTCTGTTTCCATTTCCTTCTAATATTCCATTTTTCTTAGCTGTCGTTCTTGAAAATGTCCTTTTTGTTCTTTGAATTTTTTATAGTCGAAACTTTTCTGTTTCAATTTTCTTCCGATATTCAGTTTCTTTATCTGTATTCTTCTGATATTCTATTTTTTCTGTTTTATTTACTTCTGATATTCGACTTGTTTTTTCTGTAATTGTAGTTGCTTATCTTGTTAGTGCCTGAAACTTCTAAAATAATATTTTGAAATTCCTTAATATTTCGTTACTTGAAATAAGTTGACTTTTAGTACACACACACACACACACACACACATATATATATATATATATATATATATATATATATATATATATATATATATATATATATAAAGGAGTTCTTACAAAAATATATGTTTAAATATATACTCTTTCTAATATCCGAAAATGTTCTAAATTGCAATCTCAGACAAATTGTATTACAAGCTTCAGAGCATATCTACTATCATAGGTGCAGTCCGATGAGCAAAGGAAAAATCAATCCATAATAATACATTTCATTTTTATCTTACAATTTCTTCATCTTCATATATCACCGAACAACCACAACCAAATTTTACCTCTGTACTTTCAATATTTTTACTTTCATATATTAGTGAATGCCTGTAATTTTACTTTGTCACGCCGACAAACAAAAAGGTTGTGCGACATACGCTTGGATTATGTTGATGCGAATAAGTCCGAATACCCTATCGTCAGTGTCGTGCGACATAGGTTCGAATCCTCGTCGCCAGTCTTATGTCCTTGAAGGGCCGATAATAATTAAGACAACACGATGATATATTTAAAAGAGTACATTTATAGAGAACAAAATAGTATGTTACAGAAAGTCTGCGTCCGATACTGTAGCTAGGACTGTCACGAATGTCTGCCGCCGTTACTGCTACGACACTTCGTCGTAACTCTATTCATAGTCTCTAAAAGATTCCATCTACTTACGAAATAGGGTAGATCAGCATCACACTAATACAGATATTTTTTTTAATGGAAATATATTAAACTACACAGAGGCGTCCGCGTTTCGTCCCCGTAGGGAATCGTCAGGCTCTGGAAGGTTTCCTACGTGGATGTAACGCCGACGCTTCTGTGCAGCTTCATTGCCATAGGTATATGTTCATAACTTACTATATATATATATATATATATATATATATATATATATATATATATATATATATATATATATATACTGTAAAAAAAAAATATTAAAGTGATTTTGTACCTACAGACGATATCGTTTCGGGTTTTTTCACTCATCAGTGCATGAGTGACGGTTACAGGTACTTGCATGGGATCGAACGCAGTTTGTAAATTCAGCCTAGAATCACAATCCTAACGTCAATGCCAACGTCAATATATATATATATATATATATATATATATATGCATGTGTGTGTGAGAGTGTCTGTGTGTGTGTGTCTGTGTGTGTATGTGTGTGTGTGTGTGTGTGTGAAGAGTGAGAGGAGGTGTTGTTGCTAGTAAAGAAAACTGAAAACCAAAATAGATCCAAGGATAGGCAGATATATTGATATGTAGATATTTAAAGAGATATACTTATAGACTGACACACGGGAAAAACACTGAAAACACTAAAAGAAGCTCAATTATGAAGAGAGCCGAAAAGAAATGCCATCAAACAACTAATGGCCAAACAGACGGGAGCAATGAGGATGACAAAGATACCGACGCATTAAAAAAGCAGAACATGATAAATCATCGAAAAATGTAAGAAAACAAACATTCAACGTATTGACAAACCGAAAAATATGCGTCGACGGCGATCTAATAGCTTATATAGAAAAGCAAAAAGCCAAAAGAACAAAATGGCCGCGCTCTGCGTACATCAATAGTTTGATATTCGTTAAACTTATAGATGTATGAGGCCCGGGCGAAGAAGGTCATTTATTTTTATTGATAGATTCAGGATGTGGTACGAGGCAGTAAAACCAGTTACAACAAACGGCGCGGTAAAAAAACGCGAGGAAGCCCTAACCGTAAGCGGAGGGGGTTGACAAAGGTTGCGAAAAGATGGAAGAATTTGATTCATAAAGCCAAGAGGAATAACACAGACTGATCGATTAGCTTCAGGGCGATAACGTTTTAGACTTCGAGAATATTATTATTCGTTGTGTTTATGAAATCAGTGCAAAAAGTTAAACCATAATACCATACTATTTGAAGGGGCAATGCACACGCACACAAACACACACACACATATATATATATATATATATATATATATATATATAAGTATGTATATATATATATATATATATATATATATATATATATATATATATATATATATATAAGGAATAGTTCTTCAGTCTAGTGGAACTATTCCTAACTCATACACGCGTTCCAAACATTTTAAAAAGTCACCGTTGAGACAACAAACGGATTCTTCTAGTTAAAACATGCCACGTAAAAAGAAGAGAAGAAAAATGCTTTTTTTTATTCTTGATGAGGGCGTTAAACGTCAAGACTTACTTGACTTTAAATAAATTCATTTATTTAAACAAAACTTGCATTGTTTTTTTTTGGATTCTAATCTTTTCAAAATCATAGATATATATATTTATATATATATGTATTAAAAATTTATGAAAATATATTTATAGTAATTAACCTGCACAGAGCCGTCCGCGTTTCATCACCGTAGGGAATCGTCAAGCTAAATTGCCTGACAATTAACATTACTCCTGGTCACGGCACTTTAGTCTGACGATTCACTAGAGGGATGAAACGCGGACACCTCTGTGTAGCTTAATTGCCATAAGTATATTTTCATAACTTTCTACCTAGCTTTACTCGCGTATTAAGCACTGTTCAAGTAAATACTGAAAATCGATACATAATATATTATATCTCGCTATAACATTATATGTGGATACATGAAATAAGAGCATTTTATTAGGTATAAAACATTTTATTTATATAAATATTAGTTGGTTACATTTTTGCAGATATATTTTGGTAAAATCTATGAGTTACATAGACCTTGTCATGCCGGAAAGTTATGAATGGGTACGTGTTTTTACAATCAATTGATTGGGTTTCGAAACAGCTGTCTGTGGAATAGCTTCATGGTTGAGATCTCTAGTAAGGAAATAAACAGTTCCACTTACCGTAAGGCATAATCGAAATGAGCACTCTTGGCAATCGATTATGTGAATGTAAAAATATGTAAACATGATTATTTCCCTTGCACAGTGGCTCCAGTATTGATGTTGAATATCATCTAAAGTTATGCTGAAGTAGTGTTTAATGCAGCTTGCACAACACTGCACTGAGACGCATCAAGAACAAAAATCAGTACAGAAATAGACAAATGCGAGATGCCTGTGTTGAAAATTATATCAGTTTTGTTTCTCCAAAGTGAATGAATTTACAAAGGCTAAAGTGCACATCTCTCTCAGTGAACTAGCAGTGGTTCAGTGCATTAAGCCTAGTATTTCTGTGCTTCCGCGTACGATACCTTCGATACTTTGCCCAGATGCTAGATGGCTATTGACCCTACCGGAGAGTTCATAGCAAATTCTTATATGTATTCATTGTATCTATTCGCTTACTTCCAACGCTTGTCTAAGTTTCTAGTCGTTTAGAGATATGATAGGTGTATAATAAGGATTTAGGTGTGTGTTCATCATTAATATCAGATCGGATCGTTCGATGAAACGGGTTATTTAAAATAATCTCTGTAATTATATTAAAAGCGATGATTTTATCAAGTATTTTGAGAAAGTAATTTTTATTTGTTGATAAAAACAAAATCATTGTGAAGCAAAATCCTATTAAAATGATAAGATAGAACTGAAGTAAAAAAGCCAAATATGTCCACTATTATCTCGCGACAATTGAGTTTCTTGCCGACTAATTTCCCCCAATTATTATTGTCGACAATAGGTTTCTTCTATCATTAGTAGTTATTATCTTGAATTTAAATTATTCGATTTATTTGATTATTTAATTATTTTGTGTAGGGGTTGCTTCTTGTCATAGGGAACGTTTATTTCTATTTTCCAAAATAGTTTCCGCGTTTCTATCGAAATTATGATGGCAATGTTTGGTTGCAATTCTGACATATCCGTCTGTTTGTATCTTTTGGGTATCTGCATTAATTTGGAAGCGCCAGTCTTACTTTAAATCGCTATATATATTGTCTTAAAGGATACTAATAAATCAAGTAGATAATGAATTGTCTCCGCTGTGCTATCGTTACTACTTGAATTAATAAAACATAAGTAATTCCCCCCTCTGATCACTACTACTTGAATAGCGTAAACACCGATTAGACACAAATCTTTAGTTATATTTGTGAAAATGTGCTATTTTGGCCCCATATTAGATCAGAGAAACTTTTCAGTTCAGTCTTCCTTAAGGTTAAATAAGAGGGTTCAAGGAGTCACCAATGCCTGTTTCATGTGAACAAATATTAATCCTGGTCACACCACCAATATGAAGGTTATAACGTTACGGAATTAATAAGTCGGTTCTAACGTTAAATTGCCCGCATTATTGTCAACAGAAAACATCTAGAATCTTGTTGACACGTTGTATGTAGTCCGCTTAATCGATAGCAGTAGCTATTTATATTAAAGGGAGCAGTGGTCGTCGTAGTAATTTGATCTCTTTTTTTCTCTCTTTCTTTTTGTTGTAACCATTTTCTTCTTCGCAAAGGTCATATGCTTAAAACATTAATTACAAATAATAATGATTTCATTAAGAACTTTGTTGTAAACACGAAACAATTTTTTCTCATTTATAGAGATATATTACATCAACATTTTGATTATATCAACACAAATGAATTTTTAATGTGGCCGTAAAGAAATAAATGAAAGAATAAATCAATTTGCCTTTTCATATGCAATTTTCAAATAGATCGCGACTTGTTAAGCATCTAAATGGTCCCTTTATATAATGAAGCATTTTGAACACAAATACTTAATTGATCTGGAAATAAAACAATATTGCGAAACGGAACTATTGCTTACATAAAATCAGAGCAATACTTGAATTAAAATTATAACAATAATAGTTTATTAATAAAATGTCTTTTTTTCAAAAACCAATATGCAAACCAGTTTACCTTACGGCTGATAAGCATATACACAAGCAGTATATAAAAATATTATGCATCTATTATGTAAGTAGAATTAGCGTTTTAACTTTATCGTTAGTGCGAGAACTGGATCCAACTTTCGCATTTATTCATTTAGATGACAGCACACAATTCTTTGGTTTAGACAATTCTTTCTTTTTAATCCCTCTTGATCGGAACATTGTCGCAGCCAAGATGAAATTCGTCTTGATGTTATCACGGTTGGTGTTTAAATGCCTGGTGTATGTATAGTATTAGTAGAATACGGAACCCAAGACGAGTATAAGCAACAAATATAGCATTAAATTGAACGTTTAATGGTTTTCTTCGTTCTTACGTATGGTTCAATGTCGGTGGCAGCCCTACATTTTATGATGATTTAAATAAAATGATGTGCCTACGGTACATATCCTGTTGCATGGAATACATATTTCATAATTCATAAAGACCAATTCTAATAGTTTCGGATTGTACCATAACTCAAAATTTTATGTTTGGTTTGTTTTTTGTTTTTTTTGTTTTCCGGCATATCAACCCTTTTTCAGGTTATTTTATGCAGAATCTGGTCACTTTGGTAAAAGTTTTTATGTTTCAAGTTCTTTATATGTTCAAGTATTTATTCATGGTGTTTTGTTTAGTGAAATGGTAAGGATTGGGAAGGGGGAGGCAGTGAGGGAAAGAGGGATGGGAGGGGGGTAAATTATTGTGTTTTGCTTTGGATTTTGCAGAACATGATTGAGTTTTTCAAAGAGAAAAACCTATAAAACATCAATGTTTGGTACATTTTGGGTCAAGAAGCTGATATCTTCAAACAGCCTGATCTGATAGCACCAGTAAACTTTGATGTAGAGCAATATATTTCTCCATTATCTTTTCGTATCTAACTTATTTTAAAAGTTTAGGGCGGGTGTGAGTTTGGGTAGGTATCCCCCCCCCTAAACTGTAACGTTTACAAAAAAATGATGTGCCTAAGTTACTCACAGGGTTGCTGAGAATATATATTCCAAAATTTATAATGATCGATTTATAAAAGAAAATATAAATACAATTTTAAAAATCTTTATGTATATTCAACCTCTCAATGCTAACATTTACAAAATAACAAAATAATGTACCAATGTAATCATCATACATATGATAATTATAATAATAAAAATTATAATTACATTTATTAAAAATGATGATTACGCTTAAGAAAAACGAAACAAGTAAAAGGGATAATTATGTGTAACTTTACTAATAATAACATATTGTTATTTGTTTTACTTCTATCAGCTTCGTTTTCTGCTGATCCTCGAGTGATTAACGCTATTGCTTAACTTGTTTGCGTGACGCGACACTAATTTCGTCCGGTTCTGACCCAGCACGTTTAAAAGCTACTTTTAAACTCCGACGAGCGGACTAAAGGTGAAAGAAGGTGATTAACTACTAACTACTTTGTTCTGGTTATTCGGTACGGAGTAATTGTCAACACAATTAAACAAAGTAAAGAAATAGAGGGAAAAACGGAGCTAAAAAGACGCAAATACAGTCAAAAGAAAGTCGGATTGATTGCAAAAGATTTATTTGATATCAAACTTGTTGTTTCGACCTGGCGTTGCCCGGGATCCACTACGTTTAACTTTGTTTTCTAAGTATTTATGTTCTATAACCACGCTTTTTTGTTAGTTTTAGTATCTAAGCTAAAAGTAGCAACCATGAACAGAGTATTTCCCTGAACTACCCATCTATGGAACACAATACAACAGAGTTGCTTCCCAACTGACTACAACATGATCGTTTTCAAGTTCAATGTAAATAAATTATTGTTGAACCGTCTTCTTAATAAAATTCTGCCCAGTTTCAACCATCATCTCTAACCTTCAAAGTGTTGGTCACACCGTCCACCTTAAAAAAAACCTCATTAACCCTTATGTTTGAGTAGCATTTTGGCCTTAATAAACAGGGAATCTCCAGTAAAATGAATAAGGAATGCAAGCTCTTACTAAACGAATAAGAGTAAGCAACTATCAAACGCACTTCGCTACAATTTATTTCAACAAATACGGAATCGAGTTGGGCAGTTTACTAATATAAAAACATTTTTAAATAAACACCTTAGTAGAAATTCTTATTTAAGAATGTCTCCATTTTAGCAAACTCCAGAACCAGATTAAGTATTTGTTAAAAATAAAGTGTACCGAAGTATGTTAGATTATTGACATAACATAATACAACAATCACAATTGAAAGTTGACGAGTAAAAACAAAAGTTTGGCTTTTTAATCAAGACAGGCAACCACTGTGGACGTAAGGGGTTACTGAGAATTAGGGTCAAAGTTTTGGGGGTCATCCTAAATTGGGAGCTGTGCAGGGAGATGTCTGTTCGCATTAGTTTTAAATGTGCGCATGTAGGTACAGTTGGGGAAACCGGGAGTTCCAGAGGCCCGCAGCACGAGGAAAGAAGCTATTAGAGACGAAGGCTCTCCAACATCTGAGTACCTCAACAGTGAATGGATGGGAGTTAGCTGATTGTCGGGTTGGTCTCGTGTATTTACGTCGAGGGGGCACCATAGCAGCAGGTTCATCGGCGCACAATCCATTGAAATACTTGTAAAACAGGCACAAGGATGCCACATTGCGGCAATGGGATAGGGGCTGGAGCTTGGTGGATAGTGAGGGACCTATTAAATTAGCGAGTCTTTTTTTAACCTTGTCTACGAGAGAGATGCTATTAAGGTGGAACATTTTAAATACGATCGACATAATTTTATATATAAGATAATACTATGCTTAAACATCTATGAATCAGAATAGAGCCGAATTAAGACATCAGATCTTGTATATACAAATGGCTCGATTTTATTTCAGAGTCTGCTTAGTAAGTGAGGTTAAAGTTGGTTTAAATCTATAAATACGCATGGGATAATACTACACTTCTGGCAATCAATCTACGGTGAAACTGTAGCAAAGTGTTGTTGTAACCTATTTTACTTATTTATGCCGTTATATATATATATATATATATATATATATATATATATATATATATATATATATATATAAAAGAGGGGAAATATATGCGACAGTATGGTATAAAGATGACTAGAAAATGTCCTAACGTTTATCCTCTAGTGAATGTGAGTAGAATGAAGATCTTCTTACCAGACATATTTCCAAATGTTATCCGCTTTCATTAGCTATCATGATCAACGCACAAACACACACAGACGCACAGACAGTTGTACATATACAGTTTGCTTGTAAAATTCACATGTTTAATTGTTCCGATATGCCTTGCATCAGAAGAGTGCTTAATACAAAATTTGGCGAAATTTCATCGAGTAATTTCGGAGACTATAGGTAATGACTGACAATTTTTCTGTTCCTGAACCTCACTATACTGTACGCTGAGTAACCCACCCTTTTTAAGTTAGTTATCTCTCACTCTGTCATTCCATGTTTCAATCTATATCAGTTTCTCAATCTCTCATTCTTCTCTCATTCTCTAACACACGCTCTCTCGCTAACTTTATTTCGAACTTGCCCACTCTCTCTCCCTTTCTATCTGTCTAGCCCTGTCTTCCCTTTTCCCTCCCGTATATATATATATATATATATATATATATATATATATATATATATATATACAATGATATTTTATGAATAAATATTAATATAGCTATTTGTACTGCTTGTTATTAAAGTTACTCGAGAGTGCCCAGCCTTTGTGGGAGGGGGCTGATAAACAATAATATTTTATAAATAAATATTAATTATTTAAATACCTACAGACATCGATGTTTCATGCTAACGCTATCTTCAGTGTAGGAACTAATTCTCAACGGTCGGTGGGCGCGAACCCCGATCACAAATCACCACTATATATATATATATATATATATATATATATATATATATAATTTAGCCCATGATCTCTTTCGAGATACGTGTCTGTGTAGCTGATTGGTCATAAGTATATATTATATAATAATATATATATATAATATTAAATTATATTTTAATATTTTACCTACACACGAAGTCGTTTCGAGCTTTCGGCTCTCCTCAGTGTAGGGAAATGACAATCTCAGACGGTCATGGGACAGGAACCCGGTTCTCAGAGACACCTTGAATCTGTAAGCGGTCGCTTAACCCCCTTTGCCATGAGCGGTTGTCACGTGATAACGGAGAAATTAAGTTATATTTACGCTGAGAAATGCGAGCGTTAACATCTAGACAGTCCAATAGAATTCAACGACAGAGGCGGGTATCGCGCTGAAGCTTTACGTGAATGTAATGGAAGTTTCTTTAATAAAAATGACCAAAAGTGCTCAATTACCGGCGTAAGTGTCTAAGATATTTATTAATGAAGATATTTACATTCTGGGTGTCGTTATTTGTAATTCCAATGCAACTGGACAGTCACCGATGTAATTCTTTGGTAAGGAACCATAAGTATGACAATATCGAGAATGTACATATATTCAAGAAACTTGAAAGGGAATCTTCGAAGGGAAGGGGGGTGGAGATTTGATATAACTAGAAAATAAAAATATTTTGTTTTAATTAAAAGGAAAATAAATATCTTTGTTTTATAAAAAAAAAACGAGACAATTATTTTAAGAGTACAAATAAAATTCTTCACCGCCAGTACCAAGACTTCCCAGCCTGTTTAAAATTATTTTTTTCAGAACTGCTTTTTTTGATCGCGCTGGTTCGTTACTTGTTTTCTACTTAAAAAACAACCGCCAGCGAATTCAATGATGGGAAACACAGACACTATTCGATGGACTCTTAACTGTATAGTATGTAAATAAAACACATATTCTTCTCTTCTTTAGGTTTATTTTTTCTGCTAACAAGAGATATGCGACTGTAGCCAAATTGTATTGGTATAAATGAAAAAAAATGTTTACAGTATATATATATATATATATATATATATATATATATATATATATATATAATTATGTTTTATATATTAAATAAATATGTTTATTAGCTATATCATATATATGTTTCGTGTTCACAATAATACTCATCAGTATGGATGATGAAACTGTTCCGCCGGTCGAACGATGTGTACTGCGGATCCGAATATAATGAAACAAAGCTTCCTACCGCTAAGCCAACGTGACAATCCCACTTCAAATGCGAGAAAAATAGGTTATATATATATATATATATATATATATATATGTGTGTATATATATATATATATATAGAGAGAGAGAGAGAGAGAGAGAGAGAGAGAGAGAAGGGGAGAGAGAGGCCCTTTCTATCTATATGCCCCACTCTGCCTCTTTTTTCTTCTCTCAATGCTCATCAATTCAAGACTCCTCTCTCTCGCTTTATTTCTCCTTCTCAACCTATCTATCTCCTTCTCTCTCTCCTTTTCTTTTTATTAGTCTCTTTGTATTCATCATCCGATCTATAACTCTTTTAGACACTCTATGTATATCCCCATCTCTATATCTCTGTTTCTTTCCTCTCTCAATCCCGATCAATCCATCTTTCTCTATTTATCTATCCGAGTATATCTATCTCCCTGTCTCTCCTTTCCTTCAATTAGTTTCTCTCTCTGTATCCATCCTTTAATCTATCAGTCTCTTAGACTCTCTCTATCTATATGCCCCCCTTTACTTCGTTTTTTTTCTTCTCCAACCCCTATCAATTCAATACCAATCTCCCTCTCTTTCTCTCTTTCTTTCCCCTAATCTATCTACCTCCCCCTGTTTCTTTTTTCTCTCGTTGTATCCATTCTTCGATCTATCAGTCTTTTAGACCCTCACTATCTATATACCCCTCTCAACCTCTTTGTTTCTTTCTACTCTCAATTCCCATCAATTTAATACCCCCCTCTCTCCCCCCCCTCTCTCTCTCTCACTCTCTATTTTTTCTCTCTCTCAATCTATCTACTTTCTCCTTTTATTTTGTTTCTACTAGTCTCTCTCTCCCCCTCTCTCTCTCTCTCTATTTCTTTCTCTCTCTCAATCTATCTACTTTCCCCTCTTATTTTGTTTCCACTAGTCTCTCTCTCTCCTTCTCTCCCCCTCTCTCTTTCACTCTCTATTTCTTTCTCTCTCTCAATCTATCTACTTCCCCCTATTATTTTGTTTCTACTAGTCTCTCTCTCCCCCTCTCTCTCTCTCTATTTCTTTCTCTCTCTCAATCTATCTACTTTCCCCTCTTATTTTGTTTCCACTAGTCTCTCTCTCCTTCTCTCCCCCTCTCTCTTTCACTCTCTATTTCTTTCTCTCTCTCAATCTATCTACTTCACCCTCTTGTTTTGTGTATATTAGTCTCTCTCTCTCTCTCTCTCTCTCTCTCTCTCTCTCTCTTTGCATTCATCCCTCGATTCATCACTCTTTTAGACCTTCTTTATCTATATACCCCTCTTTGCCTCTTTGTTTCTTTCTTCTTCCATTCTCTCTGGTTCTTCTTCACTTTAAACGACGACCAAATAAGTAACTAAATAAGCACGTTTTCCCGCTAATTACAAGTCGATATCTACGCATGCGAAATTTAATAGAATGAATCGCGGTAAAGAGCGAAGCGGTATTTTTCTTTTTCTCTTCTTTTCATTTCGTCTTTCTTTCTTTGACAGTCAAAGTGTCGAGTCACCATTTTGTTTTTAAAGCCTCTACTAAACTGTGTGTACCGAACGACACCCGGACGACGCCGACCGCAACCGGGCCAATTATCTCCCATTGTGTTTAATTGATATGACAGCTATTACGCAACAGATAAGTGCAGCACAAGTAAACAGATTTCTTTGCTGTTTATTCCTTAAATGGTTATTTGGGAGTTTAAAATTTAATGCTTATTTTAACAATTACACGGTCTTGTGCGGTTATTTAACGTCTGCTTTCTTTTCTTTTGTTTCGACTTAACATCAAATAAGAAAAGAATACGACTTTCTCCTGACAGACGATAAAAAAACACCCATTAAGTTCTATTAGAAAACTTTCGAATTGAACATTATGCAAATAAATTATAACCTGCGTAATATGAAAACAGTAGTCAGTTTGTTTGTTTTTCGAAAATCTATATATAAAGAATGCAAAACGCGATAAATCCAAATTCTTGAAATTGAAAACACCCTACCTGAGAGTTCATCATTCAAACTCCTCGGCCTAACTTTCACAGATAACATGAATTGGAACAACTACATTGAAGACATTGCCAGGGCTGCTGCAAAGAAGGTGGGCTCTCTCTACAGTGCTAGTAAATTTCTCACACCTGAGATTATCCTATATCTCTACCAAGCCACAATCCGCCCATGCATGGAGTATTGTTGCCACATATGGCCTGGTGCATCATCCACCAGTCTCTCCCTCTTAGACAAGGTCCAAAAAAAGAGTCGCCAACTTTATAGGTCCCTCACTATCCACCAAGATCCAGACCCTATCCCACCGCCGCAATGTTACTTTTTTGTGCCTGTTTTACAAGTACTTCAATGGATTGTGCTCTGATGAACTTGCTTCTCTGGTGCCTCCTCGACGTAAATTTACTAGACTAACTCGACAATCTTCCAAATCCCACCCATTCACTGTGGAAGTCCCTAGATGCCGGAGAGCCTTCCACTCCAAAAGCTTCTTTTCTCGTGTTGCTGGACTCTGGAACTCCCTCCCTGCTCTCTGTTTTCCTGATGGGACTGACATGCAGAAATTTAAAACTAATGTAAACAGACATTTCGCTGCACAGCTCCCAATTTAGGTTGACCCCCCCCCCTCTAAAAAACTCTCACCCTTTTTTCAAGTAGCCTTTTACGTCTACAGTAGCGATCTGCCTTGTTTGGGGTGAACTATGTTAAAAAAAAATTAGACCTTACAAAGGCGAATAATTTAAATCTTAAATTCTGCACTTAAAGTTTATTTTAATTAAAAGCAAGAATTTTAGACAAATGTCACATTACTTCAACAAATTAATTTGGAGTCTTTTAAGGTGGTGAAATAGACCTTTTTTGTATAGATAATTTAACAATTTGGAAAATGGCATTCATCGCGTTTTGTATTCGAACTTTTTATACATAAAGTCAATGCTTGTTTTTGTGTTATATAAATCGATACATTAATAGTTAGAAAATTCAAATAAGGTTCAATAAGGTTTAAATTTTTCACAGTATCTAAATACATCATCCAATGTTTCTGTCAATTTCATTTGGAGTGACTAGGGACAATTATCGGTTAGGTCCATAAAATAAATGCAATATATTACAATGTAAACAAATCCAATTCATTTTGGTGTTAATAAATTGTCTTCGTTTCATAAAACAGAAATATAATTAAACAAAGAATATCCCACTGAAGAATGTATTTAAAAAGAAAAGGTTTAACATTTAAATAATTTTTTATGTGTGTTTTAAATTTTAAAATAATTAAATAACAACGAATTCGTTATCAGTCCTTGAAACCACTTGCCGTTTGACAGCTGTTTGTAATAAACACAGCGTCAACAAGTAGCTTTTTATCAAAACACCACCGCGCTAACAGATTTTATGACTTTACCTCATATTGCGATTGTTATTGTTAATTCTTTTATTTTTTCAAGGTAAAAATTGTAAACATGACTATATTTGAAATTGTTTCCGACCAGCAATATGTCTCCACGCAGGCAACACTGAGTGAATCCCGCGTGTGTGTTATAAATAAAGTCCTTACGTTAAAATATATACAGGGTGCGTAACATATTTGAGGACAGATTTTACATACACAAAACTGATTCTTAGAAACAGACTCCATCTCTCTCCATGAAGCAAGTAATGTCTATGGAGATTTATACATACACAAAACTGACTCTTAGAAACAAATCCACTCTCTCCCCACCAGGCAAGTAATGTCTATACAGATTTATACATATTTAAAACTGACTCTTATGAACAGTTGTGACCAGGGAAGCGCATCGAGTGTGCGCATAAAATGATGTTTTAAAATCAGTAGTTAAATGCAAATTGAGGTTGCCTCTCTGCTTCCACTGCCGTGTAGGCGTATGACATAAGAACTTTAAAATAGACACAAGCTGTAAATTTGCACATTACTTAAGAGTAAAGCTTTGACCTTAATCACGGTGTCATAGTTTTATTTCGCTGTTTTCGATGGGTCTATGCATGTAAATAAAAGAGATCGTCCGTAGGTCTGTCTCACTTCTAAAAGCGGAGAGGGAGCGGATGCATTCTTATCTAATGTACACAATTAAGTCGGTCGGATTTTCCAATTAAAACCTAAATAGCAATGCATTTGACAAATCGATATTTGATTCTGACTAGCGATTTATTCCTTTTTATCTTGAAAACATGCTTTTTCTTGTAGCATGAACTTTACACTAACACTATCTACTTCGCTTTAGTTTCTTTCCAAAAATACTTATTCTAGCAAGAAAGTTTGTTACAATGGAGAAATTATAAAATATTGACCTAAAATGCTTTAAATGTACGGGAGATAACTCATATTCTAACTTGAAGCTTATATAGAAGTTATATCGCTTACATGAGCATATTCATTTCGAACTTTTCGTGACTTACACATTCTTATTTTTTACATTCAAAAATTAAAACTAAAATGGCATTAACAAATTCTGGGCAACGCCAGCAAGTCATTTATGATTTTTGATATTCGGGAAGTCTAAAGATATGTGTTATTATAAAGGTAACGTTTTGCAACGTTGTGTGGAGTTCTTATTGGGGGTGGGCGACGCCGGTGCATTATTTTATTTGCTGCCGCTATTAGGATTTGAAACCTGTACAACATTGTCCGGATCATTCTGCTAGCTTCATCTGTGCAGGAGTTACGTACAGAGAGAGACACATAGAGAACATAGGTTTTAATGGTTGTTTCATTAATTTCTAGGCGAGCGAGACCTATCTAAATAAACAGGGAAATAATAAGCTCGTTGACATGTGGGTAGCTGTGTACCTGGTGATCTCGTCCAAGCTAGTGTTTTCTGTCAATTGCTTACTCGTTAATGACATATGCGATTAAAGGCGAAGATAAAAGGAATAGAAGAACAAACCAAGAAAAATAATGCGAAGAAAGTAGGTGTCAAGGTTATTTAGTGCAGGCCGATTTACAGCAAACTTTTATTTTCTGTACGTAATTTTGGTAAGAAAGAGACACATTTCTGGAATGGAATCAAACGAAACAGTTGATTTGTTCAGGCGATTCTGCGTATGTGTGAACGTTTTGCGTATATGTGAGTTGTCGAAGTGTTTTAATAGGTGCGTGTGTCGATGTGGTTTATTGTATGCGTGTGCGTTGATTTGTGTTAGTGCGTGGTGGCATGCATCGTTTCTGTAGGCAATTATGTATGTGTGAATGTTTTAGGTGTGTGTATGTATTTTCAATGGATGTGCTTATATATATATATATATATATGTATATGTATATATTAATTAAATTTTAAATCTCTCTCTCTCTCTATATATATATATATATATATATATATATCAGCTGTGTCTTCCTCTATATGAGTTTTTCAATTTTTTTATTTGATGTAAAGTGTGTGTGAACGTTTTGCGTATATGTAGGTTGTCGAAGTGTTTTAATAGATTCACGTGTCGATGTGGTTCATTGTATGCGTGTGTGTTTATTTGTGTTAGTGCGTGGTGCATGCATACTTTTTGTAGTCGATTTTGTATGTGTGAATTTTTAGGTGTGTGTATGTATTTTCAATGTATGTGCTTATATATATACATGTATATGTATATATAAATTATTTTTAATATATATATATATATATATATATATATATATATATATATATATATATATATAAGAGTGATACAACAAACGATATAAGCGGCAACTAATATCTTTAATTAGTGAACACCCGGATAAAAATTAAACTCAATATACTGGATAGAGCATTAATAGCACAAAGTGAAAGAATAAAATAAGGTGCGAATCAAATTTTATTAGAATTCAAAGTTCAAGCAAAGTACTTAAAAGTCCTTAACTCATGAGTTTTCAAAGATAATCGTCTTCTCAGGGGACCATTACCGCAATGACATTACTGCAGGTAATAAAATTAAACTTTAAAAATATATAAAAAATATATATAAAATACATAAAAGCTTATACATAAAAGTTTATAAAACATCAAATATATCGGCCCAAAACATACATTTTTGTTAAAAACTTATACAGTTCATCCAAGTCATAAAGTTTAAAACGGCTTCAAGAAAGATGTCAAAGATGTTTATTAAAACACAATCACTTTTCACTGTCATCGATAGCAAACAAATTTCCCGCCTCTATTTTTCGGTTTTGTTCTACAATTCACCACCTGGATTATTTTTTAATCATTTTAATTATTTTATTCTTTCACTTTATCTAGTGCTATATATATATATATATATATATATATATATATATATATATATATATATATATATATATATCACCTGTGTCTGCGTATCTATGAGCTGTTTTTTTTTTATGTAAAATGTGTGCGTGAACATTTTGCGTGTATATGCGTTGTTGATGTGTTTCAATTAGTTGGTGTGTCGATGTGGTTCATTAGATGTGTATGCGTCTATTTTGTGCGTGGTTACATGCATCGTTTATGTAGCAATTTGTATGTGTGAATATTTTAGGTTTGTGTGTATTTTCAATGTATGCGCGTATATGTATCATCTGTCTTTGCATATGTATGCGTTTTTTATGAAATGAATAGTGCGTGTGTGTAAACGTTTTGCGTATATGTACGTTGTCGATGTGCATTAATTTATGTGTGAGTGCGTCGATACATCTTATTGTATGTGCGTCTGTTTGTGTTAGTGCAATGCATTCTGTGTGTAAGAATCTTGTTTGTGTGAAGATTATACGTTTGTGTGTATTTTCAATGTATTTCCATATATCTGTCATTCATGTATTTAACTGTGTGTTTTAATTCATGTAAAGTACGTATATTTGTATATGTGTATGTAGTTGTTTAATGTACGTTATATGATTATATGATTTGTATTATTTTATATATTCTATGTAGTATGTTTATAATTTATTTAATATTTTTAATGTTTTTATATTTCATATTTTGTATATGTTCGTATTTTTTCGTATGTGTTATGTATAGTAATATTTTTATATCATATTTTTTTATATTTTATATTTTGCGTGTACTTATAATGTATGTGCGTATATGTTTCATTTCTGCTTGAAAATTTGATTTGTTCAGGGGATTTTGAGAGTGTGTCAACATGTTGTGTATACTTATGTGCGTTTTTGGTGTGGTTTAATGAGCGTGTGTGTCGATGTGTTTTATCGTATGTGTGTCGATGTGTTTTATCGTATGTGTGCATCTGTTTACGTAACTGCGTGTTTGTATGCATTGTTTGTGTATGAATACTATATGTGTTAATATTTTACGTTTATGTGTGTATTTTGGATGTATGTGCGTATATATATATATATATATATATATATATATATATATATATTAACACGTGCAAGTATCTTATGTCTCTACAAAGTCACTATTCGTTCATATATGGAGTATTGTCGCCACATCTAGGCTGGTGCGTCTACCACTATCCTTTCCCTATTAGACAGAATTTTAAAAAGTCTCCAATCTAGTAGGTCTCGCATTGTCAATGAAGCTCAAACGCATGTCCCATCGCCGCAATGTTACAGCTGGGGACTTGTTTTTACAAGTACTTTAATAGAATGTGCTCTAACGCACTCGTAGCACTTGTCCCCCCCCCTTCGACGTAAATACCACTGACTAACCTAACAAGCAATAAAATCCTACACCTTTAGTGTAGAGGTCCCAAGATTAATAATCCAATTTGTTTTCCCCCCTCGATCTGCTAGACTTTGGAATTCCCTCCATGTTTCCTGCTTCCATGACGTTACTAACATGCAAAGATTTAAGTTTAAGGCAAACAGACATTTCGCTGCTAAAGTCCCTACTTACACTGCCCCAGTAGACATGGTGCCAAATATTAGCACCTTACGTCCCAGTGTCAGTGTGCTTTGTTTGGAGTGAATAAGAGAGAAACAAAACTAAAACTTGTACATGTATATGTGGTTTATTTGTTTTCAATTGACCTAGAGTGGCTATATTTGTAGTATACGTGTATGCGTTTGTTTTATGTACGTTTGTGTGCGAATTGGTTGTCGTTTTGTTTTATTTTTATATATATTTTTACTATATATTTATATTTTTATATTTTTGAATGGTATCATAAGTTTGTATAATGCTTGTATAAATGTGCGTAAGCTTTGTATATTTTATATGCAAAACTAACGAAATACATTATGCTTCGCCAATGTTCGCACTATTATTCATATTCATATCAAATAACCTCTCGATAGGTGAAATTAAAAATAACGAAATTAGAAAGAAAACGGTGTTGATGTGTGTTTAAAGGTTGTATGTGTCGCTGTGTTTTATTGTTAGTGCGTAATTGCATGCATCGTTTTTGCAGAAATTGTGTATGCGTGAATATCTTACTCTAGTGTGCATCTCAACGCATGTGCGTATATGTATCATTTAGGTTTGTATGTGTATGATTTTTTATTTGATTTAGAGCGTGTATATTTTCATAGATGTGTTTGTTAGTTTCATGTACGTTTATGTGTGCGGATTTGTTGTGGATTCGTATTATTTCATATAGTATATCTATCTATATAAAGTTAGGCGTAGTATATATATCTATATAAAGTTAGGCATAGTATATCTATCTATATAAAGTTAGGCATGCGTATATGCTTGTATATTTTAAGTGTACAGGATTAACCCTTAAATTAATTAATCGGTCATTATGAATGTTAAAACACAATTGTTAAATATAAGTGGTCGTAATATCGGCTATTTTTTAGTTTAATTTAATGTTATGGAGTTGAATGGGGTGGAAGCCTTTCATGAAAATTCAGACACCTCCGACTTTGGTAAAAAAGAGACCATTCTGAAATGGGATCAAACGAAACCATTATTTGTTCCGGTCGATTGTGTGTGTGTGACTGTGTAAACGTTTTGTGTATATGTACGTTGTCGATGTGTTTTAATGGATGTGTGTGCCTGTCTGTGTTAGTGTGTGTTTACATACAGCGTTTGTGTAGGAATTTTGTATGTGTGAATATGTTACGCCTGTGTGTTTATTTTCACTGTATATTTGTACATGTATGATCTTTGTCCGTATCTAGCTTTTTATCTAATATAGATGGTATATATTTAATTAAAAATACGTTTTAGACGAAACATGAAAAATACATGAAAATTCATTGGTGCTGTAAGTTGAATATTTTTTTTAAAAAACATGATATATTAATTATAACAATTCATATTTATCTATATTTGTATTCGCATTGTAATGACCATAGGAACAATCAATCCATAAGCAAATCTTTCACCTGTCATTTCAGCTTCTTTATCTTCATATATCGCTGAACAACAACAACTATAACTTTCATCTGTTCTTTCACTTTCTTTATCTTCATACATCAGCGAATATCTGTAGTTCCTTTTTGTCTCACCAAGAAAAATATTTTCAATATATTTATAATTTATTTATTCATGTTTATCTTTTCCAAATTCAATACTTTTTCTACATCTTACGCGCGTTTCACAGCAAAATAAAGAGAAATGCATAGTTTTCATCTTAACTTCGTTTATCATCAAAAAATGTGTCACTACATAGTAATGGGAAAACACATCATCTTAAAGACGTGAGAAATGTAGATGGTAAAGTTTTTTTTAAGTTCTTGACAAATGTAACAGCATGATGTGTTTTCCCCTTAACATGAACAATATATAATATGATATATATATATATATATATATATATATATATATATATATATATATATATATATATATATATATATATATATATATATATATATATTAATCAATGAAACAGGCGGGTGGAAAAAAAAGAAAATTGTTAAAATTACCTTAAGGCCTTATCGTCTGACCCTCTAAGAGGAAACGTCAGAATTGTAAATTAAAAACTAAGAGTCAGATGAGATATGAGCGGAAAAAATTGTTTAAGTTTGAGAACGATTGAGAGAGGAAAAAAAAGGTAAATCTCTCAACGTTATGGTGGCTTTGATAATTAAAGATCTCCAACTGATGCTTCAAAATCTTTTGTCTACACAGGCTAGGTCGAGAATTGTTAATAACTAACGCCTCAATAATATTGAGATGGTAGTTCGACCTGGCACTGTGTAAAACAGAAAACCACCCATCGGAATTGTTGTCAGAACAACTATTTCTACTAACGAGGTGATTACCGATGGCTGATTCCTGTGCCTGAAAATATCCGGATGATCTCGAAACCTTGCTGGGTATAGTAGTATGTTTTTAAAAGGATGTAGGCAATGCATCTTACCCGGAATTTGCATTGCCCACAGCCTTTTAAAAACATACTATATATATATATATATATATATATATATATATATACACCCGAAAAAATAATAGATTGTAATGAAAATTCGGTTGCGTAAATATTAATTTAAAATAATAAACATGTTATTCATAACTTTGTTGTAAAAAGTAAAACATCTTTCTCATTTATTTATATAGATATATATACATTAACATTTTGATAATTTCAATAGAAATTTAGGTGTCTTTTAAATGTGACTGTAAAAAAAAACAAATAAAAAATCAAATTGCCTTTTCACTTGAAATTTAGAAATACAGAAAAGAATATCTGAACACAAATGCTAAATATGTGTCATGGAAATAAAACAATGTTGCGAAGCAGAACTATTTGTTATATTAAAATCTAAACAATCATTGAATTAAAAAAAACAATGACAAATAATAGTTAATTAATGAAGTGTGTTTTTAAACCAATATGCAAATTAGTAACCTTGTGACTGATATCGAATATATAAATAAGTAGTATATAATGAAGATGGGGCGTTTATTGTTCAAAGTTGAATTAGCTTGAAATAGAGCGGTTTAACTTTATCGTTAGTGCGAAAGATCGGCTCAACTTTCGCATTAATGTATATATATATATATATATATATATATATATATATATATATGTTTATTTATTTTGGTACAGAAAAATTAGTACAACATTCGTACCGTCGGTTTCAAGTACAGAAAAACTTAGCCATCCAGCTCTCTTCAGCTTCTGTTGTCATCTGTTTCGGAAATGTGAAGTCACGTGTCACTCTCGTTTGGACGCGTTAATTAAGCACTCTGCTGGGATTTTTCCTGCTATATTACAAATAAGTTTATATATACATATATATATATATATATATATATATATATATATATATATATATATATATATGTGTGTGTGTGTGTGTGTGTAGAAAGAGAGAGACAGGGAGAGAAGGAGAAAGAGAGAGATAGAGAGAGAGTAATTGTACTTTATTATAAAGTGAAGGAAACTCTCTATGTGGAATCTTCCGGCATTAGCTGGAACTTATAGCCAGGTAGTATGTCCAACAACTTTAATCGGGGCGCCATTCTCAATAGTCTCGCAGAAATGGTTACAACTGCCAAGTGAGCCAGTTAACAACGAAGTTAGCACACATAACGGCAACAGAAAACAAATTAAGCGAGTTCCTCCCCCTACTCGCTGATCGCCTTTGTCAGTCCATTATCCGTGGTGGAAAAATAAAGTGACACTGACTCATCGTTTTGGTCCGAGGAAGAGGCTGGTCGGTACAAATCGACTGAAGCTACCCAGTAATTTAAAATCCGGTCGCTAATTTCAGTGCGTAGTTTGTGGAATTGTCAGTGTTAACTGGACTTCGTTAATGGTTACGAGCCTTGAACAAACAAATCAGAGAGGGAGAGAGAGAAACGGGGTTAGAAGGAGAAAGATGGAAAGAGAGAGAAAGGAAAAAGAAAAAGATAGAACGAGCGATAGGAAGTGAGAGAGGAAGAGACAGTGTGGAGAGATATATAGAGAGATGGAATGGCAGATAGATATAGAGATACATATATATAAATATATATATACATATATATATATACACACACACACACATACACACACACACACACACATATATATATATATATATATATATATATATATATAATAATAATAATAATAATCCAGGTAAAACATTCACAGGGTAGTAATCCAAAGAATTTAAACCGGGTTTATATAAGTGTTCAATATCAAATAGAGCTTTTATATATGATTATTTTTATTTACACAGACATGTAGAAAATCTGCGACACTAGCATGTCGATGTTATCGATCAACAGTTATCTGAAATTGTTACTTTCCTGCACTGATCAGAGCAATAAGCTTGAAACGTTAGCGTCTGTAGGTATTAATATTTTAATATTTGATTATAAATATTTTATACATATATATATATATATATATATATATATATATATATATATATATATATATATATATATATAAAGCAAAAGGCAGATAGAGAGTGAGAGGGAAAGAGATAGAAATAGAAAGATATAAGGAGATGAGCGGAGAGATAGAAAAGCGAAAGAAAGTGAAAGGAAAAAAGAAAAAAGGAGAGGGGATAGAGGAAGAGAGAGGACTGGCAGATAGAGATACAGATACATGAAGGAAGGTGAAACGATATATATATATATATATATATATATATATATATATATATATATATATATATATATATATATATATATATTTATATATAACACATATATATAATTATATATAAATATATATATATACATATATATATATTTGTATATATATATATATTTATATATAAATATATATATTTATATATAAATATATATTTATATATACATATATATTTATATATAAAAGAAAATATATATATATATATATATAATTATATATATATAAATATATATATATATTAATATATAAATATATATATTTATATATAAATATATATATTTATATATAAATATATATGTATATATATAATTATATATATAAAAATATACATATATAATTATATATAAATATATATATATAATTATATATATAAACATATATATATATATATTTATATATAAATATATATATATAATTATATATATATAAATATATTTCATTATTTTTGGGGGGGTACAAAACTTTATTAATGCAATAATCAAGGGAAGACGTGTTGAATCTTACATAATTAAAAGATTTAGGGGATTTAGGGAATGAGAAAAAAATGCCAGTCGACTAGTTCTGCCCACACTTTACAAGGCTGATATCTTGGGATTTAAAAAAAAAAAGAAAACCTTTTATATTTAAAATGAAATTAGCGTTATTTTATTTTAAATATAAAAGGTTTACTTTTTTTTATCCCACGATATCAGCCTTATAAAGTCTGGGCGAAACTAGTCGACTGCCAATTTTTGTTCTTCTCATCCCCTAAATCCCCTAAATCTTTTAATTATGAAATATTCGACACGTCTTCCCTTCATTATTGCATTAATAAATATATATATATATATATATATATATATATATATATATATATATATATATATAGAGAGAGAGAGAGAGAGAGATATATGTATGTATATATATATATATATATATATATATATATAATATATACATATTTATATATATTTATATATAAATATATAAATATATATATATAAATATATATATATATAAACATATATATATAAATATAAATATATATATAAATAAATATATATAAATATATATATATATAAACATATATATATTTATATAAATATATATATAAATAAATAAATATATATATATATATATATATATATATATATATATATATATATATATATATATATATAGAGAGAGAGAGAGAGAGAGAGAGAGAGAGAGAGAGAGAGAGAGAGAGAGAGATGGAGAGACAGCTAGAAACAGACAGAGGCATAGAGATCGTCTTTCTGCGCATGCCCAAACGCAGGAAACTATTTTCCTGATTCTTATGTCATGGCCAGGATTTAGTGAAGAGAAAAAAGAAAGGAAAAGAAAAAAAATAAGAAAAGAAATGAAAAGAAAAGAAAAAAGGTCGTTCCGTCCAAACAGATGTTGTTCTTTAACGCTTTTCTAACTGACGAAATCGTTCTTAATTGTTCGAACCAGAAACGAAGGTGAAAACATCTATTTGCTAAAAAGAAAATGGTGCAACTTTTTCGCCTAAAACTTTTCTTCTGAAATCCACTAAGTTCAAGAGATTTAACATTACATAGTTAACTGGCCAATTAAGGAGTAGGAAAATAATGTTCTTCACTTCTTTACTAAGTCAACGTTTGAAAGGCAAAGGAGAACTTTAATAAGAATATTAGAATATCTATGTATCTCGTATATAGATCGAGTTTTAGCCCCGTGAAGGGGCCTCTTGATCTCTGAGAACTTCAACCTAAATAAAATGAAACAAAAAGACATATACATATATAATATTTGTTGAAATTATGTCGAGAAAATTAAGAGCCTAAAAGTTACATACAGTCAAACATACGAACTAATCGTGGCCATGTATATATATATATATATATATATATATATATATATATATATATATATATATATATATATATATATATATACAGTAGTCATCAACAAACAGACTATTTCGCTATATCATAGCTCTTCAGTGTGGTTAGACAAGCGAGTGCCTATATCAGTGATCGAAACTCGACCGTCAAGACGGCACCTGCTGAAATTTAACGTAATCTCAATGTAAACATTGGCAATTGCCTGAGAGTTCAATTTGTTTACACAAAGAAGAATGAACTATAAACTGATGGCAGTCTTCGATTTCGCTTACCAGAGAGCTTAACCAAAGAAGAGCGGTCTATGAATATATGCACATGCATAACTTCATATATAGAGAGAAGATATATGTGTGTATGCGCGCGTGTGTGTGGGTGTATTAAGCTTCCTTACGGTTTCTAATAAAGATTAAAATTGTATTAAATATGCATGTTTAAATTGAAACGCGCATGCGGGTGTTCACGTGATAGATAAGTAACATGTTTTTGTTGGAATTTCCTTTCGGGAAAAACTCACATTTTACAATTTATTTGAATAAGTAAAACCTTTAACGTTTTTTTTTTCGTTTTTTTTCTTTTAATGTCACAGCTAAATTGATTCTCCGATAAAAAGCTTTCCGACATCAAATATTGATATCACTTAACCAAACATAAGCTTTTAATTGATTTCTGTTTGGAAAAAAAACGTATGCAGAACACTTAAGTTAAATGGTCGTTATAGATCAGTGAAAGATATTAAATTTTATTCACTAGCAAAAATGGCGGAGTTTAGTCTAGCGTCTATAAGGAGGCGTTGGGACTATTTAAGAATCGGGCTCAAATCTCTGGTTCTCCCTTGTAAGACATTCACAGCAACAACTCATCTGTATGATTCATTGTGTATCTTAATAACTAAAATTATCTATGGTGAACTATGATAAAAAAGAATGCGTTAAAACAAAATAATATAGTATATACGAATACAATAATGTATTAGTTACATATAAGTGGTGTATAAAATACGTTAATGAACGTATAAACGATAAGATTATTGTATATAAGAATACAATAATGTTTAAGAGTTATATATATGTAGTGCATAAATATACAGATATAAACGTGTTAAAAGACAAGAATACAGTATATAAGAATACAGTAATATATAAGTACTATACATAAGTAATGAATGAGAATGCAGTAATGAACACGTTAAAAGACAAAAATATAGTAATATAAAACCTGGAAAAATACAATGAATGAATTATACCCCGACCAACTCGTCTAGCAGCTAAATCCCACCTATTTACTGTGTAAGTCATTTTGTACCGGAAGATGTCCTACTTTAATAGCTTTTTTTTCCTCTGGCCCCTTTCCATTTTGAATTCTTTTCTTTGTTTCACGAATAATAGTGTTTGATCGGCTGTACCAACATGCAGAGGTTTTAATGTAATCTGAACAAAGATCAAGCTGCCACTTTCTACTTAAATTCCCCCTATAAATGTTGTGTCTATCCCAGCAGCCCATTGCACTTCCTTGACAATATTTCACGAATGAAAGTATAAAGAAGACTGGTAAGTGTTAGGTAAAACTTGAATACGAACACAACGTCCCTACCGTTCGAGCTACAAATAACAACACCGCATCCATTTAATCACTAAATAAGTTAGTGAACAATTATTTTTCTGGCGCAAAACAGACAGACTAAGCGTAATGTTTGTTCAGGTGATTGAGTAAGAACAGATGCTTTAACGTGATATGCCAGAACATGACTATAAAAACGTTAAAATAGGTCGAATTATGTTTGGTTTTGCTTCCGTCCCACTGGCTTTAAAAAAGGGTCGGTCATCTCGTTTTATTCAGTTTTAATTTCATTTATTTATTCATGTTAGATGCGATCTTCTTTTTTCGTGTGAATCAGATGATTATGGTGTTGGAATAAGTTTCCCCGACGTTTTTTTAAGTAGAAATCTTTCTGGAAAGACATCGGGTACTTACGGGAAGGACCACGAGAAGGTTGCCAACATCCCTAAGTGACAGTGGTACTGCGGAACTGACTGGATTCGAACTTGGATCACCCAGGTCTTCAGTCCGTGTCGTTATCCGCTTAATCACCGTCACCCCCCCCCCCCGTTAGATGCGACATCGCATCTCTATTAGAGGTTTCGTCTACCAATTGATCAGTCTGTAACGCTTTCTTTTGTCTGTCTGCGCTTATGTCTGCAACATGGTCACTTTTAATTTACAAAAAGCATTGTCTTTCCTCTATCACGCTGACATTCTATTTTTCTTCCGATGTTCACATTTAAGTTAAACATAACATTTTTCATGCATTCGCGCATATCTATAAGCGCATCTGTTCGTCTGCTGTCTTTAACGCTTAAAACTGAAATTGCATTTTCTTAGGTTTTCATACACTGAAATTTGAAATAGTATTTGATTTTGTCGGTCACGTTTAAGTTTTAAATAGCATTTTCTTACGTGGGTCACGCTTAAGTTTAACATAATATTTATAGATGCATTCAGGCATAGCTATTGAAAGCTATGTCTATCTGTTGTGTCTGTCGGCTCTCACACTGAAGTTTGAATTAGCATTTCATATCGTATGTCACGTTCCATTTAGAAACAGAATGCCATTTCGTCTGTCATGCTTAATTAAAAAAAAAAAACATTTTGACATGAATCCAGGTATTTCTATACGATCAACTGTTTTCCATCTGTACGTCGTCTGTAACGCTTAAACTTGATATAGCAATTTTTTTGTTTTATCTAAGCTGAAATTATGAAAATCAGTTTCGTTTGTCAATAACGCTTAAATTTTAAAAAGTATTTTCTTTCGACTGTCACGTTTAAGTACAAATACTATTTTCTTTCGACTGTTACGTTTAAGTAAAAATACTGTTTTCTTTCGACTGTGATTCTTAAGTTCACAATACTATTTTCTGGCGTCTGTCACGTTTAAGTAAAAATACTATTTTCTGGCGTCTGTCACGTTTAAGTAAAAATACTATTTTCTGGCGTCTGTCACGTTTAAGTAAAAATACTATTTTATGGCGTCTGTCACATTTAAGTAAAAATACTATTTTCTTTCAACGGTGATGCTTAAGTTCACACTAATATTTTCTTTCGTCTGTCACGTTTAAGTAAAAATACTATTTTCTGGCGTCTGTCACGTTTAAGTAAAAATAATATTTTCTTTCGACGGTGATGCTTAAGTTCACAATACTAGTTTTATTCGTCTGTCACGTTTAAGTAAAAATACTATTTTCTGGCGTCTGTCACGTTTAAGTAAAAATACTATTTTATTTCGTCTGTCACGTTTAAGTAAAAATACTATTTTCTTTCGACGGTGATGCTTAAGTTCACAATACTATTTTCTGGCGTCTGTCACGTTTAAGTAAAAATACTATTTTCTAGCGTCTGTCACGTTTAATAAAAATGATATTTTCTTTCGACGGTGATGCTTTAGTTAACAATACTATTTTCTTTCGTCTGTCACGTTTAAGTAAAAATACTATTTTCTGGCGTCTGTCACATTTAAGTAAAAATACTATTTTCTTTCTTCTGTCACATTTAATTAAAAATACTATTTTCTTTCGTCTGTCACGTTTAAGTAAACATACTATCTCCTGGCGTCTGTCACGTTTAAGTAAAAATACTATTTTCTGGCGTCTGTCACATTTAAGTAAAAAATACTATTTTCTTTCGACGGTGATGCTTAAGTTCACAATACTATTTTCTGGCGTCTGTCACGTTTAAGTAAAAATACTATTTTCTGGCGTCTGTCACGTTTAATAAAAATACTGTTTTCTTTCGACGGTGATTCTGTAGTTTACAATACTATTTTCTTTCGTCTGTCACGTTTAAGTAAAAATACCATTCTAGTTCGTCTGTCACATTTAAGTAAATATATTATTTTCTTTCGACGGTGATGCTTTATTCACAATACTATTTTCTGGCGTCTGTCACGTTTCAGTAATAATACTATTTTCTTTCGTCTGTCACGTTTAAGTAAAAATACTATTTTTTTTCAACGGTGATGCTTAAGTTCATAATACTATTTTATTTCGACTGTCACGTTTAAGTGAAAATACTATTTTCTTTCGACGGTGATGCTTAAGTTCATAATACTATTTTATTTCGTCTGTCACGTTTAAGTGAAAATACTATTTTCTTTCGACGGTAATGCTTAAGTTCACAATACTATTTTCTTTCGTCTGTCACATTTAAGTAAAAAATACTATTTTCTTTCGACGGTAATGCTTAAGTTCAAAATACTATTTTCTTTCGTCTATCACGTTTAAGTAAAAATACCATTCTCTTTCGTCTGTCACATTTAAGAAAATATATTATTTTCTTTCCACGGTGATGCTTTATTCACAATACTATTTTCTGGCGTCTGTCACGTTTCAGTAATAATATTATTTTCTTTCGTCTGTCACGTTTAAGTAAAAATACTATTTTTTTTCAACGGTGATGCTTAAGTTCATAATACTATTTTATTTCGACTGTCACGTTTAATGAAAAATTCTATTTTTTTTCGACGGTGATGCTTAAGTTCACAACAGTATTTTTTTTCGTCTGTCACGTTTAAGTGAAAATACTATTTTCTTTCGTCTGTCATATTTAAATAAAAATACTATTTACTTTCTTCTGTCACATTTAAGTAAAAATACTATTTTCTTTCGTCTGTCACGTTTAAGTAAAATACTATTTTCTTTCGACAGTAGTGCTTAAGTTCGCAATACTATTTTCTGGCGTCTGTCACACAGACGTTTAGCATACCATTTTCTACTTTCTGTTCACGCAATGCTATTTTCTTTCGTTTTTCTATTTTCTTTTGTCAATTACATTTACATTTTTTAAAAATATATATTCATATACATTTAAGCATAGCTGTAATGAGCCCTGTCTGTCAACCTTTTAGTTGTCTGTAACAGTTAACTTGTAAATAGAATATTTAAGTACATCCAAGTAGTTATTCTTAACGGCCATTGACACGTCTGTTACGCTTAACTCTGAATTGACATTACGTTACGTCTGTCATGCTTAAGTTTAAAATAGTATTTTCTTTCGTCTGTTACTCTTAAGCTCGAAATTACATTTTAGATAAACCCAGAGAGTTATAGATATAAACTTAGTAAGGAATTGGTTACTTGATGAGTTAATTGCAAATCACGGATAATTTCACGAATATAAATGGATGTTTTTAAGATAACCAAATATCAAAATTAAGAAATATTTTAGCACGTGTATAAGAACAAGACTTAGAGAAGCAGATATTACTAAACAGATCGTTAGTATTTTACATCTGTCACTCTTAAGTTTAAAATAGAATTTTTTGTCTGTCACGCTTAAGTTTAAAATACTATTTTTATTCGTCTGTCACGTTTAAGCTAAAAATAGATGCTTTAGATGCATCCAAGTATCTCTTTAAAAGTCTCTGTCTGTCCATCAGTTTGTCGTCTGTCACGCTTAAAGTTTGAAATAGCATTTTCTTTCGTATATAACGCTTGAAATTTGCATACCGAAACGAAAAGATAATCAGTTCGTGTTTCCTTACCACAGGCTCGAAATCTATCGTCAATTGTATTTTAATTTATTTTCTTTTTATTTATTTATTCCCTAACCCCGCACCACATCCCCCCCCCCAGTTCTTGTTGCTTTTCTCAGATCTATCCATGGAAAGAATGTTATCCTCGTCATCGACGGCGTTCTGAATTTAAAACCAATTATCGCACGACGAACAAATGTTCACCACAAACGCACGGCTTCATTGTGTGGAGTTTCGTTAATTAATTCCGTTGAATTTTCCAAAACGACAGCTTCTGCTGCTGCTGCCGCTGCAAAGGCGACAAACAAAATGGCATTGCGAAATGAATTGATGAATATAAAATACCCGAATAAAACATACAAACCGATATTATAACGCCTCCAGTTGAAATCGGCCGCCATTTTGAATAATTGTATATTTAAGTGCTTCCATTTGCAAAATCAATAACTCATCGAAATACGAATAAGTGCACATACATATATATAAATACATTTATTTATGGATTTACGTATAGCTATACAAAAGTATATGTGTGTATTTCTGTATATATATATATATATATATATATATATATATATATATATATGTATGTGTGTGTTAATATATGTGATCATTTTATTATCTTCGTTTCAATATTGTGATTAAGTGTTATTAATGAATTAGCGCGTAGAGGCGTATGTGGTGTTTGACGAATTTTATGGTTGCATTCATATCTGCAATTGAAAGCCAAATATGAAATCAAACGGCTTAAAAATGTATCAAATTTAAACACAGAAAAGCCTATTGAATTCTCGAGTTAGCGAGATAAATCTCATATAAAAATTAAGAATATCATTTCAAAGTACACTGTTTAACAAAGTTATGACATACGGCGAAATCACTCTCCAACAACAGTTATCTTCAGATCATCGGGAGTTAAGAAACATACAACCTGACTAGTAATGTAGCAGTTACATGAGTGAACTATTTTCCATCGGTCTATGTGACTGGCAGTGAGATGTTATTCGGGTTGACGATTATGTGACTATCGCCTGTTCCCTGCACAAATAAGCAGCACGCCTAAGCTCAATGAGATTCATACGCGATGAATCATCTTGGCGCTAAAACCAGATCACGTGATCAACATGAATCTTCAGTTCCAGATTGACTTTGTTGATGCTGCGTTCTCTACCGGGCTGACGGTAGAAGAACCGACGAACTTCACGATAAGATTATTTTATTCACTCAACCCAGTGTATTATCTTTGTTCTGTTCCTGTGTTTCCGGTAAATAAACTTGCACACCACTTTAGTTGTCAGGCCATTGTTTGTTTTGTGAGGAATCGTGGCCCCGTTTTGCTTATTCTATTTCAGTCAAACATGGCTAGATGAATTACACTTCCAAGTAAGTCGTCATGCTGATTTTCCTCTCGATTTAAAGGCAATACCAAAATTGGCCCTCTCACCTAATGTACTTATATTGGTCTGGCAGGCTCAAGATGACATAGTATTTGTTTCGGTCTGTTACGCTTAAGTTTAATGTAGCGTTTTCGTCGGTCTGTCACGCTTACTTGAAGTAGCATTTTTACTACCAAGACCTTCCAGAGTAGAAAACTGAAAGAATGAGACAACCAATAACTTGCCAAATATTTTCTTGGCTAACTATCCCAGGAATATATACAGATGTGTATTTCGCCAAGTAAAATTGGCTTCATCAATGTATCTTATTCTTAAATTTCAAATGATGCTTACAAAAAAAATATGAACTCTATTTTAATAACTATCCCGCGAGCATGCGCGTCTTCTATATTCTTCATATTTAAAAGTGGAGAAAAAAAACACATCCGACCAACACGTCCATTTTTACACCAACAAGGACGGGACAATCCGTTAAGATCAGGATTTCTAGATATATTGATGAAGCCAATTTTACTTGGCGAAATATTTGTAATTACTACAAACTAAAATGAAAGTTTATAAACAATTAAAACAATCTGTTACGATTTTTCTTTTAAAATTAATATCGCATCTTAAACATGCTTTTGAAGGTATTTTACCTTATTTCTTATTCTTAAATTTCAAATGATGCTTACAAAAAAAATATGAACTCTATTTTAATATATATATATGTATATATATATATATATTTATATATATATCACTACAGATATATATATATATATATATATATATATATATATATATATATATATATATATCACTACAGATCGAATATTTAAAAAGAAACCGTCTCTTCGATAGCACCATAAGATCGTTGATCTTCAGCTACGCCGTAAGACTTAAACCATGAAAAAAAAAAGAAAAAGTAAAAAAGGAAAATATTGTCTGTATTACTATGAATAGGGTTTTATAAAACTGAAAATTTAGATTAAAAATGATTTAATAAATATTTCATTTATTTGACAAAATATCGCGCTAAGTTGTCTGGTTTAACAATTTTCAAAGTTTATCATTTCAACGATGTTTTTTACTATAGTAACACTTATTTCATTATTGTACACACGCGGTCCAGCGTGTTTCACTGCAGATCGGACATTAAAAAAAACAGTCTCTTCGATAACATCAGAAGATCGTAGATCTTCTGCTACGCCGTAGGACTTCAACCATGAAAATAAATAAATGCATTACCATGAATAGGGTTTTATAAAACCGAAAACATTGGATTAAAAAAAAAACTGATTGAATAAATATTTCATATATTTCACAAAATTTCGCGTCAAGTTATCTGGTTTCTCAATTTTCAAAATTTAATAAAAGATTAATAAAAGGATATAATTTAATGTAAAATTAGTCATAGAAACAGTTAGTATTGTTAAGTTAAAAACTTGCAATTAATAGTTAAAGTTATGATTTTAATAAGCTTTAGGAAATTAATTGATATAAATATGATATAGATGTTATAATTATGGACCGTAGGTTAAAGCGGGATCCGTTATAATGCTTCCAAATAAAAGATTGATCAATAACAATAGTGATAAATTAATTAGCAATACAGACAACATAGTCAGTAAAACAGTTGCTATATTATCCATGCTGGTAGCCAGTTTAACTAAAGCATGGGAGAGAATTTAAGTAGGGAACATTTATTCTGTTGTAGTAAGTAACCTTATCCCAAAAACCGCCCCCCCCCGGACCCAGAAAAACATAGACCCGCAAAAGTCAATGCTCAGAGGCATACCACCCCAGAGTTGATAGTCATAGGCTTAATGAAATTCTAATAGGTTTCGACAAAAATTGAAAAAGATTTAAGGTTTTTAATTATTTTCCTAAAGGAATTTGAGAAAAAAAATCGATTTTTTTTCATTGAAGTAGTTTTTTCAGTGCATAAATGTTAACCCGTCATTCTGGAAAAAATTAAGTGCATTTAATATTCATTTATTTCTTATATATTTTCTTTTTCCTGGCAATATTTTTTATAAGGAGAATACTTCTTTAATCCTAATTTTTCATTTAATGTTCATATCGCGATATGACCATACAATAAATATATGCACACACATATTTATATATATATATATATATATATATATATATATATATATATATATTGTACAATGAGGTATGAGATATTACCATTTCCTCTGTTATACAAAGTACTTAGCTTGACGAAGTTCATCTGATTCTCAGCTAGAACTGAAACATGCCTGCAAACGTGTAGCCAAAAATGTGTGTCTAAATAAAAATGTATCCAAAACTACTACATATATATATATATATATATATATATATATAGGATACGTACAGTTTATTTAAAAGATATAAAGGGACCGTAATTCCATGTTAAATATATATATATGTGTGTGTGGGGGGGTGGGGGTGTAGTATACTGGTTCGAATGGTTTCGGTCGGAATCCGAATAAGAGAGCTCGATGTTCAATTAAGCAGAGCATGTATAAATTTGAAGATGAGATGAATTAGATACATATTTAGGTTGTATACATAATAGTCTATTTCGACCTTATCTTGGTCTCCTCAGATGTACCTTCAACCACGATTCAGACATAAATGGCGAGAAAAGTAACACTGTTTTATATTATAACGAATAAAAATAAAATAAAAAATAAAAAATATAAAAAAATGAATAATAAAAAATGAAAAATCTTTTCTGATAAGTCGTAATAATGAAGAGGAAAATTGTGAGGGGTAGTGGTAAATGATTGAAATTAATTGTGAAAATTTAACTGAAAGAAGAATGGGGTGGTGGCAAAAGTTTTAAAAATAAAAATAATTTATGTAGGAAAGAAAATTAAAAGAAAACCCGATTAAAACCAATGTTGTCGGTAAAGAAGTAGAGGTATTACTATAAGAATTACTGATTATATTACTATGTGAATGTTTGGATTGCCATTATGGGTGTTTGCGTTTAAAATTCAATTGATTACGACATTAAAAATGCATGGTATCTTACAGCACGTAAATTGCGATTAAAATTTAAAAAATCTAGACGAAATAAAATAAAATAAAAAAAGATGGAAGACGCAAAATTTTAGAACTAAAATAAATTTCCTTACTTTTTCAAGGTAGTTACTTTCATTTCCGATGATGAAAGGAAAATTAAAAATGAACACGATTAAAGCCAATTTTGTCGGTAAAGGGGTTTAAAATATAATTATGGAAGTTATAGGATTGGATTACACTTCAAATGTTTGGGTTATCATTACGAGTGTTTACGTTTAAAAATGAAATTGATTACGACATAAGATTTGCGTTATAAGTTACAGTACGTAGGTTACACACTTAAACCAGTATAATGGCGAAAGCAAAATGGTCATTCACATACAGACTGTTTCGCCGTACCACAGCTCTTCGGTGCGGCTAGACCAGTTAGTACCTCAAGCCGGGATTGAAACTCAACCGTCGAGCTGACAGTCAGTGCTCCTACACCTACGCTATCATACGACACTGACTGAATGTAATCAATATCTCAATGTAAACATTGTCAAGTGCCAGGAGCTTGAATTAGTTTTACCTAATGAGCTATGCCTGTATAAATCGTTAGAATGCAAAACGCAATAAATCAAATTTCTTAAAATTAACAAATGAGAATTTCAAAGACGAATATTTATAATCTAATATTCAAGCGTGAAAGATTCATTTAATCAGAACAACGATATGAGGAAAATATAATATTACTTCAACAAAATTATTTGGAGTTTTTTAAGGTAATGAAATGCACACCTTTCATAGCGGTGATTTAACAATTTTCAAAATGGTGTTCATCGCGTTTTGCATTCGAACTCTTAAGCATGGGTGCTAGTGTAAGTATCTACCTACAAATATATCTGATAATTTCTCACAGTTCTTCCTCTCTGACTATATATCACACACGCATACGGAATATATATATATATATATATATATATATATATATATATATATATATATATATATGTGTGTGTGTGGGGGGAGAGAGAGTGCGTGTGCATTCACTTTTAAGTATGCCATATTTATCCTTCTATTGCTTCTTGACAGTCGACGACTCCTTTCAACACGGCTTCATCGTCGATTTCCGTAAAGAATTGATCGTCTAAGCAGAGAACCCTTACAGGTGTTGAAATTCATAAAAGGCCACGGCCTTTTCATTCCTATACGGCGCAAGAGAGAACATTCAGTCTCAGTTGCTGTCGGTCTCGCGTCTTTTTCTCAACTTTCCGAGACTTTTTACCCAAAACACTTTATTCTTTTGACGATAGAAGACCTTTTTTGGGTGACAAATGTGTCGTTTTTCAATAATTTCCTTATTTCTCTATTTTTCATTTAAACTTTTCTTCATAAGTTATTTCTTGAATATTTCCTAGACACACACACACATATATTTATTTATACATATATATATATATATATATTTATTTATACATATATATATGTCTACATATATATATGTCTACACATATATATTTATTTATACACACATATATATATATATATATTTCTACATATATATATATATTTATTTATTTATATATATATTACTATTTCTACATATATTTTTATTTATTTATTCATATATATATTTATTTTACATATATATATATTTATTTGTACATATATATATATATATTTATATATATATATATGTATATTTATTCATTAATATATATATTTATTTATATATCTATATATTTGTTTATATATATATATATATATATATATATATTTATTTATTTATATATATTTATTTATTTATTTATACATACATATATATATATTTATTTATGCATATATATTTATTTAATTATACATACATATATATATATATTTATATATATATTATTTATCTATACATATATATATATATATATTTATACATATATTATTTATCTATATATATATATATATATATACTAGACCACCCGTGACCCGTTGGGTCAGTTTGTTATATTAGCTATGGAATTCATGTATGAGCGTGACACTTGTGGCATAAAGAAAATAGTTTTTTTTTACATAACAGAAGCATTTCTATGAAAGTATATTAAAATGAAAAAAGAATATAGATTTCTATGAGAGAATTCCGGGGTTTTTGGAAATAAATTTTTTAAAATTGAGATTTTAAGACGGGGGATCAGTCTTGTTCGTCTTTTACCATAGTTCGTTTTTCACAACTTTTTACGTCTTAAAATCTCATTTTTTAAAAATTTCTTTCCAAAATCTCCGGAATTCTCTCGCGACATGATAGGTAATTGTAAGCAGAAGAATAATTTTTAAAATTTGAGATGGTTAAAAAGAGGGGGATCAGTCCACGTTGAATTTACATTGAAAACTGATCCCCCATCTTAAAATCACAGATTTTAAAAATTTCTTTCCAAAACCCCCGGAATTCTCTGACATGATAGATAATTGTACAACGAAAAGATTTTTTTTTAAATTGAGATGGTCAAAAAGAGGGGGATCAGTCTACGTTGAATTAACATTGGAAACTGATCCCCCCTCCTAAAATGTAAAATATTTGAAAAAAAATTCCAAAAACGCCGGAATTCTCTAGCAGCCTGATAGATAAGTGTACACCGAAAAAAGAAAAGAAAAATGGTCAGTAAAAAGTTGTGAAAAACCGACAGTGGTTAAAGACGAACATGTGCCAATAAATGTTTTAACACTTTAAGAAGTGGTGCAAATAAAAAATAAATACTTAGTTCAAACTATCATTGAAAAAAAAAACATTGCTTAACGTCCGTTCAAAAACAACAACAACAAAAAATAATAGACATGCCCTAAAAACGTCAAAATAAAAAACAAAAAATAGTTTTAAGTTTTAAGCAACACAAAAAAGTACTTTTTGACCGGGTGATTAAAAAAAATGTATTATTTCTTCCCCTTCCGCTCGAAATGTAGAAGAAAAAATATTAGCGGCTGGTTGGGATCGAACTATAAACCAGTCGGGCCAAAGACAAAATTACTACGTCGCTTACCGTTGCGCTAAAGGGAAATAATTAAAATACAACGCAGAAATTAGGCTAATTAAATGTTATTAATAATCTAGGTGCGGCACGCATGCGCAGAGCGTTTGCCGGAACCGTGACACACGTACGTACACCTTAGCGTATTAATATATAGATTGTTGTTGTTTTGTTTGTTTGTTTTTGTTTTTTAAAAGGGTTTGAAACTGCGACAGACTTTACGAAGTGCTCCCGTTGAATGTTTTTAGTCGTCAAGTAAACAAAAAAACTATTTGATGAAATTAAATGAAATTGTTTATATTAAAAGCGATATAAAAATTTCCAGAATGAAAAATTTCATGCGTTCGTTAATCATAAGAGATTAACGGAATTAGATTAACAGATTAGAAGACGATGCTATTTACGCATGCGCAACCGGATGTTGAAAACCGGAAAGCTGAAAGCTGATTGCAAACATACAAGACCCATAGACTTTTAGTAGTATATAGATATATATATATATATATATATATATATATTAATTATGTTTCGGAATTTTTTAGATGGTGGTTGATAATTTGTAGAATTTGGAATATTCGGATTACTGTTTTCATCTTTGGTGTTTTCATCACAAAGTTTCAGCCGATGTAACCTCCGACCTTCTTCAGGTTGACCTTGTAGGACTCGGGAATCTGGACGGAATTTCGAACGGAACCCTCTATTAAATTAACGGGAGATGCATGCTCTTTTTCTATCTGCCATGACAGGGAAGAAGTCTTCAGTAATTTGCAATTCTTCATTTCGCCCGCACTGAAGATTTACTGTCACTTAGAACTGAATTGTACTTGGTACTATATCCACTGCGCCACGGTTCACCTAAAAGAAGGTCGGAGGTTACATCGACCGAAACGTTGTTATAAAAACACCCAAGATGAGAACAGAAATCCGAATGAGCTAAATTCTACAAATTATATTAGTTACTATAAAACAATATCTCTATCTCAATGAAGTTAGATGTGTTTATATCTTTATGTATGATTCACTCATAAACTAATTAACAGAACACTATGAATTAGCATCAATACATCTAAGCGTATAGAGTATAAACGTTAGCTATATTTAATTTAATTTTGTTTTTTGCAAAGAGGGTAAAAATGGTGTGGAAGCGATCCGTGAAAATCTCTGATTTTTATAAAATGTTAAAAATAGTTATTAGACATCAATTAATAAATATTCCCCAAATTTCAGTTTTTTGCCGAGTATTATGAATGGGTTTTAGGGGCCATAATATGGGCACTACAATAAAACAAAAATTAATATATTAGATTTGCATTGACTTTCATCCATAGTTATTAGAGACTAATAAGGCCTGGATTCCCGGATTTCAATTTCTTCTAAACACCCCTTAAATGTAAGGCATTTCTTAAATGTAAGGCATTTCTTAAATGTAAGGCATTTCTGAGAGTAAAAAGCATGTAATAGATTTAGACCAAAATTAGAATAACGATTCTAGAATTTCGGTCAAGTATCATTATATCGTGATTTTAATCTTCCTAAAGATGCATAAATGCGATGTCAAACTATTCTTAATATATATATATATATATATATATATATATATATATGTATATATATACATATATATATATACATATATATAAATATATACATATATATATATATATATATATATATATATATATATATATATATATATATATATATATATATAAAAATTCGCAAAAGTACTAAGAAGCATCTTTCAAGAAATGTAAAATCTTTCAAATACACACAAAATGCCTTTGTAAACTACGTTATTAAGATTGGAATATGTTTTTATTAAAAATCATTTACATTTTTTTCTTGACTTTTAAAAAATTAATTTCGGACAATTTATCTTCAGAGAAAGAGAGTCTGAATCAAGTTCATATATAAAGAGACGCTGCTCATCGTCCACCGTTCTCCAACACCTGACTGCCACTTCATCAACATTGAAGTAGAAACTCGACTACCCCGGAATAAAATAATGGTATAACCTTTAACTTTGTTTTAATTCACACTTTGATTTCGCTGAAGATGATATGTTATTGTCCGAAATTAATAAGAAACAAAATGTAAACAAAAAATTTAAATGATTTTTAATAAAAAATATTCGCATCTTTAAACGTGGTTTATAAAGGTATTTCGTCTGTTTTAAATTATATATATATATATATATATATATATATATATATATATATATATATATATATATATATATATATATATATATATATATTAATGATTAAATAGTAATTATTTGTTAACCTATAGACTTTCGTGTTTCTTGCATACGCAATCATCAGTGCAGGAGATCACACTTATTGCTCGTCAAAGGATTCAAACCCATTTATAAAATCACCCCTGACTTTGCAGTCCGGAATCCTTCCCTTCGGTAACCAAGAATTATCGCGGGAAAGTAAAGAGAATTAAATCTATATTTTGTCGAGGCAGCGGACAAACATAGAAAGCTAGTCAAATAATGTTAAACACCAGGCGTAGAAACATTGTATTACGCTAAGGTTGACAGTTGGTTATAACTCACTTAAAGGGGCCAACATTCTATTTTGCAGGGGGCTTATAACAATATTTTTGATAAATCCATATTAATTATTTTTAACTTACGGACACAAGTGTTTCTTGCTTATGCAGTCATCAGTGTGGATATATATATATATATATATATATATATATATATATATATATATATATACTTGCTGACAAAGCCAGCTTGCTATGGCTTTGTAAAGTTCACTACTTGAAATACTTGAAACCAAAATGTTAAATAATAAACATTTCATTCATAAGTTTCTAGCAAACTCAAGACTACAACTTCCGCATTTATTCGTATAAATAGATAGACATTAACATTTTGGTAATTTTGATACAAATGTATCTTTTCAATAAGTGTAATGAAATAAAAAAATAAAACGAAATCAATTCGCCTGAGCGATTGTGTGTGGTGGTTGTGGTGGTGGTAGGGAGTTGACATACAATTTAGTTGTTGAAAATCAAGTCAGTCCCCCTAAAGACCGAAACAAAAACATTTTAAATACAAATGTGAAAGGTTTTGTCTACAACATGAAACCAATCATTTAATTTAAAGAAAATAAAAAATAGTCGCGTCATTAACGGTATAGATGTAGAGGGAAACGAGAACAGAAAAGCGAGCAAGACACTCAGATAGCCAGCCAGCCAGCTAGCCAGCTAGCCAACCTTCCTATCCCTTTTCTCTTCTCGCTTATGCTTGTCGGTAATAATTCTAGCAAGCGATGTTAGTTAAATTTAAGAAAGGTTTTTAGTTAATTATCATTTTTCATTGAATCGCTTTAATCAATTACTATTAATATCGACGAAACTACTACAAAGACAAAATAGGACAATAAAATTAACAACACTAAAAATCAATCTATTATGAACTGTGTCTAAATAGTTCTGCAAATAACGCATTAACATAACTGTTTTTGAATCTTTCGTCTGTATTATATAGAGAGTAATGCAAATTGATGTGTTGTAGTATTGATTTAAATAACAATGACCCGTTGTAATGGTAATCATTCTAAAGTGATAACTAGAGAAAAACTTTCGCATTTATTCATACATATATATATATATATATATATATATATATATATATATATATATATATATATATATATATATATATATATATATATATATATATATATATATATATATATAATGCTGCCTCAATACATAATATATATATATATATATGTATATATATATATATATATATATATACAGGGTGGGCAAAAATAAGGGTCCTATTTTTAAAAATTCATAACTTTTTTATTTATTGATTTTTAAAAAAATTTTTTTTTAGAATAAGTAAAGGACCCCTTCCGAAGCAAGCATGAGCCGTATTAGCCCTAAGGAACGTACCCTCATTTAGAAAACATTATTTTTGCTTAAAAAACTCAAAACAGTGTAAAAAACAATACTTTAGTTTTTGTAAGTTTTAAGAAGTGTTTTTCGGCTAAAATTTGTTTTGTTTATTTCAAAAACTCTCGGAAGGGTCAGTCTACACACACATAAAGTTTGGTGAGTTTAACTTTTATTTTGTGGAAGTTATTCAAATTCAAGTTATTCAAATTTAAAGATAGGACCCTTATTTTGGCCCACCCTGTATATATATATATATATATATATATATATATATATATATATATATATATATATATATTGACGTTTCTTTTCGTTAGCCAGATACACACTAAATATATATATATATATATATATATATATATATATATATATATATATATATATATATATATATATATATATATATATATATATTTAACATAGTTCACCCCAAACAAGGCAGGATGCCACTGTAGACGTAAGGGGCTACTGAGAAAAAAGAATAGGGGAGAAGGTAGGGGGCAGTCAACCTAGATTGGGATCTGTGCAGCGAGATGTCTGTTTACATTAGTTTTAAACTTCTGCATGTCTGTATTGTCGGGGAAACAGGGGGCAGGAAGTTTATTGTCGAGTTAGTCTAGTGAATTTACGTCGAGGGGGCACCAGAGTAGCCAATTCATCGGAGCATAGTCCA